>CM072919.1:36499351-37117330 GCA_037013685.1 Acridotheres tristis | reverse complement strand
CCAATAGATACGGCAAAGCATTTTTAGTGAGATGATAAGTATACAGATGTATCCATAATGTAACAATTTCTTCTCATCCTCAGGTCCCATTCAGTCAGTGCACTTGTGGCAAAAACTGACTGCAGGAGGAAAATGTTGAAAAATCATGTATCTTCCAGAAACAGTTGTCAAAGTTAGGAATTAAGGATCAAGTATGCCACTAAAGCCCGGCTAAGCTGTACCAGCAGGAAACATCATTTGAGATTATTTTCAGATTGAATTCCAACATTCAATTTCTACATTGGTATCCGTGCATTTACGGTACATCTAATCCAGCTACACAGCAGATTTAATTAAAAGGCAGATTATTCCTTTCATGCCCTCTCCCTTTTAAATCTAGCAAAATCAGTATCCCAATCCCAACTCCAAGCCAAATCAACACATGCTGTAGCATAAAACAGCCTTTCCCTTTTAACTGTAAAGTAGCTTTTCCATTTTCTTTACTAAATTGCTGGGTGGTACACCAGTAACCAATTTAATTCTAGAAGCTGGCAAACTAGTACACTAATATGCACACACATATATACACAGTATGTATATACAGTCCTTACAAGTTGTTTACTGAATCAGCTTAGTGCTAAAAATAAAACTAAAACTTCTACCACAAATCAGAAAATAAAGATTTAAAAATGTTAAATAACAACAATATTCCTAAAAAACAGGAGGAGACAAATTCTAACTTCTGGGGATTAAACTGAGAGGGATTAAAGGATAAAAAAATTTTACCTGCTGATAATATGAATGGCTGAGGTCAATATAATGCACGTGGACAGTCACACAAAAAAGTTAAGACCGAAAATATTTTACACTGCAATTGGTAGTCTGTTGAATTAATACTAACAATACAACATGGCATAACCAAAATTTTCAGATATGACTATTAGTTTCTGCAAGCTTATTATTCTGATTTAGTATCACATCTAAATGTGGATTCTGTCCTTGCCTGACAGACTCCTCTTCTTGACTTTAAGATGCCCCTTGGCTTCTTAAACATCTGACTCTAATAATTCTCATACCAAAACTCTTCCCATCTTACTTTGATCAATCCCACAACAAAGAATACAATCGAAAGCTGTATTTCCTGGCCTGCTGTCGACAGTTAAGACACAGGAGTTTTGCTCATTTTGCAGCTAACCAGACTTTCCAAAATAAGGTTATAAAATGTCTGTTCCTTGGATTTTTTTGCCCCTTCTGAAGGACTGCACATTTCAAAATGTATGCAGGCTAACAGATGCTGCTCTGAAGCCACTGGCAGCCAGCAGTTCTGCAGAGCAGACCCATATCCTCTGAAACTAGACCTGTGACTGCATAATTTTGGTAACATCAAGAGATCTTCAAGTTTGGAACCTCAGAGAACTGGACACTGTCCAAACACACTGGAAGTCATGACTTTTTTTCACAGATATTGTAAAGTGTTTTTAAAAAACACACCCCTATTGGCAAGTGTTCAGCAGGATTCCTCAAAAGCAAGAAAATAGTAAATAAAGTAAGTGTATGTAAAAAACAAGACACTATATAATCTTGCACCTTTTCATTATTATAAGCAGTCATCAATAAAAATTAAGTACATCTTCCCAAGCTTGCTTCCAAATAGTTTAGACAATTGCAGAGGAAGATAATCTGGGAAATGAAAAAAAAAACCTAGCAACTGTGGTCGAAGAGCATTACAAATACAAATATATATAAAGCTGGAAAAAAAATTCAGTATTTCTAAGGTTAAAAATAAAAGGAGGAATCTGTCAAAGCTGCAGGAGCTAGCTGATCTCCAAATCCAAGTTGTGAAGAGAGGTAGATTAAAATGTAAAGTTATTGAGTGTGGAGACACTTTTACTGTATTGCTATACTTGAGTTTCCTGTGACTCTTTTCTTTATTATAATACCATTCTTTCAGGATTGATTGTCATTGGCCATAAGAAAACACTGAATCTGATTCTTTATTTCAGCATTAAACCAGAAATATCTGCTAAGTGTCTTTCATAATCTATGGTTACAAATACAATTCATTAAAAAAACCTCCATTTGAATTTTATAACTGAGTTTTAAAAGGTTCTGTAGAATAAATCATGATTAAATTTGATTTTTCTAGGAGGTCTCAACATAGAGACTGGAAATTTCCATCAGTACTTAGAGAATTAAAACCAGTGCAGATTTTCTGTTATCCTGAGGAGCTAGGTTATTGAAGTCTACCAAACTGAAGCAAAAAATCCTAATAAGAAAGGTATTTTTTGCCTTAACACTAAAAAAAAAATAATATTTGTTTCTGTCAAAACTACTATGAACAAATCATCTGTTGGAAATACTTTGTAGTTGACACTTAAGTTGCTATAATTCTTTTTAGCTGAATATTGGCTTTGGGTGTGCCTTTTTTTTACCTTTTTTTTCCCTGTCATATCTTAATGTTTAGGTTCTTTTTCTTCTTCTGAAATTTTCTTTGACTCCTCAATTCATTTCCACATAGCTATGCATATTTTTAAAGGAAACTCCATTCAGACTCCACATTTAGCTATTCTGTGAGAGAGAAAAGTGTGACCAGACCTGAGTAAATGCGTTCTTAAAAATAATGTTAGGTTTGAATAAAAATAATTGTTATTAATATTAAAGCAACTTTAATTAAAACTGCTGCAAACAGAAAATGTTTAAAACCCCACAGATTGAGAAAATATTTAAAACCCCACAACTTGTCTCTTAAAAAGCACATACTCCAGACATTGCTAAAACTATGAACCCTGTCCATCTACATGGGCACCTTGAAATTTTTTAATACAGAGAACTTTTTTGTTTCTCATTTGGCTTATGGGACAAATGCTTCATGCTATTTTGTGCATGAGGCTTAGCCATATAAATGAATCTGTGTACTTCAAAAGAGCTAAGAATAACAAATTATTTTATTATAGAGTTTTTGCTGAGCGTTTCTTTTCCTTATCTCACTGAAAGAATGAATGTTTTGCTGGGGAATAAGCATTAACATCAACTACTCAGGTTTTTTCTTTCTAGAAAAGGAGTCATATTCCTTTAAGATTTCAAGAAAATCCAGGAGAAAAGTGGTGAGCTGCTGATATCCTGAGCCCAGCCCAGTCAGGACATCAACTGGTGGTTGATTTCTCCTTCTGCTCACTGTGTTAGGGCTTTGCCCTGCCACAGCAAGAAGGTGTGGTGTGTACAGGAGGTTTAAGCTGCTTAAACAGATCCAGAGATAATGTGCTGCTTACAGCCTCAGTAGTCAGAAATTCCACGTGGATCAAGACAAGAAAGAAAAAAAAAAAGGATGGTGACCACCGTGCCCCCCTCAGCTCAGAGCAGCCTGCTGTGTACATGGATACCATATATCCATGGTCTTTTCCCAAAGACAACTCAACACAATCAACTTCACCTGGCCCACCATTCTCACACACACATTTGTGACTTGCAGGATGAAGTCCAGCTCTGACATTTTGAAAAAGGTCAAAATTCCATAAGAAGACTTGGATTTTTGTTTCAGAAGTATGAGTCAGAGAAGAGGAGCCTTACTGCTAAGAGTAAAAAATATTCGTTTGCATTTACTTCAAACTCTGTCAAATCCAAGTCAGAATTATAAAATTTAAAGCTTACTATCAGTTAGCCTGATGATCAAGACCAATGGGTTGCATCAAAAAATAGTTAGAAATCTTAATGCAAATTTTAAAATTAATTTCACACAATGATATGAAGAGTTTCAGATTTCACCTCTGCCAAAACCAGCAGAAGCAACAGTGGAAATTGAAGGAAATTGCTTGTATTAAAATTAAATAGTCTAATAAGAGTAAAAATGGGAAAATATTTTGTTATCTAGATAGTTATTAACGTGAGGAAAATTATAAATTCATATTAATAAAAGTGCAAACATATAAATTCAAATTATTTTGAAAGCAAAGAAATTATTTTTTCCTTCTATTTTTTTTTAAGTTCATTGGGATTTTCAGAACTATTTCATAGCATGAAACAAAAAGCAACAGACTTCCTCTGGTACACAATCAAATTCATGTACTTGTGCCTGTTTTTCTACAAAATACCTAAACTAAGCAATAGTAGAGATATGAGTGTTTTATAAATTGCTTCCTATTTAACATACCAGACAAACTAACAGATAATATAGGGGAAAAAAAAGTATTATAAAGGTATTTCCTGTTTTTCCTTCTATTCCTAATTTAATTTGGAACTTTCTGACATGAGATGTATCAATGTATTTTAGTCACATTATCGAATTTTCCATCTGTTTCTAAATATTTTGTCATTAAATTGATTCTGTGCATATGTGCTACTTTATACTACCTGTATTGAAATAAGGACTAGTGAAAACCCTAAGTACTTATGCAGCCTGTCATAGTTAGCCAATGGCCTATGTGCTAGACACTGTACAGAGACTACCAACACTACAGTGGTAGAAGTATTTAATACTTTAAATGAATATAGACATAAAAGAAGACAATTTTTTAATAACATCAATATTCATCCAACTGTTAGAAAAATTTTGATTTCCAGGTAAAGAGTTTATTTCTCCAAAGTAATTATAAATTAATTGTCCTTTTGAAACATTAACACAAAGCAGAAATACTTATATCACTAACCATCAACAAGTAAAACAATGTTGTACTATGCAGTGGAAGGCTATGAAATGCAGATTGTTTATGAATCTATTCAGGGTACAGCTCACTAGAAAAGAACAATTAAATTATTTGGCAAAATGCATCTTCTGTAATCTCTATGAACATACCCTTCAATATATCAGATATCTGATTCAAAGATTTTGTTGTTGTTTTCATAGTTCAAGTATATATAAGCTAGTTTTTGGTTGGTTTTGTTTTTGCAAGATTGCACAGAACAGAGTTGGGTGTTAGAAACTGATTGTCTCATTTTAGTATTGGTTTAATACTAGTAATAGTGTTAGAATCTGAATCATAAAGAATGATAAAAATAACAAAATCAGTTTGCCAGCATACAGTAGAGGGAACAGTTCTATTTTATACCATCTGCCAACAACAACATTGGCTCTGGCTTCAAAGCTCTTTCATCAAAGAGTTTAGCTGCATTAAGAATATTACTACTCAAATCTTATCATCAGCCTTGTAAGAAGTCTCACTTAGCCCAGTTGGCATTTTCTGGGCAGGTGTATAATAACACACGTTAGCAGTAGTATATTACATTTGAAATGTCCATATTTTCTTATGGGTAATATTACACACATTTCCAGAAACTGCGAACTAAAAATACACCCTTCCTGAAAAACTACATTTTCAACGGCTATTTATTAAACTAAAGCATTGTCTTAAGAGGAAAATAAATTTAAATTTTTATATACCGTAAAATTCGAATGAAAATTTAAAGACCAAGCAGAATGCCCCACGGAGATAAAGTTCACAGTATACACATACATCATGTTTTATTTCAATACAGATACTTTTATATCCACTGTGATATAAAAATCCCTCTTCAAGTAAAGGTATTTGAATAAAATAGTAAAATGACTCTTCAAAAGTGAAAAGCAACAAAATTTTAATATATAATAGTTCTGTCTTACCATAAATGAAGGACAATGGCACTCATTCTAACAGGCAATTCCACAAAAAAGTAATAAAAAATGTTGAATGAATGATGTTCTGAAATTCTTCAAGCACAACACCCAGAAAAACAAATTATAAAGCAAAATACATAGATATTGCATTTCAGCTAGTAAATTTTTTCCAGGTTTTGGGACAATGTTTACAAGTGTGGGATTCTTTTTTTCAATATTAGGAGGAAAAAGTAACCCACAAACAAAAAACCCCCAAGATCAAGGGAAAGAAAATAGAGAGGGAAAAAGAACTATAAGGACATAAATTCAGAAAATATGAAGCCAGCTTGAAAAAGCCTCAAAATGGATACCTTAAATTCTCCTTTTACTTTGTTTTAAAATTCAATCCAAGAGTCAGATGAATGAATTATTCTCCTTCTCCAGTCAGCTCATTTAACTCTGCTGCTTTTATATTCTTTTTATCAGGAGAATGTTATAGTAATATAGCTGCCATAAAATCTCAAGTGTGTTTTCTGTGTGCTAATACAGTCTTAAAAAAGATGTAAGAATCTTAGGTGCTTTATTTTTCAAGATATTCACCAAACACCAAGCTAGCCACAAGACGTTTTCCACCACATTTGATGGGGGTTGACATGTATATAAGAAACAGCTCAACCTACCGACTGCCTTTAAGAATAAATAAATAATTAATGAAATTCCATGCCACTTAGTATCAGGTTCAAAAATAGAAATAATTTGAGACTCCAAAAAATGTGAGCTGCCAAACAAAGTCGTCATATCCTGTAGCAAACCTAGTAGTGAGGAGAAAATGGAAAAACCTCCTCTCTGCAAAAAATACAGACCAAGCAAAGAAGGCATAAAGAGTAAAAAATAAAGCAGTAATGAAATAGCAAATAATAAAATATTCATACTTAAATGTTTTACTTAAAGAGAAAATCTGAAACTCTATACAAGGAAACAGAATTCTCCAGGGAGGAAATACTTAAATTAGAAGAACTGACATGTTCTGACTAAAGCAGTACGCTAGACAAAAAGAGGCATGGAACACAGTCTAGACATAAACCCTGTAAAATCTGGAGCAGACATCTACTTTGACAGTGTTTATGTACCTGAACAATGTGGTGGTTGTTCCAGTACCGACCCTCACACCACTCATTCCACACCTCACAGCCACCAACTAAGCTACTTCACAATAATCATACAAAACAACTACCAAATATGGTGGGAAGACTGAATAAATCCAGCTGCCTCTTGACATTCATCTTAGAAAATTAAGTAAAAATCTGACCTCCACTCGACAGAGAATTCAAAGTTAATATCTGCATAACACACCTGAACAAAGTAAGCTTAAAAAAATTTCCCTTAAATACATTCTATGAGAATTTTTTACATTCAATAAAAGCCTCAGTATAAAGCACTTTGCTACTAAAACTAAAAGATAACAGCAATCTGGAAAAAAATAAAAAACTTCAAAGAATTTACAAAACCTTTAAAATACTGTTAAATCCCCATGTCATTATATAGCTTTCACTAAATTCCGTCAAGTCAAATTCAAAATATTTCAGTGGAATATGGACATTTTGATACATACATTTCTAATTAAAGAGATTTCAAGTACATCCTTCAAATTCTGATAATTTTTTTCTAAACAGTATATGAGCAATATAACACCGTATGTGTACTGCATTGAGTATCAAAATATTTCAGCAATCTAAACACCCTGGAAAGAATAGGAGATGAAACAGTAGGAGATTTGTGCTTTCTGCTTAAATCCACAAAATTTTAAGCATTTCTAATTTGCTCCAGTTCTCAATAAACCACACATCATTAGGAATGTATTCGGTTTGTATACTTACATATTTTTAGTTTTCTCTAACTTAGTCACAGATAATGTTTATCTTGCACAGGTTAATAAACTAGATGAGGTAAGACAGAAGACTGTGTTAAGACGTTGCCTCTAGAGTCAATGACAAAATTCTTCAGTGCTCTGTTAAAATCCTCAGGAATCATCCTTTTCAGTTAGTACGTGGAAAACCAACTTTGAGTCTGACCTTTATTATTTCTCAACTACCTTCTAGTTGGAAAGAACGTGTCCCTAATTAAGCCATTGGAAGAAAAAACACCAGTATTTCTGTGCTTCTGTTCCAATAACTAGTAGTGTGCTCGAACTGATTAAAGGGACAACTCAGAAGAAGGGAGGGAATGAAATGCTTAATGAGGAAGCCAAAAAAACAAATCCCTCTCTGTCTCTCATGTAGGCACAGCACTGTGAATACTCTCATACCTACATTTTCAAAGAAACAACCAGCCAGAAAATTTTTTTTGATGAGTCAGTGCTAGGATAAAAAAAAAATTAAGATGAAACCAAACCACCTGAATAGCTACTAGTGTGAACTGTAGCAATTTACCTTATTCTTTAATAAAAAAATATTTTAATGGTAAAAGTACCATTTCACTGTAATTTACACTTTACAGCAAATAAACATTTTACAGATGATAAGACAGTGTTTGAAACCTACACTGACAATCACTACAAGGAAGGCAGCATAAATGAAAACATTTAACACTTGGAATTATTATTGTGTATGATGAGCAGTCAAAAAAATAAATCAAAAAAATAAACCAACCCCCCAAAGAAGCAGCCCTGAAACAACCTATTACAGAGCCTTGCTGAAATTCTAGTTCCTGGCAAAAGAAGCAGACGAATAAACAACTAGTCACTAGAAATTAGGTTTAACACATTATCAAATCTCAGTGTTACATAGTACATAAACCGTCAGAGATGCACAAAAGATGTGCGAAAAATCTACAGTCACTTCCTGATGGGAGGACTATCAGTAGAGCTGAAAAGACATAGAAGCAGATTTAGCTAAAAGGTTATTCTCCCAGGAAACAACAACAAAAAATACCCCAACAAAACCTCCCCAAACAATAACAATAAGAACAATAACAAAACAGATATAAAAAGTCTTCTGTCTTCCTAAAGATAGTAACTCAGAAAAACACTTCAGAACACATATTAAAAAACAGTTCTCAAAAGGAAATGCATCCTTTTCAGGACTTTACAGAGGGAAGACCAAATAGTCCCTGACTCCAGAAAAGGCTTCAACGTCTTCATTCTCTTCAATGAGAGGAATTGTAGGTAGAAACTTGATAAAATGATAAAAATACACAATAAGAATAATCTTGACAAATTGTGAAAGGAGATCATTGAGTACATAGAATTTAGGCAAACACTGAAGAAAAAGCAGCCTAAGAAAATAGGTGAAGTCAGCATGGAAAATGAGAAACTGTCTAATAGCTACAGAAAAACTTCCTCCCCCTATATGAAACCACAAGGATAAAAGGAAGAAGATCATCAGTGGAAAGATCTTTCTTTTAATTTCCTACAGAGTTCAGAATTGTAGGTGTATATATGAACAGCATCAGAGAAGACTGAGACATTGAAAATAAGGTAAGTTGATGCAGATCACCAGAAACAGTAACATAATATAAACCAGCAATTTTTTAAAAAAGCTAGAAAGAAAATATACCAAACCACAAGATAAAGAGGAGAGGAGAAATCAGAAGACACTGAATACTGACAAAGTCCTAAAGACCAGCAGAAATATGCAAGAATAAGTAAAATAAAATCACAGAAAAAAATTATAGTGAGATATATATATACAGAGAGAGAGAGAGATAGTGATAATAAACGCAGAGTAATAGGGTAAGTAATACCCAGTTTAATATGAAAATAAATGGAGAAAGGAAACTTGAAAAAATACTTTATAAAGCTCTTCCTAGACATCCGTCCCTGATAAAAGAAATATAGTGTGACAATTCCAACACCAAATGCACTTGAAGTACTGCACACTGCAATAAAGAATGACCTTCAAAAGAACAAGGTCCAGGTACAGAAAAAAAAAATCTTTCTTTTTATATACAGGAAAGCAGAGACAGATAAAAACAATCAAGTGCCAAAAAAACCAATAAAGGGAACAATAAGGATAATTTAGAGATGGATGAGAAGTATGTCTTGATTAACCAGACTGAGAGTGAAAACTGGGAGGGGTATGAAGTCTAAAAGCAGCCTAGAGAATTAGAACATAAAGGAGGATACATGGAGGACATAAAGACTTGAAGTTAAACCAAAGAACAGTATTGGAAGTCAGTGTAGACATAGTTATTATACTGCAGCTGAACACAAAAAAAAGGAAAGTATTAGAAAATATTATTAGGTATGAGAAATGCCCTGCGTTTATATGAGAGAATGGACAAAAGAGACCACATATTTTATAGAAACAAGAGTTAACAGCCCTTTTCTTGGGCAGAAATGTAATAAATGAGCAGATTGAAATAAACAGCATGCAAAAAAACCAGATCATTAGCATGGCTTCGAAAGAGAAAGCATTATCATTCAGATCACCAACCATTTTAAATACATCTGATCACCTACCACCTAAAATCTCAAAATTATGAAACTGCAAACCTACTAGAATTCTATATCTTAAAAATATGATTATTCTTAAGTACCACTTGTAAGAACAAAACACAAGAGAAACAACTTAAATTAAAAGGTTTGCTTTTTTTTTTCCTGTGCGCAAATGTCATCCCATGGTGATGAAATCTAAGAAATAATATATATTTCTATAGATGGAATGAAAAACAGCATTACCAAGAAACTTGATACTGAAAATGAACTTAAATATAATTGCCATCATTATTTAATACACAAACGCATTTTTCTCCAAGGGAAAGCACAGTATCTTGTTTTCAAAATACAATGCTGCTTCTGGGAATAAAGCCATATTTCTGTTTGTGATATCATGGAGAAAGAGCTCCCTGTGCTAGTGATTACAGTAGTCTGAGACTAAAGTGTTTCATTAATTCCTTTCTAATGGAACGGCTGGAAGCATGGATCAAGCAAGTCATCATAATCTGATGTTAAAATCTCTCTAGAGTTTTGGTTCAGGGAAATAGGCGGAAAAAGTACACCCTTGTTTCAATAATTCTAGCTGTTCTGCTTATTTCCTTATTCACTGCCAGATCCTTTTGACAATATACACAAAAAAAATCTACGTGTACCTAGTACAATCAAAGCAATAAAATGTTACTGAATAACACACAATTTAGGCAATAAATGTATTTGTTCAGATAACCTAGACTGAAAGATAAGGTTCATTTAAATTAATGTTTATTCACACTGACCTCTATATATTCACCCAATGCTTGCATTTGCTTTACTAATAAAAGGTTCTGGGTTTGCTACTCATTTATATAAAACTTCACTATGTGATAAAGCAGTATTAAAATGCTATATTGCCTTAAAATTGCCAAACCTTCAAGTTTTGTAGTAGATTTAGCGCACTGATTTACAAAGTCCTCCCCATCAACATTACAAAACATGAAAGTATGAAATCTGCATGACTACCAACCAATACAATGATCTTGGATTGCTAGAGCCAAGAATTCCTGGGGTTTTATATGTGCTCTGTGAGATCCAAAACTTGCCCAAAATATTGTCTGAAGTGACAGTGCCTGGATAGAAATAACCACTCCAAAATAGAATTGCACAGGTGTGGTGAAATGGATAAGCCATTTCTTAAACATTACCTGCATCTAAGTAAGCAAAGAAAGCCTTCTGTAGAAATGCATCTATTTTGCCATGAGGCAGACAATGGAAAGCAGGCACCCTGGCAGCAGTTAGTGATAATCAATTTGAAAGCACGTTTGTTTTGCAGTATTCAAGTGCTTCTGTTCTTCAAAAGGAAAACTGGAACTCATCAAGATCTTCTTGGCAGTCAAGGGACTAAACTGCTGAATGAACAAAGTATGGCTCTGTAGAGCTGAATTACAACAAAGTGAGCCAATGCCTCATTACAAAATCAGAATACTTGCAAGAGAGCCACTACTTCAAATTCTGATGTAAATCCAAGAACAGCCATGAAGATTCACCCATCCAGAATGTGTCAAAAATTTACCTTGCACTGTGTATATACAGGAAAACAAGCTGCTTTAAAAGCAGTAATCCTGAAAAATGGGTTAATGTTAAATTAAAAAATTGGTAATTTATTTTCATTCAGCAGCAAATTATTCTATTGTAATATATCTCAGTAATATTGAATCACCGTTAAAATTACAGACTTACCAGCAAAACTAACTGCAATGTACCTGAAACTGTAACTACATTTATACACTCACATACTTGCCTTATATTTTATATACGGCATAAATCACTGATAAGATATCCAATAAACTGACACTGTAATTAGCTTCATCATTTTAAAACGTGTTTCTTCTCTAATCATTACATATTCTTCCTAAATTTTACTGTTTTGATTGTCACTGTTCAGAATAATTTATCAGAGAGTAATTTTTCCATCCTACTTAACTTAATAAACAGTTTTTTACCATCAAACATAAAGGCTCTTTCTCTCCCTTCCCCTCCACAACTCACTCACCCCTGACTGTGTACCCACTGCTTACTTCAGTCTAATTCTGATGTCTTTCCAAGCAGAAGGTAAGCCAACTGAACTCCACTAAGCCATTCATTAATATTTCAATTTCATCATTTTGATGCTTCCAGTGAGCAGACATAGCTTCTGACTCAGAGGAACATAAGTTGGACCATGACAGGATGGGACTACTGTCCCATTACAGTGACATTGGCTGACCACTCCACTCAAACCATGCAAATGTGCAACTACAGTATGTAATGGCATCAAGACATTTTTAATGCAAATACCTGAAGGGATGGTGGTGAAAGGATAATAAAAAATATGACCAGGTCTTTTCACTGGTGCCCAGTCACAGGACCAGATGCAGTGGGTCTAAACTGAAATACAAGAGATGCTGTATGAACTTTGGGAAACACTCTTTGCTGTGAGAGTGACTGAGCACCTGAGCAAGGTACCAAGGAGATGGTGGAGTCTTCAGTCCCGAAGTACTACAAAGCAATCTCGATGTGGTCCCAGGAAAACAACTCCCCTTAATTAAACAGGGTGGTTGTATTAGATACATCAACCTGTCTGGGATTCTGAGTTCAAGTAATTCCTCTGTGCTGTCTGGCTGTGAAACAAAAGTCACTCACAGAGCACACTAATAATCTTAGAGGCAATTCCTCTTGTGTATTTATTTATTCAATCTTCACTGGTTAGTTCATTTTCAGCAGACAAGCTTCCCACATTCCAGTTTTTATTTCCCAGGAAAAGAAAAACCTATCTCGTAGCTATAGTCAACCAGTTCTTTCAATAGCCCACCATGACAGCGACTCTCATACTCTATCATTTCTCACTTTGCATTAGTTTCAAAAAATACTGACAGAAGTTCTTCTATTACAAACTTCATCTTCAGCCAGGAAGCAGCTACCATTGATAGTGCCAGACAACACAATGTCTATCTTGACATTAGAAAAGCTTTTGACACTGTCTCATAAAAGATCCTCAGAGAAAAGCTGATGAAGTATGGGACGCATAAGCAGATGGTGAGGTGGACGGAGGAGAGGCTGAATCGCAAGGTTTCTTTCGACAGGCTTTGTTACATGCTTGTTACTTGTACATCACTTGCCATTAATACGGTGGTTGCTTTGATCCGATACATTTAAGCAATCCAACTAAGAGCTGAGGTAAAAGAAGCAGCTCGAACTCACACCAATCCTGACAGGAAAGCTGGTAATTATAGATTTTTTTAAACAGCATATTAGGGAAGCATACTCATATAAATACTTACAGTATGATTCACTGTAAAGCCATTTATTAAAAATGCTAGGATTTTGCTGTTACTTCTTTGATATAAAATGTGAAGAGAAATGTTATATTAATAGCAATGTGCAGGAAACCAAAGTCAAGTGAAAAGTAAGATATTTCAGTGTAGCTGCTATTAAATATATCACTTATATTTGCTCTATCGATAAGAAGAAAATAGAAACCAACTACTTTATGGATAATATTATGTTTACCATCTTAAATATTATATGCTGATATACCATCTTCCTCTACTCTTTAGTTATTAAAAGACTACCTAATCCTAAATTGATAAAGAATCCTAGAAATCAAGTTTATTTTGTCTGGTATACTGACCACTTTAATTTCCGATATCTTATTAACAGGATAGAAAAACCTGGAAAGAAATTTGTACAAAAATACATGAAGTGGATGTTGTCTGCATTCTCAGGCCACACAATACTTCAGGAATCCATCTGTGATTTGCACATTGGGTTTGATGCTGTTTTGCTGTGGATAAAAGGCCAATACAGCCACCTGGCTGCTGTCATGCCACTTGCACAGTGGTATGTATTATCATAAAACACTAATAAGGAACCCTTAGCTCACCCCTTCCTCCCATGGAATATAACTTTAGCAAACTCTTAATCCCTAACTTTCATCATGGAAATTTTTGATGTCTACCTCAGAATAAATGTTGTTTTCTGCAGAACAAGGGAAGCCAGACAAGGGAATTGTGATGCCAACTAAATAAAACACTGATCATATCAAAATTCTTGAGAACTGTTTTAGCCAAGCTGAAAGCAGAAAACGGATACTTGAAATATGGCAAAAACTGAGTGAAAGGGATGTTGCTTTCTGCTATCCTCTAGGAAAAATTACAGTGTGAAACTGAACTCTTAACAGATAAAACCTTTTATATAACATTTTAAGGACTGCAGTTGTCTAGTAAAAAATTCCATATGATCACTCAGAAATAACAGTATGCAAGTTCCTTAATTTGGGTCATAGCTATTCACAGAATACAATATTGGGTACATATTTCTCCAAAAGGGCTGACACTTTAATTAAGGCACAAAATGTACTGCGGTTGTTGAAAAAATACCATGAAAAAATACTACCTCTTTTTAGCCACATGTTTTACCGTGTATCCCATAAGTTACATTCTGAACTAACAATAATTAGTTTTTCTATGCTCTTCTGCAATAATCATAGCTAAATGAACACCTCACACACATTCATACCTTTCTCCCTCTCACAACAGACCCATAAATTTTTCCACTTTAACAAGTGAAGGAATAAAAACAGATTAAGATCCTAAGGATGCACTAGCTCTGAGTTTCTAGTTTGAGAAATGCAGACTTAATTTACAAGTGATTAAATACAGAAATGACTGTGCTAATGCTAAAGCAATGTTAAATTCAGTAGCCACAACTAACATACTAGAGTTTGGTTGATTTTGCTTTTCATTTATTTTTGTTTTAAATAAATTTTTGTTTTAAATATTAGTTAGACATAATGTTAAAAGACAGGCTGGCCTTTTCACATCAAAAAAATCCCATTTTTGCCTAAAAACCTAAAAAAATGGCTGGGTATTTGTAATGGCAGATTCTGTGATATGAGAATTTGTATTCTTACATATTTACATATGTATTTTTACCAATTGCACTCAATACAACTAGATAATGCCAAGGCACTAGAAATACTCAAATTTTTGACCCACAAATTAAATTTATACACAAACCTAGGTAAAAAGTTACATAGAATTATTTCATTCAAATAATTTTTCATTAATGTGTAGTTAGGATTTTGTCCTTTATCTCAGTCATTGAGCAATCTTTTTCTAAGTTTTACAAAGACCTAAATATTAAATTTAGAAATTACACCCTGAAACATGAGCACCTAGTAGTAATCCTAGCTTTTAATTTTCACTTTTCTTCACTTCTTCATATATGATGAGCTCATTAGAGGGCCTAAGACAGGAGAAGTCTGGGCCGTAGTGACCACACCCTTGCTGACTTTGTGATCCTGAGGAATGCAGACCTAGCAAAGAGCAGAGTCAAGACCCCGAATTTTGGAAGAGTAGAATTCCAGCTGCTCAAAGAACTAGTAGGTGAGATCCCCTGATAAATTGTCCTTAGGGACAAAGCAGCTGATAGCAGCTGGCAACTGGTTAAGGACACTCCTCTTAGAGCACAAGAACCCTCTATCCTGACGTTCAGTAAATCAAGAAAGGCAGACTGGAAACCTGTAAGGTTTGAAGAGCAAGGTCTGCTTCTCAAACTGAGGAATAGGAAAGAAATGCACAGCCAGTAGAAGCAGGTACATGTGGCCTGGAAAGGTAGAGAGATATGGTTCAGATGTGTAGGGATGGGATAATGAAAGCTAAGGAACAGATATAATGGGACTTGGCGAGAGATGTGAAGAATACCAAGTGGGGACTCTCTAAGTGTATCAGTCAGAAAAGAAAAGCCAAGAAGAATATACAATCTCAGTTAATGTGAAGGCAGAACTGGTGACAATGGATATGGAGAAGGCTGGGGTTTCCCTCAGTCTTCACTGGCTTCACTAAAGCACTTTGGGCTTCTCATTTCTTTCCAGTCCTCTAAGTGGGTGTTGGGGGAATGAAATATCTCTCACTGTAAATGAAAAGCAGGTTTGGGACCACATGATGAAACTGAACAGCCACAAGGTCTGTGAGGTCTGATGAGATGCATCCCAAGGTCCTGGCTAAGGTTGTTGCCAAGCCTGCAACACCACTCAATGACATCTGAAAAGTCATGGCAATCAGACAAAGTCCACTGTGGCAGAAGAAAGGGAAGCATTGCTTCTACTTTTAAAAGAACATAAAGGGAGACCCAGGGACTACAGACTGGTAAGCCTTATCTCTGAGCCTGGGAAGATCATGGGGTGGATCCTCACAGAAGCCTGTTAGGTACAAAGAAGATAAGGAAGGAATCCAAGACACTGAAAAAGGTTTTACTAAGTCCAAGTTTTGCCTGACCAGCCTCTGATTTAGTGGCCTTCAGTGACTGGGGGACTGCAACAGTCAACAAAGGGAAGACCAACTAACATAATCTAGATATTACCTATTACCTGTTGTATTACCTAGATTGCTTTAAATCCTTTGACATACATTTGAAGGGTAGACTATTTGGGGGATAAGGAATTGGCAAGATGGACACAGCCAGACAGCTGTGGTATAAGGCTCTATGTCCAGATGCAGGCCAGTGGAAGTGATGTCCTCCAGGGATCTCTCTTGAGACTGATGCTCCTCAATATCTTCATCAATGAAACAGACAGTGGGATTGAGTGCACATTTAGCAGGTTTGCAGATAACATGAAGTTAACTGGTACTGTTGACATAACAGAATGGTAGAATGTCATCCAGAGGGATCTGGGAAAACTTGAGAAACAGGCCCATAACAACCTCATGAAATTCAACAAATCCAAGTTCAAGGTTCTCCACCTGGTTCAGGGCAATCAGAGACATGATTACACTGGAAGTAAAACTGAGAGCAGTCCTCTGGAGAATGACTTGAGGTAATTCTGGATGAAAACCTGGAGATGAGCCAATAGTGTGCACCTAACGAGGTGATCCTTTCCCTCTACTCTGCCCTTATGGACCTCACCTGGAGTGCTGTGTTTAGCACAGGGGCCTCCAGGACAAGACATGGACCTCTTAGAGGTGATCCAGAGGACACTATGAAAATGACCACAGGGCTGGAGCACCTCTCCTACAAACACAGGCTGAGACAGCTGTGGCAGTTCAGCCTGGTGAAGAAAAGGCTCAAGGGAGACCTTACTGCAAGATCCTTCCAGCATTTAAAGTATTCCCCTTTCTTTATAAAGAAAAAGGGAGAGCAACTTTTTACAAGACAGAGAATGATAGGACAAGATGGGATGGTTTTAAACTAAAGGGGGAGTGATTTAGTTTAGATATTATGAAGATATTCCTTACTGTGAAGGTGGTGAGGCACAGGAACAGGTTGCCCAAAGAAGCTGGAGATGCTCCATCCCAGTCAGTGTTCTAGGCTAGATTGCATGTGGCTCTGAGCAACCTGATCCAGTGAATAGCATCCCCATTCATAACAGGGAGGGCTGGAAACAGAAGATCTTTAAGGTCCTTTCCATCCCAGACCATTCTATGACTCTGTACTGGATGACTAGATGCCATGGCAATAGTAATATGAAGATTTTACATCATGCCACAGGTATCCAGATGTATTTTATCCTAAAGTTTGCCAACAGTTTGTCTAGAACGAAATTATGACCGTTTTAGTAATTAACACACATTATTAAAGAAATAATTAAATAAATGGCTCTTTAATCTTTTCAGTAAGAGCAGCTGTGAAGATACATTTATCTTGCAATCCTTTTCCACAAAACGATGTTCGTGTCACAAAGAGGCACACTAAAAATACTAACGTCTCTAATGCCAAACATCCCTGTCAAACATTAGAATACTCTGAATTGCAGCACGTTTATAACAGTGAAATAGTCCCCTTCAAATGCTTCTGCAAACTAGTTTTCTTTCTCTTGTCCACTAAAGAGTCTGTAGGAGATTCCTAAAAAGAGCACCCTTACACAGCTGTTATGAACTACATTTCACAGTAAGCCTGCAGACACATGATCAATTTACTGGCTCCAAAAGCTGGTTGTTAAAAAAAGCACCTACACAGGCAAACAATTTAAAAGTAATTTAAACTTAACAAAGGTAACTAAACTGAACAGAAAAAAACCTGCATCAAGGTAATGTACTGAACAGAACAAAATTCCCTAGATTTGTCATATTAAAAAAACCAAACAAACAAAAAAACCTCCAGACTTCGGAAAAATTATGACTCTCACTACATCTGCTCTCAAATAGTAAATTAGCATCTTACAGACTACATTACATCTAATGAAGGATACACAAGGTATCAAATCTAATATCATGAAGACTACAACACCAGCATATACTTCACATTTGCCTTGTACATGAATGTATATACATATATATTTTTCACACAGTGAATTAGAGAAAGACAGAACTACAAAGCAAGAAACTATTTAATTTACTTTGAAGTATATTCAACCTCCAAAATCCATATGAATTTATATGATCAAGTAGAAATATATTAATGGACTTGTTTGAAAAGGATGAACAATATTGTTCAAAACTTTATGCTTCACTAAAAGCCTTTTCTGGTCTTGGTCTTCATGTTACATGTTACCTAGCTGCAACCTCTTTTCCCATCAATTCCTCTCCCTGAAACACACCTTCAAAGCCACAAATCTTTTATTTTTTTCTCTTCAGACCTGGAGCTCAACTCATTTCAGGAGCTTCATTTTGTACTTGTAACTGACTCTGGACAGCACAGTGTAACTTCTTGAGTAAGTAAAATGCGTCATTGTGTGGTCATTAGAGTAGATGGGTACCTGTAGCAGTAGATCTTCCACTACCACAGAGCTGCTATTGCTGATAGAGACATATTTGTGATGACGTGTGAGACAACACAGCCCAAAATCACTGTTACTTGAAAACGCACAACATTCCCAATCTAAACATGTCTATGAACAGACTGTGTGGGCTCAGGGAAAACTTAACAACTTGAGTGCTTGGATGGAAAATGAGACTGACTACCATAAAGTAATAGTAAAGGTAACAGCAATAAAAAGTTACGATGTTTTCAGAAAGTTTATGTTTATCCTGAAAGAAGATACTTCATATTTCCTTTATTTTGAGACTTGACCCAAAAGGGGGAAAAAGTAATGTTACTAAATATTTTTCTCTTCCGAGTGCAACACATCTGGAATAAATACATACATCTTAGACAATCAGCAGAGAAATGTATCATAGAAAAACTCATGTTCTGGGATACCAACCTGAAACTTCAGTTAGTCATGTTTAATATTATATTGTTTATACAGAAGTATAAATTGTTATGAGTATAATTGTTATTGTTATGAGTATATATTGTTAATCATGAGTAAAGCTTCAAGAGCCAACTGTTACAGAATCTAAGCAGAAAATACTGTTGGGCTGTACTGATAGTACATCCTTAAAATGATTAAATTCCAGGCAGTCAGTAAAATGCACTGAAGAAGACACTCATAGCCTGCAGTTTTAAACTTCACCTTTTCAGCAATTACAGAACTGATGGATCTAACAATCAGTTTCAGATGCAGAAGCTCCAGTCCATGATATGTAGTTTTTAGAGGAAGAAGAAATAGATCAGACTGTCAGTTATTAACAATAAGTCTTCTCTGAAGTCTTCTGCTTCCAAAAACATTACATTGATCTGAGGCTTTAGAAAATGACAGATGAGTTCACTGAGGAAAAACCGTTTTAAAAATCGCCCAAGGAAAAAGGAAACATTAAGTACCACTGAAACATGCCTCACTTTGGCCAATCTTAAAGGAAAAAAAAAATGCTTGCATGATGCAATACCCCTTTCCAACATGATGCTTTTGAGAAAAAAGTTTAGCATGGTATAGAGGCCACCAGTATCAGCATCCTCTAGAGTACAAAAGGACTTATTAAAGACGAACTTAAACATTATGCTTGTGTTCTGAACAATAAAATTAAACCTCAAGAACTTGTTACCAAGATTAAAACTTCTTGTTCCTTGTAGTAAGATAATGAAGTCTAATCTTGCCCTGGATCTAACACAGTTGTGGACACACAGCTGTGGATATCTCTGCCACTGCAACCACAACTGTGCGCCCTGAAGCAAAAGGAGGATTTGACGGGATCACTTGATAAGATTTACCAGGACTGTTATTAAGCTGGATGTGAACTCATTGATTTTCATGCCTTCATTATATATGGACCAACATAATTACAAACACAACTGCTTGTAAAGCAGTCTCCTACATCTTTCACTAGTGCTGGCAACAAAAGGGGAAAAAAGAAGGATCTCAGATCCTTCTCCCTGTGCTGAAATTGATTGTGAAAGAAGATGATAGGAGTTACTTACTAAACATCACAGAAATAAAGAATGTAAGTGGTTATCCTATTTTTGCTCACCTGCTCAGGTTCTTGCCCTACTTTACTATAACTCTGGTTTTATACTGCATCAGCCCCAAACATAACTGGATATCTTTGGCTTACAATTACAGTGCACTGTATGATACCCTCCAATAACTTACCAAAACCCATTTGATGCAGGCTGCATTACTGCACACAAACTCCACACTGTCATGCCTCCTGTACCTCTATTATCCTAGCTACTTCACGGAGCTCTCTACTATCCTGAACTCTGCAGTACAGAAGAACTCATATACCAAGGTATTTGAATGGAATTGGAATGTCATTATAGTTTTGACACATACATTTTATTGCTCTGCAAGAAATACAGTTTTGCACTGATCTAAATCCTCAGAATGGATTGCTCAAAACGTGGCAATTATACAATTGTGTCAGAAGGGAACTCTATCTCATAGTTAAGCTGTAGCAAGATTAGGTTGGAGGATTACTGAGTTATACTTAACAATGTTTTCTCATATTTCTATGCAAAATCTTCTCCTTACTGAGGAGTTAGCCAAATAGGAATTAAGCCACTATTATTCAAGAAACAGTATTTGAAAATTATAAAACATCATTTAGATTAAATTATTTTCTAATGCAGTTAAAATAATCAGATCCTTTAATACATTCAGGGAGCATTCAAAAGAAGTTTTTTAAAAAAGGAAAAACCCCAACTGAGAAACAACATTTCATAGTTACTAGACTAATCATGCAACATTTATATCTTTAATTATCAAGAAAACACAAGAGACACCAGGCAACCTTGAAATAATTTAAAGTGGAATATCTCTGAAGACACAAGGACTGCATTTAACAAACATAGAGGGATTACAGGGAAAGGAAAATACCATTCTAACAGCAGGAAAAGATGCTCACATCTCAGATGAATGAGAGCAGATGTGTGTAAGATTCCTGAAAATGAAACTATTAGAGTTTGCAAAGACCAAGTATCTGTACCAAATATACACAATGGACCCACAAAAGAAACATCACGTATGCATCTAATCTAGTAAGTGTGAATACTATTCACATAATACCCTCTCACACTCCCAGTTCCAAAAGACATCTCACCAAATTTTAGAGAGTCAAATCAGGCACTCCAGGTGCTGGGCCAGTCCCTGGGATAAAAAAAAGGGAGGAAAAGCCGAAAAATGAGAGACTTTTTAAAAGAAATGGAAAAAAAATATCTTGTTGCTCTATAAGAAAAGACTGCTCTTCTGTAGAAACATTTAGTCCATAGGACAACTGAAAATCAAAATCCAGTGTCCAACTGTCAACGTTAAGTTTCTGGAAAGGAATTATTTTTGATTTGTCTTCAGTCCCATCAATTTCCATTTTTCCTTTTCAATTGCAGAAATTCAAAATAACTTTATATCTAGTGAAAAATGTCAGCATTGTAAAGATATTATTCATATAATCTAATTAAATCAAATGATGGAACCTATTAGTAACATGGTTTATGCTTTATAAAATGATGCAATTTTCCACATTTATAATAAATAGTGCAGTCGCTCCTAAAGCTTTTAGTAATAAAATTGTTACAAATGCTACTAACACTTGTTAAAACTCAAAGCAATCCCTCAATGAATGTAATTACTTAGTACAATAAAAGAGAAATTACTCCAAGCAAGAAAATGCCTAATAAAAATTAACATCTTTATTTCTAGAGAAGTATCTCTGTAAGAGCGAAGAAAGGAGAATTTGTTGTTGAAGTCCCTGACACACTGCTGCATGAAAAATGCCATAAGCATAGCTGTAGCATAATTGTTGATACAACAGAAGCAGCAGGCAAGATTATCATTAAAGTTTAACTTGTTATTTTACTGAATTGAATGAAAGATTAATTTCCCATCTGCTTTTACAATATAGTAATTTGCAAATGTCCTCAGATGGATTTAAAATTTGCATGCTCTAAAATCTCACTCTCTAGCAAGTACTAAAATTAAATAGAAAAAGCTACATTTCTAAATTCTATTCCATGGTGAAACTAAAGAAAGAAAAAATCTGATCAAATGAAATTAATAGTAGTAGCTATGCACTGTGTTGCAGTACTGTGATTATGAAATCATGTTGAAAATATTTGTACTTTAACATCAAGGCAAAAGTTACTTTGTAAAAGACAAAATATACTATTTTCCAATTTGAAGTGTCTCTTCTAGTTAAAAGTGCCATCAGTTTTCAAGATGAGAATAATTTTGGCCTGTGCAAATTTCCTGTTTTTTATGCAAAAATGTCACAGACTTTTGGAAAACAGCCCGCTTTGGATCTGTGTTTTTAGGACAAACTTCATCGTCTTTTCCTGGCAAAAACTCTGCACTATTTAGGGATATCCAATGTCATCCAGTAAGTGAAAGTGCAAGACATGCTAACAAGAGATTTATCCTCTAAAATCATGATGTTTCAAGGTCAAAAAATCACACAGAGGTTCAAAACTCAATTGAGTAAAAAGTATTTTTTTTCTAATTTAATGAAATAATTTTTAATATTTCAGAGTAAAATCAAGAAATCACATCCAGGAAATTGTTATTCACCTAGAGAAAACTGCTTCCATTTGATCGTCCTTTTGCCCAAGTTAGTGTTTTTACACTTACAATTTCAGAACAACTCAAATTTGCTACTTTTCACTCACTGTTACTCAATTATTGCCTTTATGCATAATGAATGAAATTCAGTGCTCTTTGTTTTTTCTCACCAGTTCTTCCTGCAATTCTATATGCACCTATCACTTTTCTAATATTACCAAAGCAATTAACAGATGCAATTAACAGGAGTCATAAGGCACAGCTAGCTGTAAGGCTACCACTTAAAAAACTGTTGCTTTATAGTCTGCTTATCTAAAAAGCTGTAACTGGTTGATAGAGCCAGTTATTAAGAAGTTCATAAAATGCACCATGGAAGAGACTCAAATGAGAAATGTAAGTCTTCCCAACAAAACACAGGAGTAATTGTTTAAATAGCAACAGGAGTAGCTGTAAATATAGAAAACCTAAGGTGTGTGTTACACACTCTTGAGAGAAGCTTCAGATTCAAAAAGTTTTTAAAATATTAATAACTACAATCTAGGTAATAAGCAACAGAGGAACACACTGCTAGAAGAGCAACAGAATTGAGTTTTGCAAGAAAAACAAGTACGTTAAAACAAATGCCACTTCTGCAAGCCTTGATGAAAGCTATCAAAGGCCAGGTTTAAAAGTCCATATGTCATGATGAACATGCACAGACATCTTTTATTTTGAAGACCTCCTTCTCTATCTTATCCTACTGGAAAAACTTCTAAAATTCTTCTGCCTCATACCTTGCAGAAGCTATTACTTTCTTTCCTACTTTTTCTTCATATTTTCTGTACTTTAGGACTTGCATTCCAATGCCAAAACCTGTCACCTTTGATCTTAGTGACTACTTACTCTTGGACACCATCACTGTATAGAGGCCCACGCCAACTAATAACATACTCGAGAAAGATGAGGGACATACTTGGAGTTATTGTTTTCACATCAGATTTTAGCCACAAGCTTTCCAGAAAGACACTTTCAGAATCTCATTAAAAAAAAAAAAAAGCAATGTTACTGACCATAGAAGTAACTCTCTTGGGTTTCCAGCATCATAAAGCACAAGTCTTCCCAAATTATACTGTCAAGTTCATTGCACAATTCATCAAAAGGACAAAGAGCTTAAGAAAAATAAAATAAAAACCGCAACACCAAAAATTTCCCTGCTCTCTTCCTGCCTCAGTATGCTGTCAGTCAGGCAAAACACCTAAGAGAGTGACATGCCTGAAATCTTACTGTGACAGGTTTGGCATTAAAAGTAATGCAAAATCTGTGGTACTAAAACACACCATTAAATCCAAACAGCTTCAAATATGAATGACAGCTGCTAAGGTCTGCCAATGTAAATGCCTTCAAACGTGAACAGTAATAAAGTAAGCACTCAAAATCAGGTGATTAGGGTATTTTGCTGACCTAGAAGCATCGGTGAGAATTCACATCTTGGCCTTCAGCATTTAAGTTCATTCCACTGGGAATCTGGACCTTAGTTTTATGTGCTGAACGTCAGAGAGTTGATGTTTAGCGTTGAGGTCTCTCAGAAAAAAAACAACAGCTGTAAAGTATCTGTTGTCAGACAAGCCTTGAGTAACTGTAGAACCCACAGATTTAAAAATAAAAACAATGTCTGGTTTCTCCTGGGCAGAGATCACCAGAAAAAAATCTCAACAACGTGTGTAGAGATTCTGGATATTTCTATAAAAAGCTGTATTGTAACAAAGAAGATTATACTGCAGTTTTTGCTACATATACACAAACAAACCATAAAATTCAAAATTAAGAAATAAATAAACAAATATTAGCATTCTGAAATGATACTTGAAGAGGTATTATGGTTTGACAAGACACCAAGATGAACATGACTACCTGACTATTTTTTTTTTCCATACTTTAGGTCATAGATTTGCTTTAATTGGGTCTTAGTGTTTCAAAATACTGACCTCTTATTAATCCATGTCATGATATCAAAGCTAAATATTGTAGTTAAAATATTCAAGTTGTGTTCTGATTGCTATACTCTATGTTCTTCTTTCAGTACACTGACCTGTGACATGGCTTGAACAGGAGGGAACAGCTTATGCTAACTCAAAGTTTTGGATTAAAGTACAGTGACTTGCCATTTTCCATATAACATGGCTAACGTGTTTTAGGGTGCATATTGTCAGGAAAGCACAGAATTTATTTTTGTTTTTGTTTTGGGGTTTTTTTTGTTTGTTCGTTTTGTTTTATTTTTCACAAATGCCCATAGAAAACATAGAAAAATAGGATGTGGTTCCCAAAAGACTGATGGTGAAGCAGTAATTTTTAAAATTGTCTTTGAGTGGCCAGTTTTTATAGTACACCTGCATTTAAAAGTGCTCTACTGATGATTCACACAATTAAGACTGCATTGCTCAAAGATCCATTAAGGATTCAAAATCTTTCCTTGATGTCTTTCCTGAATATACCCGAATTAAGTGATAAGATAATTCTACTTCCCAGATTAGAATGGATTTTCAATTGATTTAGGGACCAGTGAGCACAGATCATTCCAGCTAAGGGAAGGAGAGGCTGTGGCTAACTGGGAAAAGGCCACAAACTTTAAAGAGCTGAAAGTAAGTTTGAAAGCTAATCATACTACAATCAAGCTAAAAATTCTACAACGTACCTGCTTCCATCTCTCTCTGTATAATCCTGAGGTTCTATTAATCCTATCTGTGACAAGTACTCTTTCTCTTCCTGCCAAAGCAGTCAGTTATCAGAATGTGGAGTTTCTTCATAGAAGTAACAGTAAAACTCAGTTCTCAAGTGCACAGAAGCAAACCACAAACAATCCCTAAGAGTAAAGTTAGGCACTGCACATGCAGTTGCTCATTTTATCTATTATCACCTCAAGGCTGTCAGAGGAGAAATCTAGTATCATAAACAATTGCAGTGTTTCAAAGTATGTTACACTGTTGGATTTTTTAATATCTAATTATTATTGCTTCCATAATGTCTCCGCAATATGTCTCCTCATCAAAGCAAGTAGACTAGAGATTAAAGACTATTTACACAACTTTACACATAAATGACTGCATAAAAATATAATAGTTCTTCAAAATCTTAAAAATGCAATTGTTTTAATCTATCTTATTTTCATGCACAAAAATGGAATAATTTCCTTCCACCTCAATTAAAATAACCAAATCTTCTGGCATCCAATGCTGCTTCATCCTCTTGAAAGATGTCACAATATTGGACTAAGCTTCAACCTTTGAAGGACACCACTAGTGACATGCCTCCAACTAGACTCTGTGCCACTGATCATTACTCTCTGAGCTCTGCCATTCAGTGATTTATCAACTCACTTCACTGTCCACTGGTCCAGCCCACACTTCCTGAGTTCCCTTACGAAGGTCATGGGAGACAGTGCCAAAAGCCTTGCTGAAGCCTAGGTAAACAACCACTGCTCTCCCTCCCATCTACCAGTTGTCCCACCATAGAAGGCAATCCGGTTGCTTTAACAAATCCATGCTGACTACTCCTGATCACCTTTTTGTCTTCCTCATGCTTAGAGATGGCCTCCAGAATGAGCCATCCATGGTGAAAGCCATTCCATCAGCATTCCAGAGTGTGAGGTGATGGCTTATTTTTTATTTTCCCCACAGGAAAATGTCAAATGCAGACCATGGCCATATTTAGTTTCAGACTGAATGATATACCTTGTTTGACTGAAAACTTATTTTGGCACACTACATTTATTTAAGTAAAGCTGAAATTAGTTTCCAAATGCCAATTCATTTGGGAACTCAAGAAACAAAAATGTCACAACTCTCTGATTTTGGAGCAGAAGATGCTTCTACCACTAGCTCAATTAATTTAGTGAAAATGATGTGAACTCACATAAAAAAGAAAACCACATACTTTATACCAGAGTCTGCATACCTGTGGCTAAGCTACTTGACTGGGAAAAAAACACAATGCATGTCCTGTCCTGGCCCACTAAATATATTTAAGGACTTTTCAGTTCTTCAAAGTATGCTGTGCACTCATTTTAAACAGGGCAGGAAAGATCTGCTGAAGTTTCTATATCACAATGATCCAAGTTGATCAGTTCCTGCAATTTGATTTTTCTTCATGAGTCTAAAATACAAACTTCTCAAAGACCCAATACTGTACTGAAAACATGACCTTTGCATTAGATACTTTGCTCTAAATCCCATCACTACGATTTCGTATAAAATATGAAAACTCTCCACACCAAATATTAAAGAAATACCAGTTGATCAATGTTGCTGGAAAAAGCACCGTCTAGTCAGCCAACCATCACTGTGACTCTAGCCGACAAAAGTATGCTACTCTCAATTTCCCACACACACTTCCAGTTGACCAAATTGAGACTTGCTTAAAATAGACACGTATTGGATCAAAATATTCCAATTGAAGAAATGGACTCGGGAAAAAAAAAAAAACAACTCTCTCCCAACACTATTTATATGCCACTTCACAGGGAGTTGAATTTTTCTGACCATTTTTCTGTTAAGAAACTTCATCGATTCAAGAGTTACAACCTCCAAAACTCAAAGAGAGGGAAAACCTTGGGAGGAGTCCAAGGCTGGAAAAATGGTAATGTCTACTTGAGCATTATAAGCCTCTCTGTGGCTTACATCTCAGCTGCAAGTGGTTAAAATGCTTTGAGTCTCCTCATTCTAAGCATGATATTAGAACTTATTTTGAGTCTGAGTTCATACAGCTGTTGTTTTCAGATTCTGTGATTCAGTCCTGTATTTCATTGTTTTCATCAGTTATACTTCCCAGGTAGGTATTCATTCCTCTGTTGTAAAGAGATCACTTGATTTTTTTTTCTTTCTATTTATGTATATGAATGAGGTACACACGAGGACTGTAAACTCAAACACTACAAAATTTAGCTCACTGAAACAGTTTTTGCAGTATTTCAGATGTAATCCCTAAACCCTAAAGTATTGACTTTTCCAACTGAAGACCATGGGGATCAGGATTATAATTATTATATGAAGAAATTAACTCACAATCCTTTAGGAACATATGCCTCAGAAAGAAATTACCTTTAAGAGTGACTTAAAAGCATTTGGTGCTTTGATTTGGTGTCTGGGTAACATGACTCAGAAAAAGCATTTGGGTGTTCACTATATTTTTTCTCACAGAACCCATGCAAAAGCTGCCCAGGTGGAAGACCAAAAGCTTTCTTAGCTGGAAGTATTGCAAATTTAGTCTAGGCTGAGAGCCAAGATAGGCACTATCCATCTCAGGAATTGCCATGAAAAATAAAATTATCTCCACTCAAGAGCATTTATTAAACTCTCTCAAATCTGTTGCGTCAAAAAGTTATTTCTTCCAGCAAAGGCCCTTAAAATCAGGTTCCCATTTTTCAATCCTGAGATTGTTTTCAGAGTTTTCCATTAAATTTCCGGGCCACATTCATTGTCCTTTCAGGCAAACAGAGCTTCTCCATTACTGAGAGTGCTGGTGCTGGTGGATCCAGTCCCCAAACTTTACCCCATCACCTCTGAGCTTCTGTCCTGATTCAAAGCAGAAAATCTGTGATCCTAGCAGTCATGTGCAAACCAAAAATAACACATGGTCACAAAAGTATTCGTCAGAAATGTAATTGGGAGGCCATTTACAACTCCAAGTTTTGAGTGATACTTCTTGTGCAGAACTTTAGGATCACTGTCAAATACAAACAACATGTCTAATCATACAAAAAGAGCCATAATTAAAATAAATTATTTTTAAAGAGAACTTTACTTAAGGGTATTATCAGTATTTCTTTTCTTCCAACACACTATTTCTTCTTTTTATTTTTTTAGGCAATATAAATTATTATGTTATTACTACTGATTTACAATATAGAAATGAATACGGATCAAGAGTTCTTACTTCCACCCCACATTTCATTTTAAAAAATAAAGGAAGCAGAGGAAGGGGTGTCCTGTCTTTTAGTACCAGTTTTTTTGTTCTTTACTTTTCCATTTTTTCCTAACGCACGAGCAGATTTAAAAAGAGCATTAGCAAATGTTGTTTCAAGCTGAAAGGCACCATATCACCCACACCTTAGTGAGTTCCCAAACTTCTTTTGTTATAACATACTACAATCTAAATCACTAGGATTTAATTTTTTTCTTTCTAACAGGCCGCAATGTCTTTTCACTGCTGCCTTTGCAACATGCGAAGACATGCAAATTTGTCTATAATTTTAATAATTCATTCATAATTCTGTAGCCTACTTTATATCATATCTATAGTATTTCATAGGATCATAGAATTTAGTTGGAAAAGACATTTCAGATCATCAAGTTAAACTGTTATCCCCACATTGCCAAGTCCACTCAAGCACATCAAGTGGTATAGAATGATCATATCAAGATCATAATAAGTATATTTTTAGGGCTTCCAACATGTAAAAAGCTATCTTTGTCCCTGCTTTAAACTTTCCACCTAACTCTCCTTATGCTGTGCTAAAGTATTGAGCTTTCCAAGAAATTTGTAGAGTGTGATTATCCTATCAGTCACTGCAGCCTCATGCAAAGAAAACACTGCCTTTAATATGAAATTTCAGTTGAATACTATTTAATTTAATTTTTAAATTATTTATTATTAGGTCATTAAAAACATACTTGTTTCCTTTCAAAAGCATACAGCATAACCAAGTTTAAATATATAGCCACAGCAAGTACAAAATAGAAAATTTCTTACAAATTATGTGGCTAACCAGGCACAGCATACTCATTGACACATCTTTATGAAATGTGTAATTATATCCTGAACTGAATGCCTTTAAAACACATGTAAAATATTACATTATAACTCACAGTGGCAATTTTTAATAGCCTTTCAGCATCACTTACAGGTTGGGTAGGATTTCGTATTAAGAGGCATATCTCTTTTTGTCAGGTTTTATATGTCATGATAGATCCTTTTTTAATCTATCAGAAGACCATAATAAAGATTTTAAGACAAAGGACTTCACAACAGACTAAATTAAAATTATTTCAAATACAAAACCTTCAGGTCTTTATCATAGCAAAATCTAAACTTTCTGTTTAATTAAGACCTGTCAGTGAAAAGGTGTAATACTTAAGGGCAAAAACAGCTGTCTAGACAGTGTGTCTTTGCAATATCATTTATACATTCACCCCGTATCTAGTGTATGATTAAGAGCCCCAAAAATCACAAGCCCATTAAAGACATGCAGATAAAGGTATAAAGATCTCTATTATAATTGTCTTTTTGACACTTAACATCCCTTTCTTAAGGAACTCCCAGCACATTTGGCTTGCCCTAATAAATATAAGGATTTTACATCAACTGAAAAGTGGTAGCAGCTGGCAGAAAGTAAGCATCATAAAATGGCAGTAATTTATAAATTCAAGACAAAATCTTTCAAGAGTGAGTTTATATCTTACTTAGTTATTAGCAGCATTGAAGAAATGATGGATACACTTAGGGCATGAAGATTTGCTTTGCAAATATACAGGACTATATTAATGCCAACAATAATGACACACTGCAGGAAACATTCCAGTGTGAATCACAGAAATGAACAAGAGTCTAATACCGGGAGGGGGCAAAATTTATTTTTGAAATTCTAATGCATTAAGAACTTCTATCTCAAATCTGTTACTGGATATTGCATCAAAAATGTGTTAAAATTAACATTTTTACAACACTTTTGCAACACTCCACTAAACCAGGCTTCAAAAGCTGGCAGCACTGCTGCAGACAAACTTCTGCATCACTGAGGTGTTCAGCAGCATGAAGTAATATTAGTAAAATCCAGGATTTACTTATCCCAAATCCAGGAACAAAAGCAGTTTGTGTCCAAGCAGATTTGAAAGAAGTAAAGGGATAAGGCTAGCTCATAAAATTTAATAGGGGGCAAGGGAAGTAGTGGAATGGAGATAAACAGAAAAAAAAAAAAGGGAAAAGGATTTGTGTCCTGAATCAAACCAGATTACCAGATGTTAACCAAGCAGAGTAGAGAGGAGGAAGAAGGGGAAGGAGAAAACAGGATGCTGCAAATACAGAGCAAGAACCTCCATTTTCTTTGGCAGGTACTCCTCCCACACTCTCAAGTCCCTGAAGCTTAAGGCATGGAACTAGGGGAGTTAATTCCTTTCCATCCTTGTAAGATCATTGGAGGAACTCAAACATAGAGAAGACTACAGGATTCAATAGGATCCACCTCAGGTTCTTGAAGGAAATGGCTGATGTAGCTGCCTAGCCATTCTCAAGCATATTTGAGCAGTCCTGGCAGCCAGGTGAAGTGCCCTGTGACTGAAAAACAGAGAAACATTGCACTCATTTTTAAAAGGGGTAAAATGGAGGTTCTCAGAAACATCCTAAGCCCAGTAAGATAATGGAACACATCCTCTTGGAAGCTCTGCCAAGGCGTATGGTAGACAGGGAGGTGATAAGAGTCAGCCAACTTGGCTTCACTAGTGGAAAATTTTGCCAGACTAATCTGGCTGCCATCTGCAACAGAGTGGATTGCCTTGCTGGAAAAGGGAAGAGCAACAATATCTCCCCAGACTTCTGCAGACCTCTGCTCTAGTTACACACAACATCCTTCCCAATAAACTGGAGAGATACGGATTTTCTGTATGAACTAGTCTATGGACAAGGAATTGGCTGGACAGCAGAAGACAAAGAGAAAATACTGCAGTCAATGGCTCAATATCCAAATGAAGATAAGTAACAGGTGGTGTCCCAGCAGCCAAAGCCTCTGCCCAATGCAATATGTTCATGGCTCCATCATATGCAGGCTCCAAGAGGACCTTTGGCTTGCTCTACAAAGTCTATCATGGGGGAGAAAATCAAGTCTGAATACTGTGCAAAGTGCTTCTTGGAAGCCAAGCACAGTCAAGTGCCCTGCTGTTGCTCCAACACTTCCTGCCTACACTCTTTCCTCTTACTGGTAAAGAGGGGAGCAGGTAACCTGGGCACTAATCCCTTTCAATCATACACCAGAACTTTGCCACCTTGTTTGATTCTGCCCAAGTCCTGGTTTGCTGTGTCATTCATGCTTAAGTGAAAGAAGAACAAGGCATAACAATCCCTGTTTCTACTGGGTTGTGGTCTCTGTGATATCTCAGGCCATAGCACCTGGAAAGCAGCAAACTCCAGGTGAATCCCTGGCAGTCTGTCAAATGGGTCAGAACTCCTTTGCAGAGACATACTCACAATGCACACTCATAATTTCTTCTTGTGGTTTCTAATGTGTGCTGTGGATGTGGTTTCTCCCTCCAGAGCTTGCTCATTGGTGTCTTCAAGTGTTAGGGTATTCTAGAATCAAAGGATGTTTTGGATTGGAAGGTACCTTGAAGACCATCCAGTTCTAATTCCCCTGTCAGTCAAGAACACCTTTCACTAGACCAGGTTGCTCAAAGTTACACCCAGCCTGGCCTTGAATATTGCCAGGGATGGGACTTCTTAAACTTCTCTGGGTAACCTGGGCCAGTGCCTCACCACCTGTACAGTAAAGAATTCTTAATATCTAATCTAAACCTGCTCTTTTAAAATTATTCCCCTTTGTCCTGTTAGTACATGCCCTTGCAAATAGCCTCTTTCCATCCTTCTTGTAGACTCCCTTGACATACTTGAAGTCTACACCCTGAAACCTTCTCCAGGCCAAACAATTCCAATTCTTACAGCTTTCCTTTGTAGTAAAGGTGCTCCATCCCTCTAATCATCTTGGTGGTCTCCTCTGGACTCACTCCAACAGGTAGGTCCATGTTCTTCCCGTGCTGGGACCCCAGAGTTGGATGCAGGGTTCCAGCTGGGTTTAGAGAGTGCACCAGAGTTCTGCTCTTGTGGGTCACCAGGATCTGTGGTGTGTTACTCAGAGTAGCATCAACCACCAGGGACTGGTTACAAAAGCCCTCCTCTCTTTCCTCTCCAGCCTGTCCAGCATCACACTTCTGGTACTTCTCCCTGGCTCCTGTAACTCAGCCACTGGCGTGCCTGGCCTCAGCCTGCACCTTTCACAGATACTTGCTTGTGCCTCAAGATCAAAGCCTGGACACCCATGACAACCTCAGGGCCACACTGCACTCTTTCCCTAGCACTTCTGCCCGAGAGACAGGCCCCCAGACATCTTGTGGGTTCTCCCAGTTTTTGCTTGGAGATGAGCATCCGCCCCCACGCACTGCTGACAGTATGTTTGTAATTAATTACAAACACATGACTTATTTAGAACTTGCCATAGAAATCAATTCTTAAAAGGTGAGGAGAAAGGGGAAAGTGATGGCTGTGTTTCCACATATGACCAGTTTTTGCCCTCTGTGCCTGTCACACCTATCTTCAAATGCAGCAATGGGATATCAGCTACTTGTATTGGCTGAAATATCAGTATGTTTCACACTTCCCACAACACAAATGGAGGCCTGATTTGATTAAGGAGGAAGAAAGTGAAAAAAACCCTGTTGTTATAAATACCAATTTCCACTGTTTGGGAAATTGTCTGTCCTCCTCAGGAAGTCTAATTCTCAAAGTAGATGTCTCACCAAAGCTCAGATGAACACAAAAAAAGCTGAAGCATGATCTTTGCTGATGATGAATAACTTCAGGATTCCCAGCATGGAAGCCAACAGAACTACAGTTCTGAGAACACTGGTGTATTGTTGCCACATAATTCTTAAAATCACAGATGGGCGATTATGCACACACCAAAAAGCATTTTTATATCATAAAAAGCCCTAGGACTATGCTGAGATTGTTTAAATTGAGATACTACAGACAGTTTCATTATCTCCACAACCCAGGAAATAATTGCCAAATTAGCTCAACAGTTCAGCCATCATCTAAATAAATTGGTTGGGATACTCTTTTCAGCTCATGCAATATCCAGACGTCAGGATTTTTGCCCTCTATTAATAATGAAGTGTATCTGAACACACTTTCAACAGACAGCATAAAATGCCAGCATGTTACTAACTTGCACTGCATTTGACATGAATATTCATCTCCCATAATTTCTTCTAAAAATATGTTTAAAACAATGAGATGCCCAGAAAATTTCAATGCAAGCAGAGTTTGTGGAAGAATGGAAAGAATCCCACAGTGCTCATACCAAGACATAACATTTTCAAACAGGAACAGATATGCAAGAGCTTTTGCAAATGGGACACCAGGTATCATCCTTCCAATTCAACATAATGATATTTGTCTTGCCAAAAAAGTAGGTGAGTCAGAATGTGCCAGCAGAAGAACCCAATCACTGTAATGCATTGTTGTCTTTCTAAAGCTTTCTGAAATCACAAGGTGACATAAATCTTAGAGATTTGCCTCAGAGGAAAAAAAACTCATCTTCTCTGCAGCACAGCAGGTGTTAAATTTTTTTGTTGTTGTTGTTTTTTGGGGGCTTTTTGGGGTTTTTTTTGTGATTTTTGTTTGTTTGTTTTTATTGTTGTTGTGTTCTGGGGGTTCTTTTGTTTGTTTGGTTTTGGTTTTTAGGGTGGGGGTTTTTCTTGGACACTTACTTCAAAGAAGTTCCCTAAGAAAACGTCAGACAAATATTATGGATGTCTTGATTTCAGTGAAGCTAAGAAATACTGACCTAGGAGAAAATATATAGCAGCATTAGGCATCAACAGATATTAGACAAGTAGAAGATATGATGCCTATCTTTAGATGCCCAAGTACTCCTAATCACAATTTAAAAATATATTGTCCTCCAAAAAAATCTAGAAAAATTAGGAAGCAATATTATAGTATCTGTATTTGGAGATATATTAAAAAGAAGTCTTTTAAATAAAAGACAGCAGAAGCTGAAGCAGAAGCTCTTAGGACCTCTAGTATAAAATCATTTATTTGTGATAAGAGACACTGCACATACATACACAGACATACACAGAGGTAGATAGATTGATAGATAGACACAGATATCTAAGATGGTTAAATACTTTGGTAATAGGAAGTAGGCATTTACTTTCTTGAATTTTCCTGGCAAAATTGCTTCGTTTAAGGTTCTTTTATCCTTCAGATTTCACAATCTGTTTCCTTGATTCCTCAATTTCAAAATGGTGGCAAGAGTGTGCTAAATACTTAAAAAACAGTTGCCTCATGATTCCAACATTCAGATTCCCAAAGAGAACGCACATATTCTGCCACAAAAATATTTCAATTGTTTCCTCGAGACTGCAAAAGTCAATCAATATAAGTCATGCTTTTAACAGATAAGTCACTGAAATCTACAAGCTTCCTATCACTTTTTGGTTTTTTTATTAAAGAACTGTTTCATTTGAACACCTGAGACAGACATCAAGTAATGAACAATGAAAAGGTAGAGCTGAGCACAAGGCATAAGAAGTCACTTCAAATGTCAAAAAATCTAGGCTTGTTGTCTTTATTATGTTAATAGCATTGTGCTAGTAAAAAATCAACACATTTCTTCTAGATTGCAATCTAATTTTAAAAAAATTATTAATGTGGAAATAAATCTAAATCAAAAGCTTGCAGGCTCTTGTCCTGCTGTGGTTTTTCAACCATCCTGACACCTACTGTAGAGGTTGCATGCTGAGGAACCCAGGAGATGCCTGGAATGCAGGGAGGATAACTTAAGATATGCAATAGATTCCCCTGTGAGGGCATGAAAGGCTGGACCTGGTGGCCACCTGTGCAAGAGAGCTATTTGGGAGCACCAAGATTGGAGACAAGCCTGGAGTGAAGATGCACTGGTGGAGTTTGCAGACCTGAGGGTGAGGTGGACAGAAGAGAAAGTCTTGAACTCCATGACAGCAAATTTCCATCATCTAAAGGAGCTAGTCGGTAGGACCCCAGGGAATCTGCCCTCAGGGACAACGAAGCAGAAGAGGCCTGCCAGATCTTAAAGAACACATTCCTTAGACCTCAATCCCCAGGAGCAAGAAATCAGGCAAACAAGGCCAGAGACCAGCATGGATGAGTGCACACCAGCTGCTCAAACTAAAGGGCACAAAGCAAATGCAGACGTGGTGAAAGCAGGAACAGGTTTCCAGGGAAGAGCGTAGGGAAGGTATCCAGTTATGTAAGGAGAGTGGACTTGGCAGGGCTGGGTTTATGGTTGGACTCAATGATCTCATGGGTCTTTTCCAACCTAAACTCTATGATTCCACACCGTTGACAAGCCCCTCTCCATGATACCTGAAAAGCCATGGCAGTCATGGTGAACAAAAACAGAGAAAAAAATGCACCCGTTTTAAGAAAACATAGCAAGGAGGATCCTGGGAACTACCAACCTATCAGCCTACTCTCTGTGTCTGGAATGATCCTTCTAGAAGCTGTCATGGAAGGCACACGGAGGACAGGAATGTGATTGAGACAGCCAGCACAGCTTCACCAAGGACAAGTCCTGCCTGACCAATTGGTGGGTGAGAGGCTGGACATGACCCAGCCATGGGCACTCCCAGCCCAGAAAGCCAAACGTGTCCTGGGCTGCATCCAAAGCCGTGTGGGCAGCAGGGGAGGGAGGGGATTCTGCCCCTCTGCTCTGCTCTGGTGAGACCCCAGCTGGAACCCTGCACCCAGCTCTGGGGTCCCTGCACAGGAATGATATGGAACTGCTGGAGTGAGTCCAGAAGAGGGATACAAAAACAGCCAAAGGGAACACGTTTCCAATGACTAAAGGCTGAGAAAGCTAGGGTTGTTCAGCCTCGAGAACAGAGGGCTCAGGGATGAGCTGTGACTGTGGCCTTCCAGTACCTAAGGGAGGTTTACAAGAAAGATGGCCACAGACTTTTTAAATGGGGCTTGTTGAGATAGTTCAAAGAATAATGGTTTTTAAACTAAAAGATGATAAATTTTGCTACATGTAAAGGAAGATGTTTGTCTCAATAAGGGTGGTAAATACTGGAGGACGTTGCCCAGAGACATGGTAGATGACCCCTCCCTGGAAACATTCCAGGTCAGTCTGGATCAGGCTCCTGACTTAGTTGAAGATGTCCCTTGTCATTGCAGGGAAGTTGGAGTAGATGGCCTTTAAAACTCCCTTCCAATACAAAGTATTCTATAGCTCTATAATAAAGTAGCTTGAATTTGTGAAAGACTTAAAAAAATTAAATTCTTAACTGTAGCCAAAACAATCCTTTAAAAAGTTGAATCACTGTGAGATCATGAAGGAAAATGAGTATGTGAAGTAATAAAACAGACACATAACCTTCTTATAAGAACATGGAAATATTCCCAAGGTGATTATTGTTTATTGGTTTAGCAAGTAAAAGACTAGGGGACAGCAATACTGAAATTTGATGCGTAGACACAGAGATTAATGTCTTAAATACTGTACTGCTAAAGCAGACAGCTTTAAAATGCATTGATTCCAGTTCAGCATATAGATTTTTTTAAGGTATAAATTACAAATTGAAAGCTATTAAGCTATAAAAAACATGCACGTCTTTTCACTTGTCCGGCAGTAGTGTTAGTCTGCAATACCTTCTTAACTCATTTTTACTAATGCAGCCAAAAACAATTAATTCAGCTATACTGAACATGACACCTACTGAAATGAAATATCCATACCTAAACTTTAATTCAGTAACACAGAAATTGTTAACTCCTCAAAAACATCTTATCTCTGACTCTCTGTTCTAACTTGTTCTGAAGTGCAACACATGTCACATTATCCAGCTGGAAAAGCTATTGCAGTCCTCCACAGAACAACGTGAATAAGAACAATTTTCTCCATTAGCATTGCATATTTTTAAAGGTCGCTGGGATTATTTCTTAAAAGCAGGACAAAAGCAAACCTCCAATTTGGCCACCTATTTTTAAATTTATGTCCCATGCAAAGAAACAGGCGTATGTATTTTCAAGCCATTGAATATTTCTCTTATAACAACACTCCAAAATTTTTTTGTTTTAAAGTTTTAGTTTGGACAGAGACAAAGCCTTAAAATGAAATAAAATAAATGCATACACGTCTGAAGATACTGTTTTATGAAGGAATAGTTCCAGCCATTTGAAAGTACTCTACTGTTATAACAAATACTCAGTTTCCTCTAACTTGTAAAGCATTATCTGAAGGGCAACTCAGTAGAACTGAATGCAAACAGAAGAGAGAAAGCAGATTGTAGTCAGTTATCTTTGAGATGCAGAGACCTGCAGCACTTCAGTTTTACACTGTCAGCAAAGAGAACCTGTTATACTTCTGCAGAAGTAATTTTACATTTATGAGGTGTCAAAGCTATAATGGGTTCAAAGTGAAGAAATATATGATTCATCACATGACACATGAAGAAGCAATTAAGAGAACAACTTTAGATGATGCTACACAAATTCTCTATTTTATTCAAAGATGCAGCTGACTACAAAATAACCAATGGTCTACGAACCACAGCTGATAGGTCTAAATTTCTTCATTTCAAACACCATTAAATGCTAGACAATTAGTCCACAAATGAATTTTTAAGTTACCTAAACCTATTCAGAGGGTATGTTATTAAAGCCTGTTTTTATAGTCTACATAACACATTATTAAGTAATAGAAATATGCTTTAGAAAGAAGAATTCATTATTCATTATATTACCCCATTTAAAAGTTTGTTGTCATTTGTGATGACATGTCTAATGGAGAAAAAATAAATCATGATCTGCTGCCTTACCAAGGTCACTACATGTTATTATTCAGCAGTGAATGCTTCACCATCTTGTGATGATTTTATGAAAAACCTTTAAAGCCAAATTTTATATCTTTCCACAGAAAGAACACCTATAGGCAAGATTATAATTAGAAATTCTATTTTAACACAAACAAGATGCATTTAAATTACATCCTGGTGCTTCTAGTTTTAAGTGCTTGACAAAATAATCCTAATAGCTTTTAATAGATAGGTTTCATTTCTTTATATATATGCTTTTAATTCACTGCCAAATGAAGAATTGTTTTATGAAGCAAACTAATTCAGCAGTTTCCAGAATCAAGTTTCAAAGAACAGTTTAAGAAGGATTTCTAATGAAATACACTAAGTTGCTTCCTTTTGCTCTACTGACAGTAATTAGGTAACACACCATGGTAATTGAACCTAGTACAGGGCTTAAAAATGCCCAGAACACAATACAAGCCTCGTCTCACTAATTTGTCCCAGAATTTGGTAGGCACCTAAGATTGCCACTAGGGAGCAAAATCCCATACTGGAAGTAATTCCTAGACTGAGCAGCAGGTGATGTAAATATCTAGCCTTGAGCAGGATCATGGTAATAAGACATCACAAATTTAATTATGAATTCCTATAATAACATAATGCACAGTCTCTTCATGACTCTTCTAGTCACATCACTCTATTACTCTTCCAGGCCTATAAAGGTATATAGGCTGCTTAACAGTAAATGGCATAATAAGTAAATATAAATAATAAATGGCTTGTTAAACAAGCATACTTGAGGACACAGCTTTCCTAAAAAGGTGCAGATTTTATTATATAATACACAAAACCAAAAATCAGCTCCATTGGGTTTCGAAACATTTTTATATTCCTTTTATGTTTTCACATCAGACACTTATTATAAGCCATATTACCTGACCACATTTCATTAAATGGTCTTTTTATGCTGAAGGATTATTTTAACTGACTTATATACAAGGAGAAGCAATCCATAAAAAGGGAGATGAATCTCCTAAATTTTATACTGATCTCAGAAGTGTACTGTTTCACAGCAGTGTCTCCATATCATTCTTCATCTCAACACATTCTAGAGGGAGGCTGCTGCTACAGCTACAGTAATTCATACAGCTATTGTAAAAGCTGTACGAATTACTGTATATTAAAGCTATCTGCTTTATTTCAAGAGATGACGTATATCCCTGCTGTATAGCAGATCTAACAAAAATGGAATTAACCTGATTAATCCTCAGTAACTACGCTATATTTAATCAACGAGGGTTTGAGATAGATCCCTCCATCCTTTTTGAAGCAACTTAAAGTACTATTCTTTTAAATATGTTTTTGAATTTCGTATAAGAGAGTGTTTAGAATGGAGAGAACACCTTTCAATAAATTTCAAATAACTTTTAATTTGCAAAAAGCTTACAAAATGCATATTAAATAAACTGCTTCAGCAGAGTCAGGTCTTAAAACATTTGTGTGTTCAACATTCATATAATTTAAAATGTAAGTCTGAAAAACATGGCAGTACTTAGTACAAAAATCACATTCCTGCTTCTGTGTATGTATACAGTTAAGCAAGATTACTTACTGTAAGTTTCATACAGACAGTAATTTATAATCATACATACACAGATATTTGCTGTCTCTAACAGCCAACCAGTCACCAAAAGACAACAGAACAATGTGAAAAAAAACCAACAAGAGAACATATTACTCAAAGCACTCAGTAATGATGAAGTTGGATCAGCCATCTGTACTTAAAAATGCAACAGCTGGCATTTACAATATCCACCTGTGACATATATTGATTTTATAACAGATAAACCCTTTTGAACACTTTCAGAGGGGTTCAGATCTGAAAAAGAGAAACCTCACTTGATGTGCTCCTTGAAAGAACTTCAAGCACAAGCTTTTGTGGTAATTCAATTTCAACCAATTAATACTTTCTAGCAACATACGAAATACACATAATTCATATTTTTGAGCAAAATTGCTGTTTTCTGTATTTAAAGCCCTTCTTAGTCTTCACTTCCTCAGACTAATTTGTAAAACGCAGACATAAATTTAAGTAACACAAAAATTTTCATAAAGAGGAGATCTGACTCATCTACAGAGTCAGCTTTTTGCTCCCTCTTCACCAGACTTGTGTCTGAAATCAAGATGTAACAGCCTGTACAGTGCATTAGTGTGGTAAATTATGCCTGAAGATCTGTTTCCTGGTAGTGTAGCAGGTTTTTTTCTTCTCCTTCAGAGAGGAAAAATAACTGCCTTCGGAGCACCACACTAGTCAAGTGAGGTTTTTCTGCATATCTCATAAATCAAAGTACACTCATTATTTGAGGCTTGGAGATTCTGGTCCTGTAACAAGAAAAATGCTGTTCTTATCAACTGTCCAGTTAACACTTTTTTTTTCATTGTACTCACTAGATATGACTATAAATAAGAAGATATCTTTCTTAAATCTTTTATCATTTACATAAACACTATTGTTTCTGAGTAATAAAGTATGAATCTTTGATAGAGGCGCATGGCATAAATTCTTCCCTTGCAAGTCAAGGAAATATTCATACAGAAATCATGCACTTGCGATCCTGTCAATGGGATTTAAGAATGCAACTGGTGTGCTAGGGGATGTTGGGAGATGGAGGCGGGAAGGGAAGGAGGAAGGGAGGAAGAGAAGGAAAGAAGGAAAGAAAGGAAGAAAGGAAGAAAGGAAGAAAGGAAGAAAGGAAGAAAGGAAGAAAGGAAGAAAGGAAGAAAGGAAGAAAGGAAGAAAGGAAGAAAGGAAGAAAGGAAGAAAGGAAGAAAGGAAGAAAGGAAGAAAGGAAGAAAGGAAGAAAGGAAGAAAGGAAGAAAGGAAGAAAGGAAGAAAGGAAGAAAGGAAGAAAGAAAGAAAGAAAGAAAGAAAGAAAGAAAGAAAGAAAGAAAGAAAGAAAGAAAGAAAGAAAGAAAGAAAGAAAGAAAGAAAGAAAGAAAGAAAGAAAGAAAGAAAGAAAGAAAGAAAGAAAGAAAGAAAGAATTTCTATTAGTTGTCCTAACATAATAAAACTGAGCTTGCTTTTTTCCTTATATCAAATGCAGCCAAGTCCTCTGGGCCACTTCCTTTGACTGACCACAACTGCAGTGGTTAGTCAACAGCAGGCAAGAAAAGCTCACACATCTTCAAGACAGCAAGAACAGTCACTAGTCTGATTTCTGATCATCAATACTGCAGAACCATACTGTAAGACCATTAACTGTCAATACATGTTACTGACAGGTAACTTATGGTTCTGACAGGAAATCTTTCATTCTGATGACAACTGTGCATCGTCATATATTAAAACACTTGAGTTTGCTGCATACAGTGACAATCATTTTTCCTAATGGTCTAATGAATTAAGTAAGTGTTTTCTATACAGTGGGAAGAAAAAGAGACAACAAAAGGGACAGAAAAGTATTTTTGAGTCTATTATTTAAGTCCACTCTGACAAAGAGAAGTATGACCAATTTCTAAAGTCAAAATATTGCTGCAATTTAATATCATTAAAAGGTGCCAAGTCAAAGTTTATACAACTGACATTACTTTTTGCTTAGAGAACATTAGCAAAATTTGAGATAAAAATATGAAGCAGTGAATCTGTCAGGCATAAGAGCACTGGAAAAATACTATAATTCTGTCTTATGCTTGAATGAAGTTTATGAAAACTATAATGAAATAGCCAATCAATACAACCAAACAATGTATATAATTTAAAACCATTACAGAAAATTAGACATTTTCATGTGTTTGGTCCAAGACTCCACTTCGATTAAAAACAGGCCTGCACTTGCAACCTACTGAATAGACCTCTACTGATTATTTTATATTTTCTGGTAAGGGGAAAAAGAAAGTACATATTTTTATCCACTTTTTCCACATATTCCTTAACCCTGAGTATTTCCATTCAAAATAGGATTAAAATCCAAGCCTTCTTTTTTTTTTTTATTTTACCCTATATTATTGCTCTCCCCATTCATCTACCACAGGCAGATGAAGCAAGCCTGCTTTCAGGTACAGGTAAAATCACTTTTTATCAGATAAATTTTTTCCCTACAGCCACATCACTACTCATGATACAAGCTGATAAGCATAACACTTATTTTTCCCTTTGCAACATTTTGCCTCTGTAGACCAATCAAACCTGCAGGGTCCTCACCAAGCCATGGTCCTCTGACTAACCACAGCAGTATTTTTCTGTGATTTTTGTGGTCAAGGAAATTAACAGATAATGCATTGGACTAATTGCTTTCTGCACACAGACTTAAACTGGACAAATAAATCCATTTTCCTTCAGGTATTTGTTGGAAACTGGAAATTTCCATTACAATATCAAACTGATTTTTTAAAAGAGATGTCAGAAGAAATATGCTTCCTGGAAATGTAAAAAAATGGCACTGTATTATCCCTATCAAATAAAAACATTACCATTCTTATTCAAGGACTATAAACTATTAATTAACATCATGCTTCCATGAGAACTGTATAATCTGCTACAGCATGTTAGCTAATGAAGCACAATAGTAACACAAAAATATATTCTAAAAATACAATTAATTAGGTAATTCAGACCTTGGAGAAAATATCAAGCATGTAAGTTTTCTCAAACATAAACAATTTTTGACATAAGCTTGAATAATAATATAATAATAACAATAATAATAACAAAAAAAACTTAGAATTTTCTTAGAGCCTAAAAATTATCATTACCAGTAACATTCTGTTGTCATATTTCCACACCAATTATGAGCCTGATGTTTAACTTCAAACTGATATTAACAAACAGGATTTTAATACTGAGAGAAATACAGAATTAAGAAGGGGTTTATTAAAAAACTTTGTTCGCACAAATAAACATTGACAAAATATTGAGAAAAACAAATTTGCAAAGGGAAAAATTAATAAAATTACAGAAAACATCTTTTTTAGAAAGGTTTTTCTTTTTCAAAAGTCAACATTGAAAAGCAGTTTTTGCAATTAGGTTTGCATGAAACTATTTAATCACTGAGAGAAAACATATAATAGAAAGATTATCCTTGCCCTTGTTTTTGTCATGTAGCTTTACTATATTTCCTGCAATAAATAAAAACTGTCTCACTTGAAATCAAATATTTAAAGTTCATTTTTCCAATATATCCCACCCTTATGCCATACTAGTGGACTGAAATAAAACTCACTTTGTGTATGCAAATTAAAGCAACAAAAACATAACCATTATAGCCAAGAGCTAAGAAGACACGTAAATAACATGCCTTGAAACCAATCTAAACATTAACTGCTTTTTGGGAAGAAAGAGGGCTTCTTTCAAACTTCGATCTTCCCTTTATTTTCATGTAGAGAAAGCAAATTATTTGCACTTGTAATTACTTTCTGAACACAAAGAATATTGACACAAAGATCACCTTCAGTCTTTACAGGAAAAATTTCCAATTTTTTAAAACACTTTTGAAATTGTTGTACAGTATTTCCATCTTCTCCAGCAACAATGTAAACAAACTAAATAGACATATTTATGTATTCTTCTACTTTAAAAAAACATTAAAAAGCAAGTTTCTTTACACACTGAAACATAACATAACTAAGTAGAAGCAGCAGGGCTCTTACAACATAGGAACATAAGAATGGACACAGAAAGCAAAAATGTAAGTAAGCAAAGCATCAAGAAGGTGAAAAGCTGAAAACAGATAGAATGATACAAAGTTTCTTAAAAATGTTTTTACTTTCAGTCAGTCTTTTTTAATTCGGTTGCATTTGATTCTGTAAGTGAATGTAGTATGAGAATAGCCATTTTAGCAACCTTCTTAGAAAACACCATCATAACATCAACTCTTTCAGAGATGACACAAGAAAAAAAGCACATGATACTTACTGATTATGAACTGAGTGTACCAAAACCAAACGAAACTAATTACTAATAGCTAAACCACTGCCAGTGAATTAATCAGATCATTTATGGGAGTCTGTTAGAAACCAGAAGATATCACCACTGAAGAGGTATCATCAAAGAAAATGTCTATCCATCTCTGCAAACTGCTCAGTGGAGTTAACTATTTCTCCATCTCTTACACAATAGCCAAAAGAGAAGGTTTATCAAATGACAAGATAAATACTTAAAACTATATAGGCTCTTTCCCAAAAAGCTGAAGTGAACCAATGTATCCTTCAATTCCGTAATAGCTAAATATTGCTTTTAGTCAAACAATCTGTATTTTAATTTTAATTATAAACTTAACACACAACTTTTGACCAAGCTAAAAAAATCTGAAAAAAAAAACCCTTGATAAATCCTCAGAATACCTGATAATTCGTACAGAGAGATCTGATAAACTCAATCTTGTTTAATTCTTATCATAATGACAGATTCTGTATCAAATATTTAAAGACACTGGAAAACTGCTGGATAACTATGAAAAGCATTAGGCACAGTGGAAGAAGATTTAGAATTTAAGAACCAGAAGAAACATGACAACAGATGGGAAAAATTACTACACTTTATCCCAGGGATCAGAAGAAATAATAAAAAATAACATGCAAAGCATGAGCTGTCATTCCACAGTAGCACAGCTCATAAATGCTATGGGTTTGAGCTAGGCAATTACCACACACTGTTTGTCTTTGAACGAAGTATATTATGGTTTAGCTTTTAATAAAAGGTTGAAGGATTTCTCTTTGTAAAAGTAGCATATAGGCACACAGTAAAGCTTAGTCTATCAGCAAAGCTGCTGAAACCAAGACTCTCCTCATGTCGTATCAAGCTCTTCAACGCAGTTTGTCATCCATAAGAGGTTTTTTATAGGATCTCACTAACTCAGGGAGAAAGTGTTGGACTACAACTTCCTCAGGAAAAACAAAATTACATGACCAATACAAAACCTATAGAAAAGGACTTTGGAACAAAAAGTTGGATGAAGAAGTGACAGAATAGGAATTTACACACAGTCACAGAAGTATTTTTCAATAAATAGTAAGTTCATTAAATATACATATATATTCCTCTTGCACCTGGACAGAATAAAATAGTTGTTACTGCACAAGGAGAATTCCTGCATCTTTTAAATTACATTGGCTTATGTCAGAGGAAGTATGCTGATAACATGGTTACTGTTAGTATAGACTATAAATAAAAGATGGAAATCAAACCTTGAATGAATCAGTTTTGATAATGTAATCATTAGGATTAAGCAGAAAAGCAAAAAGTTCTCAGAGTATTAAGTATGCAATCAAGCTACAATTGACCAAATAACTGTGGGGTTTTTTAATTTCTTGTGCTTCAGGCAGATTTACACAAAACATCCCCAGAAAAGGGAAACATATATGCTCAGCACTTAAAGAATATCCTGATTCTCCTACACTTTGTGTGACAAAATGGTACAATGAATGTCTGTAAAAGTACTCAATTAAAATCTCAGAGGAACAAAAATGCCACTTTGTGTCATATACATCCTAGATACTTGAACTAGTTCATATATTATAATTTAGAACTAAAAAATAAAACCCTAATTCTTATGGAGCTGACAATTTGCATGGCAAATCATACCTGCCTTTTTTGATGGGACAAAGCCTGGGAGTTGCAATGCCAGAGAATAAAGAAAAATTAATTCAGAAAAGCCTCTATTTCATTTTCCTCCCCCATTCCTTTACATAGGAACACCTCATTTTCCTCCTCTGTTACAGCAAGTGAAGGACTGTCCAGATTGTGAGGACTCTCCTGTGAGTAAGGAGGGTCTCAGAGGATGCTGACATACTGGCTGAAGGGAGGAAAAACCACCATATACCAGTCCATGGCTAGTTGCACCTAGAAAGGAAAAACACCTTCCTGCCCCTGTCTGGCTGCCAAGAGGAAGGCTCCTGCCTTTTCCTTTGCATTCCTCAGGCAGCTGATGATGTATCCTACCACTTCCTAAAACTAACAGATATGCTGATGAAGAGTTTCCTCACAGTGCTTCCTCCCAAAGGGCTTTTCATGATAGATGACAGGCATAATGGAAGTGTTGTAGATTATGATAGTAGGGAAAAATAAGAACATTCACAACTCATTTGTCTCCACTTGGCTTTACAGGCTTTTTTTTAATTAGATGGTCATTTGCTTTCATGTTGGATTGCTATCTCTATTATAGTGCTCTTGAAATGTTTGGATGAAAAACAGACAAATTATCATCATCTGACTAGCAAGCATTTAAAAGAAATTACATTTTATTAACTGTAAGCAAAGAAGAATTACTAAAATTGACTATGACAAATCACCACGCAAATGACATATTATTTAAACCTACCATCTTTAGGCAAACTACTAAAATCTCTGTAAGTTTGTAAACTACAGACTTCTAAACAACAGCTGTTCTGAAGTTGGTTTGCTTTTCTACCTCTACTATACACAATAGTCTGCAAAAACCACATCTGCCAAGCATCAAAATTTTACCTTTAGCTCATGCTTGCAGAACTTGTTCTAGAATGTAGCATATTAAAAACTGAGCTGCTTTCCAGTAAGTTTACCGAAGATAACTTCAAAGAAATGAAGTACAATTTTCAGCTGAAAGCCTGTATGAAATGACAATATGCAGCAAAACATATACATTGGTTTAAAAATTAGATAAGTCAAAAAAATCACCAAGTAGAATAAAAAAGTGACTGAAATTTGATGATGAGACTGCCAAAGGGGCAAAACAGTAAATCTAACAGAATAAACAGGAACATATTTTCCAGTCCTTTTATTTTTTTCTCTTGACGTTCTTCATAGGAAGAGGACAATAAACTGACTGAAAACAAAAAATAGTTCATGCAAGATGGGAAGCACTCAATAAGTAGAGAATAAAAAAAAATCTCATGAATTTGAAAATTCTGGCTTCAAACCCCATATTGCTCCCCGTGGTCTGAGAAGCCTGTTTGAAATGGTAGGCACCAGAGCCTCTGCACAGAGCTGCTCTTGACCTGGACTGTGCATTCTGACTGAGGAAGAAGAGGTCCAGTTTTACCCAGTACCTGAAAGCAACACCTGAAGGAAAACATGATCCTGACAGGCATTTAATATGGGCTAACTTCCACTTATAAATGATGACTGTAAGTTGACAGGGAGTCACAAAAGCTGCAATTTCATACTTTTTTCCCCCCTGCTGCCCACTTAGACTGGATCCATACCAAATCATTTACAGAAAATTAAACTAACCAGGTACAGAACTAACAGTATGGACACTGTCCTGTCTGACTTAGCTCGTGAGGGAACCAGGTGCTAGAACTAATCCAATAGTTAACTAACAAAAAAAAAAACAAAAAAAAAAAAAACAAAAAACAAAACAAACAAAAAAAATCAAACTAACAAGTCCCCCCCCAGCAATAGTAGCAAATTGCTATAAAATCCAGCTTCATACATTTAAACTTACTCTCACGCTTGCATTCATAAATCATTGCTTTTTTGTTAATCTTTATTAATTTCGTGTTGATTTGGGTGCCTATCACAAAAGTAAAAATTAATTATAAAATAAATAAAGGACACTAAACTAACCAGGAGAGTGGTGAAAAAAAAAATCCAGTTTTTTAAAGTTGCTCAATGAGAGGACATTCTGTTTTTAAAACTGCGGTTGATTCAAATGTCCTTTATGTTAGGTGTGAACCCTTAATGAACTAGCTCTCTTAAAGAGTGAGAGTGAAGTGAGATCTTCTTCCATCAAATATATATCATGTCTTAACTAGTGCAACTTTAATTTTATTCAGAACATCCCATCACCACTACCACTATATTTTGACATTATTCCAGTTTATCCTTTCTTCACTTACCTACAAGACCCTCAAACGTATCTGCTTAGCTGGAAACAAATCACTCACAACCACAGAAAGACTCCATCTGCTTTCAGCTCTAACAGCACTTGGTTCAAAGTTCTCAACTTCAAGGTCCTATCACAAGGCTATATATGTTACCCCAGACTGGAGATATTTGGTTTTATCCTTTCCTAGATGAGCACACTTTTTCCTTTCTCTCCACTTTCCCCTTTCATGCTCACTTTGTCACATCTATGTCCCCTACACAGGAGACAATGGTGAGACTGTTGCACATTGTTCTCTTTTCTGTCTCTTCAAAGCTCATAGAAAACTTTTCAGTTGAGCACCTGTTCAGATATCCTCATTTTGCCTAAAAAAATATCTCTCAATCTTGTCTTCCATCTTCAGTGATGATCATGCAGCTATTCAAGCCATGCATGTGATGCTCCTATCCCGTCCAACTCTTCAGCATTTCAGGGCTTTCCTAGCACCTGGTCTTGAGAGCATATACCCTCTTAAAGGACATATTTTTTTCTATAACTACATTTCAGAAACACTTCACAATCCTGCTACAGAAATTCTGCAACCAAACCAACAGTATGCGCTAGCAGTTCACAATCCAAACAACTGATTCAGCTTTGCCTACCACCGATTACTTACAAAGCACACACATAGTAAAAAGTCACCTCAATGAAGATCGTAATATTTTCTAATCACTTGTGCAGAAGTCCAAATAGCTCAGCTCTTGAACAGGGCAAGAACCCATCTAGCTAAAAAATTAACATTGTTGAGCTGTTTAATAATGCATGGCGATACTGTAACAATTTTCAAAGAGATTTATGTAGGCTGGTCATAAAACAGAAAAAGAGGACGATTGTCAAACCGATTAATATGGGATTTCTCTAGGTCACTAGTTGTGAGAACCACAATTGATATCTCCTCTAGAGGAAGTACCTCAGCAAGCAATGCCCCAAGAGCTCCACTCTTCACTTTGGTCTGCCGGCATTCCTTGTGTGGATTAAGGAAAGTGAGAAATGCACCAGGTACTGCCAAGATCATTCCTTTCAATCACCTAATATCTTCCATAAATCTCCTATCCAACTAATTTTGAGAACTAACCACATTTAACTTATTCCGTCTGAAAGATTTAGAACAGGGACCATGGCTGCAGGCATTCAGGGAGACACGCACATTACCAGGGTGAAAGCATTTTTATTGCTTTGTGATTTCACCATCTGGAGAACATTATGGTATTAATGTGTATGAAATTATTAAACATTAAAAATGCTTTCTAAAAGCTATTACTGGCCTCTTATTAGGTAAAACCTTGAAGATGTGTCCCATGAAGATGACATTGTTCAGGTTTTGAAAATTTGTAACAAAGAATGCTACGAGTCATTAATGTTTAAGAGCTGAAGAACTGTAGATCATGAGTGAACAAAAAGGGTATGTATAACAAACGTGGTCTTACGAATTCAGCAGCAGTTTATACGACCTTTTGCCACTGAAAAAAGGTACTGAAGATAAAAATAAATAATAAATAATAATAAAAACAATAAAAAATACTCAAGACAGAGGGGTGTACAGGAAGCCCCAAGAATGAGTTTATCTTAAAATCTATCTGGTGTCAAAGCAATACTTCAGGCATTGGCATTCAGCTGCTCAGCACTATGGGGTAACACAGAAGGAAGAAGGTAGAGCAACATTTTCAGTGTCCTTATCTCTGTGTGAGGACAAAATAACCTGGTGTCTCACACCGTTTCATTTCAGGATGGAGTGCAGGACATATTGACACAGCTGTAACCTATACTCCACCCAGCCTAAGAATTACCTTACAGTTGTCACCTTCCTACAAAACTAAAAAACCTTTTAAAAAATTGTAAGACATAAGAAACATAAGACTATAGAGGCAGTACTCTGAAGAAAATACATATATCAATTTAAAAATCTAAAGATTTGAGGAGAGAATATAGCTGAGAAAAGTTTATGGACATATTTCTTGATTGAAGCAAGCAGCTCACTTAAAAGCTACTTTTCTGGAACCTTGGTGGGAAAAAAAGGCTCAAAAATTGCAGGAAAACATACTTCCTCTTTAATAACCTCCAGAAGTGATTAATCTTTCACGCACTGAAAATGACATCTCCCCTTTCTATGTGTGTGCAAACCACTGAAGGAAACATTAACAGCCCACAACATTCCTTTAATATGTTTGCCTTGCGCATCTATCTCATTAGCAAATTTTTTTTTCTTTTCATAGACAGATCACAGCTTTTATTGAAACAGTTTCCCTTCCACAGTAACATGGAGCAATTTTGTATGGTTTTATAGGCTTTCATGTCACTTCAAAAGCAGAGGCAATAGTAAGAACAAAAAATTTTACTGCAAATAAGACCAAGAGGCAACAGAACACAAAGGACAAAACCATAGAAAGAGACAGAGGATGAAGGGAATGTAAGCTCTGAGCAAGGAGGCAATTTTATGGCAGAAAATAAGTCTCTATATTCAGTATGTGACACACATTTAATTGAACTTTAAATTGAAGAGACTTCCAACAAAGTAGGCTAAAGAGATGTACACAAAGAGCAAGTGCAGCAAGGTAGGAGAGGAAACAAACTTTCCCTGGGGGAGAAATTACTCTTTTTAAACCAAACACTTCGTTGAGTTTCCTGCTCCCACATGGTTTTGTATCACCCAAAAGCAGAACACAAAAAAGCTGCTGAAGATTATGACAAATCCAAGGGCTGCATCTCTCCAGCAAGTCACAGGTTCTCTGCCACAGCTGTAAGTGAAGAACATAAAATGATTCTTTTCAGAGCAAAGAGAGAAGGTGGACTGATTTAATGTCAGCTCAGAACACCCTTCATGGGCAGTAGATTTAATGCCTGAACGTACTAAGGGCCCTCAGAGCTTCCGCAAATTTTATGGCTCTTCTCATCCTTTGAATGCCAAAAGGGCACTGAAAACACAGCTTTTCATACCAAAAGATATATCAGCATGTAACACAGATCACTGCAGGCAGACTACAAAGGCAGTTTTAGGTCTACAACTTGCATTAATTTATTTACTTAGGAAAAGCTAAGTTCTGCAAAAGTTGACATCTCTCTTCCAAGAAAGCTGCCAGAGCTGGCAGGACCAGACTGCTTCTACACTGCAATGACTGAGCCATTTGTTTGGTATCAGTTGCAGGCCTGGTGCCAACCTGAACACACAGGCATGAACTAAACTGCCTAAGGAATATAGGCACACATAAGATTTGACACACATATATTTACTACTTATTACTGAAGTTTAAAAGCTCTGAAGAAGCATCAACACTGGAACAAATGCATGCATTTATGCAAGTCTTGTTTTCACAAGAACATGATTCCTAACCTAGCCAAAAACCTCATTTAAAATTTTGTATATTATTTTGGACATTTCAAAGAAATTGCCTCAAGCTGTCACATTGAAAAGCAGTGGCATACTCTCTAGCGTTTGTCACATATATATACACATACCTACATACACACACGTGTGTGTGCACACATATGCATAAACACTTCTTCAAGCTTTATTTCCATAAACAATTAATTGGAATCTTCCACTTCAATTCTTCATGAATTAAAGCATTCATGAACAGTACACAGAGGATTTTTTTTTCTAAATTAGGTATGAATTCATAGCACAAAAGGACCTGTATTACACAGTCAACATGCTTTAACCAGAAACATCAACTCTGCCAGCAAATTCCAGTATTCGTTTGTTATTTGTCCTTGCTATGAAGGGTGCAGAGCAAAATGGGAAACTACTGTATGTTTATCTTCCTTAGATGTTCAGCTTTAACTTCATGTAACAGATTTGTAAAAGGAAGTCCAGTGTTCAGAGATAATCCTTTGGGGGGTTCTAATCATCTACATGTTTATTTGGAGTCATTTAACTAGCAATGAACAGCAGAAAAGAAAATGGCAAATGACAGAGGCTAAAGTTGAAAAACCAAAAGGTGACTTCCTTCTAAGATGCACTGAATTGGTTCCTTTAGTTGGAATTAAAGCCCTCAACAAATACTTAGCTCTTTGTGAAATGAAGCTTTTCTTACTCACTAACCAGGAGGTACAAGCAGACTGGACACAACTGCTGGCATTTTCCACATGGGGCATGATCACACAGTACTACACATTCCTTTTCATATTCCCATATCTTCTGCCTTTGTTGTGGAGGTCACAGTGGGAACCAAGAACATTGCCTTTACACAAGAAAAGGCCATTTTTGGCTGATACTGCAACACGATGTTTAGGATGGCACAGTTTTCCAGCAACAACAGGATGAAACAATGCAACTGCTATACTAGTAAATTTTGACACAGCTGGAATGTTCTGCCATTCAGAAGTTCAGTACGTGAAAACAGCCAAAGACAACAATGACCTGGCAGTACAAACCAACTGAAAAATGGTGATGACTCTACAGAGTGACAAAGCCTTAAAAATGATAACTGGATTCCAGAGCCACAGTACCAAGGCTGAACAATGAGCACCACAGTAGAAGTTACACATATGTAAGTTCCCACATACATAGTACCACAAATAATCCTGATTATACATTTAAAAAGTAAATGAATTAATAAAAAGACTGACACAAATTCAAGAAAAAGTGATTAAGGGAACAAGAGGATCATGCATCCTTACACCTCACCAAATAGAAGCTCAGTAGTACCTTATAAATATAGATACAAGGAAAAAAAACAAGAACTCTTAAAAATAAATACTAACAGGTCTTAGAAGAAAAAAAAAGCATATTTGCCTCAAATAAGTTTAAAGTGCTACTTACTGAGGAAACTGCATTTATACAACAATATTCCTCAGGCGCAGGACAAGTAAAATGGAAAATCCTATTATTTTAGACAGAGCTTAATGTGTTTTTAAAAAACTAATGGTGGTATGTGTGGAACGTGTCTAAATACCTGCTCAGTCTATGAATGAATGGAAATTTCAACCTGTTAAAAACAAGACCATTGCTGGCTTATTATCTCTATTGATTAACAGATGCCAAAAACTCTATTTAACATCTCTCATTAATATGTATTTTTCCCCAGTGAACAAAGAGTATTAATTATACCATGAAACACAAAAAAATTCTTTAAACTGTTTATTAAAAAGTAACACAGCAACTTTTTACAATTCCATTTTTATACTACTCACTACAGCTTCTTTTCCGATATAAGTGAAATACTTAACCTAGCAACTATTTTTTTTACCTATCTACATGGTCAGCATGGATATGACAAGGACAGAGTTACTTCATTTGTACAGGCTAGTATCTACTCTGCAGAGAAGGCTGGACCAAACTGACTAATATTATGGCCAAAGAGAAATATCTAAATAAAACTCATCAAGGAAAGAACAAATCCCTTCCTCCCCCCAGTTCAGGGCATCACTTTTGTTTTGTTTGTTTGTTTCAAGTTAGAAAGAATACAGTGTACCTACACTGAAGGTAAAATGGCTATTGAAACTAGTAAAAACATCAGTTCGGTGGTTTTTGTTGGCCACGTCACAGATTTATGACAGAATCTTCAAAAAAAATCTTTCTGGAGGCCATTTCCAAGGAAAGCAGCTGGTCCCCAAACTATATTTAGCAATGACAAACTAACAATGAAGTTTTTTACTAAAATTATGAGTTTAGTACTAAACTAAACATTCCAATAAGCAACAGCAAAGTTGTTTGAAATTGAGATAAGCAGGAAGCTCCTGCAGTTCTGGACTTACCCTGCAGGAATGCTACTTCTGAAGCATATATACATATAAAAAAAGAAGGTACAACCAGCATTCAGAACTATGAAAAATTTGACTTCTCCTACACTCAGGAACATTATTGTTCTGAGGTCCTCAGTTGGATTTTTCCCCTTCTGAACTCACAAAATTTTATCAGCATTTTATCAACACTACACATAGCTAACGGAAATCCTATTCTGATTAATGTGGATTAATTAGTGCTTTCATATTCCTCCATACACTAGCAAAACACAAGCAGTAAATGAATACTATAGAAAATAACTTGCATATTTAACAGAAACATAGCAACATTCTAATGCTGGGTTCTTACATGGGGATGAGGGGTCTGCATTACCAGATAGTTCTAGGCACAACAATTGCTATAGTAATAAACAGTCTCCAGAAAAAGCTGGTAACAAACTGGAAAGTATTTAATGGTCTTTATCATTATTCACTCCCCAAAGTGGAATAAAAAGACAAATGCCAATACCCTACTTTAAAATATCAATAAAGACCTCTACACACACCTATGTGTATACACACATTTAAACACACACACCATTAATGCCACATCCTATCTTCAGGCAAAAATTCACAAAAGAAGTCCTACTTTTGTGGATGAAACCCAGTTACAAGCAGCTGATTTGTAGTAGCTGTTTTCTAACTCGTCAAACTCAAAGGAGAGTCAATCTGTTATTCCAACCCACCTCCTTCCAGTATTTCCCTCTCCTGCTTTGAACACTCACACAATCACAGAATTTGAAAACTTGGAAGAGACCTCCAAGATCAAGTCCAACCATCCACTCAGCACTACCACTGAAACCCATAAACCACATCACTCAGCATTAGATCCAGATGCCTCTTAAAGACCTCCAGGGATAGCAACTGCACCACCTCCCAGGACAATCTATACTTATGCCTGACCACTCTAACAGTGATAATTTTTTCTAATATCTAATCTGATTCTCCTGTCCCAGCCATTTCCTCTGATCCTCTCACTGCAGGCACAGTAGAAGAGACTGATCCCCACCTCACTACAGCCTTCTTTTGTGGAAATGCAGAGTGATGGGGTCCCCCCTGAGCCTCCTCTTCTCATGACTAAACAAACCCAGCTCCCTCTGCCATTTCTCACAAGACATGTTTTCTAGTCCTCTCATGTTGATTTTCACTGGACAAGCTCCACCACCTCAGTGTCCTGGAGGCGTGAGGGGGCCAAAACTGGACTTGAGGTGTAGCCTCAGCAATGTCAAGTACTGGAGGATGACCACCTCCCTTGGTTCAGGCCAGGATGCCATTGGCTTTCTTGGCCAGCTGGACACACAGTGGGTCACACTGAGCTGGCTCTCAACGAGCACCCCCAAGTCCCTTTATGCCAAGCAGCTCTCTCCCCCAGCTCTGCATGGGTTTGCTGAGACTAAAGTGCAGAACCCAGCACTTTGCCTTATTGAGCCTCATGCAGTTGTGCTTGGCACACTGATGGAGCCTGTCCAGGTCTCTGTAGAGCCTTCCTACCCTCGAGCAGAACAACACTCCCACCCAGCTTTGTGTTGTCTACAAATTTACTGAGGGTGCCCTCAATCCCCATGTCCACAACATCAATAAAAATGTCAAACAGGACTGGCACCAAAATCCTGTTCCCAGGGGAACAGTGCTAGCAATCAGCCACGAAATGGATTTACCTCCATTCACAGTCTGGGCCCAGCCATCCAATGTTTTGTGGTAACTGTAACTGAGACTGATAGTACTGTAGATTTAGTTGGCATATGCAGTTTGATAACCAAGATGCTTCGGCAAGAGCAAACAGAGCTTTGAATATTACAAGAAGATTGGATCAAGTCTGGCTGACAGGAAAGAAGACTTACCTAAGTAGAAATGAAAGTTTGTCTGTGTGATGTTTAACTAATGAATGTAGTAAAAAAATTACTAGTCTTCCTGAAAATGGTATATAAGCATATGTAGCTCACAGTAAATTAGGATTCTCATCACAAATCAGTAGTCCCCATCTCTATTTCAATCATCAATAGTGTTTTACCCAGTAAAGAGTCCACTCATCCAAGACATGGGCAGCCAGTTTTTCTAGTAGTACAGCTAAAATAATAAAGCCACTGCTGCTCAAAACATTTTTCCAGCCATGAGTTAGGAAGCTCAGGCTGGGCAAGTTGATAGGCATACTGCAAAAAGAAGGCCAATCTTAGCTCACCCAAGGCTCTCTGCCCCACCAAGACTATACATCTTTTATATCTCACTGCCATAACAGAGTTGCACCTTCTAGCATACATGCCAGCACCACAGCGTAGTTAGGAATTTAAGAACAGAAAGGTGTTTATTCTTGAACTTAATAGACTAAAAGCTTAAGCTAACAGATTGGAAGAGGGGACATGAGCACCAATTTCGTATGGCAGGGATGGAGCAATGCCTAATGCATAGTTTCAGGACAGAATTCTTTCTTGAAAGTAAAAACAATAATTTTTGCAAGGATGTAACAGACACACTCCATAACTCTAAGCAAGCCTCAAGCATTAGATCCCACAAAAGAAATGCATATACATTTACATGGCCCTCTTGGACCCCTCAATATTATATTTTTCAAAATGATTTTCTACCGTTTGACCATATTTTCTATTGTACTAATATTTTCTACTGTAACTACCCTCAGTTTTTCCCCCTATTGAATGAAGAAAAACAAAACCACAAAAATATAGCACAGAAGAAAAGGATGCAAATACTAGTATCTGCTTTCATTTCTTCTTGCAGGGCGGATTCATACCTAGCAGATTATTTTAAAACAACAATTAAATATATCAAAAGCATATAACAAAACTGTTTCATCTGCTGAGTTAAGCACTTTCCTAAAAGCTTTGTCATCAGCTACATTTCTTGCAGCAAAATTCCCTGACTTCTGGAACTCACTGCACTTCAGAAAATTTTGCCCCAAATTGATAAAAAATGCCATAGAGTCATTGTGTTTTGTCCTGATCAAAAGTAGGAACTTGTGCAATTCTAGTAGGATAAGAGCTGGTCCATAAGATAGGCCCTTTCTGTGATGAAAAGTCATTATGATAATAGGTGTACTATAGTCTACAGCAGTAAAGAAAAAGCTTTCAAGGAAGGCTAAAAAAAGCTATGTTAAATGGAAGGCAAATAAAACCATATACACAGAACAGAAGGACACAGATCTAACTGGAAAGATAAATTTAAAACAAACTGAGAGCTAAGTTCTTAAGATTTTTAGAGACACTGCAGTAACTACTTAGAAGCACAGCTTATTCTCCAAAGGACTTTCACTGATGCCCCAGGAAGCTTGGTTATCACCTAGGCACAAGCTTTAAACTTCTGTGTATGTACACATGCACATTTCTGTACATGCAGAGTTACAGTGTGTGCCTCATGTAGCAGAAAAGGCCACATGTATTTCCACTGCATTGCAGCCACATATATACTGCTAAAGAAATGTTGCATTTCTACAGTGCATTTGTTCATACACCATAAGGAGCACATTCACAGAGGCTGCACTCAGAAAGGACTCCACGAACCAGCAGTTCTCTTATGCCAGTAAATGCAGAGTCAAAAGAAGCAGTGTCCCTGGTGATCATATTTTTGTCCTTCAGGTGTTAACTTGCACTTGAATGTAAAAAAAATAATAACTAACTAAAAAAAAAAAAAAAAGCAAAGCAGTTTAGGTTCTCAAATGTTTTAAAAGCATTGCAAAGCACTTTAAAGCACTCTTGAAAATATAAAGTCCTTCAAAGTAACAAGTACATACACACAAAAAAAAACCCAAGCCAAACAAACAAAAAGCTTACCATCCTATTTTAAACTTATTAAAATGAACAGCTTCAAGTTTCTAAATAAAATATCACAAACCACAAATTAATACCAAACAGACAATCTGTCCAGTCAGAACCTCAGGTTTCAGCTTTCAGTATTCAACTGTACGGTTAAACCAACATATTCCAGAAGACTTATTTTAAGCCTTTTTAAAAAATATTTTTAAAGTGTTCCTTTTACTAAAGGTAAAACTTCAACCAATGTGTTGAAAGTGTATCTCAAGAGTACTACATAAAAGATAATGGAAATGTATCTCAATGCCACTGCATTTAGAAAAAAAAAGATAACTCCTTTCCTAGGTTCATTTTTAGACTAAATCATACAAAAAACAGCTTTCAAGAAGCCTGTATCAGCTACCAGGCTGCTTATCCTCCTCCAGAATTTCTTAAATTATACCTCTAGTTCAAGATGTTCTTTATTTTCAAAAGTATATGAATGCTTTAAAAGATTTCTTACAGGCACGCCAAAATTCTTTGCTTAGAGTAATACCCAGAAGCTAAAAATATTGCAGCGGGGGTGGAACTACACATTTATTTGCTCCCCAGTTCCAAATAAGTACTAAAAAGTGACCAATCTGGCACTCATCTTGAGCTTAAATCAGTACCCAGCACTGGTCTGATGGAATAAACTCCTCAAAGCTGGCAATACTTGCTACAATTTTAATACGTGAGGTATTCTTCAAGTATTTTGTGTTATGCAATGCAACAAAGTAACTAAATAAAAACATATTGCAGAGAATATGGTACAGCAGCATACACTGATGATGAGTTAATATATTCCTTCTCACATAAGAACTGAAAAGAGCTGGCAAGTGCTTTGGTAAAGAGAACCATGAAATAAAGCAAGAAGACTTCAAATGATCCAGCTACATTTTATGGCTAGTTTGTCTACCTGAAGAAAACTCCCAAGAAAGACACAAACTGGAATAGTAGCTAGAAAGCTTATTCTTCTAAAAAAGACATATCCTACTGTAGCATTCCATTAGTTTCAAGAGTACGTTTAATTAGTTTTTATTTCGACTAATTTTTAACTCCCTCTGTTTACAACTTCCAACCTCACTCTTTTGTGAGCATTTCAGTAGATGTCTTTTGATCTCAAAAGATGTGAAGTTGGAAAGTCAGGAAAATGTTATCTCTGTGAGATTTTTCTAAGTTGGGATGAGAAGAGATACAAAGAACAGCCCAGAACAAGTAACGAAACCCATCTACACTGGAGGTCAGGAGGAAGCAGAAGGAAACATCTTGTGGACTATCTGTGTCTTTGAGAAGATTAAATACACTTTCAGTAACTCTCTACTATTTCATTTCAACTAACCATGCATCTTCAGAAAGGCTGAAGTAGGATAGTTTAACAAAACTGTTAGTCAAAGCATGACCAATTACCACAATCAGATCTGTACATGTGAAACACAGTTATTTTAGAACTTGTAGGAAAGACAAAACTTTGAAAGCATAGGTAATGCTGGAAATATCGATAGAAACTAATGCTTCCTGTGTGGTTAGGTTTATTTTATTTTAAGGTATAGAAAATTATTTCAGAAAAAAAAGTAAACATAAGGGCTTCATCTTGCTTTGTTTCATGAATTCACTTAAAGCTGACACTAATGCAGTTATTCATCTGTTACTCATTTTAAAAATCAAGCTTATTCCTTGTACAGTAATAGGGCATTGTAAAGACTGATGATTTGATGGGTTTAAATGGAATCTCTTACAATAGCTGTGCCACAATTCCATCAGCTCATGACAGATGCTCTTTTAAACACTTGAACACCAAGACTTCTGCATTAGACATCTGTGGAAGTACAACCTAGATATATTCAATAGCATAAAAGTCTTGTGAAAATATTTCCAACAAAATGACAGCAAATTTGTGGGAAAAAGTCTTACATGGTTAGCTTTAAACATTCAGAGACACTGAGACATGGTTCAGAATACCCATATGCAGAACTAAAGACACATTTCCAATAATTTAGGAGCTTTTTTCTTCTTGTCTGTGGGATCCTTTGGTAAGTCAAACAAGAGCTTGTTCTTAAAGAGGAAACACTTGTTTTAAGAATATCCAAACATTTGCAACTGATTCAAACCTGTTAGCTAGCTCACTTAGTCCTTCACCTGTTAGATAAAAACACATTGGAAGGAAGGTGTAGCCATTCTTCATACCAGGGACAAGAAAATACGTCCCAGAGTCTTTCAGCAACTTGATAACTCAGCACCGGGTGTCACGCACAGCAGTACAACTCCAAAAAGGCACAGGTAATATTTCCTCTTGGGGCAGAGCAGAAAACACAGGACACTAAACACGAAACCAAGCCAGAAATGTAAGAGACCTTAGCATTCAGCCAGGTGAGAAATGGCCCTCTCAGCTCTTGGCTCCATGGATCAGATGCCTTCATGCAGTGGACCACAGACACAGGCTTGTGTGTTTCTCTGCACATCTCCGTGGTAGCTATGGGAATGCCATCTGTCACAATAAAGACACCAAAAAATGGTATCTCCAGCTCTTCCTGTTGTGCTGAGCCACATGAGGAAATGCTTATGACTCAGAAACATGCAGGTACCAGGGATGACTGCCTTCTCACCATGACATTCCTCAACTTCCCAGCCAAGCTGATCATGGCAGGATCAAGGGCTAGGATGACAAGGAGCCCCAGGGCTCATGAGCCCAAGGCAAGCAGTGCCCTCAGGCAGTCTCCCCAAATTCCCCACGTAAAAGAGCAAATGAATGACAGACGGCCAGAGAAAGCCCGAGAAAGAGCAGGAAGTCTGCACAGCACAGTCAGGGCTGGCAGCCCAGAGAGGACCAGACAGAGCCACACAGGGCAAGAGTAATGACCCAATTTAGCACCATGGTTACAACAACAGGATATGCATTTAAGGATTTACAGTTATTTGTATCATGTACACATAGAAAGACTTTACTACAACAGTATGAAAATATAACTCAATTTTTCTAACCAGGTGAGAATCACATAAATAAATTTGATAAGTACGGTTAATATCACCAGTTGAATAGATATTGGTAATAAACAGTTAAGACAGCACACAAGCAATCCTGTATCAGAAAATGTGCATTTATGCAAAAAGTTCTAAGGTCTCTGGAATCATCTGTTTTTCTCCATAAACTCTCAAAGACCCCTACTGAAAGGGTCCACTCTTCTATGCATTTTTATTCTAGGATCATGGATAGCACAGTTTGTGTTTTCATGTTTTGTTTTTTTTAAGTATTGGCTGCATTTATGTAACTACCTAATGATGCTGTCCAAATTCAGCAGCTTAAGTAGGGGTGGGCACTGCTGCTTCAAGACTAATCATTCCAGTACACAAAATGAGTAAAATAGCATCCGAGCATCATCAAAGACATGCACATCTCTAATGCTTCTGTTTGGTGCAGGGTTGAACTCAAAGCTCAGTATTGATCTTCGCCAAAGAGAGAGAGAAAGCTTCAAATGAGAGATTAAAATATATCAGGAAGGAAAACTTAAAACAGAAAATATAAAGTATTTTTAGAGGATGAGACATAAAATGGTTTACAAAGTTTTAGTACCGCCAGAGACAGTCAAAATATCAATGCACTGTAAAGGAAAAGTTTCTGAGTAGACAGCTTTTTCCGAAGAGGCATTTTCCCATGACATTTACTGCAATATTTACTGTAACTAGTGGGAATCAACAACAAATAGGATAATAGAGAGCCTTTTTACTAAAAGAATGTTGCAGTAATGAGACTGTATTCTATGGTTGTCCTTGAACTTTGGAAACTAAGGGAGGGAAAAAAACAATGAGAAAAAAAGATATATAATTTATGTGAAATATTTGTATGTACAAAGTACCACATTTTCGAAGGATCAATACTGTATAGGATGCTTTGGAGGAATGCAGTTTTTAACTCTAAAGTGAACATAGCAAGCATTGGACTTGATAATCCTTATGGGTCTCTTCTACCATAAGATATTCGATATGATCTTCATCCATAAAAAGGGAAAAAAGACTACAAAAAGAAAAGCTTTGCAAGTATTTGAATATATGTTACAAATACACCAGTGCATTTTCTTTAGACATTTTATCCTGCATTTGACATTTTTCATTTTCTAAATAAACCAAATTCTCTGATAACATTTACACCCTGACAATGTCTTCTTCAATTGTTATAGCCACTTATTTCACACATAGCATTTTATTTGGATGTTTTATGGAACTGCACTATTTGATCTGTTCAAATCTCAGGTTATAAATTGCAAAATGGTCTTCTGAAGCCCAAAATATATTTTTTAAAAAGGGGGGAGGGAAGAGAGATAAAGCAATCAGCCTTTCATTTCAAATCGTCCTCTATACTCAAGTCCCTCTTAAACAGCAAAACAAGGAGCTACACAGCATCTCAGCTTTTTTAACTATACTTTTGTTTTCAAGAGAAAACATATGACTCACTAAAATCAAGCTAATTTCTTAATTCCTTTAAAATAAAAACATTTGAAGGCTTCAAAATTAGTGGAAGAGAGTGATAGCTTGAAATATGGATTCTGAAAACAAATCAAAAGGCCCTTTTAATGTTTAGTTTCTGTTGGAGAAGCAAAAGATGCTATGACCCCACAAAAACTGACAGATCTCTTTTTACAGAGATACTTCAGACAAATTTGTCAGGTTTATTATACCTCAATCATTACAGAATCATCAAAACTAAGGATAAATTAAAACATAATCGAAAAATTATACCAGAACAAAGATGCATCTTCTGTAGAAAAAAAAAAAGATTCATCTAAAATATACTTCTAGCAGGTATCTTCTCATGAAGCAAGGAAATGGACTAAATTTAGGCTACAGTTCAGTTGTTGCTTTGTCCACACAATTTTAATCTAGGCTGCTGTCAAGACGGCAGTTTGACATTTTGCTGGTCTTTTATTCCTGGGTATGGCCACTTTTTTTGATCCTGATGCTCATACTCAGCAAAGTGGATCCTCCTCTGTTCCAGACAACCACATGGCTGCAAAAGTCCAGCAGAAATGGACACCAAAAAGAGACACTAACCTGAGTGTCTCCTCTTTCTGTCCTCCATTTTTCACAAAGGACCCTAAAAACACTGTCATTAGATTCACTCTCTCAGCAACCTAATGACTAATTCTTTATTTAAAGTGGAGGAGCTCCATCAGCAGAGACAGAGACAGGCTCATCACTTCAGCCGTGAATCACTGGGTACGTGGGAGTCCCAATCTTTAGACCTGGCTTCAAATCTGGCAGAACTAGAATTTAACTCTAGAAAGCTCAAAAACATAAGAGTACCTCACTGTAGGCTCATAAATCTCTCCTTATTCATTCTTACAACAACAACAAAAAGCCGAAGTTGTTACCCTCTTCTTGTCAGCAAGCATATTATGCATATACCATATGCTTACTGGCTCACCCTAAGTAGCAGCAGAACAAACTCTGACAGGCAGCCAGTCAACTACACCAGCTGAACCACTCAGCAAAGATCAAGCATTTCAGGTTTTCTCAGCAACTCTTTGACTTTCCAATCCAGTTCTTATAAAAGAAATCTAGTAAAAATGAGGCAACAGAGATTCTACTGTTCTGGAGCTAAAAAGCTCCTATGAATATTAATGTAATTGTTTCCACCTTGCATTGGTCTTTATATATACCAATATATACAAAATTCAAATTATTTATCATACCAAAATCAACTAAGTTCATAATAATCTCGCAGCTCAATAGGACTCAGTTTAATACTTACATAAACAAGAGGACTTCAGGACAAAAGTGCAACTGGTTATAAAAGAAGTCCTGGCCCCGACCTTAGATTTTGTGCACATGTATCTGAAGGAATACTCCCCTTCTAGCACACAGAGAGCATTTCTGATGAAATGCAGGAATTTAAAAGCACACAGAAACAGTTTCAATGCCCCAGGGAAAAAAAAAAAATCACTCCTTTCACCAAACAATATAGCAATCTGCAACACACAGATTTGCTCAGGTGGAGTATCATACTGTCACACAGCACAAACTACTATGCCAAAGCAAAAATGCAGCTTCTCTTTCCAGACACCCCATTTCACTGCTTCCCATGTAAATAGGTTTAATGCTGGGATAACATCCTAAGCAGCTTTGTCTTAATCATCTTCATTTTCCGAAGCAGCTTCTGCACTGGAAACAAAGATTCTTCAGAATCAGACAGAAATACTGGTCAGAAATTAGTAGGGACTATTGCAATGCCCAACACATTTTTTCTTCTTCTATTCTTTATTACCTTGACCTAGGTCCTTCATGAGCAACTGACAACCAAGACTGATGTCATTCTATTCCAGATCCCATACAAGCATGAGTTTTTTTCAAAAAGTCTTTTTCAGGCCTCAATACTACCACGAAAAGCTGAGCTTCTGGGCAGTATAAATGAGTCTCCAAAACTGTATTTTTTTCCCATGCCCCTTAGGATCAGTGCCTGGAGCCAATATTTTCTGACATTTAACATCAAAATAAATTATAACCATAGTGACAATACTATCAGGTTTTTTTCTTTCTATAGATTTCTCCTCAAGTCAAGCCATAAGAACAAAACCAAAACCCCTTCCATGATACAACTGTCAAGGCAGAATATTAGTGCTGCCACCTGATACAGATCAGCAAACATCACATGCCAGTAAGGACTGGAAAATAGCTTTGTACAGACACAGCCCAAACACATTAGAGGGTAAGATTAGGCTGCTAATGTATCATGCAATTTGGATATCTGATTAGGAACCGCTGGTCCTACATAGTTCTACATGAATTTCCATCAGCACCATAAATGCCTTCCCTGCTCTGCCAGGACAACAGGTATATTATGTCACAGTGGCATTTACAATATGTAATGAAATAGTCTCGAAAAGCACCTTTTTATGGTGACTTAAGATTTGCCCCTCTAAGACTTCTACCTAATTAGTAGCAAGCAAGTATTTTCTTTTGTTCCCCTGTTTACATACACTGCAGCCTACCAAACCCATTTATAAATGCTCACCTTCCCCTGGGCCATTCAGAAAAATACTATGAGAGAAAATTAGTTATTTTTTCTGACTTTTTGACACTAAATACCACATAACCTCTTTCTGTGGTTCATTTAAATGGATTTTTCCTGATTAATGAGGGAGTGTCACAAAAGCAAACACATATTAATATTAAAGAATTGTTCAAAATAAGTGAAATCATATTCATCATATTACGCTTCACCCTTTACCCTTTCTTGTAGCTGTATGCTCAGCCTATTTTTATCTACAAAGATAGTCTTGCAAATAACCACAATAATTCCAGAGAAACCAGCATGAATTTTAGTCATGGCATTGCAGATAAACTTTTTGGATACTGCAACAGACCCTTACTACTTTAGAAAATGCTACTACTGAATCAAGTAATTTGTTCCTCAAATTACTTCATCATAGGAAAATTTGTTACACTGCACATGTTCTTAATCCATTTTAACACTGTTCTACAAAAAACATCATTAAAGTTGTATCATAGAAAGGCAGCGTAATAAATTTCATTTCTGTACAAAAAGAAAAAAGCCCAACCAAACAACATCTATTTCTGGTTTTGTCAATAACAAACTTCAGTAAAATACATTTGAGTAATTAAGAATATACAGGCAATTCTTCAAACGTCAAAATATATTTTAAGAGACTGTGATGCTCAGCAAACAGATATGTCTCGTGCTTATCCAAACTTGAAAAGATCTGCTTAAAACAATCTGTCCTGAATAGTACATTTATCAAATACAACAGCTCCTGTCAAGGATTTTTTTTTAAACCCCCTAGGTAATGCTCTAGCAACTTGCAGCATAGCAACGCTTACATGGCTGCAGTAATTGTCACCAATGAAAACTATAAGACACAAGTAGAAATAAATATGATTACAGCAATATGCTGTAAATGTTTTCCTCTCTTTTTCTCCTTACAGTCTGCAGTTCTCATTCTGATGCCAGCACTGGAAGATAATTAAGGTGGAAAGAGATTGCAGACACAGCTACTTACCTTGCAAGATGAAAAACTCTGTAAACAAATAGCACACTGCAATTTACACTGTAACTTACCTCATAGGACCAAACGCACTGAGTTCCTCCAAACCTCCGGACACACCTGCCCACTTCCACATCCTCGTGAGTGGTGTACATTTCTCGAAGGCATTCACCTATATGTGGCACCATCCTCCGGAGAACTTCCCGGCTGAAGATCATTCCGGGTCCTCCCATGCAGAAATTTTCTCCAGGCTCCAGCCCCAGTTTTCCGAGTTCTTCAATATTACCTAGACCAGTCTGCCCCAAATACAGAGGTTTACTGCTGTTCAGTGAGCGAAGAAACTCCTCCAATTTTTCACCTGACGAAAATACAAGATTACTGTTATTTCTCTGTCTACTCTGCCAGCCGTCTCTTTTCCTGTACTTCAAGCTTTTATAAAAATATAACAGGTACCTAAGACCATCAGATGAAATCATTTCCAAAGCAGTACCGTGCACCTCACAGAAAATGTTCTTGGACAAGTTAACTGTTTTCTTTTTGGGTTTTTTTTTTTTTAATTATCATTACAATGACATTTTCCTTCCAGCCAAAAGCTGGAATATGGTCAAAACTTAATTTTTAACAATAAACTTTGTTCTGTTCAAACAATACTGGTGGAAAGCACTTGCTAGTATAAAAGTCCGTAAAGCTGGACAATTTGAGGAGGAAAAGGAGTGGATGGGAAATATCAGGTAAGATATTTATAGGATTAATTTTTGAAAATACCAGAGTAAATCTAAATTAACTAAGAAAAACTTGTTTGATTATAGACTAATCCTTGGGAAAAAAAGTAAAACTCTTGTTAGTTTCAAATAGTTCCAGTGTTACTATGTTAATACTGCTTTCCTCTAAATTCCTTAGCTAGTTATTTTAGGAAACTTTGTTCAATATTTATTTGAAATTTAAAGTTTCCAGATAGGTTTAATTTGGTACCACGTAATCAATTTAAGACAGGTTCTGTACAACTTCGAAATGAGCTCAAAGAAAACACAACTTTACATCTGCAACTAATGTATATACATGTGTACATCTGCAAGTATTTGACAGGTGAATGACAGCTGATGAGCAGGCAGCCTATTAAACTACCCAAAATTAAGTGACAAACGGGAAAGGGTTAGCCACCACCAGCGAACTTACAACAGTGTAAGCAACCAAGCTCACAACCTGGGCTTATTCTTTCAACTTCAGCTTCCTTTTCCTAAGCGCGGGACACGGCACGAACAATGCCAGCCTCAAGCGCAGACCAAAAGGAAGCAGGCTGCAGAACATCACGTCCTAGCGGTGCTGTGAAACTCGCCCGGGAGCAGGGCTGGTGCTGCCCGGGGGCACCGGCTGCCCTGAACAGCGGCTTCGCTCGGAGCCCGCGGCGGCTGCGCTCGCCCAGAGTCGCGGCAGGCGGAGAGCTGGTGACAGCAGCGCTGCTCCCGAGGACTTCCACACCGACTCCACCGGGGGGGCCGGGGCGAGGCACGACCGCCAGACACCCTGCGCTTGGATCGTGGGTCCTGCACGGCCCCGCAGCCCGCCGCGCCGGGTCGGACCGGACCCTCTTCGCCAGACCACGGCGGAGTCTCGTCCGGAGGATCGCCACGGAAGCGAGGGCGGGGACGGCAGCACTGGGACCACACGCCCATCCAAGGGACCGCTCACCGTGCCCTGCGTGGTCCAACCCGCAGTTTTGGCTCTCGGCCTGCGGACACGTCCCGGCCCGGGCACGTCGGGGCTCCCTCAGGCATGGGGCGGCTCCCAGGCCCCGCACACCGGGGCTGGAAGCAAACGCCGGCGGGGCGGTGGCAGGTCGAGACATACCATGCTCTCCCCGCCCCAGGCGGGAGCCGAATCTTTCCTCGAACCACCGTGGGACTCCACCAGGCTCCCAGACACCGCTCCCCTTCCTCCCTGCCTCCCGCCGGCGGGATGCGCCCCGGTCACCTTTTATGTAGACGTCGTCGTCCGCCCGCATGAACCACTCGTACTTGTCCAGGTAGTGGTCGTGCATGTACTTGATCATCATGAAGGACTTCTTTTGCGGCGGGTAAGAGTCGTCCACTCCTGGCAGGGCGACTACGGGCAGCGGGGGCATACCGGGGGGCGCGGCGGAGCCCTGGCTGGAGAAGAACTCCACGCGGCCCGGCACCGAGGACGCCCAAGTCCGCTGCGCCGCCACCGCCCGACTGCCCAGGTACTTCTGGGCCGTCATCACCCCCACGTAGAGGAAGTTGCGGGGCTTGCTGCAGCCCTGGGAGCCCCCCCAGTCCCCGCTCCCGTTGTGATTGCCGCCAGGCCGGCCGCTCCGCTTCTCGCCGCCTTCGTCCTCCTCCTCCGGCTCCCCTTCCCCGCCAGCAGCGGGGCTGGAGACCGTGCCCTCCGCCGCCGCCGGCGGCAGCTCCCAGGGGCTGCTCCTGAAACTGGTGCCGCCCAGCACCGCCGCTGCCTCCGGCGGCGCCTGCTGCCCACCCGCCGCCGCCGCGCCCCGGGCCGCCCCCGGCCCCGCCGCGCGGCCGTAGTAGGAGCAGAGGCTGGCGCCGCGCCGCTTCTTCTCGCTCAGCTCGGCCACTCTAGGGGCGATGAGCCAGGAGGCGGCGGTGAAACCCAGCACCAGCCCCAGCACCACGCTCAGCCAGGGTCTCCGGGATCGCGCTGCCATGTCGCGGGCGGGGCGGCTCCCGGAGCAGCGCTACCGCCGCCGGCGTCCTGCTGGAGGCGACCCCCGTCCCGCCGCGGCCTCAGGCACAGCGTCTCCCGCCGCGGGTCCCTGCCCCGCCGCGGCGGCCCGGGCGGCTGCGCTGCTCCCGCGTCAAACTTCTGCGGGCGGGAGGGCGGCGGAGAGCGAGCGGCGGCGCCTCCGCTCCGCTGGCACCTTGTCCCCGCCGCGGCTGGTCCCTCCCTGCCCCTCCCACCGCTCCGGCGCCTCCGCCCCGGCCCCGCGCAGCGCCCACCGCCTTCCTCCGCGGCTGCCGAGCGCCTCACCCCGGAGGGCGCCGCCGGCACCCGAGCTGCGCCGGACAAGTGGCGGCCGCCGCCGCCGCTCCGGAAGGAAACGATTTTTTCAGATGCCTCTCGCGGATCCCCCGCGCCGCGGCCTCGGCACCCGGACCGGCCCCTCCGTCCGCCGGCGACCCTCCTGCCCGCTGGGGCGGGGGCAAGGCGGGAGCCGGGGCCGGGGCCGTCCGCCGGGCGGTGCGGGGGGCTGGGGCGCGGGTCGGCATCCCCCAGTGCGTCCCGGAGCCGCTGTCGCAGCGGGCGAGGCCGGGGTCTCCTCAGCGGCCGCGGCTCCGCACCATCCGAGGGCGGCCGGACAGGACCGATCCGCCCGGTTGTCTCCTCCTGGGCGGTGGTCGTGGAAGGCAAGTCCGGGATGTCGTGTCGGGAGGAGAGAAGCCCTCTCCGCTGCCCCCGCTCTGGCCTCTGTTTTCTGCCCTCGACAATTAACAACTCCCCGGCTAAGAGTGCCTTTTCCTGTGGCGTGGATTCCCACGGCCTGAGTGTATCAGTAGTATTAGTATTATTGGTATTGCTAATATTTGGTTATAATTTGGTTCTAACTGGTACTAATTTGGTTCTCGAAGATCCTGGAGCAATACTTCTTCATCCTCCTGATGCCTGGGTAACCTCTGGGTAATGGCACTGTCCACACTCCAGGATGACTTACAGCAGGTATTAAACATTCAGGACAGTACCTACAGGGACAGTTTTAATTCTGAAGTCTAAGGTTGTCTGCATATCCTCCATATTTATATGCATCCCTTATTTAATTGTGCAAGATCTACAACAAAAGCCATAAATTACTCCTCACATGGTTTTGCCTTTTCACTGAAACATATCAATACAACAGACCCAGTAGCATATATTTAATAGCTTTCAGCAAAACCACCCATTTTTGTGGCTAGTCTGTGGCGTTGTCTGTCACCTCTTGTGACTTTATCAACTGTCAGACACATGTCAAGGTGGGAGAAGTATAGAGGCTGGTGTTCTGTGATGTTAGCAAAAGTATGCAAATAGTGAGAGAAAAATTTCAAGCCTTTTTGGAAAAAGACAGATACTGCTTTACCTACCTAACAAAGCAAGTCTATTCTGCATAGTCTTTAGCTGTGCAAATCACTTACTGAAGTAATTTGCAGTTTTTCCATGTGACATGCGGTAAGCAGGCTGTGTGCTCTTTGTGTTTTTGGGATATGGAAGCATCAGGCTCAGGAAGAATAACCTAAGACTTCCCCAGGACTGAGTGTACTTTCGAAGCAGTCCGTTGTTAATTTCCTCCCCATGTGCACACAAGCTGGCACATTTATAACGCCGATCAGTAAGCCACTAGGCATTCACTCCAGCTGTCACCACTAAAAACAGCGGCCCAAGTGTTGTGTCTGGACATACACATGTCTGTGTCTGGACAGACGTTGTGTGAGCAACAAGGTAGCAGATCCTGGGTGTATCTTCCCCAAGCTACTAACAGACAAGCTAATTGGAAAGGATGTCCTCCAGAAAGGATGTACAACGGCATTAAGAATTACCGGTGTTGAGTGTCTCAGCTTTCTGCATGAGCCGTGCATTTTAAAATACTGTCTCCCATCCCATCCCCCGCCCCCCGGCTCCTTTCAAACAGCTGGGAGGTGCTGGGCCGTGGTCAGTCATGTGCAGTACAACCTCCAGTAGTAAGGGCTCCTTGAGACCTTCACAGCCCCATCATAGTGGTGTCCTAAATTTTCAGACAACTTACTGCTCTGGGGTTGCAGAGGAGCCATGTATGACACTCAGCCGCTTCCCTTGCTTATGCATATACTGAAATTACTCCAATCAGTGTCAGCTGCACCAGCTCCTCACATCTGACAGCTCTTGTTTTTGTCACCATGGGAGGTGAGTGTAAAGCCCTTTACCAACTTCCACGTTGAAAATTAACCCCAGGTGTTATGTATTATCAAAATAATTTATAAAGAAATTTTATATGAGGTATCTATCTGCATTTATACTTTTAGTTCAATACTATTTCACTATTTTGATACACTGCAGAGAAATCTGGATTTAATGGACACATAGACTGGACCACTTTTATAGGAGAAATGGTGGCATCTAGTGGTTAACAATAATAGTCCTGTACCTGTGTTCAGAATGCCTTTAAAAATTCATGTAAGGGCATATAAAACACCATATATATTTTCTTCATAGCAGCCATAGGTGGAAAGCACTGACTAAATCTAGCTGCCCTTTAAGTGTTCCATTAGGAAGTTAAGAAAGAATAATGGAGCCTCAAAAAAGTGGTGGCAAGTGCATATCCTTGATGCAAGAATGGAAAAATTTAAGACTGGAATATATTAATTATTGAAAGGACTGGAGCTATTTCTATCACTAATCAGACAAATTTGAAAAATTTGCAGTAGGGTGGCAGTGTTCAAATCCAAACCAAAACTTTCTTGGCTGCTTTTTCACCTTTATTCTTTAAAATATCACCACAATTCAGTGAGTAACTGCCGTTTAGGTGTGTGAGATTAAAAAAAATATATAGAGCATTTGGCTCTAAGTGATGGAAAACAATGTGCCCATCCCACAAAAACAGCTCATATCAGAGCTAGCACAGCCACCTGCAAAATACAAACTATAAACATTCTTTGCAGAGTAAACTTACAGTAACTCTAAGCTTGAAATTCACCTTGGGAATTTGGTTTCATTAGGGAGGCATATAGACATCATTTACAGAGCAGTAGTTGTAGCTGCCAACCATCCTATAACATTTTTGTAGGCATATATTTATTCATTGATACATTTGGGTAATCATGTGTATTAATGGCATCTTAACAAATAAATTGTCTTCAGTCTTTATTCTCATGTTACAAAACTCCTCAGGGTTTATGGCCGAGTTTGGTGTTTTTACATTGTGTTTGCATTATTGCAACATCTGGCTCTATAACCATTTGTATTTCTAGGTACCATTTTATTTTGGAAGGTAATTATATGTCCAGTCTATTAACCCTCACAGACTGCATGTGGTTAAAGCCTTTTCTGTTGATTTTACTGGGAACTGTACCCAGACAGATCTTGGATAAATATACCCCCTTCTTTCAAGAGAGATCGGCTCCTTATGTCCTTACACTCTGTCTTGGTTTGAAAAAACAGGTGTCTCCCAAGGAAGGTGGGAACCACCCTCGGAATGGGGAAAAAAAAAAAAAAAAAAAAAAAAATAAATAAATAAATAAATAAATAAATATATATATATATATATATATATATACTCCCTTCTACTCCCTTCTATCTGAATTATTATAGCTTTGAAATTAAAGGGCTTTCCCGCAGATATGGGAAAAGGAGTAACAGTTCTTTACTAGTATGTATATGTGTAACAAGGCAAAAAAAACAACAACAACAACGGCGGCGACAACAAAAAGAACCAGAAACACCTCTGAAGAATTGGTTGACTTTTTTTCCCTTCTTGCCAGTCTCCCTGACAGGAGGTGGATTTTGGTGGGACCTGGGAAGGTGGAAAATCATTGGCAGCGCCCTCCCCGTATCTTTGGAAACCCTCGATCATCATAGCTCAGTATCTCTGTTTATACAAGGCAGATGCAATTCATTTAAACAATGTCAGGCTTCCTGGGTATTCAAACTGAAATTGGTAGGATGGAGTTAAAGCTAAACATCTCATGCGAACCCTTCTCCAGCCTCCTGTGAAGCAGTGCTTGGGAAATGAATCCTACCCGCCAGGACGACAGGAAGCATCCCTCTGAGGGGGAGAGGCTCGGGGATCCCGGGGTTTCCCCGGAGGCACCCGAGCAGATGGTGAGAAGGTCCTTTTTTTGGGAGGTAGGGTGTTAGCAGGGTCGCAGCGCGGCGGCGGCTCCCGCCAGCAGAGCTCGCTGGGGTAGGGGAAGGCAGCGGCAGACGGAGCCCGGCGGTGGCGGACAATTCTCCGCACAGCGCCCGCAGCCTCCCTCCCCTTCCATGCCGACACCGAGGGAGCGAGAGGAGCCCAGCCCAGCCTCTCACCGCTCTATCCTTGCCCTTCCAAAGAGAAAACCACATAGGTAAAGAGAGTAGCCAGCTGCACCCTTCCCCCTCCTCCTCCTCCTCCCAGCCACATCTTGCTTTTCCTTTAAGTATCAGTAGTTATTGTTTCTTAGCAACAGATGGGACAAAATTCCCTGAGATAAAGAAACAAAGGGAATAATCCTAACCCCCAACACAGCTTTACCAGAATTTCCTTGCAGAGAAATCACAACTAGAGCAGCAGGAGGCCAACTGCAATATCTTGCTCCTTCACTACTGTCCACAGAGTCAATTCTGATGTTCATATATTCAATCCTGTTCCAGACAGAGATCAGTGAAGAGCAACAGGTATTACAAACAAAACCTTTATATCTTCTAGAATGATTTGCAGTTCTGAAAATGCACCAGTAATTAAAATTTTAGATTCAAGATGATTTTGCAACATAACTATTACTAAACCTTTTATTGGGGGGAAACGAACAAATTATACCATCTGCAATTTAATTAAAGAAAAGTGTGGAGCTTCATGATCAAATTTAAATAAAATATATATATATTATAGACTATGCTAGGAAATCTGTACTTCTGAAAATCTGTTTCGATTTTAAATTTTCTCCATTTTTTATGATAAAATATTGTTACACAAAAGTTTACATGGGCAATTTATATGAAATTTATTTTAAAAATAATTTTAGCAGGTAAATTTATTTAACCTTTATTTTATATATAATAATAAAATAATAAAATAATGCTTTATTTTACTGCTATTTCAAACTGTTTATCTTGTCTCTACTTTGTAGTTGTTTTCCTTCAGTTCTTTTAAGAGAAATAAATGAGACAAAATCACTCTCTTTTACAAATGGAAGACCTCCATACATAGCTCCCACCCCTATATGGGATACACTAAAAGGTTGTAAGTAGTGGACAGCAGTCTTTACTCCTTTCTCAGGTACTCCCATAGCCATGGACTAGAATGGAATACATAGTCTCAGGTGGTTTAAACAGGATTTGTCTTAACACTTTTGACACACATTATTGCCTACTATTCTAGTGAGAGATGAAAGAATTAAAAGAATGTCAGCAAAGTGTTATGTCTCCAAATGCTTAGGATAGACAAATCCACCTTATGTCAATCCTGGTAAAGAGGTAGCTACAGCTATAAGGAGCACAACAGAAAATTTCTCTTTTAAAGACCTCAACAAACACATTCTCCATGCACTCTGAAAACTAAAAACCTTTCTTGCTTAATATAAATTCCCTGCAATATCTGCAGTAGGTAAATAAATTGTGTAGAGTTTTCTTCCAAATTGTAAAATATGTTCAAAAGACTGAAAAAGTTTTAGTTGTAATAGTTTTACTAATTGTTTTACTACCAAAGGTAATAGCACCATTTGATTAACCTGGCCACAAGAGGTCTTTTTTCTTTTTTCACCTTGGAAACAAAAGAAGGTAAAATAGAAAATTAATTTCCACATAGCAATAGCAGTATCCTATGTGCACAAATACCTTACTGGTTAATCTGCAGACTGCAGCAATGCATGCCAGGGAATTGTGTGACATACTTTGATGTGTGGTTTGGAGAAGGTAGAGGTCACTGCTTTAAGGCTGCTCAAGCAATTTGAAAAGAAAAATCTGGCAAAGTGAATAAAAATCTAAACTAAGTAAAAAAAAATCCACTCAGAAGAAGAAAGCTCTGGAAAGGAAATAGCAGGATGTCTATACATGTGAAGAACTAGTGCTCCCAGAGGAAGAACTGAATAATTACCTTTCATTATAAATCAACCAAAACAAAAGTGACAGTAAACACATACACATCCTCTCTTCCAACATCCAGTGTCAATGAATCATGTGACATTATAAAAGGAAGAACTAGAATGACAGGACTGTATGGTCAGAAGTCTGATCCTAGGCGAGTTGGTTTCATGCATTTATGTAATCCTTTTTTAAGAATTGTTGAAGAGGTTATAAGCAAGTGGATAACAAATAAGTTTATTTTTTCCTCAAGTTTGTTAGGAATATTACTCAAATACGACTTTTACTCAGATTTGACATCAGAGTCACCTAATGGAATATCCTTCTAGTGTGCAACTTGAAAAGTCTGGATGAAGGACAAATAATGATACTTACAAGACTCACCCTTTTATTAAACATTGTGATAACATTATTTTGCAATTGTTATATAAGGCCAGAAAAAAAATTCTTTTGTATATTATGTCACTTTTCCCTCTTGATCCTAGAGACAAATTTCCAAAATCTGAATTAGGAAAATAAAGAATTATACTTAACATTAAGAAAGCAAACTATTAAGAATTTTTATTAGAATCCACTCTTTCAGCCTGTCAGTATTCTGAATTTATGTCAAAGCCGTCCCTTTGAATTTGGTAGGATTATGGATGTGTCGGCTTCTTGTTCTTACTACTAGATGAGTGTATTACTAATCATACTAAGATTTCTAGAAAGCCAAATGAGAGCTAAGCATTATGAGATTATTTTTCCTGAGAAGTTTAATATGCTGTCTGCTGTAGCTAATCACACAAGGGATTAGAAAGCCTGGCAGGAGAGTTTAAACATACCATGGATGAACTATTAAATTCCTATCAAAGACATTGGAAAGCTGCTTATTGATTACAACAAGCCTTGGAATGGGCCTGAAATCTTGTTTATGCCTGAGACCGTATGCTTTCTTGATTTGAATGCAGGTAGGTTCTTTTACAGCTACACTGGGAGCCTGATTAGATGCTGGTTGAGGAGAACATACATGCACAATATGAAGAGTAGTTGTGCCACCTTGTGAAACAACACCATGGTTGCAGTCAGAGGGTTTCTGGTAGCATCTCATTATAATTCAAGCCATCATATAATGTCTTCAGGACCAAGTTATTTTTACACTGTTTTATTTTACACCTTTTATTAGAAAAATACTTTAAAAGAAATAACTTCTCCACTTGCTTTCTGATTTATTTGCTGAAAATGCTATCAGAGCTTTGAAAAAATTATCTTTTACCTACTCATTTCTGTCCTATGTAGCTGCAATACATTGTGCAAAGAGTAGATAACTCTTGATAACAGCAGTTTTTCAAAATAATTATATCCTTTTCAAAAGTAATAACTAATTTGTATAAAGTATTTTGTTCAGAGAATCTAGATCTTTTTATGGGAAACATAAACAGACCAACAAACAAGCAAACAGATCTTCCAAGAGGCATAAGGGATTTCCAAAGGAAAAAGTTGGATTTTTGTTTTATCTTTCTATGATTGAATTCAAAAATTTCAAAAATAAATTAAAGCAATTGAAAGAAAACACTTTTTAGATTTAAAACACATGATATTTCTGTGAGTAAAAATATGTGCATGAAATATAAACCACGAATTCAAAAAATTTCTACAAAACAGTTGCTCTGTTTTAAAAATACATAATATAAAATATATACATCATAATTTTTACTAGTGTTTTCTACTTACAATACAAATAGCAGATTTGATTAGTAATGTTGGAAGCCTTCACTTGGCTTAAGAGAACACCACAGCTGAAGAAAGAATAATCCAATAAATTATTTCCATTCTATCATTTCACTAATTTAATGAGCAGTTTGTGGCATATTTTCTCTACTCAGTTATCGAGTACATCGTGGTCCAAATTCAGCAGAATATATTCTTTTTAGCACTTAAGCTATCCTAATGGAACTAGGACAAGTAGACTAGAAGTCTCAAAACAAAAATTATAAAAGGCTAACATTGTGCATAAATTAAAGGCGGCACCACAGTATGTTGCTTCAGAATTCCTGTATTTTAAGAGATGCTACATTTAAAAGCATTGTCCCCAAATCACTAATGGAGGAATTAGGCTTGTTGAGATTATGGAAATAACGTGCTTGAAATTATGTCCATTTTAACTTTGGTTGGGTTTTTTTTTAATGAGAAAGTTAATAATTTTCTTATGCCTAAACACATTTAAATGTAGCTCAAATTATAGTTTGCCAGTTGAATGTATTTTTACACTTAAAAGTGGCTATAGTGAAGAGAGAAACTATGAAATTCAATTTGTGACTCATATGCATTTAGCATTTTCAGAGCAATGGCACCAAGGATGAAGTCTGGCAAATTTCCTTTGGAAAATCTCACTGCTTGTATTTCATTCAGCATTTGCAAAGGAAAAGTTTGCATGTTGGGGACTGGCATTTACAACACTGATGAGCATCAGCATGTAACAAATTGCAGAAAATATCCAGGACTCAGGATTGTTTATCAATTTAGATTGTAGCCTTGAGGAGAGAATGCAGAAAATTTACAGGTTTACAGTCTCATGCCACAAATTTCTAAGAGAAATTTTCCCATGGATAAGCTTCTGAAATTTCAGATGATCATAAGACAAATATGAATTAATTTCTCTGATGATAAAAGAAGCATATGTGTCTTACTTTCTTTTGTATTATTCTGACAATGGTTGTTTCTAAGAACTGTGTCTATGTAAAATCTAGTTAAAGTAAAAAAGGCTTTGGATTTTAAAGGTAGGCTAATTAGTCAGGCTCCTGTCCCACATGGGAACCCATCCTTCCAGGCTGGAAAATGCAAGGTTGATGACAGCAGGCTCATCTTGCTGAATTTTAATTTCATTTTATATCAGGGAACAATTTTATATGTCTTGTGCCTCCAAGCTGCTATGGTGTATGTGCCAGCCATAGAAGGAGGGGCTGTTAAGGTCTGCTAAATGCTCTGTGGACAAAGACATTAAATTTCCTCTGGGACAGGGAGGATAAATTGCTGATTATTCTTAATTAATACACGAAAGACCTAGGAATTCCTGAAGTAGTATATTCCACCACTTCCATTATGTGTAGATCTTTCCAGACTGCTGAGACAAGCAGAACTAATATAGAGAGATATCATCATATCACCCAAAGGAAACACTCACAAAGAGTTTAGAAGGGGGGCACACATTGCTTGTTTTGGCTGGACTGGTAAGACTGACTGCTGTGGCCATCAAAACTTACACTCTATTATTTTTCTCACTATAATCTTTTATAAAGCAGGAGAGAAGGAAAGGAGAAGTCAGCAACCAACTAAACGAACTTTGAAAGGCTGGAGATAGACCAGAAGGCATAGCTATGCAGCAGAATACCAAAACATTTGAGGAGGGGAGACAACCCCATTCCTCCCTATTCCTGGGACAAGGACAGTAAACAGCATGTGATATCATTACCTAAAGGTAATTTTTTTTATATATTAAATTAGTGGGTCAAGTCTATTATTAGCTACATTTGTCTTTATTTCACCAGTAATTGTAAATGAGAAAGCAAGGAATCGGAATCTCTTTGTCCTTGCAGTGTGCATGTCACTAATCCTTGTCTCTGGCTCCTTTCATTCAAGTAATTACCACTAGGAATTTTAACACTAGAACTTATATTTTTCAGCTTACTAATTATTTTCTCTGAATGATATTTTAAAGAGATTTCAACTATTCAGCAGCTAGTGCAATATAAGAGCATGTCCGATAAAAACCATGCCCTGTCATTTGCAGTATTTCTCTTCTGCCACGGTACAAAAGGTGATTAATATGCTAAACCAGTGATATTTGGTAATTAGAGCTTATAAATATTTTTCTCTGTCAAGCACACATCAAGATCCCTGCTACTACCCTGAAAGTAGCATTTCCCAAGCAGCATAAGGCTGCAGAATTTATTTGCTGGAGAATATTTTCTACAGATTGACCTCCCAATTTTGATATAAAGGTTCAGACTTCAACTCTTCTCATATTTTTGCCTTTTCCCAAAGTGTGATTTCCTGAGCAGAGGGGAGTCAGAATTTTCCTTATCTGTCTCTTGCAGTATCAGGCAGGAAATTATGGATTTTACTGAAGATCTAAAATTTGCCATTCTCTTTCATTTATTTAGCTTCACTCTTTTAAACCAGGGACATGGGAAAAAAGTATTTTCTTCATATTCAATACACTCAGTGATTCATCTCCTCTGTTTCCAGAGTTGTATTTGAAAGCCTTTTCACACTGAAAAGCGCTCAGCATGCTGCTTTATGCTTAAACAGTAGCTGACAGATCCTACACAAAAAAAAGAGTCTCCTTGTCAATACTTCATTTTCAATGAAGCCGAGGCTAGCATGGGGGCATATTCTTAGAAAAGAGCTCACCACTGACACCAGTTTTCAGCAGAATGATACATTACAGAATGGGCAGGCATGAATAAGTTTAGAGCACCGCCGTGCAAAGATCCCTTGGGTTTTAAAGGAAGCAAAGAAGTGATTTCTCAAAGAAGCAGTGCCAGTGCTAAGAGAAAGAAATTCCTGTTGTGTGCATTTACAGTTCAACTGTTGGTAAGTGCAACAACTGAACCAACCTGACTTAATTTTACATTTTTTAGTGCCTTAAACGAAAGAAGTATGCAGAAAGTGAAAAATAAGTACTGAAAACAATGCTGAAAATATAATAAAATATTCAGGGCCTAGAATTGTACAGGATAACAGTAGGTATCAGAGGTAACAAGAACTTCTTGTGTAGGTACAGAAAGATCAGCGATGCTGAGCAGGCCAGAGGGCAGATATGTGAGCACTCATTATATCTTTCTTTCCTTTAAAATGCCATCATACTCATATTTTTCTTTAATTTTAACTGAGAAGGCTTTTTTGAACTGGTTGATACTGGTTGAACTTATTTTTGAACTGGTTGATGACACAGTCAGCACCAAAGACATAAGAATTCAGCATAGAATAGGGCTGTGACAACAGAGAGAACCCTTAAGGAATTTAGATATTGCAAAAGTGAAGTCTAGGATGCTTGAAGAGATGGGTTGCTGCTGTAAAACTGGAAGTTACCTCTCATAATAGCGTGTTTTGTGAGGTTCTACAAAAACACAACAGGACCAGTATTAGACTGGTTTAAACTTTGGTGTTTAAAATCTCATAGTTTGCTTAACTATGGCTTCCAGGGAGAATAACCTGAAGCAAATCCAGCAATTTCCTATTATGTAAAAGCCTAACAAAAGCTGAGATTAAAAAGTCCTCCTGAGCTTGGGGCTTTCCAGAGCACAAGAGGCTGTGCTTGGCCCATCTCCATTTTTGACAGTATAAACATGTCCTGAGGCTTCCGCATGTTTTACAGAATCAAACCAGCATTTCTTGAAGATGACTCAGGTTTAGTTACACAAAAATTCAAGATGTTTGAGCATGTTGCTCAAAATTAGAGCAGGGAAATTTGATATATTATCCTTAGTACCAATTCTTTAACTCTTCTCAGATTTTTCAGGTCCACTGCTGAGACTGACATTGAAAACTGGGAGTCTGCACTGATGCCTTTATTTTAAAAGCATTCTACCATAGCTCTGATCAGGAGTTCCCATCTGCTCTCTGTTTTAGTGACTTCAGTTTCTCCTTCCAGTTCCGCTGGACACCTCCATAATGGTTCTAAACCTTCCTGAACCTGGATGAATTTTTCCAAATATTTCTGCTGAGGTTTGCATATGGAGGCTCTATTGCCCTGACAGACCATGGGATTTTGTGCCATGTCAGTGCTGTACACACCACTCTCTAAGCCTGTGCAATAAAATGTCCTAGTTGTGATTCCTTAGCAAGCATTTGCTGGTACACTTACAGCAATGAGTTCTTTCTAAAAATCATCTTCCATGTCTGCCATTTGTCTATCTAGATTGTAAGCGTGATGATTACAATAATGCATTTTAACAGCAATCTCCCAAAGGAAAGTTCCCAAAACACTTGGTTTTTTGAAAATTGTATTTCAGGGGTGCATGGTTATGATGTGTTATGAGAAAAGCATTGGGTTTGTATCTGTATTAGTGGTAACTTTTGCCAGGGTGCATTTCACACCAAAACATAGTTTGATTCACAATAACATAGTTAAATTATTTGTTGAGGGGTTTTTTTGGTGCTTTTTAATAAAAATAATGGAAAGATAATATCAAAGCTCAACCTGCCAAAATTAAAATAAGCATTTTTCTTCCTGGTTCTTCAGTTATTTCTATTTCCAAAACAAGCATCAAATTGAACTTCGAAGAAAAACGTAATTTTTTAAACATAATTTAGTAAATTTTAAGGCATTATACAATACAACCATAATCACACTTATGTTCCCTGGTTTGATGGCAATGTTTTCATCAAGGGAATAGATATTTGCTGAAGACCTCGCTTTTTTTTTTTTTTTTTTATGTAAATCGTCATCTGAGCCTTCTAGCTGGATGTGATTGGAGAGGTTACACTAAGTGGAAAGCAAATTTTTTATACATCATAAAAAGTGTACTTTCATATTACGGTTTATTGACTGCTTTGATGTGTTAATATTCTCAGTAAGAAAAGAAGTGTTTGTAAACTAGACCCCAATCCTGCAATTATATTGCATAGTAGTTATGGTCATTTACCATATAAAACCAACTTGAATAATCTTAACTCTTTTTTTTTTTTCCTTTCTTTTAATTTTATTTGAAACTCCAAAACACGAGAACTTAGAAGACAGAAGCAGGTTACAAGTCAAAGCCATCTGTTTCTACTTGCAGTAAAAAAGGGAAATATCTAGATTTTGAGCATATTCTATCAGCATAATTAAAATAGAACAAAATCCTTGTTTATGAGCAACATTTACTAAGAACCTTCTTCACTTTCTTTTTCTGGAATGCATAGTAACTCAGTTTGTGTCTTAACATTACCACATTGAAGAAATGATGCGCAAGATGAGTCAAAATTATTCTCCTCTTTACAGAGAGTAAGGAGTTATGTTTTTTTTAAATAAAAACCAGCTACTGCTTTTTTTTGTCAGAAGCGACATGGTGATAATTTAGGCAGTGTCTCTGTGCCAGGCAGCTCTCAACTGCTGCCATGTTCCTCAGGAGTAGGATCTGCTCACCTGGGAACTGAGTGATGGTTAGTGACAGCCATCAACTCACCAGGAATTCTCAGCTTCCCACTTCTTAAAGCAGCCCGGGACTGTGGCTTAATAGCAGCTGGTCATTTGCATCCTGCCTCTGAGAGCATCGTATTTCAGAATCCACCTGTTTCCACCAGTATTTGCTCATTCACTTTGAAGGCTGTTTATTTAAATATATAATGACCACTTCTTGAGGTTCCTGGCCCTAATGAAAAGCATGACTCTGATGTAGGTGCTGGTACAGCTTTCCTGCAGATGGTTCCTGGCTGAGATAGCTCAATGTGGCAAGGCAGTCTCCAGAGAATATTGCATTGCCTGTGGTACAAATACGGTGCACTTAAAAATATGTCAGAATATATATCAAAAAAAATATAAAAATATATATTGATATATTTTGGAGCTTAAATGTGCTTCCCAAACTTTCATACTGTCAATGTGCAGCACAAATGGAAACTGGCTAGGAGGAAGCTGTGGATGTAGCTGGCTCCATAAACTTGAACTGTGTCAGATAACCAAGTATGGTGTTGGTACATACAGATATAACCAGGATGGATTAACAGGAGCTAACTTTGTGTCAGAGAAGAAATTTGAGAAGAATCTCATAACTGTTTTGTAAAAGGAGGATTTGTCTGACAACACTGCTGATGTTACAAAGCTCCAACTTTCAAGACATCCTGACATCCTCTCTGAATGCCATGTATGAAAGGAAAAAAAAATTACAAAATCCTTAGCCATTGAATAATTTTTTGAGAAGGATATTATCCAGATTCATCATAATGAATCCTCAAGATATGCCCCTTATTGTTATCAAGTTTTAAAGGTATGGCTGGAAGAACATCTTCCAATAGAAAGCAAGCAGGGAAAGCCTCTTGGCCTTTAGTACTTGTCAATCAAGTGTAGTATATCACTGTGCTACTAGTGACAGAATTTAGCTCTCTTTAGTTTGCAGAACTTTATCATGGATGTCTTCCTCATCATCTCATTGATCAACAGCTGATTTTGCTGAAATCATCAGTAACAGCTTATTCTTTAACACTTCATAAGCATGCAGCAGCAGTTTACCCAATTACTGGGTTTGAAACTGATTTTTGGACACTAAACAACTCCTGATAATTCATAGGAATACCTATCATTTTGGTTTCGGTGAGCTGTTGCTGTATCTCACATTTATGGTCCACATCACCGTGCTGACTAATGAAGTTTAAATGGATTAAGAAAACAACACCAAAAAGTTTTCTTTTCAGCAAGCATTCTGCCCTCCATCATAACATGTTAAAACATTTGCAAGGGAGAAAGTAGGGAGGATCTTTTTCATTAAAAGACAGGGTCATGTCTCTGGAGTGAACTGATCCCACAAGAAGTTTCAGTGGGAGTCAGCAGAGATGCCCAATGCTGCCTGCCTGGTTTGCCTCCAGTTGCAGGGCTGCCCTGCTCCCCAGGTAGCCAGCACAGCCTGCTGAGCTGCTCCAGTGTCCCGTTCCTTGACTGAACTGCCTGTCTGACAGACAGGGCACCCACACCCCTGCCTGGCCCTGAAGGCTCCAGCTCACAGCTGCATGAGAAATGCAGCTTTACAGACCTCTGCCTAATTCAGGATTGAAAATACACTGAAGAGCATGCCTGGAGCAAGAGGTGTACAACTGAGGAGCCAAGAAATGTTACAGGTGTCAGACCAATAGAAAGGTCAATGATAGCTGCCCACTGCCAGGTTGCAGAGAGAGGAAGCCCAGGCACTTTGGCAGCGTCTGAGTGAGCCATTATCACAATTATTTTGTCCAGACTCAGGGGTGCAGGGAATAATCTACTGCAATGGAAGGAGATCTCACTTGGAATGGAAACAGATTTTCTGATGGTAGAATTGCCTTCTGAAAACAAGCACTGACTCCTCACTTGTCGTGGGGGTATGGACACAGCACTGGGGAAAGTATCTGACCAAGGCACATACTCTTAAATGTAGTCATTAAGGTCTGATTCAATGGATTTTACTGTACAGATCCTACCATCAAATGCCTTTATTTTTGTCAAAAAACACCAAAGAAGCTGATTTCTCACTTCAAGGTCAGACATGCACTTAGGGCCTTAGTGAATTCTTCTCTCCCTCGGCAGTTTGCAGTGTATTGTAATATTCATTTCCGCACAACGTTACTGCTACAAACCCTTTTACTCACTTGTTTTCTACTGCCTTGGGATTTTACAACTTGCCAATTTTACACACTGCCTCCCAGGCTGCAAACAATATCTCTGCTCTCTTCACCTGGAGAACCCATTTTTCTCTGGCTTTGAGCATTGCAAAAACTTATACTTCCAATTTAATTACTTCTCATATTTGATATTTTAACCCATGTGTAAAAAGACAGAGATACTGTTGAACCAGCTCATTCAATTCCAAATATATTGCCCAGGATTTATTCTTGTCCTAAGTATACTTTCTATGTCACATTTCAATCAGGGACAAAGCCTGATTTAATGCCATAGCTTTCTCTTTATCCTCAGCTTAATCTGAACAAATTAGGAGGTTTACCATTCAATTTCTCGTCATTTTATTTTTAAACAGACTCTATAAACTGTACTCTATGGTAACTTAGTATTGCAGGCATTTCAGAAGTGTTTATGGGGTGCAATAACTTATCAGACATTTAGGGCAATACAGACCATTTCAGACAAAATAGAGCTTCCTCATTCCTTACTTGAATTTTTTGCCCACAAATGATTCTGAAACTTGATGCATTTAATACTAAGAAACAGACATTTTAAAAAATGAATGTAAAAATAAAAATTTAGGCCCACAACTATGCAAATTGCCCACATACCAGTTTGCTAACATTTGGTTCAGCTTGCATCTCAACGAGCTGAGACAATATTTATGGCATTACTCATTAAAAAGCCAGAACTAATGCAAATTTAAAGATTGAATGCCCTGTGCTCATTTTAGCCTAAGAACTACTTTTATGAGGCACACAGTCTCTCCTTTAGCAATTCACCAGCAGGGCTAGTCACACACAGAGCATTATTCACTAATGACTTTTGTATCCAGATTATTATAGCCCAAGTAGTTTCAAAACACTATCATTCTTATAGTTCAGAAATTTTTTTAAAAAATATACCTGGGTGTTGAAAAGAGGAATGAGGCTTCAAAAAAAGCAAGCACCTCCTAAAACAAAACCATCCCCTGTTATTTCCACTATATTTATCCCTTCCCTTTCTGAGAAAGAACCAAGATATTTAGAAGAGAGACCCAAACAGCTGAACAAAAAAACTGCTTCAGCATGCATGCTTATATGTGTGTTTTCAATATTCAGTTTTGCCTAGAGAAAAGCAGCTTTAAAGGCTGAACAGGCACACACGCCCACAGGTATTGAAAACAACAGTCTACCAAATTTGAAGCAAATAAGCCCAATACTCAGTAGATTTGTGCTGTGTGTTGAACAATAACTGTACTGCCATAAAACTTTCTGCTTTCTACTGTAACTCCACAATGCTTCCTGCAAGAATATTAACCTTACCACAGGCAACAAGAATTCCCACAGATGAACCCACTTACTGCTACAAGAGTTTCAACTTACTACAGCAGCTGCAGCAAATTGATTTCTGAGCTGAGAGTGGCCTATTGGAGAATTTCCAAAAGGAGCACAATCACCACAGAGGAAACCCCAGAGAGAAACAAGCCCTCTTCAGGAAGGCTGGTTCATATACTGGGTTGTCTGTGAAGTTAAGTACGTGGATTGAAAAAATAAGGTACACCAACTCAGGATCTGTGTTTTCGTAAAAATGACATAGCAAGTCATGCTGCTATGAATTAACCATTCTTCTCTCATAGCCTTAAAATTGCCTGCTAACTGGTTACAATAATGCATTGAAAATATAATTGTGTACAGGATTTTTGTTGCTGGGTTGCCCTAATAGAAAGTAATATATCAGATGAGAGAGTGTCCAGCATATTTTCCACAATCAGATGACTTACAATAGTTCTGGTGAGGAAAAAGAGCCCTCAACAATATGTAATTTGTAAATGAATGTTCTGACTCTTGGATTCAGTGTCTAATGATCAGCATTTAGCCATATTCAGGTTCATTGCAACAAGTCTGCAGTTGCAAAGATCCACAAAGTCAACTTCCCTGACTAGAAAATCCTGACAAGTACCTCTGTCAGGAAGAGGGCTGCCTGTCAGGATGCTATCACTGACCAGACTGGCTGCTCCCAGGGAGAAGTGCTGCAAAAGGAAGAAGTCAAGAGGGACAGAGGGATCTGGTCAAAAGCTGCTTCCTAAAGCACATGTTCATTCAAACTCTACCTCAGCTCAAACTTGAACTACATCTGCTCTTTAGCAGAAATCTGCCTGGAATGTGTTTTTATTTGGAGAGGAGGGGAGGGGGAAATACTCCCACAAATCTCAAATCTTGCAAGCTAAATCTTTTACAGATTTCGATTCATGGACTTAGACATAAGTATTACATAAAGAAATTTATTTTTCTCTACCACTGTTCTGTTGTCCTCCTCTCAGACAATGGACTATAAGTGGGCACAGGCCAAAGAAACTTGACTTACAACTCCGAGTTTGTAGTGCTACCAGATTGCTGAGAAATTAATTGAACCATGGCTCATGTCATGTTCCTACCTATGAATCCAGGAACCTGAATAGGGATGTAGCAGTGTCTTGAGTCCAAACCGATATCATGGAAAATAAGAGGTGGAACAGAGAAAGTCTTTCAATCTAAGCAGGATCTCAGAGACACGAGAGTCTTTCCCGCATTCAGTAATGCATTTCTCTAGAATGCAAATAATCAGGTTCACAAATAAACAGGTTATTGCCGTGCAGGTAAGGCCTCAACAGAACTGTCAATCCACAGAAATGTGTATGCTTCTTAGTCCACAAAGTAACACTAATTAAATAAATTAAAAAAAAAAAATAGATAGATAGATAGATAGATAGATAGATAGGCATAATTCTAAAAGCAGTTTTCACAAAGGAAGCTATATAGGAGGAAGCGCTGCTGTTAAAACAAAAAGTGTAATCCACTTAAAATACTAGGTGCTAAAAACTTTTAAAATTTATCTTGTGCAATAAGGAGATGATACACTTTATCTTACACCTGTCACTTGTTACAGCAGGTAACTGCTACTTTAACTTTTTAAATCTAGATGCATCTTCTAACCAGTAAAACCACATCAGAAAATAGTGGACAAGGGCATTGTGTTTGTTGTGCTGGATGACTGTCTGAGGGCTGAGTAGGTCCCCATAAATTTGTATTTCAGTGAATTACTCATACAGCATAACCACGTAAAATAGAACTTTGGAATGTATTTGGCAGTCCGATCTGCTTCAAAATCTCTTTTAACTAATCAGTGGGACTTGGGTAGGGAAGTTTGTGGTAGACCTTCCTGATCTTTCAGTGATAGATAGCAGAGATGCACAATGTCCACATGGTTCTGCTATTATGGTTATTCATTCACCATTCACACAGCAAATATGATAATTAAAGGAGTAACTGCTGCCCTACCCAGAGATATTTATAGTATATTGCTACTCACAACTCACATTGCTTCTTTCCTTTTCAAATCCTGATGTGACCAGCTAATTTCACTCTTGGCAAACTCAAAAATATCTCTTTCCCTCCCTTTATTTTTGTTATAGACCTTGCCTTCTGTAATAGGTGCGTTGGAAGGAAAAAAAACTAAGCTGGAACATGGAAACATGTACCCTGCTAAAGCAACAAGCCCTGTGAGATCCTTTTCATGGACCACGTCTGTGCTTTACTGAAGGGGAGTGGCAGCTATAATTTTCTCAAACTGTGCCTGTTGAACTGCCAGAACCAAGCAGGACTCTGTTTTCAGCAACTTTACAGGCCAAAACCAAATAAAATGAGAATATAGTTGCATATTTCTGGACGCTTTTGGGATGAGAAGAATGAAGCAAAGGAAGAAAAAGGCTGAGAATTTCCTCAACAGAATCTTCCAATATGTTCTAGTGATTTGGTAGAGTAGTCCTACTGAAAGCCAGTAAAAAACTTCAATCAATTAGTTTTTAAAAGCTCATCTTTACTTACTGGAGAAAATGTAATTTCTCTAAAATTAAAAAAAAAAAAAAGTAATTTCTCTAAATCACTTGTGAGATATAGTAATTGCCAGTGCAATTATAAGTGGCACAATCTGTGGAACTCTTATTTGCTTCCAGGTTGCTGCTGTGCAGTTTATAAGAGCAAATTCCTGCAGTTACTGCATGTTACTGCAAATGCCAGTTTTCCCAGTAAAAGGTAGTATTTTACCACAGTTATATCATTGTCCTACATCTTTTTAAAGGTAAGATACTGATGTATCAATGTAGTGTGGTATGTTAAGAAGTTTTGCTGACTACAGAGGAGTCTTTGCTGATATTTGAGCTGATTACTATTGGAATAAAAATTTCAAAATTGTGCCAAGATTTCTGAATGTTCTGATGCAAACTTGACTACTTTCTTATCTTTAAGCACCTGTTTAAAGTGTTGTTGAAGTCAAGTTTTCTTCAGAGCTGCAGGAAAGGGACCTGGAAGTTCTTGATGAGGACATGCTGACCATGAGTCATTGTGCCCTGGTAGCCAGGAGGGCCAGCTCTGTCCTGGGGTGCATCAGGCACAGCATCACAGCCAGACAAGGGAGGGGATTGTCCTGCTCTGCTCTGAGCTGGGGCAGCCTCACCTTGAGTGCTGGGGGCTGGTTTGGGTGCCACAATATAAAAAAGACATTAAGCTATTTGTGAGCATCCGAAGGAAGGCTGTGAGGATGGTGAAGGACCTTGAGGAGAAGCTGTGTGAGGAGTGTCCGAGGTCTCTTGGTCTGTTCAGCCTGGAGGAGACTGAGAAGAGACCTCACTGAGGTCTTCAACATCCACACAGGGTGAAACAGAGGAACAGGCACCAATCCCTTCACTCCTGTGACCAGTGACAGGACTTGAAGAAATGGAATGAAGCTGAATGTTTAGGCTGGATGTCAGGGAAAGTTTTTTCACCCACGGAGTGATTATGTACTGGAACGTGTTCCCCAGGGAGCTGGTCAAGGCACCAAGCCTGACAGCAGAGTTCATGAAACATTTGGACAGTATTCTCAGACACATGGTGTGATTCTTGGGATGTCCTGTGCAGGGCCAGGTGTGGGATTTGATGACCCTGATAGGCCCCTTCCAATTCAGCATATTCTATGATTCTGTGAAAGTATGAAATTATGTATCTAAGTGTGCTCTCAAGGTAGTAAGAGATCAGTGAATGTAGATCATAGAGATTACTTACTGGAAACTTACCTAGTAGAGTTGTTTCATTTGTGGAATCATATAACAATTAAGGTTGGAAAACACTTCTAAGATAATCATTACTAACTCTTAAACCAGCACCATTCTAATGACCACTAAACCATGTCCATAAAAAACATGTCCACATGTTACTTGCAACCCTTCCATAGGTGGTGACTCCATCACTTCCCTGGGCAACTGGTTCCAGGGCATGAGAACCATTTCAGTGAAGATTTTTTTTTATAACATCCATTCCAAACATTCCCTGGCACAACCTGAGGCCATTTCCTCTTGTTCTGTCACTTGCTACCTGGGAAAAGAGGCTGACACCCACATGTCTATAACCTCTTTTCATGTAGTTGTAGAGAGCTACAAGGTCCGCCTGAGCCTTCTTAAGAGTTTTTTAAGCATTTTTGGGGTACACTAAACATTCTGTTCTCCAGCCACCAATACTGATGCTAGTTTACTATGAATATTGTGAGATGACTTGTCTTCAGTCTCTGTCACGAATACATTTAAAGCCCAAACTACTCAAACCAACAAAAGCAAAAATCTCACATGAAAAAGAAACAGCACACGGCAATTTCTATCAACCAAAGATTTAATTTTTCTTTCTACAAGATATGTAAAGTAATACAGCATCAAACGGTTAAAGGAAGGATGTCTAATTTACTGTTTTTAGAGTTAGCACATGGTACAGAGGATCCCGAGCCACTCTCCCCTGAGGAAAAGTCCTTCTCTCAGTCTGTTGAGCTGGTTGGTTCCTCTCAAAGTTTTCAAGCATTGTTTATTTTCCCATTACCAAGCGCACAGCTCGCGTTTACACAGGCAGCGGGCTCTCCCCTTGCGAGTGCTCTCCGAGGGGCAGCAAGCCCCTTCCTTCGGGGCGGGCAGACGCTCCCGCAGGGCACCAAGTTGCCTTCCCTTCCCTTCCCTGCCAGCACTCCAGCATTCCCGGGAGCCGCGGGAGCCCCTCGGCCGCCAGGGGTCACCAGAGGAGCCCGCACGGGACCAACAGCCCTTCCCCCGCATCCCAGAGAAACATGGCATTAAAAAAAAAAAAAAAAAAAAAAAAAAAAAAAAAAAAAAAAAAAAAAAAAAAATTTAGTCTAAACCGGCATCGTCGCGCCTGACACGTTTTTCCTCTTTGCTGGCTCTCCGCTAGGTGACAGCAGTGAAATCGGACTAAAGCAGCCCGTAGTGAACTTGCGGAGAAAACGGCTTTATCCTTTCAGCTAAGCCCTCACAGAGTAATGCAGTTGAGAAACTCGCATTATTGGCTGTTTTCCTGGAAATTACAGAGCTCACTGCTTTTAGGCTTCCAGCCTGCAGGCCTCAATAATTTACAAAACTACGTCTCTGCATTATATGCAATGCACTTAAAGCAAATGCACTTGGGCTGGAAAGAAGTCAAGTTTTGTTGGTTTAATGTGAGTAGTTACTTCATAATGTCAGCTATTAGCCTTGTAAAATACTCCCAGGTTCTTACTTTCGTAAACTGAATGGGCCTGATGTTTCAGACAAGAACCCCCCATCTGCACTGAAACTGCAGCAAGGCAGGAGACCTGAGTTCACTTGTATATTTACAGCAATGTCCAATTTTGTAACAGGGATACTAATTTTATGCATGTGCATTTAAATGATGCTGCTCTTTTGCTGTTTTCTGCACATCAGGTTAAAGCAGTAAGCTTTTTATCTTGATTTTTTTTTTTTTTGTTGGATCTTCAAACTAGTTATAGTACAAGCTAGAGTAGGATCCAAGAAGTTACAGCATACACAAGAATCAATCTTGGACTAGATGAGAAGGAAGGAATGAAATACACTTCTCTGAAGACGAATTCATCTTGACATGAGTTAAAGCACTGTAAACCTGCTGCAAGCAGGACATATTCTAGAACTCAGAGGGGAGAGTACAAACCTTCTACCTTAGTTCTATTCCTGACTAATCCAAAGCGCTTTTTAATAGTAGGACCCCAGCTGGTCTGTGGGTTAGAGAGGGTTAATAAATGAGGATTATTTGAGAAGTATTTTCTGACTAAGACTGACCATGGAGACTAAGAGGAGAGAAAGAAGAAAAGAAGATAACTAGAGAAAAAACCTCCACAGCTGTGGAGAGCATTTTTAGACGTGTTCTGGGAAAAATAGGGGTGGAAAATTTTCCACCAATTACTGCTATGTTGACTAATTGTGACCAATGACAAATTGTAAACTGTATAGAGGGGATAAATGATGGTGCAAAATTGTAATAAACAGATATTAGCTTCCTGAATTATAGTGTACCTTTTGTGTGTCGCGCCTGCCTATACAGAGACACTTTTCTGTGGGACAAGAAGCAGAACTGGTAAAACCTCAACTTTTCAGATTCTGTGCCTCTGTGAGATACTCTTTCAAAAGGGAAATCCCTACCTCAATAGTATTCGTAGTTCGATACAGAGGTATAAAGGGTTTGCAGCACGCAGAGTATCTTTTCAGAAAGGAAATCATTACTTGAGGTTCTTGTCTTCCTGTTCACTCACTTTTTATTTTGTCATTTTATCTCATGTTTTGATTCTCCTGAATTAATCTGACATATATTATCTTAACTACCTGTGTGATCTAAACATTTAATTTTGTTCCTTTAATTTACAAAGATCCTTTTCCCTAGCCTGGTTATATAACTTTAATATTTTTAAGTATATTAATTCCAGTTTATAGTTTCGTACTCCACAGATATTGTTGTCACTCCATCTTTTGGGATGATAGAAATGCTCTGTGTTGGAAGAAGATGACCTAATGGAGGAAGAACTTTGTCACAGGTCTCAGGGAATTTTTGTGACAGAAACTCAGTGATCTATTTTCTATTTTTTTTCTCTGAAAAAGTGTAAGAAAATATTTATGTATTTAGGCTGGCCTTTACTACGTGTTGCATCACTGCAGCAATGCATTCAGTCACTAAGTAATGTCTTAATTTTTGTTTTATCATTCTTTGTGACATCTTGAATGATGCTTTATAATGCTTTTCTATATTCTAAAAATAGCTATCATTAAAAGACAAAAAGGATGCTTGGTGTTTATTAGAATAAATAGTCAGCTGGTTCTCTATACACCCTATGTGTAACATACCACACATACTGACTTAAATCACTAGTCCAAAGAAGGCACTAAAAATATAGAGTGCAGTTTTCTGTTTAAATTATACATATTTAAAGAATATAAAGAATATTTGCCTCTTTTCAGGGTCAATTCCTCGTGTTATACAGGAATGTTTTGAAGAAGTGATGTCAAATAAATTGTGTTTGTGACCAAAAAAATGGAATTCAAATAAAACCAGAGAATGGAATAGTTTAATAAAAATATTTATTGAAAAAAAATCACCATCATTTGGCTATACTAAGTAAGTAAAACACTAAGTGTGATTACAGTAATTAGGACGCAAATGGCTAGTAAGATGAGCAGAATGATTCGGCAATATTTCGAATGCTTTTTTTCTCTCTCCTTCTTTTTTAACAAGGTATCATACCCAGGAGTATAAATATCCCCCATCCAGAACTGTAGATCATTAGGATTTTCCTAGAAGAAAAATCAGAAAATTAAATCAGTTCCTCTCTTTTACACACAAAGTCATTAGAACATACCCAGAAGTATTTTGGCTATCATCAGATACTGATTAATGAATTTAAGACATCACAACACATATGCAAGACACTTTCACTTGAATGTAGGTTGTGCTACTTTCCAGATGCTGCAAATGTTCCACTGGGGAAAATTAAAACCACACTTTTCATCCAGGAACCAAAAGTAGGACACCAGCCATTGAAATGTGTTTAAAAACCCAGAACAAACCATGTTGTCTTCTCAAGAAGAGATGACATTTTATAAACACAGCACTGACTCCCTCTTCAAAAAATGGTACAGCAGGGGAAAAAAAACAAACAAAACCCAAACAAAAGTAATCCTAAAAGTAATTTGTGCCAACCCACAAGGAGGTGAGATCCTTTATAGTGTGGACAAGGCTGAGAAATATATGTAATTTGATAACAGATTTTTGCTATGAACAGTTATTAAAGTATATAAGTGCCACATTTGTAGCTCTTCTCTACAACTCAGGGGACCTGAGTTGTACAGTGTTGTGGTTTAAGAGCTTCTCTCATCAGAGGTCATGTACTGCAAAATTTAAATTCCTGGTGTCTCACCAGATATGTAGACTTCTTTCCTGATAAGACTCATATTTGTGCCACGTCTGTACCAGAAAATACCTCCACATTTACTTCTGTAATCTCACCTAAAGATCCAAGAGGGCTGCACAGTGGTTTATGCACGCACCACACAGCTCACAGCAATTCACTTGCTCAAACTCAGCACAACAGCCAATTACCTTTATGTGGCTGGCCAAGTTAGAGTGCAGTGACTGTCTGTCATAGTCTTGCACAGTCCAGGAAGGGGTCTTTTTCTTCTCCTCCCAGTCGTCATCCACATAGATATCACTATACAATGGGTTGCTCTTGATTGTGGACTTCAGGGTGATGGGAGTAATGTGTTTCCCCAGGGATTTGTCTATTATTTCTTGACTGACCCTGTTCAAGTCTAAGCCTGGCAGTTCAGTGACAGTTCTCTTTTCTCTCTGCAAGACACAAGTTAGATCAGAACCTGGCTTTCATTTGCATTACCTACAACACAGGCCCCCTTCCAGAACTATCACTTGTAACGCAACATAATCATTTTTAAACTACACATGTAACCATTTTTCTCCCTCTGGCAAACTTCTACAGTGAGGGAGCCTGACCGCTCAATTGGACAGATTTCTTCCTTCTGAGGAAAGCAGGTGGGTACAATCTGAACATTAAGTTCTTTTGCAAATGTGAACTGACATTATAATGCCTGCTGGAAGAAAGCCTCTGCTTTAGTGAAACAGTGTTATGGAGAACTGCAGTAGAACATTATAGTTCTGCTGAAAGCCATGGATATGTGATGCAGAAGCAAAGATGTAAGGACAAAGCAGAATGATCACAGAGGCAGTAGTGTGTAAAAGACAAGACAACCTCAACTGGAAATGCATCTCTGATAGCAGAGGTGTGACTCACAGTTCTGTTCACACTCTTGAATGCTAGACTGCTAGACCCATGTCAGGATGTTGAAGAAGTTCTTCAGTCATCTGAGGGCACTGTCAGTATTCACAGGTAATTAAATACCTGAGCAGTCTTCCAATAACAAAAGCCGTTAAATAAGACCTTTTAGAACATATGGATGTCGAGGAAGGAAGAAAGACAACAGTCCTGGTGGGATCGTATTTTTGAGAGATCACAAACTGCCTCTTAAAACAGCACTAAGGGTGTCTTTAGGGTTCTGTAAAATAGTAGTTACGATACTTTTCGATCTGCAATTGCATGGAGGAATGCAGTCTCTAGTCCAAGCTGTTCAGTATTTTTCACAACCTTCTGTCCCCAAGACTTCCAGTTACCTTGTCACTGATCTGTGGTACCACAGCATGTCAGCTACCTAGGAGACCTGCATTTTGAAGAACATTTGTCTTACACTAACACCTCTCCCATCTCTCAGGATTTTAAAACCAATACAGAGCAAATTCATCCCTCCTCATAAGTACTTTCGTCCTTAGGAACTTTGTGTTGGGTCAAGGGGAGTCTTGGCCTGACCCAGTGGTCCTGTGTCAGGTATGCTGGGAGAGGGCAATCCCCACCTCCCTCCTGCTCTCAGAAATCACAAAGGTGTGGGCAGCACCTGCTGCAAGATGCACATAAGGTAAAGTGCACATAATAAACAGCCAGTGAAGAAGTTGGGTCCTGAGAAACTTGCTTCCATGTAAGGATGACTTTCCCTGGTTTTTTCACATTTACTGAGATCTCCAGATGTTAAGTTACTACAGGCCGGATGGACTTCAGCTGCAAAAGGGCTAGACACACGTCCTGCTTCTCCTTCCACCTTTCTGGTGGGAGCTCAGGGCATCTGACCTCCTGCATGCTGGCTTTGGGAACTGCTTCGACACCTCATCAGGTCAGTGAAGGTCCCCAAGATGATTGCAAACTGTTGGCTTCTTCTGCTTGAGAAGCCCACTTTGTGGGCTGGTGAGTCCACTTTCAGTGGAAGTCAGCTGCTCTGTGCCATCACCCATTCCATGACTGCATTGTCTGTGTGCATGTATAGACTCCTATATTGGTCTGAGGCAGGCAGGTGTAGAAGGAAGCATAAGGACTGATTTCCTTCAGAAAGTGAAGGTGAAGAAGAGAAAACAGCAGACTTTGTCTACGAAACTCTAGGAGGAAGCATCATGCTGGCATTCCTATCACTAAATCCTACAGAAGTGACTAAGTATGTTTCCCATCAATAATTGCCATTAGTAGGCGGGTGGATCCTCAGTGACCTCCCATCCTTCTGTTAGTTCATATGTTCCACATGTCGTTCCTTAGCCTTCACGTATCCCCTGATAATATTACTCTCTCCATTGCAGTTACAGCTGGCACTGAAGCCCTCTGGGCTGTACTGGCCAGACTTCAGCTGAGCTGGTGTTTTTAACTGCCTTTTCTTTCTGACTGCATTTTATTTTATTTACTTTATTTCTTATTTAAGGTTTGTCATTGACCTTAATGACTCTTCCCTCAGGCTTGCTAAATAGTTGAACTTGGAGAGCATTTTGTTGAAGAACGCGAACTGTCTCACCAGGGGATGATTGGTCTCCCTAGACTAAAATGTTGTGAAAAGAATGTGACTTGACAGTAATTTTTAAAGCTGTTTTAGATAAAATTATCCAAAATTTGGAATAGATGGTATGATGCAAAAATTTGTTCATAAAAACAGTGCTTTGTGGCAGAACTTTTTCCCCTGCTGCCTGAAGTACCTTTCTTTTCATGGGCATGAGAAGAGTGTGGTGGCTTGGAGCTGATGTAGAGAGAGAATAGATTGGGAGGGGCAACTGGGTTTTACCATAAGAACTGGACTGGAATTTGGGGTAGGATATAGTTTGCAGAAATTTTACAGAACAGACATTGAAGTGACAAACTAATTGGGAGAATGTACTTGAATACAGCAGATGCCTGATTGTAGATATGTCTTACTAGTTAGGGGAAAGGAAGGACAGAAGCTAGAATCACATGCAAACCCCAGAAGTTTTAAGTCTAAGAAATTATACAAAGAAATATGAACAATATTGCATTAAACATATGCATTTCTAGAAGCAGAGAAACATAAGATTAGACAACAAAAATATGCTTGCTAGTATGAATTTCTGAAAAATTTACTTTTTTACATTCTCTTTTAAGATTGAAAACACATCCCAACCTTTTGTCACAGACTCTGACTCATGCAACAAATGCTCAAAGTAAAACTATTGTAAATTCAGGTATCAATATCCATTACAGAATTCATATTATCTATACACACTGAATATAAGAAGACAGTGTGAATGAGGGTGGAACAGAACAAATCAAAGGCAATTTATGCTATTATTCACTGAAAGGAAGGAGCTAATAGCGGACACTCCAAGAAGCAGCAGTTATGAAGAAAACTGAACTGTAGATTGAATATGTTTGTGAAATACTTATTTAACAAGATGAAAAATGTTCAACTCTGCAAACACATAACTGTGTTTGATCTACCTATAGCTCATGAGCAAGAACACTGTTATAACTGATTAATAACTAATTTTTCACTGTGAAAAGTATGTCCCTCTTTGACAGACCCAGAGAGCTGTCATGTACAAGTACTAGTATTCTATGAAAAGCTCAAAGATCTATAGAGGGTCAGTGTTATTTTCATTACTGAGTCAACATGTGCTTACTCCACGTCTTTTTCTTGTTGATTATTTTATAATGTAAATTATGCATACCTTACAATACTTTTAACTAAAATTATAATTTAGTCTTTATTACTAGGAAGTATTTTTATCTCATTTTTATCTTGACTTCATCCTTCTGTTCCCACTGCTTTTGTTGTTGATAGCACTGAAACAACCCAAGAGCCTAACCATCCTTTTCCCAGCCTGTGTTTTGCAGTATCACCCATCAAACCCAGGACATCAACAGTTAAGGCTAGACCTTGTTTTCAAGCCCATCTACCTGAAAGAAGAGAAGAAAGAGACAGTTAAACAGTAAAGGAAATTTACTTCCTGGAATTAAAGATTTTCTTCCCTTTCCCCCCAAACAGAACCAGTTTCTCTGTTCCCATCGCCAGCCCTGGTTTCCACCTGATGTTGGCAATGATGCCCAAGGAAAGTAAGAAATGCTGTTGATGGGCAGCTACACCTAGAAGTTTTAACCAAGGCAGTCCTACAGAAACCGAAAGCCACTAGATACTACAGGATTTGTTTCATAACAGCCTTCTCAATCCTAATGAAAGTGACTAGCAGGGTGGTCATTATATTTGATAGTAGCTCGTTTAATAATAGAACCATCCGTTGTGCAAAAGCCTTGTAACAGATTGTAGAGACCTTTCCTGCACTCATAAGGACATTTTTCTAATGTAGAGATCTATTTTGAAGGCAGACAAAAGGTCTGATAGACAAAAAACTGCCAGGGTGTAGCCAAGAATCCCTGTGGTAGGAGTATTAACTGCATAGGTATTGCTAGACTTTGGGAAAATAAAAAATCTTTTGTGTTATACCAGCACTTGAGAGCTTCATTCAACAAATCACTTCTCATAGGAGATGCTATGGAAGGGCAATCAGGAAGGCAAGGATTAGCCAAAGGTGCATAAGGAGATATGAAATACAGTAGGGCAGACAGCTCACACCAAGGATTCCTGAGAAGCCTGAGCAGGTCCAGAGGAGGCCGCAAAGATGAACAGAACATTGGAGCACCTCTCTCATGAAGACAGTTTGAGTGAGCTGGTAGTTCAGCCTGGGGAAGAGAAGGCTGCAGGAAGACCATATAGCAGCCTTCTAGTACATAGAGATGTCTGACAAGAAAGCTGAAGAGAGAATTTTTACAAAAATACAACAAGAGAAATGGCTTTAAACTGAAAGGGGGCAGGTTTAGATAGCATTTTTCCCTGTGAGGATGGTGAGACACTTGAACAGGATGTCCAAAGTTGTGAATGCCCCATCCCTGACAGTGTTTAAAGCCAGGCTGACTGGGCCTTTGAAGACACCTGCTCAAGTGGAATACATCTATGCCTATGGCAGGGCAGTTGGAACTGGATGACCTGTAAGATCCCTTCCAACTCAAACCCTTCTTTGATTCTATGAATGAAGATTCTAGGAATTAATCTTTTCTTAAGGAAGGAAATGAAGTGGATCTGGATCCCTTGTAAGAGACATTAAGGCAGCCTTAGGTACTGCAAAACTGAAAAGCCACCTGACATAGACAGGAAAGAGATCAGTATCTAGTTATAAACACTTCAGCCAAAGTGACGGGGATTTTTAGAGAAAAATGAACATTCATATGGACTATTTTAATTGTGCATCATTGAGACTACCTTTTGTAATGAATTGTTTAGTTTAAAAAGGTGTTTTATCTGTCATTGGTAATGCTGTTCTGCAGGGCTGTGAGTGCATTATATAAAAACTTTTGTACGGTCTCGGATCAAAGCTCCTGCCAACCTTGCAGCTGGATCTTATTGTGGCCAGTTGCAGATGTCTAGGGAAGAATAAGGGAGAGAGTGGAAATACATAATGCACGTATGAGCCAGGGGACAAAGAAGTGACTCTAACCTGGCACTTAACTTAGAGATTTTTAAAAACCCTCTTGTCCTGGTATACTGAGAATCAAGCAAAGACAGGACACAGGCATTAACTCATATGTAAGGCCAAAAAAACATCATGCCAAGAAGTAGCATGCTGCTAAGACTGAATGGTTTCTGCTGTCTTCCAAAAACGGGGGGGGAAAGGGAAATATAAACAAGAAAGAGAAGTCTCAGAATTGCAGAAAACTACCAGGTTGACTACAGGGGAGACATGCATGAGAAACAGATATAGAGGATTAATCATCTGGTGTGTGCTGGGTATTAAAACATATTGTGGGGCAGAGAGTCCAGTAGGACTGGAAATTGTCAGGGTGATCAGAATGCGGTCAGCAGTGATCCATTTGCAGGAGAAAGTCTGTGCTTTTTATGCTGCTTTTCACAAGGAAGGGCCAAAATTCCTGGACTGCTTTATGGTTTGTTTTAGTCAAAGTAGATGATGAAAGTACATGCTAAGTGGAGAAGCTGTTTAGTTTGCCTGATACCAAAGAGGAAAGTGAGGAGAAATACCAGCAGCTTTTTGTCATTACACGAGGCAGTTTTTTATAATGGAAATAGATTTTAAAACTTATAGGTGTAGAAAACACATAAGCACTTCAGTGCATTTGAATTTAAGTGATCTCATAATAAAGGTTTGGAAGAGACCACAAACATGTCACTGAGCATAGGGAGCCCTCAGTAGCAATAGTTTCTTAAAAGAATATTGACTTCTAAAGAGAGAATTTAGGCTACTCTCAAGGTTTAATGACTTTAGGAATCTGCAGATCATGCACACATGTTCTGAAATTAATTCTCTCTTCCCCTCTTGCCCCTCTTTTTCCATTTCTGAATTAACTAACCCTTAACCCCATTATCTCTCTCATCTTAAAGTAAAATATAGTATTCCTGCACCATTAGTTCTCCACTGTGCCATCGTGTTTCTTCTAACGTCTGGAACTCATCAGTACTTTTCCCTTTATTTGACTGTCAGCAAAAGGAGAAAAAGAAGGCGAGCTCCTAAGGGAGAGAGAATGGCACAATGAATTTTATCTGGACAGCTTGAATTCACTAATGACTACTCTTAAAAGTATAGATTGTGTCCTAGGTTTAGCATTTATAAAATATACCACTTTGCAAACTCCATTTTTGGAGGCATGGTGAGTACAGACATTTCCTTTGAAACAGCCATCCCGGGGCTGGGACACAGAGTTCCAGGAAAACCCTCTCGCTGGTGGCAAAAAGCAGAGCACAAGTCAAAAAGCACAGGGCTCCCTACACATTTTTTACTCCTCCCGCAGCTCTGCAGCCCTGGCTCGGTGACAGCGCGTCCTGATTGACAACAATGGGGAGAAGGATCCCTGCTGCGGAGGAGGCTCTGTGTGTGGCTGCCTCCCTCCTGCACAAAAGAGGGGCTTAGGTGGGGGAAGGGGGTGAGGCCAGCATTGCACCATACCCTGCCGCTCGGGATCCTTCAGGCTCCGTCCCTTGTTAGCGCTGTTTGCATGGGACACTACGGGCCACAGCGTGCTCCCCGCCCAGCTCTCCTTGGGAAGCCGCCAGCAAAGATTATACAACACGAACGGAGCGGCTGGAGGCGGTGGAGCAGGCAGAGGGAAGGGTGTCTGGGGTAGGGAAGAAGCTAGGGAAAGTAAGGGGGGGAGCGTGGAAGCGGGTGGCATGGTGGGGAGAACTTTTGCAGTTGGAGGAGCACTGGAACGGGAGGGAGCAAAGGGGTTTAGAGAGCTGATGGGGAGAAATGTCTGAAAAGGGAGAAGTGCGACGGGAAGTGGCTGTGGGAGACTTTCAGCATCATTCTCCTCCCTTCCCCCAGGCTCAAGCTTTTTTGGCTCTTACTCCTCATTCCCCTGGGGAATCCGACACCCACCCTAAGGATCCTGAGAATGTAGACTCTTCTCCATCACCCCCCTCACCCCCAACCTCTTATGTATGTCTCCATCCCTTGACAAGAACCAGACCTTGGAGCTTTTGCTCATGCTAGGGGTGGGGAAAGGCGAGGGGCTCCCCGGGCAGCAGGAAAGGAGCACTGTGGAGCAGCAAGTGGGGCCCAGAGGGGTGTGAGCTGATGCAGCTGTACCGCTGCTGATCCAGACATGAACTTCTCCTCCGCCAGCTCCAGGGCCTCTGCTAGGCAGTGCACACTTACATTTTTACCAAGAAACTGCTGCTACCTCTATATAATAACCTGGATTAATGCTGACAGCATGTTTCACACTTCCAACAGTTGTCTTTCAGTGTAACAGGAAGGCTAAATTTGAATGAGAAAAAAGTAAAGGGAAAAATAGAAAGGAAGTTTTGATGAGCCATTATATATATATGTTTGTAACAAGAATCTTTAATGTCCCTCTAATGTGCCTTTTCATCAAGTTCAAGGGATGTGACTTCACTTTCATTTTAAATCTGGGGCCATTCTTACTTCTTCAGAGAGCACATTCTGTGCACACCTTTAGTAACAATTAAGTGGTATTTGACTTCAGAAGGCTATCTGGAAAATGCAATGAAAATATCACAAAGAGAAGTAGAAAGCCTAATACACTGAAATAGTCAGTAGACCACCCTCAAGAAAGCAACTCTTCTCATGGAGCCTGATCCTCCCTGATGTTAATGGGAAAATATACAGGAATATTAATGATGCCGATTAAGAGATGCAGGAAGCTGAAACTACAGCTGATGTGTTACCATCACGTAATTTTTCTCCTGATCCTTAAAACAAGGTAGAAAAATCAGGAAAACGTCAGCCTCTTTTAGTCCTTACCTGTAAATAGATCCTGTTGTGCCACCGCTGCACTCCAGGTAAAGCTGCTTCTGGGAATTTCGCCCAGCTGGCTGGTAGAAAGGCAGAGTTTTTCACTAAAGATTTAACCTCCAGTTGCAGGAATTTATCAGGATGGTTGTTGTTTGGCAAAACGGAGAGATCCATGTTTCTGTGCTGTACAGTAATAATGAAAACAGCCCCAGCTTCTGCTTCCTGGCTGTGCATGCTCTTTCTATTATTAATGATGTGAAGAAGGATACGACAGTTTCCTGAAACTGTATCTGACCCCTGTTTGGTATCAGGCTCACTTATATCATCTACCAATGATAAAAGATTGTTTAGAAGTGGCAGAGCAGACAGGACAAGTTTCTGTAAGTGCCTGGCTTAAGTTTTCAGGGTCAAGGTCTATTTTGATAGATACATATGTGCTCATTAAAACTAACTGAGTACCAGTGAGTAGATGCATAAGACACTTAAATGCATACCAGCACTTCCTCAAGTTATCTGCCAAAAATGTCAAGCCTACAATACTTCAAAGTAAGATTTTCCCCCCCAAGAAAATTAGAAGCAGCTTCTAGTCAAAGCAAGTCCTCCTTTTCTGCAGCAGTACCAAGAGACTCCATTGTGCTATGTGGGTTGGTACCATTTACCACAACAGCTATGACATACACTTTTTTAGGGTCAGGGATTTCTTTCACAGTAAATTCTTCTTGATCCTGGGAAATATTAGATTGTTTCAAGTAATTGATAACAGAAGTTTTCAGGGAATTGATTCTGCTCCCATTCAAATGAGTGGAAAAATTCACTGTTAGTGACTTGAATGGTATGGTCTCAGTCCCATCACTTTTGTTATTTTATTTTGAGATTTGATATTTTCATCATCTTTTTATGAGTCTTAAATCCTTTTGACTTTCAGCTAATGAAATTCCCCTTCCCATTATGGTCTCTATGTACTACTAGCAAAAGTAGCAAAATATGTATGTTTTTCTAGGATATGTTTCATTTTGATGAAGCTGCCACGGCTTTTGAAAGTTTGTTGCTTGAAATACAGGAAAACCTTTCTTGAATCAAATTTGTGCTGAAGAGTTAGGGCATCACAAAAAACTTAGCTCTGAACTTAGACCACAGAATCAAACCACACAAATCAATTTACTACACAAAAAATAGCTGAAATATAAAAACTAAATAAAAATAGGAAAACATTTTTAAATCCTAAAGTAAAAATTAATAGTTGGGTATACGTATAAATTAAACCCCTTATTTACTTAGGATGCTCATCATGTTTCCTTGCATGTAATTATTGGAGATTATTTTACAACATATCTGTTTAAAATTCTTAATATGGCACCTTTTAAGTAGATGCTCAAATAAGTATCTGTGAGCAGCCACAAAAGAGGCAGTAGTGACTGTGTTTCTGAATGGATGCGCATGCTTTTGGGGAACGTGGTATTACATTTAGAACTCTTTCTCCCGTCTAATGAAGCCCTGAAACACTAATACACCTTCCCAGTGTACCCTAGGGATTACCATGAAGCTGCTGTTTTAGACTTACCATGACATGTAGTTCTTTTTGTGCAGTACTAAGACAGTAATAATCTGTGTTCTAAAATGCAAGAATATATGCAACAAAGACTTACTTCTTAAACACAGGCTTTCCAGCACAGGGAAACAGCCCTCTCGAAGACAGGGCTCTTCTGTGCTACTGTAGCATAAAATGTTGTGTGTGCCTGTGTGAGCTTACATACCAACACTACTCCATTAGACATAAGAACACAAAAGACATCTTACTAAGTCAGACCTCTCCTAATCCCAGGATCTGTCACTTCATTTGAAAAGAGCAAGAACAAGATGCTGTTTCGGGAGACAGTGCATAGCTGGCTACTTCCTGCAGTTCATTCTTTTACTCCTTCAGAAGCCACACAATTTTTTTTTTTGCTTAAGTATCTCTTTCCCAGGCCTTTTATTATCATCTATTTATAAATCGTCGATAAAGTTGTCTAACTGCTTTTCAATTCTTCTGATAGTACCTCCTCCAGAAGCAAACTTCAGAACGTCATGACCATCTGCCTAAATTGCTTACTTTTATGTCTTCTAAATGAATTTCTATATTAGCCATACCAAGGATGCCCTCTTTGCAGTACAGCAGGGTTTTAAGAAGAGCTGCCCATGCAGTTTGTCCATCACCTTCAGGATTTTTTTAAACTATAGTTATCCCAGTCTCTTTCTTTTCAATCTGAATTATCAACCTTTTTAATCTTGTAAGCCACCTAGTCTATCTCCTTGCTAATTTATTTTTAATTTTCAATGTGTTACACTGTAATTCCACTACATTGTTCATAAGAATACAGCAATCATAAGTGAATACAATGCTCATGTTGTGGTTATACCAGTTCCAAAAAGGGGAAAAAGTATGTGTATGTCTTCTCTTCTGACAACATCCACATTTTTGGTGCTTTTTTCCCTGCTATTCTCATAGCAGTCAGTAACTCTCGTAAGGCTAGTAACTTCCCTTCTGTGACTGCCAGTTGCAAATTCAGTATCTTATAGTAATGGTTCAGGCTGTTTTCATAGGTATAATACTTGACATTTACCTATATCAAAGTTTTTCAGTCAATGTCTTGTCTAATCACTCAGTTTTATGTTTCTTGCCAGTTGAGGCAGGAGTTAACCAGAAGAGCTTGTTGTCACCTGTGTAGATGAAGAACTCAGTTTTTACTCTTCCTCATGCCATGGATGACATCTGATATCTCTGCTATAAGGAACCCTTCAACCTTTCATTTGGAAAAGCCAACACAAGTAATTCATTGAACTTCTCTTTCACTCCATTATCACTCCTTTCACACTTGTGCTGTCAGATGGTCCCACAGTCTCCCCATTTGGTTTCCTGGTTTGGATGTATTTCAAGTTTCCTTCCTACTAGTTTGCACATGTCTTATACAGATCTTTTAAATTCTTTCTGTGTGCTTCTAATTCTCTTTTTATAATTGATCTGTTAGGAACTCCACTGGTCTCTTGATTCAGGCAAGCTTTCTATTTTTAGTGCATTTTTCAAATAGGCAAATGGCTGCTTTTCTGTCACCGAAGAAGATAATGAAAACTGAAAGGAAAAAACCTGAAACAATCCAAAATGTAACCCACTTCCTCTAGAACAAAGCAGCAATTTCCCTTCAGAATAAATGACAATGCAATTAAAATTCAGGTATTTAAGAGAGTTATGAGAAATGGTAGCTGTTTTAACTTTTGGTCACTACTCTAGCTGGCCAGCACATATGTGGGAGGAGGAAGTAAACCTGCTGTGCACCAGCCTAGCACAATCCCTGTGTACTACTTAAATCCCACTTAATCCAACAAAATAGGGTCTAAGTGGTATTTAATTAGCAGAGAGGCCTACTCTAGCCCTTAGGAGCTAAGAATGAATTTCACCTTTACATGCCAGCTGAGCTTGACTGATTCGAAACTCATTTGTTGAAATGTTACATATTCATCAGGCTGGAAGGAAAACATATTAATGCAGAGGGATTGTTCTTGAAGAAGAACAAATTAAAAAAAAAAAAAGACTAAACTCTGGATTGTCTGTGTCTGCATAAGGGTAGGGCTTGACTGAACACAGCTGGAAAGGGCTGCCTGCTGCCACCCAGGTCTATGGAAAACTCTGCAGGGCTGGCACACGCCTGCCCTCCCCACAGCATGCTGTGGCTCAAGCCATAGCCTGGGCACATTTTCAGAATGCTTTTATAGTTTTCTGACCAAAGAGGTTTTTCAGTCTGTACTGCTCCCCTGAATGATGATAGAGTTTACTGAAACAGTAAAATGAACTTGCTTTCAAATTCAGAGGTATATTTGCTATTTAGACACAAAGCTGTTTCAAAATTATTCACATACATTTAACTTATAGTTTTGTACTACAGATGCAAAAGGAATCAGAACCAGACTTATCAGCACTATAACATCCTGATTTCACTCATTACATTTTTTTTAAAATGTCACTTTAGACCACAACTTTCCATCCCTGTCTCCCAATGAAAAGTACTTCCTTTTTATGATCTCCCTATAGAGGTGATCAGCAGTCACTAATTTGTTTTTGACAGACACAGGCAGAGCTAAAACACACTTTTAAAATTTTATGATTAAGATGACATTCTTGTTAATGAAATATTCAAAATCAGCAGAGCATAAACATTTAGAACTGTGAGCACAATATCACTGGCTGATAAAAAAATAATTCCTCTGCCCCTAGTCTGGAAGCATCTTTTCTTTTCCTTAATTTTCAATTGTGATTCAAGTGAGTGCAGGAGTATTACCAAGATCTGGTGCTAAGTATGAAGAAAATTTAAAATAATAATTGCTTCCTTCGCCTGCCAACTACAATAATTCTATTAGACTTTCAAATGTGCATCTGTAACATTAAGGAGTTACGCCCCAGAGCAACTGAATTTTCTGTGCATTGAAACGTTTAATTATAAAAAAGGTAACATTCCATGATGTCAACATTATTTTTCTTTCTTTTTTTTACTTTTCAAAACCAGAAGGTATTTTATTTAAAATCATACATTAGCACTTCATTAAAGTCGCAGTTTTCAAATGCAGAGCAGGAAGATGCCAAACCAAAGATTTTGATAGTACAGCTATTTGAAACACAGATGTTGATTTCAATGGGAGTTAAGACTGCATCTAAGTATTCTTCCTAGACAGAATCACAGTCCTGACTGGGGGCCTCAGTTTATTGTCTGTGGGTATCTGTGGTTATCCATCTGTGGAAACTGTGGATATCTACATCACATCTATGTCCTAGAGTCTTTGCAGAGAAGGAAAAGCAGCAGTCACTTAAATAAAGCTCCATTCCCTTTTTGCTTTGAGTAGAAAATATTCTGGGTTATTTCTCCAGCTGTTTTGCCTTCAGGTTTTGCTCTCCTACATATTTTAAGAACATACTTAAAGACTTGCATCACAAAATGGGGGCAGAAGACCTACTGTTGTCCACTTGCCAAGTTCAGCAATTACAGGACGCACATGAGAAAAATACCTGCCTCTCCACAGAATGCTACTTCGTTATTCTCAACTTCCCATATATATCAAGGCTCACAGAGTGACATGTCTGTCTGCAGATGCAGACTGGTGCCTAAGTCAAGAGGCAGAAGGCACTTTTATTGCAGCTGTACCTGCTGCAATGCAGGGCTCGATGGATTAATCTACCAGACTCAGACACACAAAAAAAGAAAATTTCAAATAACAAAAGGAGCTTTACTTTTTATTGAAAATGTAAAAATCATGTGAATCATGTACAATCTTTTCTCATAAGGAAAATCTTAGCTGTTTCATAATGTTTCACAAAACTGTAAAACATTTAATTTTTATAAAGACTTTTTCATTAGACAAAGATAAATCCAAAGTAGTATTACAAAGCTATTTTCTAATCATCAACAGAGAACTGAGAATGTTTAAGAGATTAATTCATACAAGTGGCAGAAGAAAGGACTCTTCCATTCATAAATCTGCAAAAGGACACACAAAGGTATAGAGGGGCATGGGTTTTTTGTTTAAAAACTTTTAAAATTAAGTGACATGTTAAAACACTACAGACGTGGATTCATAGGATGGCACAAGTTCTAGAACTGCTTTTCTCTACACTACCTCAAACAGTGCAACAGTGATTCAGTGTAAATCTCTACAGTGTTTCATTGATTTAATACTTGTGTTCAAGTATGTGTCCATGAGAAATGATCAAAATCTCTACTTAGCTAATTTAATTTTCTTGTTTATAATATAAGTTACAGTAGAATATCCCCTTCAGTATGTTTCTAAATCAAATTAACTAATTTCACAATACATTCTGTAATAACCTGTTTAATAATGTTAGCTTGTTCACTTTGACATCTGTTGCAAAAAAACACAAGATCATTCTGACTCCAAATGCCAAAAATATAATAAAATTAAAAAGAACTTTATTTCCATATACAACAAAACTATTCAGCTAAATTAAAATAAATTCAAGATAGCATGACTTTTTTTTTTTGCAACAGATGACCTTACTAAAAATAAACATTTAAAATACCAGTTACTATTTTTAAAAAATTCTGATAAGTGTATCCAAAAGTGTTCATATAAAAATTAATTATGAAAATGTCAGAAGATAAAACATGTTGGCTGTCTAACCAAAATCATTAAGGATGTCTGGCAGGCAAAAATAAATTAATTTGATTAAATTATATGTCATTTGATAATATTTGGTCTGAAAAAGCCTGTGTGGGTGTGTGTGTTTATAAATAATAAGATTGCAAAGAGCTGAGAGCTAGCCAGCCTGACAGAGGTCAACTCTTTTGTTGCATTTTTTGCGCATAAAAGTCCCTGCACGTCTCACAGCATCGCTGATACCACCTCATGTCTTGACAGAGGTTCTTCTCTCTTATCACTCTGCAGTACACAGGCCACTGGTCTCCTAGGCACTTGAATGTTAAAGCAGCTGTGAAACAACAACAGCAAAATCAAATATAAATTTACTAGTGAACAATCACGTAGCAAAAGATACAAAGATATAAGAAGTGTATCTGGGGAAGAGAAAGGGTTATAGATGTAGATATTTTACAAAAGAAGGAATTCCCCTCGTCCTCCTGTTGTCAATATATTCAATATCAAAAATTGTTAAGGCCAGCTTTATTTACAAATGGGATTAAGTTGCATTGAACTTAATTAGTTTAATGTCATCTAGCTGTCTTCTCATGAGTGAGTGGAGCCCATCTTTCTGCCTTCTTTCACTTATGAAAGTCTCTTTACACAGCTTATCATAGAAGGACTGTGGTACTAAAGTTGGAAATGCTCACATTTAGTTATACATATCAAGTATAACTAAATACTTGCATATGTAGTATGCAGTGTATACATGGAATTAAAATGGGAACCCAGTGAAAAACAGGGTACAAGAAGAAGATATAGTCCCAAACCCATCACAAACACTGAAAAAAGAAGTCAATCTCAGGTTTGAGTTAATCTTCTATGCTAATAGAAGAGAAATTTGTAAAAAAGCTGATGGCACAATCCCCATCAGCTTTCACTAGCCCTACCCCCAAATCAGAAGATCTCTACTGCATGGTATGAATGGAATTGGAGGCCAAAATTATCAATATACTGAAGGGAAGTGTTGCATTATGTATTTTGGAGATGTTAAGGTTTCTATTGGATTGGATTCGGACTCCATGCTGGATGACATTGACTTGTAGATTACTAATATCTGTGCTATATAATAATCCATGCCATGAGGACAACATGGTCCAATTTTTATTTTTTTTTTGCAGTTCACATTATGTCAAATTTTAATTTACGCTATATTTGTTGTGTGATTCTTTCTGATTCACTTAAGTCTGTAACACAAAGCTGCTTGTATAACCTCACCAGAGGAAAATCATCAATGATGGGGAGATGGCATCTTGTTTCTGAGAGACCAGCTGAACAAAGAAAGATAATGTACAAAGGGCAGGAACCTTGAAACAGTGAAATAGCAAGCAGAGGGCCATAAGCAACAGCAAATTTAAACAATGACTACTGCACAGAAATGTTCTAAGGCTAAAAACCTCAAAGAGAACTACCCTTCACTGTCTTAAAGGAAGTATTACACACAATATAAAATGCCTTGTTTTGTTTTGTTTTTGTTTTTCATTGTCTCGTTTTCCATGTGGGAATAATCTATTGGACAGGAAGGTTTGTCTTAACAAAGGCTCTGGAAAATCAGTTGGAGAGGATGTGCTGTCTTACAGCAAGTCTTTGAATATTCCTGTCATGCTCAAGATGCAGATGAATGATTAGGAGAACTAATGGTAATCATCATCAACAATGCTCTAGGAAACAAAAACTACCCGAGTTAACAGTTCTGTAGTTATGTAATAACATAATTTCTTTAAGAATAAAAGAGACCTGCGTTCTGCCAGGTACAGCAAATCTTTTCATTCAAAGTAATTTTCCTTCACACATCCTAATACATAGATGTAGAGGATAGATGAGAGGCATAGATGTAGACATTTGAACTAAAGACAAGTGGAAAGAGCTGTTTGTATTTAAAGAACAAATTAAAGAACAAAGGGCCTCCTTGATCTCACAAATATCAAGAGAACACAGTTTGCAGAATTTTCAAACAGAACAGAAGATATTTTCTTGACTGGGTAAATATATATAAAAAACATGTATGTTTGTAGTGTCTCTAATATAAATATATTTTCATATGGGTTGTTTTATTCCCTTAATACCATACAGTCTCATAATAAGGTCCTTTCTTGGATAACAAAACCCTTCACCACTCTTAGTTACACTCTCTGATGTACATACTCAAAACCTGAGGCAGAAAGATCAATCTGCATATTTAAATCTCCTGAATACCTCCTGAGTCCTAGACTTGTTTCCGGACTGGGATCATCAATACTGTATGGAGAGAAAGAACTGAAAAGAGATTTGTCATTTTTGGCTGCTTACCTAACCTGGGTGATGTTATTGTGTTAACATTAATTTTCTCATTGCAGGGATGGAGATGACAGGGTCTGTAGGCTGCAGGCTTTTCTGAAGAAAAGCATTCATTGCCATGCCTTCCCGTGATCTTGTGCATGCATTGGATGACTCGAGACTGCATTCCTTTGCCACAGGTGACAGAGCACTGGAACACATAGAAGACACATTCATTGGAAAGGTATTTTTGCTGGTAATCATGAACGTGAAATGCCAGTCCACGTGAAGTCAGTGGCTACTTCTTCAGATGTTAGCATTCCAAGATTTCTGAATTCTATTCCAATAGCTAAATGAAAATCAACTAAAAAAGCACAAATTAATTAGCAGTATTAATTGAAGGACTCACTCCAGCATCCTATTGCTGTCCACTTTGTAGAGCCTGTGATGAGCCTCAAAACCAGCAATGTGTCTGAAGGTTACTTTCCCGCATCTATATACTAATTACTCTTATTAAAGTGCTGGAAAAAAACATTCAAAGATACAGCAGAGAGAAGAATTTTTAATAAAGCCATTAATAAATTACAGCAAAAGTGTTCTTTCTGCGGAGCAGAGTTTATGCATCCTGGCTTTGCATCACATCTTCATGTTTTCACATATGTCTCATAAATAAAACACACAGTGTGAGACATGATGCCTGACTTTAATTAATCTTGCCATCTTGTTGCAACAGAGAATGAAGTAAGAAAATAAAACAACTGAGCACTGTAACAATGGTAACATTTTACTTCTATCACTGTAACATAATGTATTAGAGGGAAAACTTGGACAGTGCTGTACTGATGTTTACAAAACCTGTTCCAAACAAAATGAAACAAAGCAAAACATGTTTTCGTCATTTCTGACTTTTTGTGAACAAAATTTCATAGGACGTGAATTACTTTTCTGTCCATTTGACACACATGCTATTACTTTAACTACTAATCTATTAAAAATTATGTATTGGAGTTTTCTCCTAGCTTCTAATGATTTTGACCCAAGTACCCAGAAATTTCACCAAATTTTACAGAAATGTTCTATAGAGAACGTCTTCAAATACTAATCAGTTTCTTGTAATAAATAATGTAAGGCTGCAAATTTTGCCACGTAATTCTGGAAATGTTTTTTAAAATTATTTTTATTACATAAATGTTCAGAATATATTTCCTTGGGAGGCTTCAAGAAGCAGCTGAAAAAAAACTGAAATGAGAAAGACAAGGAGAAGGTGCTATAACAAAAGTGCTTCCCAGCCATCCTGTTTCGAGATAGAGATGGAGAAATATAGTTTTCTGCTAAGGATGAATAAACTTTGACTACAGGAAACACTAAAGATTTTACCCTTTGGTTTGATTATCTATGTGCCTTTGAGTGATATTTTAAACATTTACTTGGAACACTTACTTCCCATGCTAAATGGGAAATAGAGGGCTTGCATCCCAATATGTGCATCAAGAGAAGTGAAACTCCTGTCTTCTGGACTCATAAGACTCCAAGAGAGGTACAAGAGACTAGGATAAACACCTGGATGTTTTCACAAGGGACTGAACTTGTAACCACATGAAATCAAACACTGGCATTTTATAAAGGCAGCAGGTGGACCTGATTTTGCTCCTGTTCTCAGTGAGTCAGTACAGAACTGTATCTTGCTGAGTTAATCAGATACAGCCTCCATGAGCCAAGGCAAAAACATTAAATTATGAATACACAGTTGTCTATTCAGTATCAGCCACAGTTTAACACATGAACAAATATATGGTTTACAGGATGGAAATCAGTACTGAAGTACTTTCAAAGTATGCTATCAACTTTAAATCTAGTATACTGCTGTAAAATTGCATGAGAAAAGCCTCTCAATAGGACTAGTGTTCTTCAATTCTCTGCCTTTTCTCTGTGCAGCTAAAAATAATCTGAGTTTCTATAACAGCCAACATTATGCACACGGTCAACATGTAAAATCACACATATACCTACATGAATTTTATCCCCAATAGCAAATGGAACATAGATTTTAATTTTGCCAAAATTCTGACCACTCCTTAAATCCCCCTTATCATAGTTTCAGAGATACTTACTTTTGGAATATTTTAATGAAATTGAGACAATAGAATAGCAAAATTTAAAAAGGCAAAAAAAGGACAAAACTAAAACTACAACACAAAGAGAAAACAAATATGAGAGTAAAGGGAAAATGAAGGCGATATGATGAAGCTAATATGTTGAAGATGTCTAATGAGGAAAGATAATCTTGTTATCATGGTGTCTTAGAGTAATATTGTACACAGTATTACGTTTTTTTCCTCATCAAAAATTTGCATGTTTAAAAGTATGTGTGACCTTGTGGTATTCCTTTTGTCAGCTGCAGAGAAGGAGGACATGGGCAGGTGGGCCTGGTACATAAGATCTGCAAAAAAAATTTATCTGTCCTTAGGTTAACCTAGAGTGAGAAGGTGCAATCCAGCCACCTGGAATATTGGAGGGGAGAATGGGATCTGAAAAAAAAACTCTTTTGCTAACAAAATGGGCTCCAGTGCTTTATTTGCTAATTGATAATGGCAAACAATTCATGTAGGCAGGTGCCTTTGTGGAGACCACTCAGGCAGCAGGCACATTTTCTCCACATCAAATGAGCTCTGGCCTGAGAGTTTGTTGTGACTGCACCTGATTAAATGTGCAACATACAGAGAGATCTCTCCACTAATCAGTGTTTAGGTGCTGAATTTCTTTGAAGAATCTGGGAAGATATTGGCATTAAAATCTTAACTGGTGAATTAATACCCTTTAAATAACTGAGCCTCCACTGGCCTTGGTGAGATATTTCAGAGTGTTATGAAGCATTACAACGCAGTTTTCAATCCCAAGATGTAGAGATCTTGCAAATAATTAATTTTAGTCTTGCCTGACCTACTTATTAATATCACAGCTTTAGAAACTGACATCAATGGATGATTAAATGAAATATCTCAGTTCATATAGGAAATACATGGCAAAGCAGGAAATAAAGAAATTTGTGCTCTATGTGCTTTTATTTTCACAGAAATGTACTAAATTTAACAGTGCATTTATTCTTATTTTTTTTAAAAATGGGAACTTACTAAGTCTTGTAAGATGCTTGGGGAATGTTGAGAAGAAGCTGGGTTACCCCAGTGATTTGAAATCAAAAACTTTTAAGCCCAGCCCAGTCAGTATGCAAGTAAAGCAAGATTTTCACAAATGCCTAGGGTTTTAAAATCATTGAGGGATTTGACAGGCATGCTGTGCTCTTCAATGTTCATATAGCAGCAGGAGCAGCGGCAGCAGTGGTGGTGTCTGACTTAAAAATTAAGAATTTTACTGACTGGAAGCCAGAAAAAAAATCTTTTTACCATAAAAGCTCATATTAGCTATTAGCTGTATTAGGTCATATTCAAAGTAATATGAAATAGCATGAAATAGGGAAAGCACCAGGCATTTAGCAGTGCACTTGCTAGCTACACAGACAAACAGTGAGGTTTCTGTGCCCATTAAGTCATCTTAAACACGAGGTTTTCCTGCAAACACATCAGCCAACTGCTGCCAACTGAGAGCAGACACTGAATATTGGAGAATAAAAGTAATTAGTGTTTTTCTTCTTTATCCTGAAAAGACAGGACTGTTCTGACTTCACTAGGAGACACCTCAGCTTCTGCAGATCAGCTAGGTGCACCTTGAGGGCAACAGCTCTGGCCCTCATTTTGACATGGTAGTGCTCGTGGTATGTAGTTAAAGCTGTATAGGTGCTGCATGTTTCTGGATTTTCCATGTTAAAACTCTAACAAAGCTTTCAATTTCAAAGAAATAAAAAATATTTTCACTTTTACGCATAAATCAGTGAATTTATCAGAAATAAATTTACCTGTCAAAACTGCTTGTAATTTTTTTGTATATATATATATATATATATTTATAAGATTTACATAAATGCCCACTCTCAATCAATATGTAGCATTTTCATTAATTCAGTAGGTTTCAGGTTAATTTAAGCCCACAGCTTTTATTATTAGTGAATAAAGAATACATTTCTATAGTTCTTCTTCCCACTCACTCCATGTCCCACATGTCAGTCTTGTAAATGCAATACTTTAATTTTGTGGGGGTAATAGCATTTTACTTCTCACTACTCAGATGACCTATACTTTAAGGCCATGTAGCTGATTAGCAAAAATTCCTGTAGGACAACTGTATTTGTAGGTTTAGACTAAATGTTCTACTACACAGCCAGAGGCGTTTTTTTATGTGCCTGTTAATCTGTGCATCTTGGACATGGTCCTAAAGGTACTGTAAAACCATTCAAGCAGCAAGACATGTAAAACATTCCTGTTAAAGATTACAAAATAATTCCTCTGTAAAGATAGTTAACAGCTATTTTTTAAGTTCTTTTTTTCCTTAAAAAAAAATTCTTACCACCCTGTTTGAATTTTGTCCTACTTTTGAACTTCTTTTAAACATAATTTCAAGGACAGAAACCTAGGCGTTAAATATAACAATCCTTACACTTGGCATGCAAACCCGCTACCCAAGATTCCTTCTTTCTGTTCCCTGCCAAAGATATATATTCTGGAGAGAATACATATTCCCAAGGCCAACAGCTGAGGAAGTTGCTGTAATGTGTTAGCTGCTTCCAGCTGGCCTTCATGAGAAGTAGGAATTCCTAAATTAAGGGAAAAATTGTCACTGGCAGACAGTAACGGTCAAAATGCATCTTTCTGCCAAGACAACAGGCAATCACTGAAGAGGCTGATACAATCCACAATGAAAAAGCCAATCTGTGACAGTATTAACAGAATTGACTTGGACAATTTATTTTCAAGAATAAGTGGACTGCTCAATAAAAGGTTTTACAAGTCTAAGTAGCATTCAGAGCAGAGGCTGACGTGCTCCTAAGGAAACTCAGTGATGAGTTTTACTGGAAATTATTAGCAGAGCATTCCTAATCATTTATGTATAGGTTCATCAGTTCCAGCTTTTAAGCGGTTTCAACCTTTTCATGAAGTGAGTGTGAAACAAGAATAGCAAGCAATCAGACTTTAGCAGCAGGATTCATATTTGCTAACATGCTTGCAAAATCTTTTTCTGTTTTGTCTTCTTATGAAGCTTGCATTTGAAGTCAGGTAGTAGATAATGTGGTGCATTTTTTTTAGCAAAGGCTTTTTACTAAATTAGGCAATATTCTCTTAAAGATTACCTAAATCAAGCAAATAATCTGCAGTTTATTTAAGATCTTTTTTGTTGTTGTTGTTGTTATAAAGTCTTTTCTGAATAATGTAGCAAAAAGAGAGACTTATGGATACAAGCATAAGATGGAGTCTGAGTTCTCACATGCATCATTTCCAAGAAGGTCTTTCTGCCTCTCTCATTTCTGACACACCCAACACCTCGGTATGCCAAATTTAAAATTCAGAACTTGTGCTAAGTTTAGCTAAAAAAAAATCTGCTGTTGGTCTCTTCTAAGTTTAGCAAGTTTGAGTTGTGCCTATTTATTTTATTTTTGATTATTTTTTTTCCCTTCTTCTGCCCCCTGCCTCTCCATTTTTTCTCTCTAGGGTAAGAAGAGGTAAGATTCAAAAAGAGATAAGATTTTAAATTAAGACAGACAGAGCCCCAGTTCCTTTGATAAACTTGAAATAGGGTTCCCATTGAGGAAGGAAACCCTCATCACCTCATGTCCAGAATCCGAACCTTTCTTTTGTCTTTTTTTTTTTTTTTTTTTTTTTTCTCTCTCTCTTTTTTTTTTCCCCTGGATTTCTTTTAAAGCCCCATGCAGAACAATTTGGTTTTTTGGCAGAGGAGGCAAAACTGCCTTTGGTATCAAGACAAGAAGCAACTGAAAGTTTATGAGTTATTTAAAAGAAAATTTATTTTCCTAGGTCAGTATATATGCATCTATTCTTCAAAACATCATTGCCTATCTACTCTGAATCAATAGTGGGGTCTGATAGGCTTGAATCTGAATGGGTTCTCTGGACTCAGCTTGGAAGTGGAAAATTCTTTGGCTCCATGTGAAACCCAGATTCCATTGCTCAATTTCTTTCTTGGGTGAATGAATGAAACACAATCATCCACTTCATAGTTTACAAACCAGGATTATTCCAAGGACACTAGTTTGTTCTGTTAGAGACAAGCTGGAGTCCAAATCCATAAAAAACATAAGACTGCTACAGCCTGCCATTTCTCCCTGATATCATGGAAGATATCAGCATTTTTCTCTCATCATTAACGACCTATATCAAAGAATGGACAACTCCTGTAATACCATAACAGATCTAGACAGCCAAGTTCCTCTGTGCGCTCCAGATGTACGCACACACCATCTTAAATTTTGTATTTATACTTTCTATAGATCTATATTTAGTACAAAAACACATTCAAGTTTTAAGGCTATTTAAGTACACCTCCACCTGAAATAGTTATTTATACTTATTTAGGACTTTAGACACACTACTGAATAGTATTTGACATCATAACACTGGTGGATTTTAGAAATTTTAGCCGTGTTTGTGCACCTCTGCATTGCTGCAGGGATCTCCCGTTAGCGAGGAAATGGAAATAAATGTTAGCTGTGGATTTGTGGTTGTCCCAGATGGCTGCCTGCACTGACTCACACACGCATATATTATTGCCACTAGTGCTTAGCAATGAACAAGATATTATTACATTTCAAACTTTCATATCTGAGATATCATTGCATGGTATTTTGCCAGGAGATGACCTGATTCATTGCAACTATCACACATCCAAACAAGAACCTGGAAACAATTAGATTTCATGATATAATTACCTTTATCTTTCCAATTAAATTAGTTGAGTATGCTATTCTGGACTGAAGAAAATGAATTCTTAAAATTAATTTGAAATATTACCCTTGGAGTATATAATTATATTAGCATACATGACAACGCTAGCCTGATGCTCAGCAGAAAACCTTGTACGGAAAAGCATAGCTCTACAGCACAAAGAAATAATTAAAGGATTATGGTATTTCTAATGAAAAGATAGGTCACAGAACCCAGAACTAAGGACACAAAGGAAATTTCAAAGGAGGGAAAAGGAAACCTCCAAGAAAATAATTTCTTTAAAAATGTCTATTTTATCTATTTACTTTTCAGAAATCAAAGAAACATATGTCAAAAAGCTGTTCTGTACAACACAGAATTAAGCACTGTCCTTTAAATATCAACACACTGTGTAGCAGTTTCAAGCTTTTCCAGCAGGTTGAATAAATGAGAATTCTTTTCTGATAATGACTTTACTTCCAGTCACAATATCTACCAAATTTTAAATAATGAAGATATGGAATAGCTGGTGACTTACCTAAATGGCTATGAAAGATATAAAAAAAAACCAGAACATAAAAAACCCCAACTTATGAGCTTACAAGGAAACTGAGCTAGATAGAATCTAAATAAAGCTAAATAGAATCAGTTAAGCTGGAAAAGACCTCTAAGATCACTGAGGCAAACCATTAATTCTGCACTGCCAAGTCCACTACTAAACCATATCCCTAAGTAATGTAACTACATATCTTCAAATACCTCTAGGGATGGCAACTCTACTTGGGCAGTCTGTTCTAACACTTGATAACACTTCTACTGAGGCACTTTTCCCTAATATTCAATCTGAGCCTCTGCTGGCTCAACTTGAGGCCATTTCCTCTCATTCTATCACTTGTTACCTGGGAGAGGAGACTGACTCCCACCTCACTACAAACTCCTTTGATGGAGTGGTAGAGAGAGAGGGTCTACCCTGAGCTTCCTTTTTTCCAGGCTAAACAACTCCCTCATCCACCCTTCAGAGGACTTGTATTGCAGACCCTTCCCTTCTGTTGCCCTTCTCTATACATGCTCCAACACTTCAGTATCTTTCTTACAGTGAGGGGTTCCAAACTGAACCACCTCTCACCGGTGCCAAGCACAGGGGGATGATGCCTGCCCTGCTCCTGCTACCCACACTACTGCTGCCACAGGCCAGGATACCATTGGCCCTCTTGGCCACCTGGGCACATCTGGCTCATGTTCAGTTGCTGTTGACCAGCACCCCCAGGTCCTTTTCTGCCAGGCAGCTTTCCAGGCATTCTGTCCCTAGCCTGCAGCATTGCCTGGGGTTGGTGTGATCCAAGTACATGATCCACCACTTGGTCTTGTGGAACCTCTTACCACTGGCCTCAGCCAACCAATTCAGCATGTCCTGATCGCTCTGCACAGCTTTTCCACCTTCAGCAAGTCAACATTCTCATGAAAACTGGTGTTACCTGTGAGCTTACTGAGGGTGCACTTGGGCCCCTGTCCAGCTCATCAATAAAGACATCAAACAGGACTGGCCCTGCACTAAGCCCTAGGGAACACCTCTTAGTGGCCAATTGCCAACTGGGTGTAACTCCATTCACCACTCCTTTCTGCATCCAGCCATACACATAGTTCTTAACTCAGCAAATAGAGCACCTATCCAAGCCATGGGCTGCCAGCTATTCCAGGAGAATGCTATGGGAGACAGTGTCAAAGTCTTTACTAAGGCCCAGGTAAACAACATCCACAGGCTTTTCCTCACCCACTAGGTGGACAACCCTATGTTGGAAAGAGATCAGGCTAGTCAAGAACTGCCTTTAATAAACCCATATGCTGACTGGGCCTGATCATGCAGGTTTAGCACATGCTGTATGATGTCAATCAGGATGATCAGCTCCTGACCTTCCCCAGCACTGAGGTCAGGCTGACAGGCCTGTAGTTCCCTGGATCCTCCTTCCAGCTTCCTCAGTATCCTCATCCACCCTCACAGAGCTGTCTAAGTGATGGAGCAGGTGACTGACCACTTTTCCTTTCCATTATGAAGGTTTGGTTCTATTTCCCATCCCTGTCTTTCAGCTCAGGGGGCTGACCACCTGCAGAACAACTGGTCCTAATACCAAACACTTAGGTAAAGAATGTAAATAGCACCTCAGCCTTTTCTTCATCCTTTGTCACTATGTTTCCCTTTGCATCCAATAAAGGATGGAGATTCTCCTTAGCCCTCCTTAGACATATATTTATAGACGCATTTTTTGTTGTCTTTTATGGCAGTAGGATGATTAAATTCTAGCTGGGCCTTGACTCTTCTAATTTTCTTCCTGGGTAATCTCACAACATCCTCGTAGTGCTCCTGAGTTTCCTCCCCATCTTCCAAAGATCGTAAACTCTTTTTTTCCCCCCAAGTTACAGAAAAAGCTCTATGTTCAAACAAGACAGTCAGCTCATCTTCCAGCACAAGGGGACAGACAACCCTTGCACCTTTAAGATTTCTTTCCTGAGGAATGTCTAGCCTTCCCAGACTCCTTTGCATTCAGGACTGCCTCTCAAGGGAGTCAATCAGTCTTCTAAACAGGCCAAAGTCTGCACTCTGGAAGTGCAAGGTTGCCCCTCTCCTTACTGCTTTGAAAACTGAAAACTCTTATCATTTCATGGTTGCTGTGCTCAAGACAGCCTCTAAAAAATTATTTCGAAATAATTTTTCAAGATTCAGTTACTTCTTATATTTTTAAAGTATTTTTATCTTGTCCCTAGTCAAAAACTATCAGAAAACAGCAAAAAAGTAACAACCCCATAGATTAAAAGAAAATAATGAAAACCAAACAATAAATATTTTTGAGACAAAGAATTTCACAGAAGATCAAGTTTATCGCAAGAATGAATACCTGAGGCAGTATTTTCTTTAGCTGCATGAAATGCAGGATAATAGATACATGAAAGAAAAAAAATTCGAACAAAAATCAGCTAGACCCCACAAGAAAAAATGGATTACATAAATTTTAACAGAACCGAAGTGAATAATCTCTAAGAGTTATGCGTTGGCAGATGACAGTCAGAGATACTGAGGAAAAGTCTGGAGAGAGAGATGACTTTAGAAACAGATACACCAGGCATAAGAAAGCCTAATGCACCAAGTCTCAGCACCAGACCATTTATCTACCTGCTGAAAATACACATCAGCCTTCCAGAAGATCCAGTGTTTAAAGATCCCAGCGCCCTCAACAAAAATCGATAGATTTTTCTGGGAAAGCACGTAACAGATATAGGACATTGCTTCTCTTCAGCAATTCCCAAGAATGGCTTCCTTCACTTATTATCTGTTATATTCATACTGTGCACATGTAGATCCCCTGCAGTAGCAATGCATAGCCTAGCCTAGGCCTAGGACTGTAAAACTCACAAGCATAAAAGTTTGGAAATTTGGATCTACTTGGGTGTAGACTGCACAGGAATGCCTTGGAAGATATCAGCAGTGGCAAAGGAGGAGATGGAAAGCTGACAATGCTACTGTCCATAACTTGTGCACTTGTAGCTTCATGACATAGCTTTTCTCCTTCATCTGGCCTCCCGAGGGATCACTACACCCAGTCAATCATACTTCTCAATTTCAAAAAGTGCCAGCAGCTGGTAGAAGAAATAGCAGCCCTATGGCTTTGCTTATAGCAGAGGTTTTAGCCTGTAGGTAGAACCACAGAATATTTGGCGGGAAGGAGAATGCAGAAAATTTATAGAGCTGCCTAAAGATTCAAAGTCAATGACTGCATACTAATAGCAACAATATTTAGTTCTAAATATTGCCGGGCTTCAGTAAAACAAAACAGAACTATTTATAATGTTACCAATTATGCATTTTAGGAGCATTTTATCATTTTACTTCTACTACCAGGGATTAAAAGCTTCTTCAAAAAGTACTAGCCTGTTCAAGTGTATCTCAGATCTCCTTTTCTTTGGGAATTCCTAGACTTCCTCTAACTGTTCAGGTTTATGAAGGTGACTTAGAAGTAAACTTTTTCACTACAACTTTGTGTCTCCAGAAGACATCTCAACCTGCTTCCCTGGAAATCACTTTTTAAAATCATCAGACTCTGAAACAATTTTGTACAATTGCTGAATCCATCAGTGTTACTCTTTTCTTTCTCTGTCAGGCAGTGTAGGAGACACAAGAGTGTCTCCCAGGAGTGGCTGTGTAAGTCAATCTCCTTCTTCCCCATACTGCTCCTTCAGGTGGCACTACACTGGTGCAGTACACTGTACACTATGAGGCAAGACTTTGGCTGTACAGACACATTTAAGCACAGGGATGCATTTGCCTCCAGTACATGCTGCCATCTTCCAGGCATCCTCTTCTAGCTATGAGGTTTGGTTTTCTGCACATGCACCCTTCTTTCTGCACTATACCAGCTCTTGTACTCCATGTTAAGGTCATTTTGGGACCAAACTTGTTCACTTCTTGATGGAAATGTAAAAGGTAATGTATAAAGATGGTAACTTCTGCTTAAGAGTCTCTCCTAGGACACACAGGGAAAAACAGAGTATGTATTATGAGGTGGATTTAAAATTTTCTTTTCCTTCCTTCCTTCCTTCCTTCCTTCCTTCCTTCCTTCCTTCCTTCCTTCCTTCCTTCCTTCCTTCCTTCCTTCCTTCCTTCCTTCCTTCCTTCCTTCCTTCCTTCCTTCCTTCCTTCCTTCCTTCCTTCCTTCCTTCCTTCCTTCCTTCCTTCCTTCCTTCCTTCCTTCCTTCCTTCCTTCCTCTTTCCTTTCCTTCTATTATATATTTGATTATATAGTTCTCCCATTACCATATCACTTGTCAAGTAAGATGGCATCTTTCAGCAAGAGCTGTTTGCTTCTTTTGTTCTTGCTTGCTCATGCTTTGCTTTTCTCTGAGTCCAAGGAAGGTTCAGTTCTGATGGGAATTATTAAGATGTATCACAGCTTAATTATTTTCTAATATAACCACACTTACAGCTAATGGAACTTGAGAGACAACACAACACTCATAATTATCTTTTTGTAATTTGGTATTCCCCCAAACTTTCTCACCCTAAAGATGCTTGAAGCAGGAAACCAACAGAGATATCTTGGTAGATCCAAGCATGATACAGATGCTAGAATTTCCCAATTTATATGTGATTTTCTGTGCGTACAAAATAGGTGATATCTAGTTTTTAAATCCTTTCCAGTCTTATTAGTGGTTTCTTCTATCATGGAGGGTGGTCTTGTTCTGTTTTTCTAGAAACTAACATGACACTCTATTTATTCCAGCTGAAATTCGACAGTATATCGATCTAAAGAAACCCTTCATATGAAACAAAAAATGCTGATATTGTTAATATTACAGGACTGGTTAGAAATGTATAAAATCTCCCAATGTCATTTCATTATATTGACATTTTCGGTATTATTTGTGCATGCTTCATTTCTGAAACAAAGACATACCTCATTTGCTGCAAATTAACTATATTTAACTCAATATGAAAGTTATTGACTTAATTACAGTATTATTTTAACTTCTATTATTTCACATTGCATAATTTCTTTGTCCAATCTACTGATAGTGTTATATTTTGACTCATGGCCAGGACTATTCCATTCCAAGAATCTAAAAGGGCTTAATAATTCTGGATGGGGATCCAAGGAAAAAAGACAAAAGGCTGATTCCCTTGTCAGTAAAATTATAACATTAATATAATCCTTTTTTTTTTCTTTTTTTTTTTTTTTTTAATTGGAGGAGATCAGTTGAGTTTGTTTGCTGTGGAAATCTAGAGGCTGTTTAAATATTTAAGCACACAATTCAAAGTTGGAATGTCTCATGCTCTTGAATAGTTAGCTAAAAAAGTTTGTGGGCATTTACCTTCCCTCCATTTACATATGTTCTTTCCTTGGGGCAGAAGGTAAACAATCCTTATCACTGCCCTCTGCTTTCTGTACCCTCAATAAATCTCTCTGTGAATCTGTCTCCCCCTAACAGCTGGAGATTTGACTTCCTCTGTCTAAACACACACACATACACACACACACTTTCTAGGGAGCACTGCATATACTGTCTGAAATAAATAATTTGGAAAAGGCCAGGAATTCTGGGATTCATTGGTTTAAAAACTAAGCAGTTGCCTCAGATGCCCTTTCAGACTCAGTGGAAAAAAAAAAAAAAGCAGATTAACCTTTGTGTCACGTTTTTGCTTCTTCAGGCCAAAGACAAAGTGAACTGCATCCCAGCTGTTGTGACCACTACCCCAGATACCCACTTTCTAAAATATCCTCTGTTCCAAAATTCATCCTGCTTCTCATGCTTCACTTATTCTGGCAATGGTCGGAAGAGGCTGGTAGTAGCAGAAAAAAATATACACAGTCTCCTACATAAAGTAAGGTATCTTAGACAGGCCCTTTGAACACCCTAAGGCAGCTGAAATCTAAGTGTTTTTTGGAGAATGACTTTGGAGAAGGATTTGTTCTTCAGTAAGCTGTGCAGATGTGTAAACATGCAGTTCACATGCATTTCATTTCACCTCTCTTCAGCCTATTTGTTTATACTTAGCTGCTGAATGCCTCTGAGCATGATCCTGTCCTTGTATGGCTTTGAAATGGGCAGCTTAGCAAGGACACTGTTGCTAACAACACCTTGCCCTAGCTGGTGATAGAATAGCTATGGTCTGTAAGCATTCCTCGTTTGAAGATAACTCATACATTGTTAGGTAGGATATTCCATGGGTGGCATTTGTTAGGAAAATATGATGTCATTGGTGATGTTGCTAAGTACTGGCTCCAGAAGTTCAGTTTGAGCTTTTATTCTTTCCCTTCTCATCATACCCATATTTCTCACAAAGAGCTTGAGTGATGTTAAGAACAATGTTTAGCATATTGACCCGTTGTACTAACTTAAACACCATTACAGAGTTATATGTTGCACACAGGCCAGTTTGTACAGATTTCTTTTAGATTAAGTTAGAGATCATTTATTGATCAATTGGATCAATTGGAGCTTGGAATTTTGGTCAAATATTCTTTGATCTTGGTATCATTAAAAGAGAGCTCAATTTGAACTTGATGTGACTATACCAATAAAACAAATTAACTCCATTACAGCACTCATTAATTATTAATCATGTTATCTTCTCAGTAACAGTGCAATTTAAGCTTAATTTAAAATTACATCTTAGGAGTTCAAAGGAAACAGCAAAGCAAGTAAAAATATTAGGCCTCTTGTTTCAATGTGTGAGAAGCATCATTTAAATTTTTCAAGTCAAGCCTTGGCATTAGCTAGAGAACTTGACTCTGCCCAAAGGAACAGATTTCTGTCAATGTCAAGAACAATCCTAAAGAGTAACAACAGTGAACACAGAAGACTGCATTGAAATTCTGGGTTAATAACAAACAGAGCAAAGATTAACAGTTATCTGAGCTTTCCATTTGTTCTCACCACTGCAGACATATTAACATTGCCATGACTGCATGTTGTTATGTACTCCAATGGAACAGAAGAGTAACAGAGAAAAGAAATGGACATCCAAATATATTTTAAATTGAACTTGTGTCTTTGTAGAGAAATCAAGGTATCTATTTTTTGTATAAATGTAGGAAAATCTCTGCTGCACAAGTCACAGTCAGACTGTATGTCAACTGTTCAAAACATTTTGCCAATTCCATAATTCCTCGTGTCCTAATTTTGAAGTTCAAAGTACACTTTAGGTGAGAATCTTACAGCTTTGACTCTAGGAGGAGAGCGGAAAACACAAAATTGTCAGCAAATTTTAAACAGGACGATATAAGTTTTTGTACACTCATCTATGACATGGTTGTTTGTGAAAAGTGCTGAGAGGATAAAGTTCTCTCCAGAGGGCACAGGGAACACAGTGTAACTGTCTCAGCATACCCACATAGCCTCAGCAATCCCAATTTGAATGACTGCTTCAATTAAGAAAGCAGATGGTAATTTCTCCATGGTTTATTTCCTACTGGTGCTGCTGCTAAATGAAACAGGTTTTAACTGTAGTTATGTAGTAGAGAAATGGAAATACTAAACATTATTGCCAAACATATCTTCTTGTAAAAGTAATACTGCTACTGAAAGTTAGTTGCTTCTGTTGTTTAAAAAATACTGGTTATACTATGTGCTTTTGAAGTAGCTAGATACTCACAGAGTATTTGCAGCTAATTCTTGGAAGGCTGGCTAGTCATACACTGCTGGCTTTAGTCCTTGTTTCCAGCTCCTACATCACATGAAAGACAACTAAAAATACATTAAATACTTCTCCATACAAGCATGTTTAAAAAATGCTGCAATAATGTTAGGTGCTGAAAGTAAAAGTGTTGTGTGTAAAGTTATGAAGAGAAGCAAAGGAAATAAAAAAAGATTAAAATATTTCTGCTAAAGTGTGGTCTGTGATACAGCAAGAGAAAACCTTGACAAGGTTCAATTTCAGAATTTCAGCATGTTTTGGATATTCCAAAACTGCATCAGATATTCAAGGTCAATCAGAGATCTAACTAATATTGTTTGTTACTGTTTGTCCTATGCTTATCCATGTCTCAAAATCCGTATGCCAAGGAAATAATGTAATGACAGTTATGTCAAGTGTCCATAATAATAAAAAAATCATTAAAGAATAATAGTAATAGATGCTTCCCAGATGCTAAATAGCTTATGTGGAAATTTAATAGGCTAAAAGTGCTACTGGACAAGACCAGAGGGTGTATGTTATTGGAAGCACAAATAAAATATTCAAACACAAATTAGCAAAATTTGTAAACTGAAAGGTTGGAGCTGTCTGCAGTTTCTGAAGTTGCCTGCCTGCCTACTGACACAGTAGGTTTATGCAAATTTGCATTTTATTGAAGATTTATCTCACACTTATTTCATATTCCTGATTTTTTATTTATACTGTAAGCTCTCTGTGACTACCAGTTTAGTGTAGGTGTAGGTGTAGAAGAAGAGATTACAGGCAACCTTGCCCCTGATAAGTCACAGTTGTACTAATTACCAAAGAAGAGGAACAGCCTTACCCTTATTGGGTTTTTAGCTGTGACTAATAAAGTATGTGTGGTAAAAGGAGTAGATTGGCTGGTCAGGGAAGGTTTTGGAGGCAGAGGGCCTGGAGAAAGAGGATCTTGAGGAAGTAGAGGAGCCCTGAGGAAGAAGGAACAATCCAGAGAGACACTAAGAAGAATGAAACAAAGAAGAGAGTTGCTGCAGTAACAGATCTGTTATGAGGTCAGTCTGGGTCTGATGGAGTCAGAGTCTGCAAACCAATACTTGCAGCCATAGTCCAGCAGGAAATAGCCAGCAGTCAGAGTCTGCAGCTGGACCCTACAGTAGGAGCTTGCTGTAGTCAGAGTTATGATGGCAAAGCTGTAAAGAAGAATAAACCAGCACCCTTTTCATGTTGTTCAATGAGAGTCTGTGTCTTGGCTCATTTCTACCCCTAACATAAGGTCTCTGCAACACTTTAGGATTGAGATTTTTTTGTTCTTTATAGCCTTATTGATCCCTCACTGGGACATCTGTACACTTTTGATAGGAGTAATTCTTATTAACAACTCATCTTGTAAAATGTATGATGCTTGGAGGTACTAGTATCAAGGATTACTCACCTTAGACCAGTCCCCCATTCTCCAGACATAGCATTTGGAATAGTCCTCACAGTCCTCGGCCTCTTTAGGTCTTGTAGACAAAACACATTTCTTGCGTGGATTGGTGCACCTCACAGTCCGATGCCGTACTCCCTTACCACACTTTACAGAGCACTGTTGGAAAAAATGTTTTTCAGGTTTCTACAAAATTTCATCCCCTTCTATACGACTTCTACCAGGCCAGCATAAATATTTCACAACTTCAGTGAAGCTAACTTCCAACCTTCAATCGCATCAACACTATATTTATTAAAAAAGGAAAACGGAACAAAAATTCCTTATGGGACAGAATGATAATTGATTCATTTTTAGCTAAAATTAGATTGAAACTTACTTGCTTAAGGAAAAAAAATAGGCTTTTGAATAAGAAAATACCTGAAAAGTTATGATTAAATGAACGCAAAATGTTATACTAAAATTATTAGGCAATCTCTCTTCTTTGAATGAAAGGAAGTACAACAAAAGAAAATCAAAATAACATTTATAGGAATAAGACATGAAGCAACTTCAGAAAAGCCCTGTTAAGTGTCTGACAGCCTTTTCTGGGAGAAGGAAAAAAATGTAGAATGGAAAAGTAAATATTTCAAAACCATGCAAGAATCCAGTCTGAACTCGAAAATTCAAAGTCACTATATAGACAGCATATGAAAGCTCTTTTCGGGTTGCTCAGAAGGTCCTAATCTATGGGGTTTTTTTCATCATTCCCACTTACACAGCCAAAAATGATGCCATTTCCTTCTCAAAACATTATCACTGCTTTTGATCATCCCACTGCTTGCAGTTCAAAACTCTCCTCTGCCAAGCTGATTATAACTGCAGGAAGCAATAACAGCTAGCTTCCTACATAATGGTGATAGTAGGAATGGCCATGGGAAATTCATTGCTCTTCAAAAAATATTTATTGCTTCCAACAAAAACATGCTCTCTCACTTCTCATCTCTGAATGAAAACAAACTGACTAAACAATCCATGTTTTTCTTTTTCTCACCTCTGTAAATGGATGCCTTTCTTCTCACAACCAGCCCTTGCATCATAAAACTCTGTACCACACCAGAAACTGCTGGTATTTACATCTCCTATCTCTACCTTAGCATCTGCTTTTCATCTTAGAAAACATTCCCTATTTGTTAGCTCTTTCTTGCTTGGGGATCAAGTTCTGCTGAGTAGAGCAACTCAAAAAGGGACTGCACCCACATTCAGAAGCTGCTATTTGTATTTTGATCACGGGGAGATCCATACCACAGCTTCTAGTATGAAAGGCAATCAGAATTGCCTTTATTCGTTCAATAAAGGGAGAAGTTCCAAATAACTTGTCCAGATGGCAGTGAGGACAATACTCTTCTTCCTCCATGGTCAGTTAATTTTAGAAGAAATCAAAGATGAAGAAAGCCAAATGGACAAGAACATTTAAAAGTCTTAATTTAATAAATATTTTTAAAAATAATTGCATTTTACAATAGTCCTTCAGGGTGCAACATATGTGAAATTGTTATCTACAAGCCCATTTGCCTACTGCTGTTGCTTTGGAAAAATGGCAGAGAAGAAAGAAGAAGGGAAGAAAATGTCTTTCTTTGCCAAAGGCTCCCCTCAAAGCCTCTCTGAAGGATGGCATCACCCATCTTATCAACATCCCTTGGTAGAAAAATACCAAGATGTATCCCAGATATTCCCACCCTTGCGGTGCCTTAATTCTATTTGCCCGTAGTTACCCACTACTACAGACAGTATACACTTGATTATAGGTGCTTGAGAACTGGTCAGAAAAGACTGTTGCATTACATTAGCTAGGCAAAATGCAGCAGTTATACACAGCTGGTCTTCCTAGCCTCTGAACCCTTTGCCAAAACATTGCATGAGGACCATGAAAAACATTAAGCTAAGCTGTGCCACTTGATGCTGAAAAAGATCTTATTTCCAAAAAACTAAGGCACAAACAATGACTGTGGAGTATTTGTATAAATAAACTCAGCACCTCAGACCAGACTCCTGCCTCCCACACCGTCATGCAGTCCTGGCCTTCACAGCGCTGTGCAGAAGCAGGCTTTGGCCCCAGACAGTCCCTCTCCCTAGCTCTGATCAGGGTCCCATTTCTGAGCTGCTGTGTGCAGGCTACTTGTCTGTTCTGGGTTCCTTTCCCACACGTCCTTGAACATGGTGTCCATTCTGTCATCATCCATCTGCAAAGAAACACAGGCAGTGTAGTAACAGGAAATCAGGAAGAGAAAAATGCCATCACATTTTATTCTCTGCTCACCAGTGTATACACCCAAGACACACTTGCATATTTTCAGCTTCCTTTTACTGTCCTTTTGCTAATGGAATATTTATTAATCTAACATATATTACATTATATATGGTATTAATGTACATATAAATTTCTTTCCCAGTCCACTACCCCTATGCTTTCAAAGTACTTCCCTCTAATTAAAATCCCAATTACAAAATTTCTAAAATATATATACATTTTAAAGATGACAGATCTCTGATCGCCTGCCTGCTATTCTCAGTATGTCTATCTAGGTCAAGTGTATGCCAAGCATGTAAAGTCCAGAATTCCTTGAAAATACTCTGTTACAAGAAAGAATCACTCAAGTGTGAAAGACTCATTGCCCTGGAAAAAGCACAAAAGCTCACAATTCCTCATGTTTTTCAGAGTAAGGCCTAACAGGGTGCATGGTTTAAGTCACAACAACAAGGAAGGCTGATGCAGTTTGGCAGAGCCCACATACCTGGAGAATAATCGTTCTAGAACATAATTTTCCCCAGATGTTCTGTAGATCCAGATTATGGCCATGTGCCCTTAAAAAAATCAAACAGTTCTGCTCCTGGTGCAGTACACAAGAATTTTCAAGGAGACTCGGTTTGCAAGTAGAGTTTTTAGGAAACTGAGATTTTATACATTTGTTTCAACTTTCTGTTTTGCATTTATAGCAAGAAAATAAAACATTTAACTAAGGGGTTTTTTGTTATCAGTCCAGATATATGACATATAGATCATGACCTGTCAAGATAATTAAATAGACTTTAAGATATTTCTTCATGTGCCAATAGCGAGTAAGTACTTATGCAAGTGTATGCTTTAGTAACATTTCTGTTGAAAGCTAATAATATTTTGTAATGATCACTTACAGTGTATCAAAAATTGGATCATTAAATTTTTTACATTTCTCAGCACAGCGTCTCTGGGTATCAATTAGCAAATATTTAAAATTTTCACTAAATTGGAAAAAACACAGAATGTTGAAAATTTTTGGTAGACAATGCCTCAGAAAAAGATCAGATTATCCCATTTCTATCTATTAAGCTAACAGTGATGTTAATAAAATAAAATAAAGGTCTTCTCAAACATGCATATAATGAAGTATAAATAACTCCTCCAAAGGGTAATGCCCTAGTTTGGGAAAGACCAAATTTTTTTGTCTTACTTAAAATGTATCGTACATTTTATCAATTTCAGTAGTTCATCCTTTCCAAGAAAGCTATGTCTTCTAGTTCAGTTTACATACTTTCTTGAACAGTATTTGCATTTAATTTATTTTGCATTATTTTATTTTAAAATGTCGTCTACCTGTCCTGACTGTAGCAGACTGATACCGGTGCTTACTCCTGGGGATGCTCCTTCTCCTGCTCTCCCCTCCCTTGAAAGGTGTGGGCTTGCTCTGACTTGCTTTAAATGAGTACATGCAATTCTTGAGGACCCCCTCACGTCATAACTCTTAGCTGCCAAGTGGCACCACTCTGAGATGGCCACTGTGCTGGGCTGGCCAGCCAGGGCAAGGAGCAGGCTGCCAGCTCAGCTGCAGGGGCTGGCGGGTGGGCTTTGCTTGGCACAGGCTGCACATGGAGCTGCCTCCTGCCTCTTGCAGTGTTCAGCCATCAGAGCCTGGTTCAGCCTAATGTTGATCCGCATACAAGGACTTTCTTTCCTCTCATGGGGCGAGAGAAAAGAGAGGAGCGAGAGGCTCGCTACACAAGTTGCATAAATGTAGAAAGAGTGATTAAAAGGGGTTTATTTATTTATTTACTATATAGGGTACCCAGAGTTTATCAGATCTTTAAAGACGCGAAGTCTTGTTTTAAAAAAAAAAAACCACTAAAACATATCACTAATTAAGAGCATTGGATTAAATCTTATATATATCTTTATATAAACAACATTTAAATTTCAGTTTTGTAGCACAGATAAGAGAATAGGTCGTGAGGAAAGGAACTAACTGCGTTATTAAGAATTTATTTAGGCATGGTGCTTAAGAACTCTCTTTCATTAAAACTCAGGAGAAACAATTTCCAGCATTTGTATTTTCCCTAATTTTGCATTATTTTGGATGAATGTATTTACTGCCCATTTATTGCCAGAAGCAGTCCACCGTAAAGTTTTTACATCTAGATATTATAGTTTAATTTAACCAAATCACTATTACCTTGTCTGGCAGGGCTGTTCATTGCACTTGCGGATCTGTGGTTCAGGTTTTGTTAAATATTTGCACTTCTTGTTGTCCACAAGACTGATATTCTTGTTCATAATCTTTGTGCAAGAGACTGTTGTCTTTCTTTCACCTAGTAAAAAAAGAAGCAGGTGTGTGAGGAAACCAAGAATATGCAAATTTTTAAGGATACAGATAGGGCTATTTCATATACAGTTTGGCTAAAAGAACTGCAAAACCAGTGTAAAAAATCTAAAGCTAGCAGAGAGCCTGAAAGAAATCCTACAGTTCATAGGGAACATTGTGAGTTTCTAATCTAGTCTTTGCACACCACTACCAAGAGCTTTTCTGCTTTACTCCTGCTACTAGTTATAGGCTAAGCCTATACTATTACTCTTATTGGAATAATTTTCTTTCTCAACCACTGAAACTACAGCACTGGGCAAAGCTTGCAGAAAATTAGAAAGAGAAGCATGGTTGCTAATTACTACATAAAATGAAGAAAGAAATGAAAAATTGTGGCCGGCACTCAGATAAAGGGAATCAGCACATGCATCCTTCAGCAGGGAGCCTGCACTATTTCCCAGGAACGAAAGAAGCCAGATGACCTGAACTTCAGGGTCAGAAAACCATTTAGGAAGCTGGGTACTGCTGCATAGATCCAGTGCATGCTCTGAACAAAATTCTTGTCCTGATGGGTGGCCTGGAGCCTGGTGTCTCTTGAACATGGAAGCATTAGAAATTAGAATTTAATGTAACATCAATGACAAGCAGTAACTTGCAATTATGCTGAAGCCTGAATTTTAGAAAACTGGCAATCCTTGAATTCAGGATTTCAGTTAGGAGAAAACAGGCTCATAACCATTTGTTCTCATAGTTACTTTTTCTCTGTCTGGAAGTTTACTGGCAAAGGGGCTGCGTGCATGAGCAAGGCAGGCTTAAGCATGAACGTTCACCATAGGTCAAAAACGAGCCTGTGGATGGAGCAGTTAAGTTATAAATGCACAATATGTGCATGACCACTGCTGACATTTTACACAGCACTTGTGTACGTGAGAGCACATGCAACTAATCTATCATATCACTGCGTTTGAAATGTTTGACAATTCTTTCTGCACTTATATATACATCTATGTATTCGTATTCTCTCCCACGCAAAGAAAGCTTTTCTGCAACACTGGAGGTCGCAGACCAGTTACATGTATAAACACACACAAAACTACATGGCTTCATCAATAGCTTTACCCTGGCAAACGCTTTGAGCATTTAAGCAAAACTATTGATAATCGTTATATTATTTATTCAGATTAATCAAAATACAAATGTTAAATTTTAATCAAAAATAGGGTAAAACTGCAGTATTTTAATGTCATTATTGCTTGATATTTAAACCAGAAAGTAAAAGAAAAGTGAAAATAGTTTTGTCTAAAGTAAGAAAAATCTTTCAGTAGTATTTGAGAATATTTACCTTCTAGAAAACTTTGTAATAACTCAGTTATTTTAGACAATAACATAAAATGAAGGCCAGTTATAACACAAAAAAAGATAAACATTAGGGTAAAGCATTTAAATATTTATTTAAGCATTAATGTAGAATAAATTGCTGACATGAGGCATTTTAAGATTTCTGCAGATGATAGAAATATTTAGAATTATCTGAGGCAATAATGACAGATTGTAGTAACATTACAATTATCCGAAAAGTTCATTAGGAAAATGGGTGGATTCACAAGTAAACAGGAGTGCACTATTAAGAACCAGAGGATGCTACTAGCACGATGAACAAAATACCTTATAGGGAAGAAGCTTTCTTACCAAACCACAAAAAGCAAGTTTATGAAAACTACGGTAATCCTTCATGACACCAGGATTGTTCACACAGTCAGAGGAGCTAGAACACTGTGTTCTTTATGCTGATGTTATGAGAAAGAAAAGCATTTTCAGGCTTTCCTATTCAGTCACAAGGTGCATGGCAGTTTTCAGAACTGTTGATCAGAGCAACCATGACTGTCAAGGTTGTCAGCATGAAAAACATGTATCAAAAATCAATATAGTGTGCACAGGCTGACTAATTGCACAAGATATGAACTGTACACTGCATTTATTAAAAAAAAAAAACACCCTCTCTGAAGTGTTTTTTTAAGTGTAACTATCATTTTAAGTAACATTTTATAGAAAACTGTTTGAAAGACTTTTGTTACATCAATACTGTACATATTCCAATATTTGTTTTCAGAATCATATTTTGTTCTTCCAAAATCACATTTTTTATGGTTAATAAACATAGGAAAAATATCACATCAGGATACTAATATCTGCTGTTGCAATATTTGTTCCATATGTTTCTGGATCATCCTCAACTCATGTTACTAACTGTACTTATTTGATCTGAGACTGGGATTCAACTTTTCTGTGGTTTGAAATGTCTCTTACAGATCATTTATCTTCAGTAGCTCCAAATACAGAGTGGAATGCACTTTCTATTCTTGTTCTAGCTCTTGCACTTGTATTTCTTCTTGGAAACTGTGTCCTGACTTCGCTTGTTAGTCTAGATTTTGTTCTGTCATTACCATCTTTTGCTACCTTTTATATTTAAGTTTGAATCTTTTCCTAGAGCTATCACCATATTTTTAACGCAATCAGAAAGCATAAGACTGATGTACATCTACATTGTATGGTAACATACAAGCCACAATGAGGATATTAGCACTAAATATACAACACTGACCATCAGAATCACAACTATATATAAACAAACAGTGTTTATACATATAGATGCATATTGCATAAACACATTTGCACTGTGTATATACATGCATATTGTATACACATATTCATTTTTTATATATGTTTGTGTGTGTGCATGTGTGTATGCTTGTATATTTTTATTTTATTTTACCTCCTCCACATACAGCATCACAGTCTTCCCAGGTAGAATGCGTCCACATGAAAAGGGGCTCTGGTACTTTAGAGCTCTGATTTTCAGGCAGAGGATCCAGTGGGATTGTGTATTCATAGTGTAAACCATAGCTCTGGTCATGGAAGAGCAGTACCTGCAAGATCCAAAGACAGAAAACCTTCCTACATACATAGACACTATGGAAGACAAACTCTAAACTGCAAGTAGATCACCTTGAAAAGCACAACAGAATGACTTGATGCTCAACTGCCTTTCAGCCCTCCTAATGAATTTGCTAGGAGAAATTAGAGTATCCAAATCAAGCCAATGGGAAAAAATATTTTGCTTTATTAAGAAAATTCCTTTAATTTAAAGGATTTGGATTCTGAAGTACTTCCCCATCATCTCTACTTCTTTCCTTGTTAACTTTTCCTCTCCCATGCTGAAATGCATCAAAATTCGACTTTTTCATGGAGAACTTGGTGATCACAATTCTGAAAAGGTGATGCTGTGCTATAGTCAGCCAAGATTAAGACCACCTGAAATTAATTTGAATCTCTCTCCTTAGCTGGCACACTAGCTTTTTATGACATTTGTGGGAATTCTGAGACCTTCAATCCTGCCTCAACAACATAAAGATTGCTTTTGGATTTAAATCCATTTTTTTACAAGCAGGCTGACAAACGTCTCTCTCCTCATCCCCTTCTTCCCACTTTTGTAGACATATATGTAAACACAAAAGCAGGTATATCTTACATCGATCTCATTCTCTTGAGGAGTCTGGAAAAAATATTAGTTACTATGCTACATCATGGGAATCAAGTAAAAAAACCAAATTTTCATACCAGTAAATGTAAAGGTGATGTTGTGGGACCTTTGGCTGATATTTTCTCCCAGAGACCTCTCCGAACATAATGGACTGTGGTCCCAGCAATATTGAATGTTCCAGAATGCTCAATCTTCCAATCACTATTGATTGACTGTTTTCCAGCATCCCTAAGAGCTGCAAAATACATGAAAAAAAAACAATATAAAAGGTGTCTGCTCAGTAGTGATTTTCTTCTCCTCTCACTTCCTGTTTGGATAATTTAAAAAGTAGGTAAAATTCACCTAACTCTGCTTGCAAGGATATTTATGGATCCTACTGTACATGAACTTCAGTTGGTATGTGCTTCAGAAACACATTCTGGAGGGAATGCCTGGCAAAATCGTGTGTACTTAACATTACTTGATGTTAGTATCAGTGTTTTAATGCCTGAGAAGAATGATTGGCTCTAGCATATTCATAATTTGAACACTGAACTACTTAAAGGCAAAGGGAACTATTCTCTGATCCCAGGGAGGCCATTTCTATAATCCATAGAAGCATGGGAAACATAATTTTCACAAGAGACTCGTCAAGATTTGTGAAACTAGGCTAAAACTTAAAAAAAAAAAATAAAATTCTAGTTCAGAATTCTTCTCTCTCTAATAACTACACTTGCCTTTTCTGCACCATAGAATGTGATAAGAATTTATACACTTTCACTACATAATTGCATTCTTAAACAAATAGAAGCTTGTTCTTTTTGGCTTAAACATTTCTGATGCTGACCTAATTTATATTTAAAAATATGATCAAGTCATGTAAGATATATTTCATATATGGCGAACATTAGTTTTCTATAGTAAATGGAATAGATTCTTCTGTGAATTATTTGTAATTGTTTCTATTTTGTTTTACTTTATTTTATTTTATTTTGTTCCAATCAGTTCTGAATAATCATGTGAAATAGACTTTAAGACACCTTCTGTACAAGAAGTTTTACACGTTTGACTTCACTGAAATTGCATGTTTGGCATCAGATTGTTGTAAGAGAACCTCCACATGTTCCAAAATTTCCCTTTATAAAGTTGTAAGTTAATGTGAGTCACTCCTGTAATCATGTCCTCTCCTATTCATATTTATACTGTTATGTTTTGTTTCCATGGGAAACAATGGCAACAGGCCTATGGACTGGCAGGAATCCAATTGAGTAAGACACCACTGATGTATACCACTGCAGCACTGTGTAATAGATGTTAAGACTATAAAATCCATTAACACTGCATAAGTCTCGTACTAAAAAGAATCAGCGATTCTACAAGATTTAAAAAACAGTATTTAAAGTTTAAGCATTCAATTGTTAATGGTAATTAAGTTATATTAATGTTCAAACTGTTGGGGCTAATCCTTTTCTCAGTGGAGCAATTAAAAAAATATACTCCAACATGCAAGGTCCAGCCGGGTCATGCTGCTCAGATGGAGCAGCATCCTCTCCCCAGAGAGCAGCAGAAATTATTCTGTCTGGTCTTTAAAATGAATGTGTGTGCCATAGCATGCAGACATGTGCAGGAAACTGGAATTGCAGCTCAGAATACAGAAATATGCCAGATCTTGCATTTTCTGCTTTCAGATTCCTCATATGAGTCACTGGTCTTAGACAAAGTCAGAAAGTGTGTCCTCAAGCCTTGAATTTGGATTTGGATTCAGGCAGTGTAGCTTCTGTTCTTCACTCTGTCACACCCCATTTTGTAAGCAAGTTCTCTAAGTTTTATTCCATACTGCACACATATTCCTATCCTTCTTAACTTTTGACAGAGGAGGTTGCTCTGTACAAAGTAACCCAAAATAGGAAGAACATTCAGAACACAAGATATCTTCTCTCAGGTGATTCAAGCAATACACCTACAACTGAAAACCAAAGAAAACCTGGACTGGGAGAGACTACCACAACTGTAACCACAACCACAGTTTCAGTGCTAAACCAAGGGGACTAATTACAACTGTATCTCTGTAGAACATACAACATTATAACAGTGGCATTTAAGTGATGGTGATGAGTGCAATGTATTTTTTAATTACTGTGCCAGGACTATATACCCTTCCAATTTTAAAATGAGGGGTGAGAGGCTAACAAACAAATCACAATTCAGTTATTGCATCTTTCATTTCTCAGTGGGAAGCAACAGTGCCTTGGTTCTGGTCTTTCACTTGGTAAATCTGTACCTACTAATCTTATTTTTTTTTTATAAAAATCACTCTACTGTATTAACTTTGTGAATTTTGTTTTCTGCTTTGTCCAAAATATAGTCATATTTCCAGAAAAGTATCAAAGTAATGCCATTTTGACTGACCCTTGCTTTTCTATAGAAAATGTAAAAGATATCTGAAATTCAATTCTAAATGAAAGTACATTCACTAATACTTTTTGCCAAAGAAGTATTTGCTTCACTTGCATTCAGGTTATCAGGTGTCCTTTCAATCCACCTTAAGAACATTAAGGCTTGAGATTTAAGTAATTTTTGAAAACAGCAGGGCTAATGCTGACTGATTACTAGTTGCCAGTGTCCTTTTCATCATCCTATCCTCTTCTAATTTGGTGCAATAGTCTCTTTTCTTCAACCACTGGGGACTTTACCGGGCTGCCTTGATTTTTCAAATATACTTGAGAGTGGCTTGATAATTACATTATAAAGTTCCCTCAGGACCACGGGATGCCTCTCATTAGGTTCCATATATTAGCATATGTGCACATTCCTTGGGTGGTCTTAAACCTGACCTATGATGGGAGGAATTTCATTCCACCTTTCCCTGCCCTGATGTTGAGGGACTTGAAAGATGTGGAAAAAGTGTTTACCACTGAGTCAAAAATAGAGTCAAAAAATTCTGAAGCACTGTAGCCCTCCCCATGCTCACTGTCATTAGTTCTTCCTGCCTTATTTTTCAGTGTGTGTTGTGGGTGTGTATATTTTCTTCACTATTCCCTTTCTGACTAAAAACTTGTAGAAACTCTTATTAATCTCCCCCTTTCTGGTCAAAATCATCGCTACCTGTGCCCTGTGCCCTAGTTTTCCTGAATGTATTCCCACATATACGAGCAGCATCCTTATATTCTTCCCAGGATACATGTCTCTTGTTCCACTGCCTGTGCATTCCCTTCTTACACTTTAGTTTGATCAGGATCGTTACTCACCCATGCTATTCTCCTGCCTTCCTTGCCTGATTTCTTATATGTTGGAATAATCAAGTGCTTTTGCAATCTAGGAAAAATTATTATCCTTAATTGTTATTAAAAACTATTATCCTAAATCTTTAAAGAGCTGCCAGCTCTAATTTGCTCCTGTATACCCAAGGGCAGTTTCCCAGTTGTACCATCTATCAATTCCTTAGACAACTGAAAGTTCGCTCTCATAAAGTCCTGGCTTTAGTCTTCACCTGGCCCAAATCCCTAAAAACCATGAGTTCCAGCAGGGCATGATCATTGCAGTCTAGGCTGCCACCAAACTCTCTAAATAGTTCATCTGTGCTGGGAAGCAACCAACAACGTCCAGGAACACTATTACTCTGGTCTATAATTTCAATTAAGAACTTATCCTCAATGCACTCCAAGAGTCTCCTGGACTGTTTACAGCTTGGTGTGCTGTTTTTCCAGCAGATATCAGGTTACTGAAATTCCCGAGCCAGATCAGAAACTGCAAGCGTGAAGCATGACTCCTGTAGCTGAAGCAAGAGCATTTTATTAACAGACTCTGCTTGGTTAGGCAGCCTGTTGTAACCCCCAACAAAGAAGTTTCCTTTGTTGGCCTGGCTCATAATTTTTACCCATAGGCTCCCAATCACTTCCATGTGAAAGGAAAGCATGTTTAGTCTCAGTAGACTCTAGCCTCAGTTTTGCTCTGGGGCGTGTAGGGGAGATGGGACCAGGCTCTCAACTGGCTTGCCTTGAAATCTGAAATTACATGCTCTGCAAAGATTCAACAGATTTAGTTCTAGGTATTTTTAAACTATTAACATGGTCAAGAAAGAGGGATTCAAAAATTTTCAGACACCATCTGCTTTCCCACAAGCTCCTGTGTCAAATTGTGGCACAACATGCTTTTTTTTTTAACCAGGAAGCATTTCATAAAGGAAATCACATGGAACACAACACACCTATAGGCTGGATGCCTATAAGAGCACTGGCAATTACGTCATACTGTGTTACACTGCAAATGTGAAAGATCTATCCTCCCCCTGAGGTAGCCTGATTACATATTTGAAAATAATGACACAGCTAACCCACTTCTTTAGTTCAGCTGAAAATCAACAGTTTCTCTCATTTCTGATCAGCACAAAAGAATTTCAGGGCTAGGACTGTAAGTAATTTCTACAGTTATATTCCACTATAACCCATCACATTCATTCATTATAAAGCCTAGACCTGTTATGCCATTATTCAAGTGTCTCACGAATGAGCTCCCTAATTTCAAATCCTAGGGCTTCTAAGACAGAAATATTTTCATTTTCACTTTATATATATTCGCTTAAACCCTGTAACAATAATGGTAACAAAGTGTACTCTCCTGAACAACTTCTTTAGACCTCTTTACAAGATAAACACTTTTTGTTTAATCAATGAAAGATAATTTCACTTAATTGGAAAAACTAAATGAAAACAATCACTGTGTTTGTTTATTAGAAGATTCAGACAATTCAAAATAGTGCAAAGAAATATTTTTCTGCTTTTTCAGTCTACTTTTAGAACTTGTTTGACTTTGTTAGTGAACTGCTATATGTTGTCCAGTGTCTGAACATAAAATTCTTTTCAGTAGTTTTAATGTGTTTTCCATATGAAAAATTCAAAATGTGCAAGTATGCACAGACATTTACATAATCTAAATAGAGTTTGAAATATTCTTTTCAGAAGATGAGACAAATGTCCAAAAGAAGACCTATAGGAAAAATGGTTCTGTAATAAACTGTTCACTTCCTTAGACAAGTTCTTCACAGATCTATTTTTCTACTAGGAGCTTTGTTCAATGACAAAAGCATTTCACTGTTGAGCAAAACAGGACATTAACACTAAAACATGTATAATATTTACCTAAATAACTGTGAGCTGGTTTTTCTTCCACAACTTTGATTCTCCTTGCTCCTGCAGGTATCACCAAAGCTTCCACATAACCTAAACATGAGACCAAACGTCCTGAGTTAAAGAGAAAACCAGAAAAGCATAGAAAAGTACATCTTGAATGTTTTCTCATTTCTTCTCCCCTATTTTGCTTTTTAAAGCAGTTATAATTTATATGGCAAGTTATAATGTATATAGCAATACTCTGAAGATTTTTGCAAAATTGAAGAAAAGCTCTGGAACTTTGCATAATATGCAATATATATACAACCCTACATAATTAAAAGAGTATGGCACAGTAAACATATCAAGAACTAGTGAGGCTTGGAGACTGAGGCTGGAGCAGGTGAAGTTATTTCTGGCTAAGTAGCTCAGTATCATCATGACCACCAGATGACTATAAAAGAATTCCAACTTCACTCAGCATGTAGAGATGAATGGTATGGCACTAAAATCTAAACATCCTTCTGCTGCTTAGTTTTTAGTTTGTTTTATGTATTTTTTTGTCCATCTCCTTCTTGATTCAACATATTCAAACCCTGTTATGATAGGCTTTGGTTTTGAAAACTATTTATTAGTTATTTGCTTCAAATTGAGGTTGTCTCTTGATAGTGTGGGACTAAGAGAGGATGTTGAACTAGTTGCTTTAAATAAAACACAGTGAAAAGGCAATGCAAGTGGAAACCACTGTGCAGGCAGGAATATCATTAATAAACACATATTTTAGATTATCCAGGTAAGCTTCACAAAGGGAAAAAATACATCCATATTTTATTACGTGTAGCTATATGATATTCTACACCAAAATACTTAGCATTTATAACACTTTTTCAATAATTCTGAAATGTGAAAATTAAAGCAGCATCTTTAATTTCTGTAAGAGTTAATAATGCTTTCTAAATACTGCTTACAGCTTCTTCAGAAGGAAGATAACTTACTCAGGTGTTAAGATGGCAATACCACAATACTGAGGATTGATACAGCACCCCGAAAAATCTTGAAAATGTGTGGATATTCACATTAGCAATAGAAGAGAGCTGACATAATGTGATTTTATTAGCAGGAACCTTCTTTGCTGTTTTTTGTATTTTGTAGTCCTCCAGACTCATCTGGGGTTTGGAATCCTTGCTTTGCCTTACATTCTGCTTGAGAGGGCCAGACATAAACATTTGAAGACTATGTCTAACTTTCCCTTCTTTCCTAAAGTACTATACTTCAGTCTAAAATGTGCTGAAGTCCTTTATGTTTCAAAGATACACTGCTTCTAATTACAGTATTTTTCATGTGATTTACTTACCACCTCTAAATTCTGCATGTTTTCTACTCAAGAAACTGAAAGTGCAATGGCAAACAAATGCTGAAAGTTGGCCAAATGCTGTTTCAAAGATTTGTATACACTGTGCAAGATTCACATTATTAGGACTTCAATTCTCTACTCTTGTGAACGTTATTGTACTGATATTGTATTGTATAGCATACAATACATACCGTATTGTACTGAGCCAGTAAGTAATTCCCATTCACAGGACAGGTCAGAGCAGCATTTGGATATCTCATGTTCATTTTACATTAGAAAATCTATTGGCTTGTTATGATATGTTATTATTAATATAAAATAATGAGTAATGAGGAGGTATTAGACTTCTTCTTGCATTCGGCTTTATGATTTTTCACTGCCTAGATTAGTTTAGTAACATTACTCTAGATTAAAAAATCATAATTTGGATATTTATTTTGAAGAACACTAAATAAGTCTAAACACTAAAAGAATTTACAACACTCAATTTGCTAAAAATATAAACCTAATCTCTTATATCCCTTAAAAATCAGTCTCTCCTAAAAAATAGAGTGTATATTAATGTAAGATATTTCCTCCATTTTGCAATTGAAATAGCGTGCAAAATTTTTGCAAAGAATTTTAAAATACCTATGCATTCTTATCCTGAATGTCTCATCATCTTTAAAAAGCTAGATCTAAAATTCTTTTGAGGATCTGCATAATTTTAAGAAATATAGCTTTTTAAATTTCCCAATGCTCCACATAATCAAAAAGCCACTGGTTTCCTTAATATTTGAAATAAACAAACAGACATTACCTGCTCCTCTGGTATGGTTAAAATCACCTTTAATAACTTTGCATGACTTTCCATTACCATTGCAAATACCACAATGATCTTCACGAGCCAGAGATCCCAATATACCATCACAGCCAAATTTCTGTGGGAGAAGAAAGTAAAAGCTGTTGAGGCACAGGCTACATTTTTCATAAAGTTGCTTTTAGTATCAGGTGCACCTCACCCTTGTGCAAGGTGCCTGGCCAGCATGACCCAGCCCTGCTGAGAATGAGGGTTGCACTAGCTCATGGCAGAGATCTGTCCCACAGAGAACGCCCCTGTGACTTCATGTAGATTGCTGCATTCTCTCTTCCTATATGGTAGGCTAACTCTACCAGATTCTCCACGAGAAACTCAACTGCATTCCCATCTCCTGGCAGGACCTGTGGCACATCAGACCCACTGTGCAACACACACCCCACAGACCTTCTCCTAAGAGAATGCAATGTGCCTCTCCTGCTTTCTACTCAAAATATGGATGGTTCTTTGCTATGCCTGCAATGGTAAAGTGCCATTAATATCAGCCTAAGGACTTATTATGAATAGGGCATAAACAGGTCTAGAATATGTAAATACAAATTGTACCTGTGTTTTTCTAGAAAGCATTCAATTTAAAACAAATTAAGTTTACTCAAGCATCTCCATGTTACTGATAAGACACATGAATTAATATCAGGGGTAGCTTGATAACAACAATAATGTTAATATATGCAGGCCTGATATGAAATAAAAACCTTTTGAAATCTTAACATAAATGTGTGCTTGGTGTGTGCCTGCATATCCAAGTTCCAAACAAGTAATTCATACCTGGCATCTACCATCTGCACAGACATCTAGCCCATGCTGGCCACAGGAAGTCCCATCCATCACTTTTTCTGTTACAAGAACAGGCTGATCCTTTCCAGCCGGTGAACAGAACAAAGCACATGGCTTTTCTGTAGCAGCAATGGATGGAAAAACATGCATTATTGGAAAAAGGTAACTTTAGAAATACAGAATTATCCTCAATACTGATCGTCAAAACTGATACTTGCTATGTGTGTCATGCATCTACATTAGCATCATGCATTTTAGACACAGAGAAAACAAAAAATATTTTAATCTATTTCTTAGCTGTCTGAAAAACTTGAGTTTTTTCTTCCTACAACATGCTGTTGCTATAAACTTGGCCTACATAGTACTCATGTCATGCTTGTTGTTGCAATTAAGAATATACACATTACAGCTGTTGGAATATTTTGGTTGTAATCTATACGTTTCTTCTCCCATATTTTTGGAAGATCATAAATATTGGTTAAAAAATAAACTTAACACTTTACAGCCTTTATAACTGTCCAGGTCAAGGAAATAAAATGAAGCAACTGACACACCCTGGGAAGAAAAACAAATGAATTTACAAAGTTCACATTTAAAAAATCCAGCCAAACAAACAATAAAAAACAAAACAAAAACAAAAACCACAAGACCCCTGGAAACATTATTCCTAACATTTTTTATGAAGTTCAAGCAATTTTCTACTAAATTTCTAAAACATTCTGTAAATAATTTCTTATTATGAAAGAGCATAAAAAATGTAGTAATACCCAAGTATTCCAATGTATCCAAGTATTCCTAATGGCCACATTTATAAACAATGAAGTTTGTTTCATCACTGTGAAAATAATAGCGAATAAAAGAAACGAAGCCTCTTCCCAGTGGTCACTAAGTACAAAACGACAGGATTTTTTCGTATCTTTGTTCGCAGACATACTGACTCAGAACTTCTTCCTAAATCTGTTGCAGATTTTTAAAAGGATAAAAGTCAATCCTGAACTTGAAACTGATTTCACTTGGACACAGTCTATGCCACTCTGACTTCATACTGACTTCTAGATTCCTGGAGTGCATTTTTATTAGTAAATTAAACAGTTCCAGGAAACATTCAGGGGCACTGGAATTCTACTGTCTATACAGCTGAACTGTAAAACAGCCTATGCCGCAGTTTTTTGCATGTGCTAACTAGCACCAGTTCAGTCTAGACTGGAAATTGCCATCTGCAAAGGACTGTTTTCAAAAAAGTAGTTTTAGCATGCAAAAGAGCAGAAAAGTACAGACAGAGGAGTTTTGTGCCAGCTGACTCACACAACAGAGTGGTCTGGGCACATTTAAATTACTAAAATTGACAGAGCCTCAGGGTATCACTAGAGGACCAGATGTGATCTCTTCTACCAACATGTGAAGCTAGTCAGACACAAGCCATCTCCAGCTAAAGAGCTGCCTGAGTCTGTGCCCTCTGCATTCCAGTTACACTACTTAAATAGTAACCTCAACGTGCCCTGGGGGCTTTAAGCATGTATCAGCATTTTTAAAAGGAATACTCAATTGATGACCTAAACACGATTTTAAAGACAGTGAACTCTGAAAGAGACAGCAGCTAAACAACACCAGACAACTTCAACAGACTACAGGAGATCTTATACAGCAACTATTTTGGACATGGTGCACAGTCAGTGTCCACTAAGAGAGCAAACAATTAAGGATTTGAGAATAACATATACTGGGATACTGGCACTCTCTGGCTGGTTTACTTTTGTTTCTCCTGAGGGACACCTCAAGATAACACGATCACTCAGAACAAAGTTAGATGAAAGCAACCATCGGTACTCATTAACATGGCACAAGAGAGTGTCAAGATCTTTTCATCTGAATGAAACCACATTATTCGAAGCCAGATGTAAACAAACCATGTGTTCCTGTGCTAAAACAAAATTTAGTCAAGCAAAACAAAACTAAGTTACTTGATAAGCACATACGTAATAGTTGGAAGTTCTGTTTACAATGAAATGAGCTAACATACCAGCCTGAGGAAAACAGTACCACAAGTTTTCCCTTTGGAACCTTGAGAAAAGGCTTAGAAGAAATGAAAACCACCTTCTTGAGTTAGGCATATATACGCTGATAGCAAAACAGTCTTCTATGCTTTTTAATGTTTTCTGATAAATTGTTTCAACAGTAAAAACAATTTGCAGTAGTGAACTCCATAAAATTTGGTAACACAAATTCACAGTACTCCTGTGTCTTTCTAGGGTTTTCTTTATTATGGTCTGCTATGATTTTCTGAAGTTCTCAAGTCAACTGTTTCATAACTGGTGTGTTTTTGTTGTGCTTTTTTTTTCATTTGTTTTTAATTTAAATAAAATTAAAGCACAAAAATTCACAGAAAATTCAGTGGGGTTGAATTAGCTTTTCACTTTTCTAGCAAGAAGGAATTTGTTTTCCCTATGTTTTACACCAACATCCTTGTTGCAGATAATCTAAGTCTGATCTTACTATACTCGCACTTGAGCATTTTCCTAATGACATGGTATGCAAACAAGTTTGTTGCATGGAAGCATTCATACAGTATGCCAGAACTTTGCATGCAATAGGTATTAGGATTTATAGAAATCTTACCGAAGTTTAGAGCATACATTATCTACACATTGCTGCCAAATCAAACATTGATAGGTGAAACACTCACAAAGTTAAACCAGAAGTTCTCTCCTTCCTCAAAAACAAAGGCTCACAACATTTGCAGTGTCTTTTTGGCTTTGTAGGTTAAAAAAAAGGCCTGATACATGCATGTTTAATGATAGAGCATTACTCTAGAAATCTGTATTTCTGAGTGACTTCATACTACAATTCTGATTAAAAAGGAAAAAGCTGACTGGATTTTCATTCAAATGTAGTTACTACCTATAAGGAAGGACAAATTCAATAGGAACAAAAACCAAAATATTCTAGAGCATAAAAAAGTACCACTAGATCTTGTCTATAGAATTAAAATAACTTACCAAAAATACTGGACTTGAGGTTTGTTAGTTTGCTTTAGTCTTAAATATATATTTCTTGATAAACAACAATATAAACAAGCTACAAGCCATATAAGCAGATTAAGAGAACAAAGGAGATGGTTTATACTTACCATCATCAATGACAGCTTGCCACTGGTGCACATGCTTCTGATATGAAGATCTGACACTGAAAGCTTGACACTGCCAGTCCCTAAAGGCAGGCACACCAGCAGGACAAGAAGGATTTTCACAGATCCTATACTGCATTGTGGGCCCATGACACTCTCCTTCAAGGCCTGAACTAGAAAAGATGGCATAAATACAACCCTTTACTGTTGGCAATATTTAGTTCAACTTACAGTATAGTTTACTTATGCTAAACAAAAATTAAAAATATCAGGCTTTTTTGTTGACACTCAGCATTCAGAAATCAGCCATGAAAAACTGAAGTCACAGAACAAAACATGTTTGCCTTCTCTTTGTATTGGTTACATTACATATAAGGAATGATGGGTGCTAAGCCATAATTTACACTTAGCCCCAAGAAAGTACTAGGACTAGTAGGAGTTCAGTCAGGAGAACCTCAGGTGCAGTTTTGATGCAGCTGAGATGATTTTTCTCTATCTGGGAGCCAAAAGGGCTACTGAAAGGAAACAACACCTGCAGATTTGCTACCTCTCCTATTTCTATGAATGTGGTGTTACAGGGTTCAGACAAATGCTTTTTTTCTTTTTGGTCACTCCAGTTGTGCTTGCAGGTCCTAACGAGCAAATGTACAAGAGGACAGAACTGCATAAACTGGAGTAATTTGGAACTTTCCCTGGAAAAATGAATTAATGACAGTCTTAATTAATTAAGATATCCATAAATTCTAGAAATAGCTTTAAGGTATCCACCTGAAAGTGGTGTTTAGATGGCATGAACTATGAAAAAATTCTTCATATCAAAATTTCTGTTAAATCCTCATGCTTTTGTATAGCCATATCCAACTTTTCTTCAAAATCCTTTATGCAAATTTATCTCTTTTAAACCCCCTGTCCATTTTACCCCAAAATCTGCAATCTAATAATTCTTCATTTTCCCCTTTGTATCTTAATTTTTAACACCACTGACTTAAGTCCTATCCACTCTGGTTTGATTTTCCCTATACTTACCTCATTATTCTGCTCTGTTCCCAGTCCTAGGCCTATACTTTCTTTTTTTTTTTTTTATTTAGTGTATAAATGACCCACAAAAATTGAACAGGTACTGAGCAATTAAAAGGAAAACACCTTTTAGCTGGTCACGGAGAGATAGTAAAAAAAATTTCACTCAAGTCAAAAGTAAAAAATCCCTTATCTCCAAAGGCAGAAGGTTTTCCTTTTCACAAGATAGGCAATCTAAATTCTGTTTCCAGATAGTCCATCTAAATGTCTGAGAAACTGGTAGAAAGATCTGTTTTTAAAACCTTCAGTTCCTTGGTTCTCCAGATGAGATGCAGAAGTCAATCTTCTCTAGTCAAAAAATTTAAAGACTAGAATTACATAGTGACAATCTGCAAGTCAGAAACTGTGAATTTGATTTTCTGTTGTTTCTTCGGGTGAAGCTTAAGAAGGAAGTTTTATTCTTCTATTAATATTATCTAGGGCCTTGACAAAAGCAGAAAAGATGAAAAATAGTGTTGCCATGCAGCAAAATACCTGAAATACCTATTGTTCTAAGTGTTTTTCAGTATTCACAAAGTATTAATTTCTTAGATAAAGGCCAACTGTATCTTCACGGGGTCCTGTTCTCATGTAAATTTTGTACAGACATTCTGGTGAACAGCAATGGAAACCCGTTTTTACCCAGGGCATTTGCGCTGTCGGCTGCTGATTCCAGTGTTGCAGGTGCGGCTACAAGCGCTCCATGCGCTCCACTCGCCCTCCACGTGCTCGGCAAAAGAGGTCCGATTGATACAATCTCCAGCCTTACACCACTAGGGGAAAATTCAGCTCTTAGGTAAATAAATCAAGGCATATGCAAAACAATTCACTTCTCCACCAGCACACAGGAAGCGTAACATAAACATTTGGTTCAATACATAGTTTTCATATCAGCCAGCTATATTTTTGCCTAGCGCTCTCCAAAGCTTTTCTATCTGTCCTAGTAAATGCAACAGCCAAAGACCTTCCACTGGTTCAGTGGCTGTGGAGGAGGTTTGAGGTAGTCCACAACCTCAAAAAGAAGTTCATTTCCAATGAAGGATACCTCCTAGAAATGGTATCCATACTATGCTGTCTCTCTTCATTTTAGATTGGGCACTGCCTAAGAAATCATTTTAGGGTCCAGCCTAAACCTATTACAGGGATCACTGTCCCGCTGAATTGTGCAGATGATCACAGCAGTGTCCAGGGCTGTTCTCAGGACTTGCTTGCTTCAGCATGACAGCTCCCACCAGCAGGAACTTCACTGTCCCTCATTATCCAGTGACAATTTCAACAGAAAGATATATTACAAGTAATAGAGAAAATGAGATTTTATTCACCACTTGTATTCAAAGACAAAATGGAAGCTTCAAAAAGCCACTAGTGAGAAAGACCAGAGAATTTCTGGCATTTATTAAAATAGTAATAATAAATTCAATGATTTTGCATGCATATATTATTTCCCAGGAAAACTGTAATTTCTCACTCAAAAACTATCCAATCACTATTGTTATGCTCTGTAACCTATGTCCATGTCTTGTACAAATCACCATAAACTCTGCATGGGACCAACTTAGTATTGGTCCCATGTATTAGGAAGCAGAGGTATTTTCCAGCCTTAACCATTTAATGATTCAGCGATTCAGCAATTACAATTCAATGATTCAGACAATGATCACTTAATGCCATTAACATTAGTAATATAACTAATTTATTTTTACATTCTGAACTGTTGGTGAATGACTTTTATCAATGGATAACAGACTTCACAAATAAGTCTTGTATTTATAGCGAAACAAAAGGTGTCACTAATGCAATTGATAAAGACTTCTGTTTCTTTTAGAATACACTTCTGTAACTTTTAGTGTCCATGCTAAACGTTTATCTGGTAACCTTTTCACCTACAGTCTGAAACTGGTCTTTACCGATCAATTGATCTTAATTTTCTCTCTTAAATAATCACATCACAATGAAGGCATTATTACTCCACTTTTAAAAAGTCTTCATGTAGAGTGGTTCCATGTTTATAGTAGATTTACAACCAGGAACTATAAATTTTGTAATGCTCTTGGATGTTCCAAACCAGAAATGCTCATATACATTTAAAGTTATTGCTTCAGATAAATACGGATTTTTCGATTGAGATAGCATCTGCCCTCTGCACAGTCTAAGGGATTTTTATAAATCCTTGACTCAAACCCCAGCCAAGCAGGACAAGCTATGCAGATGACATTTCCATCACTTCCTAAGATCCCAAGAGGAACAGAAGACAACAATACTTCATCTCCACAATACCAATAAAAAACCCCCAAAGCCAGTGATCTGTATAACCTAAACCTCATCTCGGACTGATAATAAAACAAACAAGAACAATTCTTTCTTATCCCCTGCAATGTTTTGGTGATGTCTGCTTAGTTTTTTACTGCTATACATAGATAAGTTATTCCTATAGCCTGGCTCAATGAACCATTTTAATTACAAACAGTAACTCTGGGTAATTATCATAATAGGTTCTGCTTTCTTATTCCATTGCTATTCCATAGCATGGGCAGGCCAGTCACAATGTAAAAAATGTGGTATCAAACAAAACACAAGTCCCTTGCTTTCCAGATACTGACTTCAGAGAGCATCAACTACAAACTTTATCAGAATTAAAATATTGAAGTAATTGTCATTGTTTTAGAGATATGAACAGAAATACAACCTGGTTTTCCTTCAGCATGCAAAATTATATTATCTTAACATTTTATATTAATTTATTGATTTGATTTTAGGAGAATAATGAGAGTCCTGGTGAATGTAATATAACTCAAAGAGTACATCATTCCCGTGGGAAATGGTTGACAGCACAGTATCTTGAAAATCCTAGGACATATGTTATGCTCTTTCTCTGTTTTCTGTTTGAGGTTACTTATATTCATTTACAGATATATACAAAGATTACAAACAATTTTAACTGGAAAGCTCTTGAAGGACAATTTATATAAGTCTGACTTGGGTGATCATTTAATTTGTCTGTGATGGCATGCTTTTAATGGGATTTGTCACTCTTATAAATGCAGCAACACTATAAATATTTCTTGATAAAACTTATCCTGAAAGACTTTAACAACAATCTGTATCAATTCCTTCAAAGAGACTAAATATCTAAGACTTTCTGTGTCTTTGAAAGCTTAAGTTTCTATTTACAGTTGGAAGAGCAACAATTGCACTTTATTCATAAATATGACACAAAATGAAAAAGAATTTGAAATAAAATGGTGTAAATATCAAAACTTCTGTCTCTTGAACTAACCTTTTTTAAATTCACTGGTTTTAGGGAAATATTCTCTTTTTTTTGTATCTATATTATAAAATTTTTCATATATAATACATTCAACTGTAGTTAAATAGCTTATTTTTATAATTGAGGAAAGTAGGAACTTTAAAGAAGCACAAAGATCTATTCAGTTTGTTTCCTTAAATGTTAGATGTTCAGTATAATTGATATTGCTTTTCCATCAGAGGCATACCTTTCCAGTGTCACAGTCTGTTCCATCCATTGGTGGATCCAGTTTAGTTTTGCATTCCTTCTCACTTTCCACCTTACACCACAACCCAGTGCAAATGACATGCTGAAAACCAAATAAAGAGTAAGCACAAAATTTATCTTATGCAAAATTACTTTCTCCATGCCACCCACTAAATGTTGCCTAAATTTACTAGTTTGATGGTACTGAGATATGTTTAAAGACATATTAAACATGCAAAAAACCCCAAGTAGGCAGAGCTTGCTTAGACTTTTACTAATCATGCTTCTCTTGGACTTCCAGATCCCTCTTGTTCGTGCTACCCAATGACCACTGTTGTCATGCTCTTCAGTGATTCATATTTCCTCTAGAATTCATTTATTACTCAAGAAAAAAGAATCAAAAAGCCATGGAACCTGATCTCTGCCAAGAAGACACAGTTACCTGACAAATGAAATATTTTTGCTGGAAAGAAGAGAAAGGAGATGACAGGGTTGCAAGTCAGTCATGAATTTTAGAGATGGAAAGAAAAGCCCTCTGAAGAATCAGAACAAGAGTTTTTACTTTACTCAAAAGAAAGCCCAGTCTTGCAGGATGCTGGCTCACATTTCCTGGATTTCCTAGCAGCTTTCCCTATTTTTCTTTAAAAAGTCCTCCTTCTCCCATGGTTTTCAGTCAGGACTGCATTCTCCTTGCTGTCTGTTCCCCCTTACCAATAAACCATGTGGAAGTGAAGAGAGGTCCCACAGGGCTGAACTGTGGCCTGAGCATTACTGCATATGCACAGTGACCCTCCACAATGTATACTGCCCAAAGAGGGGCAAGAAGGATCAGGTGAGAGGGAGGTGTTGGAAACCGGATAAAAGATAAAGAACAGCTGGGTTTTTAAAAACAGGGCTGCCAGAAGACCTGCTTTTTCTAAGTGAAATTATTTCTTATATTGCTACACCCAGTAGGAGTCTCTGCGCCTTTCACACTATGCATGTCACAAAAGACTCAAAGCAAATAAAACATAATTCAACAAAAGATTGTGTCTGAACCAAGGAACGGAACAGTTCCATTGGGAGCCTTATGTGTAAAATGGCTAAAATCAGTTATCAAAAAAAGAAAAAAACCACAAAGATTGTAGCGATCTGAAGCACTGTACAGAAACAAGAGACAGGATGGCAGCAGCCAGACTCACTCCTGATTCATCCTGTAACATTTTTGGTGAAGCTGAGCTAGCAAAGCAACAGCCAGCTTATGTATGACTCCAAAGAACAGCTACAGACGTTCTATACTGTTTCTGGGTAATTATAGCAAGCATTTTTCAAGTAACGAACTCTAATTTCTGTTCTTGTTCATTGTTTTTTAAAACAATGTAGATGATAACAATATTAGATGAGATAGAGTATCAGATGTTCACGACAAAGTGCTTCCATACCAAGTAGGAAATAAAGAGACATACTGTTGGAACTACTCCACAAAAATATATGTTAATTTAATGGTCCTAATTAATTTTTTTTTTAATCTTTAATCCTCATTTATGAGTGAATTCAATTGTGGAAAAGCCACCCATATTTATCTAAGTTTACAAAAAATACAGGCAAATTTTCTCTTGTGCCATCACATTTTTAAGTATATTATCTTTCTTTTTCCCTGAAACACTTTGATTGTATGCTTAACTTCACTTGTATTGCAGAATGGCTTACAACACAAATTCTTAACAAATCTAGAAACAATTGTTCTAAATATAGAGAGGCATTAAGTCAGATTTGCAGGGTTTCAGGTATTTTGGGTATCTAAACACAGAGACGTACTTGAACCGTGTAAACTAAATTAAGAAAATCAAATCAACACCCTTTGCTTGCTAATGTGCATTTTATACATCTGCATATTTCTACGGATCAGATACTTGCTTAACACCTCCCTATGAACCATGGCCTAACTTCCCCAGATAGAAACTACTGCAGGCTTTAAGTTAACTGTATTCTAAAAATACTTATTTCACCAACTCCTAAAATAAGCACTCGATATTAGCAGACTTTAAAATTCCCCAACCCAAGAAAAAAGAGGTATGGAATTACTAAAATTGGTGATTTACTTGTAAGTATTTTTTTCCTGGGCTTTTCATTTCAGTCAAATCGCAAATAGACCCTTTAGTTTAGTTCAGACTGTATATCTATTGCAGAGGTATGAGATATGGAGATTGCTGTCAGCATCTAAATTTTGACAGGTAAGGATTTCTGTAAAAGGCAAGACCCGAACACACAATATGGGGTTTTCAGTAGCAACCTGCAATGAAGCAGATCTGGACTGATTTGAAAGCAAACAGAAATCTGGAGGCCAACTGAGGCACACATTTCTACACCAGGATTTTAATCCTCTGAAAAGAAACTTTCTTCAGCCAAAATATGGATAGCTAAGCTAACATTCACAAAGGTTTTCCAGTTATCTATGGTAAGTATTGTTCAACAGCCATCACAGCTTTCTAGCTGAGCCAAGGGAAGAAACAGACTTTGGAGATTAAGAACTTATAAAAAAACTTTTAGTCGTGACATTAGACTATTCACAATCTGTAACATATTTCTTTTCATGTACACTGGAAAACAAAATACCACCAAGCACACACAAAGGACTTTTTTTGAAAGAAAAAAGTTAGTCATGAGTTTTTAACAGCAAAAGCTTGTAAAACAAAACATGGAAGTCACAATGTATTATGGCAGTCACTCCAGCTTTGGAGTTTTGAGGGGGTTTTGTGTCTGTGTCTGTGTCTGTCTATTTAATGAAAATAGTGAGGCAGGCCTATGTGAATCAGAAGGATACATTTCCAGTCATGTAAGCATATGGAAAGAAATTTCAGTTGAGAGGAATGACCAGAGACAAAAAGGGAATTTTAGAACAGTATTTGTGCAAAGTCAAGATTGTTTAAAATGTGGTAGTTGAGATGAGGATAGATATTTCACTACAACTATAATATTTCCATTACTTTTGTTCTTTCCATTGTGATCTTTCCCTGAAATGCCTTAAAAATCACCATGAAATATAACCAGTGTCCTATTTCTTTGCAAAGATCACAGCTGTGTTATGACAAGAACTGTTTTAGTGGAACTGACCAGATAGCATTCACATCCTGGACTTTAATCTTAAAAGCCAATATTTAATAGTTCAACAATTGCATTAAATTGTCAAGTTTTACAATCCCTTTTAATCATCAAGAACTACTTTTGGGCCATGATGTCACTGTCTGTTATGTGAAAAAATGTTAGGATCTAATTGATGCTTGCATGAGACAACATGGGCATAAAAGCAAACTTGGCTCCCTTACAAGGTAAGCATGGAGACACAATATAAATCTTGAACCTGGAGATCCACTCATGGTTTTCCAGGGTCCAAAAATTTTGCCTAGGATGTAAAAAAAAGTCTTTGAAATAAAGATGAAAAGGAAAAAATAAAGTCACATTTATGAAAGGGGAGTGGGAGGGCCTCACTTAGGAAAATATAGGAGTAGGACCTCAGTGGTTCCTTCAGTTCTTTGCTTCATTCATTAAATAAAATAATAAAGATGAATTCTTGATAGCAAGGGAATATCATTTGTATCAGTAGTATTTCTCAGAGGTCACCATGTACTACGACTGTAAAGTGCAGTCCCAAAGTACTCCTCAGTAATAACAATTGTAAAGAATTACATCTCAGCAGAAATGCACTGTCGATTTGTAGAATTAAGAATATTTTTCATCATTACTCAATTGTTTTCTTAGTTGAATAGCTGTTACATACGAAACACAGTCGCTTAATGTAGAAGACTGTATGGAAGGAACTGTTCATTAAATAATCTTCCAGTCTCAAAAAATGCAAGATTCTGACATAGTTCATAATTTATCTTTCACACAGTTTTACTGAAGTGCATGAATGGTTCAGCAAGTAGACCATGTCCAAAACATCCTGGGCTATAAATTGTTGGATTTAGTGACATTTAAATGAACCTTCGAGGAGTGTGTTTCTCTCATTTCCTGGCCTAAGGACAACAACTATTACCATAATAAACTTCCAGTTACTGGCAGAGTAGGACAGACTATACAGAGATTAAAGGAAGTAGTCTGGATATCAGGGAATATTCATTGGTTACCTATGCATAATTAAATAATTATTGTAATTAATACAGTAACTAATGAAACACCACATTCAATTTAGAAAGTTCTTCTAAATGTTGATTTCTCCAATGGCAACCACAATAATTTGTACAATCAACACAGAGAAATTGAGTCATCTTCATATTAAATAAAATGCAATTATTTGCAAGGTTAGATTCAATGTATTTGTTACTTGTATCTAACATGTTTTTATTCTTGAAGATAGTAAAATTAGCTACTGAGTAACAGTGCTTCACTGTTAGATGATGTTAGTATTGCACAGTCCATGTGCTAGAACTCATGAAAGCTTTCTAGAAAGTTTAAATGGTTTGGTTCTAGCCGAATTCCAATGCTATCTTTTTCCCCCCCTTTCTTTTCATACATAGGAAAAAACATATAAAAGAAGGTCAACTTCCTTATCCTCTGGGCTGTGCTCTATCCATTGCTCTGAGTTTCCCCTTCACCATAGAAATGCTATTATTCAGAAATTCTAAATCTAAATGGACTAGCAGTAAACTTCCCTAACTTAAGAATTTAAGACCCACAGTAGGTAACAAAAGAAGGAGATCTGAATATAATGCCTAAGCTTGCTGTAAGTAGATCTTCATGAACACAGACGAAAACCAACAAGGTGATTACACTAATGTCAGGAAGGAAGCTTTGGAAAAATTCTCTTCTACCTCACTATTCTCACCATGTTTTCTCAATTTTGTCCTTCATGTCATCTATTCATTTCTCATAGATCCAAGGTTCTTAAAAATTCATTACAATAATTTCTTGGTTCAATATTGCATTATGCAATTTACAGGTTAGGATTACCAGTTTTGCAGAAGATTTTGGAAAAACTGCAGAAGGTTCTTCCCATTGGTCTCTTCTCAGAAACAGTTATTGGACTCTCTTTTTCTAGTTAAGACCATAAGGTCATCAAGTAACACATTCGGTTTTATGATGAGAACTAAAATTAAATTGCAGTTTGTCAGGAAAAAAAGAATAGTTGAAACAAACCTAGGCCTCTTTTATTGTCTTGCATCATTATTATATTCTTTCTTCATAGCAAACCTACATTATACATAGATTTACATTACAATATTACTAACTAGTATTAATATACTAATATTTCATAATATTAAGTAATATAGTAATACTAACATTTAATATTACAGTAAAATTAATATAAATATTTAATATTAATATAAAGCCATTATCCTGCAGGTAGGAAAAAGCAGACTTATTTATTTAGCTGAAAATAAGTGATTTAGCTGATAGGTGTTCTCTTTCATGCAGAATGTCAGAAGAGGGGAACACGATTGAAGACAACTATGGACTAAATGGACAATTAGCTAGAACCTAGTAATCTCTGTGCAAACAGTTGAACACTACCTCCGTAATAGTCACTGAATTTAATTCGCTAATATTTCTAAAATAATAATGTAAATCAAAGAAACCTCAGGGTTAGGATCCCAAAAGAAGAATATTATGAAAAAAACACAACAGGCACGGGGCAACTTGACTATCTGAATTTAAATATATGAATAAGAACAAAATACAAAGGTAATATAAAGAGGATTCATCCAGAAAAATGAAAAGCATATTCATGTATTATGCAACAGAAAATATTGACATGTGTCTCTTTCTTCAATTACTTTTGAGAATTGTTAAAGAAGACGTACAAGAAATACTAAACACACTATCATTTTCTTGTTCAAAACAGGCTTATAGAGAGTGAAAAACAAAAATTACATCCTTCAATTGGAAGCAGTGTACTGAAAAGCAAGGAACAAGTTCAAATTCAATAAAAAGCACTTGGAAGTAATGAGTATTTGTAAAATGGTGACATTGAGATTTACTATTCATATCCAGAAAGAAAATGTTTTCAGTAAGACAGTTAAAATGAATTCTGTTAAACTATGGCTTTTTTTCCTTTTCTATTCAACTATACCACTCTCAGCATGCCTTAGCCATACACGTACTGCAATGTTTCCTTTGAGAATCTTTTACATAAAGATTCGTTTAAGTGAAAGTCTCTGAAGAAATAGTACTATGTTCAAAGTCAAAGCAGAAAGAGAAGAACTAAAGGCGAAAGGAATTACATTTTCCTATTTGGTACTCCTAACCTTTTCAGGCCATCTGCCTACTGATTCTGATGAAATTTTATTTCACATTTGCTCTAGTCCCTGCTCTATCAATCCATACTCCATGCTCTTTATATATTCATATATCATCTTCCCATCTTGTTTTGGTTAGTGTCTTAAGGGCATACAATATGTTTAGACTGTTGATGTTAAAAATGGTTGACTTTTCTCTGTAAAAATCATTCTTAAACTGCTTCTTCAATGAGGTGTCTACTAATACTAGTTCATAAAATTATGAAGACCTGTTCAATTTTGCTAACCTGTTTTTTTTTTTAAGCCTATACAGTGCCACTGCTTCACACTGACACCAAGCAAGTTCAGCAAACTTACTGAAATACTGGAACTCCTCTTGTCATGGCACTGTACAGCTCTGCCTGGGCTCAGAGATGCCTCCTGGGAGGTGCAGAGCCCAGCTAACACCACTATTACTTGTCACAGTGTGCACAGGTGCAACATAATCTTCTGAAGGTCAGAAATGGACATTCACTACCCAAACTATAAAATGGAACCTAAATAATAAATTGCAAATATTAAATTGCAAATATTACACTTGCTGCAACAAGGTGTCTTAAATGTCTTATGACATCTTCTGTTTCTAAAGTACAAGGGAAGTATCAATAGAATATGTTTCAGGATATCCAGAGGCGTAAAACAAGACTTAAAAGATAAACCAATGAATATGTGCATATTAATTTTTGGAAAGCAAGTGTAAAATTATCACTTCAAAGGCGCTATATTCTCTTTTCATCAAACACATTTACAAAAGCTACTCTCACACAAAAATTAGATGGTAAATGCATTCTCTGAAGTACAGACACAGCCTTACCTGCATTTCTTGGCAAAAGGAAGCAGTTGGTCCAAAAAGAATCTGACACTGCTCATCTGCAGTGTACGTCTTTCCTGGGAGCTTAGAGGGAATAATCACAGAATTGAGGCTCTGAGGATTCGTCTGTACCAGACAGTTACTGGCCTTTGACCTGGAAATATGCAGAGATTCATATGCTGAGCAATCCGAGGGTCTGATTGCCACACAAACTTAAACTTGCACACAACATTTGAAATATGTGGACAATTACAATTTTTTTATTCATCAGCATTGGGCTGCTGCTCATGTTTAAACTGATATAAGTTATGCTTGTTGTAAGTCAATGTGTTCTGTTATAGTACATTTGCAGAAAGACAATATAACTGATCAGCATTTCAGAAAAATGCTGGACAACATTTAAACATAAAACTTACTTAATGGATTAAGGTTTTCGTGGCAAAACATTTCAGTACACAGCATATTAATATAAACATATATTAAATATAAAATGTCTATAAAACTATATAAAAGTATAATCATATACATTAAGACATGAAAATATAAAAATCCATGTAATTGCTGAAAACAGATTTTAATAAATCTAATATTAGACCGTGATGATTTAAAATATTTTGATGGATTTTGCAAAACAAATATCCCACAGGAGTAAAAAAAAAGAAAACTTATTATTTCAGTACATTAATTACTTCTATTTCTAAATAACATACAGTAAGAGTTCTTTTATTGAATTATATACCTGAGAAATCTTTCCAGATCTTCCCTGCTGCACTGAGACCATGACACATCCCCAAGATTCTGTCCTTTAATCCATTCCCCAGACATGATATGGACACCATCTGCACAGGATGGGTGGTCATTGTCGTGGTTTATCCCCATGCTGAATTTTGAAGTTATTAAAAATAAAACAAAGTGAAACAAAATAACAGATTGTTTTCAGAATTTCTGTAAGCTAAAACTCTTGCAAAGGGCTGTAAATAGCTCATATACATATTACATGTAGGAAACCTCTTTTGATTATTTTTTCCATGGTATCTTTCATAGAAGCGCATGGAACCATGTGTAGAGGACAATTCTATAATTAAAGATGGAAGTGGAGGTGCATTTATTTGAGAAATATTGCATTCTAATCAGTTCAATATATATTTTGGACAACTTTTTGAATTTTCATAACTGCACAATTATTGTAAGTTTAATGAATACTATTTCTCTTATAAATGGACAAATACTCTTATTTTTTAAGATTAGTGAATATATTGGCAGTGATTCTATCATCATTCTCTATGGAACTGATTGGTTAAAATTTTATAGAATAGCAAAAGGATCACTACTTTAATGTAACGAAAAGAAAAAGACACCAAAACGTGTTTTTAATCTCTCATTAAAAAATAACACAGATGAAGAAATTAAATTGACTTTGATTATAAAGACTCATGCATCCCAGGGTTCACATTCAATGCACTGCAATGAAAAGTTCAACTGAATATCTGCTTGAAGCTGCTGCTTTAACCAAAGACTCACTGTCACTCTCATTCATAATTAGCAAACAGAGAGGAAGAAGAAATACTTAAACAAAACTAAAATTTTCAGCATTAGCTAAGTGGATCATGCCTGACTGATATTACAAGAAATAAACACACTCAACGGTTTTTGGAGATTTACAAATGGATATGAGACTACTCTCCAGAGTATTGGATTTAAAGTAGTGCTGGAATTTTGCAGCATTACTCTGCCCTGCAGTAAAGCAAAACTTCATGTTTAATAAAACTCTATGTCATGTATCGATTCTTTCACTTACAGACTGCAGAGAGAGTAAGTCTGCTGTGTCTGTTCAAAAACAGGAGTACATCACACTTCTTATTTCACCACTCCACAGTGGCAAATGGCAAAAAAGGCCTATCTCCCAACACTTTTGTTCTCCACTCCATGCCAAAATCCATTCCTGACTAGACCAAATTACATATAAACTTGCAATTTGCTCTACCTTGTGTTTACCAATGAAATTAATGGAAATATTGTGCAAGGCTTTACCTTGCCTATAGGAGGGCTCTGTCTCTTACACCTCACAGTCTGGAGCACTGGAACACTGGCTTGTGCAAAAATTGGATAACTTTTCTATCTGTAAACCGTGTAACTGAGGCAAGCAAATGTGTTATCTTAGCCTCTGCCTTTTCCTGACCTGCCTGAATGGCAAAAACAACTACACAGCAGCGCCTCTGCACTTGCTTTACATTATTCTTGGATGCCTCACATGCAGAATTTGAGATGCCTCAGAATTTGAGTTATATGCTTCCATAGTGCAAAAGTAGTAATTTTAAAATACTCACTTGTCAGTATCAGATACTCTGTAGGATTTAAACTAAAATATTTACAACACAAAATCTTGACAAAATTTGTTATACAGTTGACGGCTCCCATTTATGCAGAGTGGAATTAATATAAGTTATTTAAAATATTTTTTAAAATTAAAATTACAAGACCCCTGTAATTTCTAATTATGATTATTTCCCTTCACTCTGAACAGCAATTATTGAAGTTAGACTTTGTCACAAAATATTCTTTAAAGTCAGCCAGAGAAATGTGTGCTGAGTTAACTGTGATCTTGACTGTTTCAAAAAATGCACTAGCTACTATTGCATATATATCAGTGTACCCTCTTTTTTCCAAACTACTACCACAGAAGTATTTTGTAAAGTTTATCAGCACAAGAATTCTGAGGAAAACATTGTATCTTAAATCATGAAGTGATTAAAACTATTATATTATTATAAATATATAAGCTATATAGAGCTGTGTATATCAGCTACATTGAACACTAATAAAAAACCTAATTCTAATAACCTTCCAATACTTTACCTGCCCATACTTCTGTGACACTTCTCCTATCCTACTTTGACATTCAACTGTAGTTCAAAATACCTGTCCTAATCCAATGGAATTCGTTCCTCAATTTTCTTCCACCTCCAAATTAAGTACACGCAAAAAATCCAGAAAACAGTAAATGAAAGTAGTGAATCCTTTGCCTACCTGAAAGAATAGGCATTCAAAAATGCCTATTCAAAAGGCAAATACAGGTTGTATCTTAATATAAATTAATTAAATTGCAAGACAGTATCTGAGAAGTAGGCTAAAGAAGCAACAGAACCTGCTCCTAAACATTCTCAGGAATGTTTTCTTCAGTGAGTGCTTTCGATCTCTTCTAGCATGGTAATGGCTGTATTTTTTTACCTGACCTAGTATCAATTACAAGACCACATAAAAGTCAACGTGCAGCAGAACTCCACTTCTGATTTCATTCCTCACTTCACATTATGTGCGTAGTGAAAGAAAGAAGCTGAACAGCCATTGCTACCTTGTTACTCATCACAAGTACTGTACGTATGTGTACCTACTTCTCCATTAACAATCACGGATACAACGTCACTCAGTGTTTGCAGGGGTGGTCATGATATTTTCTAGCCCCCCTTGCTGCACGTGAAAGACATGACTACGTCCCTTCACTGCTACAAAGGCACCACAGAAGCCGTGTCTGTGCAAGGTGCAGCTGTGGCTCTTCCTACAGAAGGGATGCATTATGGCAGCACCCAGCACAGTGCGCCCTCTCCTCTCCCACAGCTGTGCGCATTCAGCCTCACACAAGAGTAAAGCAACACCACGTGCATGTGGGGGGAAGACAAAGGAGTTTGGGATTATAGGATAACTTTGTAAAAGCTTGAAAAAATACAATGACAAAAAACCAAAGACTTTAACAAATAGTTCTTCATGTCTATATATAGAAATAAATTATATTTTTAAGAAAAGAAGTGTTATTTCTTCAGTGTTACATAAAAATGTTCTACCTATTCTGGGTTAAAGGCTATATACAGGACATAAAATATGCAAGTAAGAAGTATTCTACAGAATGCCTTCCCTAAATAAAATGTTAGCAACATTTTAATTCACACTATGGAATGAAACTATGTTTTAATAATCTCAGTTTTAAAGTATTTTGAGAAACAAGTCCATGGAAAAAAATATTTTTATCTAAAAAACCCTCCAAAATTTGTTTAAAAGATTTTTTCTGTTTTTAGTGATACCATGTACAAAGCTGAAATTATTTTACCTAAATTTTTAATATGCAAATAGAAATAGTACAAAGAAATATCATTACACTCTCTGTATTTGGAATTAATAACTCAGGACACTTAAAGTAGAAGAAAAATATTAGTCCAATATTTCAGTTAAAAAGCAATTCCTTTACAATTAACTACTGCTGCAATTATTTGTGTACAGCTGGAATCAAACAGACATCTCTCCTGTCATTTTAGGGAATAGCTTATATTCTTGCCTTCAAAATGCATTCCACTGTCAACATCCTGAACAAGTAGAAATACTACAATTCAACTTGAACTTATTACAGTGGAGTATACAAAATCAAAGCTCTTTTAAGCCTACAAAGAGGATCATCAGTCATTATTCTATATTTAAATAAGCTAAATAAGGTTACGCACACACCTTCTTGAAATAATTAAGTCTGCATTGCTATTTCATATTTTTTCTCACCATGGGAGATCAAAATTCTTTGATGTGCTACTTTCATGACAATATGAATTTGCTCAGTGACCTCACAAGCTTCCAGGTAAAAGCTTTTCATTATTTATTCATGATTTTGTTTGTGCTTTGCAAATGGTAGATGATGGTTGTCACCATCCTATCACACTTAAAATGGAAGTAGTGCAGCTGAAAAAGAATGATGCTATTAAACCAGGAATAGGTAAAGAAGGGACAAAGATTAAATAGTAAAAAAAAACTTAATATAGGAGCAATTGATTAGGTTAGTTCAGATAGATGTGGACAAAAACCGAGATAATAAAAAAAAATTAAGAGAACAACTACTGCTCAGATTTTCACAATCACTAACAGTGAGAGAGATTAGAAAATAAGAGACAGATTAAGAAAAGCATAAGTGCTGAGTCAAGGAGCCAGCACTAGAATGTTCAGCATAATTAATAGATTCCCAAATACTAAAGGATCTATTTATTCCAAGTCATATATAGAACAAGGGAATGATGTGCGTGAACTGCAGATCAAGTATAATACTACTTTTATGAGCTCAGGACAGACTGAAAATTACTGGAAAACTTCCCCCTTGTGAAGGGGAAAGTAAACCTCTGAATGCAGTTGCCAGTTTACATCTGTGATGTGTGATGGGATCAGGTTCCATTTGATTTGTTAAAAAATCATACAAGTTATTACTATATACTATTTGTAAATCCTCTGCAACTATTATCCTACATATTTTTCCATTTCGTGAAATAAATCACTAACATAATAAATTCTATTACCTTAAAAATAAAAATTACTTTTAAAAGTATTATTAATAACAAAGTGTTATCTTCCTTATTATTTCCACTGCTTTCTGCTTTTTCACCATTTTGCACAATAGTATGCTAAAATGATTGAAACTTTTCAAACTATGGACACAGAAATTACAAGGTTTAAATGCTTATATGGAGTTTTATAGTACAATGATTTTCACACCAATTTGTCCAATGTGAAATTTTGCAGTATCATGAGGATGTATTTGGTAAGTGAAAATAATCTCGCTTATGTGACTATCACAGAGAGAGAGACAGAAGCTACACTACTTTTATTGCATTTTTTCAACAAAATGTTTTATCACACTGCTATCCTTATTGAGAAAAATATATTAAAAGACCAGACTATTAGGAGGATTGTCTAAGCTGTTATATGTTGGTTTGTTGGTTTTTTAAAATTCCACTTAGTGAAATATTAAGTGTGGTATGATTTTTTGCATCCTTTAAAACATATGAGGGCTTTACAGATCATTGAATAAATGTGATAAGACACATTTCAACTTGTAAATTAATTATTTAGCTGAAAGTGAAAGGCAATTGACCAGCTACAGAAAAATTATGATGGTAAATGGTAAAACATTATTTCTTTTGGAAAGAATTTATCCTCAAAGAAAAATCTACCAAACAAGGAAATCTATATCTTCTTGATAAAAATTATCAGTAAATGTAAAAAAAAAAAAAAAAAAAAACCAAAAAAACCCAAAAAAAACCTATGCAATAACTATTTCCCTTTTGCGAATCATTATTCATCCTCCACAGTGCTGGAAATTCAGATTACATTTTCAGTCTTAAAACAACTGGGTAAAAGTACAACATGCATATTAGTATATAGTATATATATATATATTTATATATATGTATACGTATGACACTGCTGTCCAGCTGACTTTGCAGCTTTTGCTGAACAGCTGCTTCCTTCTCTGTAACTTCCATACTTCTACCACCATGCTTCATGGTGCTGGATCTCAGCAAACTACTGAGCCACGGCCCTTTGACTGAATTACATAATTTGAAGCTTTGCTGTAACAGATGTATTTAGCATCATAACATGAAAATATACATTGCCCCTTCCTGAAGGTTTTTTACAGAGATTATATAATGCAGGAAAAGTATTGGCTTCTGGCAAATATGAAACCCATGCCACATCCTTGAGCAATCATAAACTCACTGAACAGCTACAAAAAACCAGTTTTTGTATTAACAAAGAGCACTGATATTATTATGATCTTTTGCCATTTTTTCCCCAGATATTTCAAATGGATCAGACTACCAATTAAGTCTTTGCATCCTGTAGGATGCTTTTCAGTTACTATTTAGTTTACAAATGTTATCCTAAGGAAAATCAAACATAAATCCATGCTGGAGAAGTATAGCCTGGCAGAAACACGACCCTTAATACCTTGCCAGAGACAGAGTTGAGTAATCTAAATTTCATGTAAAAAATCATAATATCTTTTAAAGTTATTAAAATGCTGATGCAGTGCTTCTTCCCTGTCCAGTGCTTCATTTCTTCCTGAGCTGTTTCTTCAGCTGTTTTGTTACCAGCAAAAGGTTGGTGATGCTTTGTTTCTGCCTGGCATTGAAGTGATGTGTTGGGATGCACAAAGATCTTTCCATGATTAGAACTGGATCAACAAACTAATTTTTTCGCACAGTTTTTAATACCAGAAACATTTTGAGTACTAGTAAATAGAAATGCAAAGTATTTAACAGACTTCGTTATTTTCAGTCATCTGTAATCTTAAATGCATTTTGTTGTACAATTTTCAGGCCATGGAAGTTAGGAATGATACATCCATGTGCTCAGTAAAATCCTAAGCTGATTTAAGTCAGTGTAAGTATATGACTGTGTAACAAAGATGTCTACTTTAATATGAGTGCAGGAGAAAAAGAGACTATCAATTTTTAAAGAACTTACCCACTAAAACATGAAAAATGAACGTAAGGTAATCTCAAGGACTTGCATGGCTGAGCATCTAATATATACATTTTAAACTTCAATAAAGAAAAAAAAGAAAAAAAAATATTTTCAAGACCACTCAGTGCGCTGTCAGTTTAACTGCAATAATTTAGAATAGTTACCTTATGGACACTTTTCCTAACCTATCAGGAAAAAAAACAAACACAGTGATGAAACTACTAGGGTGATTTTGTGTAAGTCATGTTTGAAATAGAGATTATGTAATGGTGAAATGCAATACAAAGCTAAACCCTCCTATTAATTTTTATCAAATAAATAAGTATCAAGGAGAAATGAAAGCACTCCTTCTTAAGAGTGATTTTTAAAAATTAGTTTCTTATTCAACAAGTACTATGCTTTATAGATAAATTTCTTTGTAAAGTTTCCATTTTTTTTAACAAAGAGGAAAGAAAATGTCACAGATAGTAAAACAATAAAAAAAATCATATAAAAATAAGAGAACCATAAAATCATAAATGGTTTGGGTTGGAAGGATCATTAAAGATCATCTAGGTCCAAATCCACTGGCATGGACAGGGAACCTTCCCACTAGATCAGGTTGTGCTCAGAATTCCACCCAGCCTGGTCTAGATCAACTCAACATGAGGAGTGCACAACCTCTCTGGACAACCTGTTCAGTGCCTCAACATTCTCATAGTAAAAAATTTCTTCCCAATATCTAATCTAAACCTACTCTTGCTCAGTTTAAAGCCATTCCCCCTTGTCCTGTCACTATGGGCCCTTGTAAAAGGCCCCTCTCCAACTCTACTGCAGGTCTCCTTTAGGTCGTGAAAGGTGCCATAGGCTCCCCCAGAGCCTTCTCCAAGTAGGTCCATGTTTTATGTACCTATGCACAAAAAGCAGGGAATGATAACCATTTCTGTGTAAAACAGTAATGACATAAATATGTGTATGGGAAAGATGATTGCCCTTATCTGTTGTGCACGTATTTTTTAAATCACCACAAAGCTCAATTTTTCAGATAGTAGCTGTACTTTTCAAACTGTTTTACTCAAAGTTAGACTTCCATCTCTACACTTCAGTTGACTTTGATTTGAACAGATAAACCAGCCAAAACAGTCAAAGTTCAACATCTCTGATAGCACAGATAGATTAATACCATACAAATAATGTATCTTGGGCTGAGAAATCCAGCTCTAGACCATTAGCCAAAAAGGACAGAAAAATTTAAGAAAGAAACAACTGGAGGGAAATGAGAGCCTCTGCAACTAGAATAAAGCCACAATGACAAGAATTTCCCCCACACCTTCTATCCAATACCCTACTAGCCCATGGAGTTGTATCGGAGAGAGAAGGAAGCATGATTATTTGGGGATAGATTACCAGCACAGCCACCACTGACACTGTGGGACCCTTGATAACCTGAGTGAAAATGCTGGGAAGCAGAAGATTTGAGAGAAAGGGACCCCAGGGTGATATTATGGCACTACTGAATAAAGCTTAATTATCCTAACATGTCATCTCAATACATGTCACGTTTTTGCTTTCTGATTTATTCTTAAAAAAAATCCCCAACAAACTCATCCTGCTTTCCAGAATACAAAATAAATATCATCAAATAATTATTCAAGTAAGAGCAGTACAATGTGCTGCAAGGCTAGAAGGTAACTAATGCACGTTAGAAGAGAAAGTTCCTATGGAAGCAGGCAATTCCAGAAGTATGATTCAAATCATGGCTTCTTCATCCGAGCTCTGTCTTCAGGAATGAAAAGACTATTCAGTTAATACAGATACCAACAATCACAGCTCTAATATTGATATGTTTCAAAAGCAAGTTAGTCTTGTCATGAGTTAATAGGGATTACAAACTCTGTCCTTGTAATCTGTCCCAGAAAAGGGGAAGGCACATGAAGGGGAGGAACTCTTTCATCATTCATAAGAAAGGCTGCTGTCACTGACCAAATACATGAAGAGTTTTCTTTCTTTAGTTTTTTTAAAAATTAATCCCCCAGTCCCTCTTCTGGTGAAGGTAAATTTTGAGAAGTTCCTCATAAAAGGTAAGAGACTCAAAATTTTTACTTGTTTTTTTCCACAGATATGTATGTAAAGAGAAAAACTATGCACTAACTGGTTAAACCTCTCTACCTTTCTTAAGAAAGAAATTAAAGTCATTAAAATGTGAACCGTGGGTGGTCTATCTGCATATCTACTCAGTTATGAAGTAAGGCTTCATTCTCCAGTAAGGCAGTCGAACAATGAGGGAACAACATAAATGCTAAACAAACACTTTGAACATCTAATACCAAAAGTCACATATCAAATGCTTTAATTTACTCATCCTCACTAAAATTAACCTCATTGTTCAGAGTTTCATGGGCAGAGGTGACCACAACGGCTCCTGAACTTTTTATTGTATTAGATGATTTCCAAATTATAAGGAAAATCTAATAAAATCTAATTAATATCTTTTCTTTCCATGTGCTAATCTTGTTCATCCTTAAAAATAAGTTCAGTTGTATAATTCTACTTTATCCAGACCAGTCCTTTTTTTCCAGTTACTTTAATGATATTCCTTACTCCAAATTACTAATACATTCAAAAAGACTGGCACACCCTTGCATTTACAACTCTTACAGATTTTATTGTGTTCTGTGATCATATTTTGGACAGTGATAAGAAAAATATGGGGAGTAACTGACTATCCATTAGCACTTCTCTATCTTCCACTTAAAGCTCTCATTAAGTCCCACAGGTTTTCATACAACTTTTTAATATCTTCACAAAGAACATATGTCTTTTGCTTATAAACTCCTAAATAGGTGATTCAGAAATTCCACAGACTCCCTGTTCAGCACTACATATGCTGAACATATAAAATATACGCATACAAAATATGTGGTAGAATATTCTGAAATTTAGTAACAGTTAGGTCTCTTATTTCAAAAAATGCTTGTCAGAAAAAGAATGCTGATGTGTATAAGATTAATTCTGAAAAATTCTACCAGTCTCTTCTTTAAGTGGCTAAGATAATTTCCAAATTACATTTAGAGCACTTAATAATTGTTAATTAATGAATTTTGAGGTGCAGGAGTTTACATTCATTCTTTATTTCTCCATCCTTCAATAGGAATTATAGGCCATAGAGAGCCATAATTTAAGTAAAATCACATGCAGCTTGTTAACCTCAATACCACCAACTCTTCTGTCTGTTCTCCACACAGAGAGGATATCTTTTACTTAACTATTGTTAGTTTTTACTTTGTAATGTGACCTCATGTTATTACCTAATTGCTCAGTAAATTTAATAAATAGGATATGTTTAATAAAACCAAATCCATTATTGTGATACAGTTTTTAATGACTGATTACACAGACAGAGCCCAAAAATCAACTGCTGACTTACATCAGTTCTCAATGTCACTAAAATATCATCTGCATTCAGATACACAGGGCTAGAAAAAAGACATTTCATATTAAAAAGTAAGGTTTAATCTGCCTTTGTATTTCACTGAGAATATTTCTCTTTTAATTGGAAAAAATTTAAAAAACCATAGCACAACACTTAAAAAATATCCACGTATCAGAATATAGTCACTATAAGGGTGTCTTCTCCCAGGCAATTGGCAACAGGACAAGAGGAAATGGCCTCAAGCTGTGCCAGGGGAGGTTCAGACTGGATATTGGGAAAAAATTCTTCAGTAAAAGGAATGAATCAGAACTATATATTCATCAATACAATGACAACTGGAAATATCGTTGTATATGCTCTCAGAAAATTAAAATCAACAGCATCTATATTCCATAAGTTTTGAATCTATTTGTACAATAATTTATGAGCAAGAATAATATTGGTCATAGAGAAGGGGAAAAAAACTGTTTTTCTTTATCCTTAGAGAAGCAAAGTCTTTGAGGAAGTTTTTGATTCTATGCTGCTGAACTAGACTCTTCTCTAGAGCAACTAGAATGATTAAACATATCACACACAAAAACCCCCCAGGGTAGTCGTTAAATGACGTCAAGATTCAAAAAGACTTTGTGAAAATTTTCTAGAAAAGATGATGTTTTAAAAGAACTATTTATGACTGGTCTGTATGGTGAGCATTTAATCTCTGCTTCTGAGGCAGTCAAGAATGAGCAAGACAAATCTCTGTAAGAGATACTCTAGATACATTTGAATCTGCTGAAACTTCTTTCCAGTAGGATCTACATTCAAATGTTTGTCTTCATACATTTTTATATTGTCTCTTCACAAAGGTTTAACTGTTTCTAGTGTATTCTTTGCAATTGCCAGGGCCTGACTGGCAAACAGAGACATTCGTGCAGAAAAAACAATGTCTCTGAAATGCCTCCTTATGCTCCTTGGGACAAGACCACTTTATTTCAGATTGTGACAGACTCTGACTCCATCACGATGCAGGAATCTATGCTGATTAGCCTTCGCATCTTTTGTACTGGAGGATGCTCTTTTATTTTTTTCCCCCCCTTTCTTTCCTTCTTTCTTTTCTTTTCTTGTGGCAGCTGCTTTTCTTGTGCCTCTGGCTACCTATTCCTTCTTTTTTGTGGTAGTCCTTTTACACACTATTGCTGGCTTGTTACCAGCCCTTCATTAGTTTGGATTTCTTGAAGAAATGTCTGGTTCAATCAATATCCTGTCTTTTACACTGACACAAAATTTGATTTATTCTTTACTTCCACTCTTTTAAAATATCTGCTACATTACTCACAGAGAATTATGAGAATGTCTCTAATCCAAATGCCATTACTACTGTGAGAATATGATGGCTGGGATACCATCATGGTTTATTTTTCCAAGTTTATTTGAATTAGTACAAAAGGCTTTGAAAGCTCTGAAATTTCATGTGTAGCTTTATAACATCTTTTTCACCCAGGATTAATATATCAGCAATATAAGTTTTATGTTCCTGCAGGATCATGCAAATTTCTTTCTCTTTTCCAGTCCAACAGCAATGCAAAGACATGAAGATATTCCAAGTTCACAAACAAATGTATCAGGTTATAGAGCCTGACCTGCACTGCAGTCTTGGAACAACTGCTAGCAGCAACAAGGAGCTTCTCTGTCTACCTTGTTTTGTGTACTGCTTGACATCTAGAAGACCTCAGGAAGTCAAAGATAGGTTTGATTGTCTGCTGCAAGACAAAAACCTTGCCACTATGTAACCACATAAACTTTTTAAGATCAAGACCCCACATTTGCAAATTTGCTATTGCACAGCCAACACACCACCCATAACTTTGCAAAAAATTTACATATCACCATTTTTCAGGAAGCACAAGATCTTCTACTTCTTGTTGACTGAGATGTCTCTTTTTTGAAACATAGTAATTTTGCAGCAAAGGCTCTAAAAATACTTTTATTATGTCAAGCATAAAGCAGTACTTACATCTGTTATTATCACACCTGTGTCATACAATTTTCTTATTTACTCTACCAGTGAATTTATCTGCAGATCATATTCAGTGATGGTTTCTTTCCCCTTACTCTTGATTTACTGTCATAGGAATAAGTTCACAGGAAGTGATTCTTCCTCTACCCATTCCCTCTTCCAATACCAGCAAACACTGCAGCAAAAAACAGAACTAGAATGATATGTAGCTAAAAAACATAAATAAGTATTCCTTCTAAGGTCTTTCCTTTACAGCAACTACCATGCAAGCAAGCTGGCTTATATTAACCAGGAGTTTTTTTCTGCAGTTAGGAAAATGCAAAAAAAATTAAAAACATGTAAGATCAATTTCAAGCAGCAACTTATACTTGTGTCAATCTTTAAATAATTGCTCTATATTTGCTTATTTTGCATCTAGAAAAAAATAAATCAATACAAATATTTTAATTTCCAGTTTTTTCTTGCAATTAACTTCATGTTTCAACATTAGATACAGGATTCTCCATTCTCAGAAAGCTTTGACCAAATTTAAACCAAGACACTTTTAATTCAAAGTGTTTGTCCCAAGTTACGCACATTTAGCAAAACATCCCTCTCTGTTGTCACTCTGAAACTGACATTATAATACAAATACAAAAATATCTGGCACAGAAACTGCAGAAAAAGATGAGAGAGTAATACATACATACATATTTCAGTTAAAAGTACAACATTTTATATTTCTTTTTCTTTACAAGTAGTGAAGCCAAGAATGAAGTTCAACTCTTATTAACAGATTTTATTATTGCAAAGTAAGAATTTTTCACTTTGGGTTAAAATATTTGACACTGAATGAATAAAAACATCCAGCCCAGTGAAGGACAGTTACCTTCACCTTCAGTTTGCCATCCTTTTCTTCTTCTAAGATGAAAAAAAAATAATGCTGCAAAGACCAACGACTATTCTACACTTCAATGGGATCTGTCCTGAATAAGCCAAATTAAATAAAGGCTCTTCCAACTTATGATCTCATTAAAATGTTTGTTGGCAACAATTGTTAGAGTTGGATCTGTTACACAATACCATAGTCAGCAAAGAAAAAACATCTTGGGGCACCTGTTTTCCCCTAGATAATGGCAGTCTTTCCAGTTAATCTATTTATTTCGTAGCTATACAGATTTTTGTATTACTTCGTTGTAAACATTTTCTTAAGCTGCATACCATATATTGATCCATGTTATTAACAGAAACACTATTTTCTGAGTTTTTAATTTAATTTAAATCTCCTCCTTATAGAAAGAAAGGAAAAACTGAAGTATACAATCAAATTAGTCAAATTGTAGTAGTATTACATGCAAATGAATACTAGGCTTTAATATCCACATACTTACTTGTGACCCATTTCATGAGCAATTGTAAAAGCCAGATTCAGACCATTGTCCTCTGCAATTATACATTTTCTTTTTTCACTGCACATTCCACTCAGGTATGCTATACCTAGGAAACACAACGACCACATTCAATTATTTTTTGTTATTACTAACTTTATATATTACGGCATAATTAGACCCAAACAAGACTAAAACCCTGTTGTGGTCAGAGCCATCCAAGTACATAAACAGGTATCTGACAAAGGTTTACTTACTCGATTTGAAACCAGTGGTAATATCACCTCACAGTACTGATTACATGGACTGCAATATATATGAAATGCATTCTTTGAAAGCGTTGCCCAGTATCATAATGAGATAGAACACATGAATGTCAGTACTGCTGTAAAGGAAAATAAATATCTACAACAATAAGGCATAAGTCTGAACAGGTATTTCCTCTGACGGAATAACAGAGTGCAAAGCACAGAGTTGTGTCCCTACATTTGTCACTACTAAGTACTCATAAAACATCCAGCATGTTAGTGTTTTTAAAAATGTTTAGATGACTCAGATGTCTCTTCATAGGAGACTGCAACCTGTCAAACATATTTATTGTAGAGGCTATTTAAAAAAAAAAAAAACCCATGAAGGGTTTTGAGTTCAAGTTCAGCTTCTTAAAAGCAGAGTATCTGTAACTGTAAAAGCTTGAGGAACATGAAGCTTAATATGGATAATGGTAAATTTTTCAGACCACAAACGCATTTAGCAGGGACAATTGTCATTGCTTGTCATTTGAAAATTTGGAGTAAACAATCAAAACACTGTTTCAAGTGTTTGGCCTTCTTCCCAGGCACTTCCTTTCAATGGAATGGTGCCCTCCGGTTCAGCATGTTTGCTGGATATTTGCATGTAAAGGTCAAGTTTGAAATGTTTGACAGTATTTGAAATTTAGTCACAATTATCATTCCAAGTTAATAAGATAAGTCATTCTTCTTACAGTCCAAGTATCTGTCAGTCTGTGAGCACAATGCTTCATCCACAAGTAGTAGTAACCCCATCACTATTCTGCCAACTTTTGAGTGTTGCCCTCAAAAGAACTGGCTGAAAGCTTTTGGATACAGAACTTTTGACAAAAAATATTGTCCAGGACTGAAAAACATAATGAAAAAATTAAATTCGAAAAAGGCAGAGTATTTAAACTTTTACTATTAGTTTCCAAAACAGAGAATAGCCATGTGGGATACAAAAAAAAAAGCAAAATCTGGTCAAGGGAAAAAAAAAATGTAGTCCTTCAAAGGCGACCCCATGCTAGATGTAGGTATCACTTAAACCTACTTGAATAAAAATCAGAGAATAAATGTTCTGAAATGTAATGTTTTATTTAAAAAATGTTATGCTGGAATACCTGAATTAAAAACAAGAATATTTCTAAAATAATTTTGTGTCTTGCAGTTCCACAATTCTATGCATCTTTTTTTAAGATTTGATGACCAAACTGAAAAAAAAGATAGCAAGATTTTTTAATGCTGGAGTTTGAAGTAGTATAGCTGATAACAATATCAGAAGAAGTGAACATCAGGGTCCTAACTTCAGCCATCGTCAGTGAACTTAAAAACTGGTCCACCAAAATAGAAAAATCACTCTTGCCATAGACAAAACCCAGTACCGCATTTTGAAGTACTGGGAGCAATCCTTTACCATAATGCAAAACATCCAGAAATACTTTTCTTGCTGTGCTGGTTTTGGCTGTGATAGAGTTAACTGCCCTCGCAGTAGCCAGTAAGTAACTATGTCTTTGGGTTTGTTGCAGAACACTGATCGTAACACAGGGAGGTGGTACATGCTGCTGAGCAGAGGTTACACAGATTGAAGGCTTCTCCTCCTCCTCCTCGCACGCTGCACCACCAAGAGAGCTGGGGCTGGGCAAGACACTGGCAGAGGGCACAGCCAGCACAGATGAACCCAGCTGAGCAGGATCTCCCACACCCTGTAGCACTGTGCTCAGCAAAAGACTAGGGAGGATGCTCCCTAACACTCAGGGACTGGCCAGGCTTTGGTTGGTTGGTGGTGAGCAATCAGCAGCATCATTTCTCTTACTTGGATTTTACTTGTCTCTGTTATTTTCCTCTTCATTATCACTACTATCACTATTACTGTTATTTTTATTTCAATTAGGAAACTATTTTTTATCAGCACCCTTTGCTTTTCTCACTCTTAACCTTGCAATTCTCTCCTCCCATTTGACTGTGTGGGGAGAGAGCAAGCAGCTGTGTGGTGTTTAGTTGCCATCTGGAGCTCAGTCATGACAGTGTTGATGGCTATTCTCATTTGGATAAAACTTACTTGCTGAGATCTATAGAAAGAGAATTCCCAAACCTCCCTCTTCCTGATGATGCTCAGTACTAACAGAAAACTGCATGATAATCTCTAGCTTTCTCAAGGGAAAAGGAGTCCCCTAAACTACTTCTCCCCTCTAAAATGGCAGGTTTTCCATACAACAACATGAGTACTACTAGTTGCTGTCCACTATTCTGATTGCCCTCCACCCACCCGTTTCCTCCCAAAGAATTATAAAAGATTCAAGTTTCATACCTATTCTGCAAAAGAGGCAGTGAGCATTATTAGGAATTTTCAATAATACTCATACATTGATCATATAATACTCATATAATATTCAACTAATGCTCATATATATCCTCATGTATCACCAAAAATGTTTTCATATTTGGAATTATTTGAAGAAAATTGATTATGTTTGAACTTTGTAAGTTTGACAGACAAAACATAAGATTTAAATTTCATCAAGATTAAATTAGATTCCTGATTCTAGAAATGTCCAAAAGCATCAAAAGCAATTAATGCTTTATGGCTTCTCCCCTATTAAAGAAATTCAACCTCATATGTGCAAGCCACATTCAACAGCAACTACTGGATGTAAATCAGCCAACTACTAGCTGTGAACTATGTAAAACTCATGTCTTGTTTTTGATTATGAATTTCACATGTAGTGAAAAAGAAGCTAACTTCAATAAGCAGCTGCTCTTCTTTAGTTGGCTGTGCATTAGGTAAGAGACAGAATATCTTCTTTAAATATATTTATGTTCAGTGCAGCTTCCTGTGGTTTATTAACAAAGCTGGAACTTGGAACAAAGCTCCAAGATTAAATCTACATTAAAAAGCAAACAAAAACAAACAAAACAACAACCTCAAAACAAAGTAAAACCAAGCAAAAAGAATTAACAATTGCTCCCTTTATATGATTAAGATACTCCTACTGAACCCCATAGTCTCAACACACTGTTTCAAATTAAAACACTTAATATCTAAAAAGTATTGGCTAGAAATCAGTAACTTCATCTCACTGACAATAAAAGGAAGGATCTGACTATTTATCTATAAAAAACTATGTTTTGAAACAAACAAAAAAGCTTGATTGAATACATGTAAAATATAATCAAATTACTTTCTTGTATGGATAACATTTTCTCAAGTTAATTCAGAAGAAAATGGCACATCAATTAAAACAGTAAAGCTGTAGCAGTGTGACTGAGAAAAAATGCATAAGGGACTACATTTTCTTATCAAACATGTAAATATCCAAATTCAGTAAATGCTGCTTCAAAGAAGTGGAGCTTTTCCCCAAGTCACAGCAGCAGTTAATTACTCCTGCTATTAGTGCTACCCATAGACATGGGTGTTTCATTCTACAAACTATGATGTATTTTCTCATTGTAAATCAACATCTTAATCAAATCACCAACCTACTTATTCTTCCAAATTAAGTGCACACCCTTTCTGTTGAAAAGTGCTAGCTGACAGGGATGCTACACTGAAGAGCTCACCAGCTAAAGTATTTGAACAAGTCTGTCAGCTTTACCTACTCATTCATGGCCAGCTGCCTGTAACATAAATCCACTACCTATGTTAAAAAGGGCAGAATTGCACCCAGGAACAAAAACTCCACAGTAAAAAAAACCCAAACAGAATCACAGTAAGAGATATGCAGTCAAACTTACAAACATTGGTCTTCCTTACAGTGACCATAAAACATGTAGGTATGACTGTAATACTGCATTCTAAAATGGTTCTTTTCCTTTTACAGCGAGCACTGTAAAAAAAGTTAATATTCTGGAAGTTCAATCACCCAAATTACTTACTTATCCCACTTAAATTTTTTTCTCTGAACTACCTTAGTTTCACAACATATTAAAAGGTTTTTTGTCATTGTATTAGCTGTGTTTATTCGTAACTTCCAACAGAATGATCTTCATTTGAATTATCAGTGGTGCACAAAAGTCACAAGCCACTATAATAGAAACATAATTTAAAGCCCAAGTACATCTTGGCTTTTGATTCACAAATAAATATTTTACAGTAAAAAGTACTTTAAAAATATTTAAAATGAACCGACAAATCAATGGGTTTGTCAGCATAAAAAAGATTATTTAATTGCACTTGATTACTAATCTAACAAATGACCTTTTTTAGTAGACCATATGCTTGTCTTAAAAAGCAGGAGAAAAAAATTTTCACCAAGTCAACACTCCAAAGTCTAATTAGCACAAGCTGTTCTGAAGAGAGTCACAGATGACTTCCAGGAAAAACAAGTTTTGTCAGTTGTCTGTGAATCAGCAGCTCTTAAACACGGCAATAATCAAAACAAGACAGTTAACAACCAGAAATCTCAAATACAAAATGCAAAGCCTGTGAATATTTATTTTTCTCTTTTAAAGTGAGAGTTATAACAGTGAAGACAAATGTACCTATATGTGTGTGTGTTCTATCTTCATAAACACACATCACTGCAAAACATCAGAAAAAATAATACAATACAACCAAATCAGCTTCTGTTGCATTATTCCCAAATATAACTTAAATTTTATTCATGTCTTTTTCATTTTATGATTTATATACATCTTAGAAAATCCATGCTTTCAGGAGAACATCAATAACTACACTAATTTATATGTACTAATAAGTATGTGATTTTATGTTACAGAATAGATTATTAAGTTTACTCTCACACCTTGAAACAAACCACTGCAGTTTAATCCTTAGAACAGGGAAAAAGACTAAAAATAGAGAGCATGTATGTATGCCATAACTGCAAAAATAAATTCTGAATGTGTGTTTATATACAGTTCTTAGTTTTTAGTCCACAGGCCTCTAAGATGCTGTTATTAGGGATGGGGTGGCAAAAGTGCTGGAAGGTACTAACTTTCTTCTAAAATGCAGCCCACATGGAAAAAATGTCTTCCAAGATGAACACACAGAGGAGACAATAAATTTTCCCCACTGCCCATTCCTGGCCTTTGCTGATAAGGGATGTAGGGATGCCCTGAGCTAAAGGCTGGCTGCAAATACTGTCAACTTAAACAGTCAGCAAAGTACTTATTCTCTGAATTTGGGTATTCCTTCTCACCTGCTTCTACCTGGGCCCATAACTTGTCATGGCAAATAAGTCCAGAGTGTAGTTGCCTACAACAGTACATATTTCTCTTTTAATTAAGATTGCAGAAGGGGTATTGTAACTCAAATACAAAGCTCAGTTCTTCAAAGTGATATATGCCCTCCTAGACCTCCATCAGCAATTGCAATGATCAACTGGGAAGATCTAGTGAATTTAGCAACTCCCATGGCAGAGGCCATTTGCGTGTATTTGGCATCTTACATGCCACTGCATACCTTACTTTTGTTCTTCTACAGTCTTTCAGACACAATTATAGTCAAAAGGACTATTGTACCATGGGTTAATGGAAGACTAACATAATGATTTTTCTGTGTTTTTCTGTTCTTTCCTAATCAGTCCTAATGTTCAGTTTACTCAGCTGATCCTGAGGACTAATGGGTACATTGGGAAGAGCATTGCCAGCAGGCTGAGCAAGGCGACCCTGCCCCTCCACTCAGCTCCAGTGAGGCCACATCTGCAGTGCCACACACAGTTCTGGGCCCCAAGAAAGACAAGGAGCTACTGCAGAGGGTCCAGTGGGGGACACAGAGGTGATTGATTTGTGATCTGGAGCATCTCTCTTATGAGGAGAGACTGCAGGAGCTGGGCCTGTTTAGTCAAGAGAAGACTGAGCAGGGATCCCAGGGATGGCAGGTGCCCAGAGGATGGTACCAGAGTCTTTTCCACGGTGCCCAGTGACAGGACAAGGAGCAATGGCCATAACCAAAATGCAAGAAAAACATGAGGAAAAGCTTCTTTACCTTGAGGATGTCAGAGCACTGGAAGAGGCTGCACAGGGAGGTTGTGGAATTTCCCTCTCTGGAGATTCAACCCCACCTGGATGTGTTTCTTTTTCACCTGCTCTAGGAGAACCTGCTTTTGCAGTGGGATTGGACCACATGGTGTCCAGAAGTCCCTTCTAACCCTAACAGTTCTGGGATTTTCGGAGAATTGGCCCTTACACTTCTCTGATCTCTTTCCTCAGTGGCAACAAAGTCCATGAGTTAACACATATAGGCTAAAGACTAGTATTTTTCTTAATATGCATTATTTTGTCTATACTTCTATCTTCTCTTTCACTTCCTTTTGAGTATCTTGATATCTGTGAACAATTATTTTTGTCAGTTTTATACTGAACTATCCAGAATGCTTCAAAATATGAAAGCATATGCAGGCTACCACTATTCCTAGTTTATGATGCAAGGCAGCTCTGAACTCAAGCATATTTTCTTGTAGTGTAAAAACTGACAAATAATTCCCATGTCTTCTTTTTTAACTTATAAGACACATATAAAAAAATCTTTAAAATGTAAAGAAAAATATTTAATGCCTAACACACAGTAACATGGTCACTGAGTAGAGTCAGTATACTTTTAAAATCTTAAATCTTTCAATTGCCCCCTTTTTTTTAAAGGCAACATGACCAAGTGGAAAATTTGTTCATAAAAATATGCATAAACAAGAAAAGACACAGATGTAGAAGAAAACTGTATAGTCTTAAATGAAAAGCAGAAAGTCATAAATCTGAGAAAGTCACAATTTCCTTTTCTCCTCATTTAACCTTCTTTCTGTAATCTAAACAGAAAAAAACTTCAACTTGAATAGTTTGTATATAATTAGTGTTGAACAAGTCCTAAATGATTCTACTCAGAAGAAAATATGAAAAATTGGTATGAAGTTTTATGCAATTTTCTTTGCTTCGTATTTTCTCATACTATGAACATGAAAGAAGAACTAAATGTAACCTTTCTAAGAAATAACTCAGTCTTCTACAAAATTGAAATACATTACTTTAACTTCCTCATGGCATAATTTTCACTGGTAACTTTTCTAGATGTTTGTTTTCCATGGCATAGAAAATTAATAAGAATCTTGATCTAAATTTATGAATTAAACATTTGGGCAGAAATAGAAATGTCTATTTTTAGGACACAATAATGACTTTCAGTCCTTAAATCACCTGGGCAAATTATAAGAGTGCCTTATGAAACCTTCACGGAGCTGCTGTATACAATCAAATAAGATGTGACTTTGAAGACACCTCACTTATTTGGCAATGAAACTGAATGAGGCTCAACGAGTAAAGTTTGTCACTTAGAGAGCCAGCAACAGGTTTCATGCTTAGCATGAGAACAGCTCTTACCAAATACATGCCTAAATAAGGTCATCTTGAGGATACGCTTTTCCGGAAAGATTGGATAGACTTGGATTGGATGGACATGGACAGATACACAGCTTATTTTGAATGATTATCACATGCCCCAGATCATGAGTTTGGGCCTGCTTCCTACCATAAAACTGTTTATGTACACTAACAAAAGCTTTTGTTACTCTACAAAATGGTGAGATGATGACAGTGAACACTGCAGTATACCACAGGAAGCAATTTTAATAATTCAAATTTGCTTTCTGTTTCACAACTTTTTCTACAATTACATTTCCTTTAAAGGTGATCAATGTGACAATGTTGCTTGGCAGTCTTTCATGCTTTCCCACACAGAACCTAAGGAAAGACTGCTATGAAAGGATCATCACAATGAATAGGAAATACATAAATCAAAGCATACATTTGCCTTTTACTTCTTTACCTTTGTGACCACATGCACCACTACTCCAGACTGACACCTACACTTGTGTAGTGCTACATGATGTGCATGGTATGAAGGATGTTATATCCTTTTTATTTGACTGTCTCTACACTTCTGTGCACACACATATATCTTTATTTAGCCCATCTTTCATTTTTCTTTTCCAAACCTGCTTTTCTTAAATAAACCTGTTTATTTTAAAAAATTACCTTTTGATTTCTGGTCAGTAAACCTCTAAAAGAGGTGTGGTGGGCAAGGGTGATGTATTTACGAAGCTGAGCAAAAAATGTAGGAAATGACTGACCACAGCTGCTGCAAAGAACCCAAGAGAGAACTGGAGAGCCAGTTTTAGATAAATGCCTATATCAGTTCAGTGGATTAACTGCTTGTGGAAATGTTTATCCTTGAGTTAATCAAAAGAGTGTGAATGGCTTAACTGGCCCAGCATATGGTAAGTGCATATGCAGCTCAGCCCAAAAGAGAGAATAAAAACTGAATAACTGCCAAAATGAACTTTGAACAGAGCAAGGGGTTTAAGCAGGCTTTAACACACATATTCCTACCCAGCACCAGGGGATGCTCAGCATCATGACAACGAGCACGAGGGCCAATAGTGAGAATGAGATTTGAGCTGTGATCCCATGGTATATCGCAATGGCTACACAATGGCTTGCACTGATTTCAGTATACTGCCATACTATTCTGCTAAATCAAAATCCCACATAACATCAAATGTTTTCAGGTAAGTACATTTTGTTTTAAACATTAAACCTCCTCATGTGGAATACCTAACAGAACCTAGTCACAGAATTCTGACCCTCGTGCGTTTCATTTCTCCCCACAGAGGGTATTCTTTGAAAGACAGAAGAAAAAGTAATACTGTTCTATACAGCATCCATACAGAGCTAGCCTTTTCTAAAACATATTCTCTTCCTTGTTGTTTTCAGTTTGAGTCAAGTTCTGTTCAGTTGCTGGAAGCTAATCCCATGTCAGAGCATGTAGTAGCCCTTGAAACTATCAGGAAGCAAGTGGGACCACTGTGAACATCTGGAATATGTAAGTGGCTAGCTGTGTTTAATAGTGCCACACAAAAGCTTGATATAGGAGTTCTTGAAAGTGAAAATTCTCTGTGAAGCTCATTGAAGAGACAAACTATTCCTCAGATCATTCAGAAATAAACGTCCCACTGTAAAAACAGATAACAGGAAAAATGTATGAGACTTGCATTTTTCCTTCTAGGACTCTTTTTTAGAAATAAAACACCTGATATATGGGAACAAATCTTCCATGCTTTAACAACCTGATTTGTGTTAGATGACTTATATCTGGTATTAGTCCATTCAAAAATCTGTAAGAAATAGAAGGCATAGATTTGCTAGGACAAATATTTTAAAAGAGTTAACTTCAACAAACAGAGAGAACAAGTTCATTTTCTAGCCCAGCGTAATTGTGCAAAATGTTTTGGAGGCTTGTAAACTGAAGTTTCTCCTAGGGTATGACTTTAAAAGGGAAAGTAAGAACAACAGCTTCTAGTTTGAATTCAAAGGGAGATAAAAAGGCAAGTGAAATTTTAGTTTACCAAGAATATCACAGTATAAGAAATCACAGTATGAATAACTGCTACCATTAAGAAAGAAAAATTGACCTCATTTGATGAAGACAACTCTTTCTAATAATTTCTTACAGCTTTGCTCTCAGATGCTTTCTAGCTGCTGCTAGTTGTTTAAATTACCTTTTTTAAAATATAAATTCAATCACTATTTAAACATATTTTTATAACAACAACATACAGAAAGACTTGGTCAATTAAAAAATATATTCAACATCTGGAAGCCATTAAAACACCCCAACATTTTCTTTTAAAGTATTTTTTTTAAGGTCTTATCATTTGATGTCGTGGGCTCTGGCTTAAGGAAGTAGGAAGCACAGTGCACAGAAACAGCATGTTGATGAAAATGCTGATGCAAGTGTAGGTTTTAGACTTCCAGGGGAACTTTGCAGGGGCTTTAAAAGTTACCCTAGTTTTCAAGATCAATTCTGGAGCAGACTTTATTTTCCAAATGGAAATTTGACATCACTTCTGTAACCTTAAAAAAATTGTACTGGCCGTAAAATTTGAGTGCATATGTCAAGATTTAATGTCCTCTGTTATTTGTAAATAGAAAAAAACAAAAAAAGCAGAAAATAATAATTTCACTCCTATTTTAATGCAAATGCTGTATGTTTACAACTCTCTCTTGTCTCTGATTCTGCCTCTGAAAAAAATTGACTCTACCCATAAAAATTGTGATGACTAAATGTAGTCGTGGAATACAAGATGGTACAATTAGTATTCAGAATTGCTTCCCCTGCTGTGCCTTGTGAGTTGACTTTAACATATTTTAGAATACTATGAGCCTACAATTCTATACACTTGGATCAAAATCTATTAGCATCACAGAGTAAAATATATACTGGAATTAATTAAGAATTATGTCACTCCAGCCAACTAGTGAAAATATTCACCCAGGTGCTTATCTCTGTTCTTGCCTTCCTGACATCTGGGTTTCAGTTTGCACATTCATAAAGTGTGCAGCTGCTAAAGCTGCCCCCATGCTCTGGACATCTACACACACCGCAACACCTTTGAATTCACCTCCTATCTCGTTCCATCAAATAGTTTTTTTTCCTGAAATTGTTTCCCAGGCTTGTGTAACATCAATTCCCCTTACCAGTTTGAGCTACTCATAATGCATCACTGATGCTTTTCCTGGTCATAAAGGAATTACAGCCTTGATACCCTATTAAGCTGATTCACTTGTAACTTAAGTTTCTAGTGCCTTCCTGCTGGTACCATCCCCTATGCAACAAACCAGTGTGAAATTACTCACATAATTTTCATCCTATAATACATTATTTAGACCTGTTTTTTTCCTGCAACAAACTATGAGGAAAACAACACTGTCTTGCTTTCTTTTGCAACTTATCTTATTAAAACAATGTTATAGAAATGACACTGTTACAGAAACATAATATTGTTTCTTGACAAACAAGGCTTCAGCACAGTAAAACATTTCCTGAATGATTCCTATGAAACGTTTCTCATGTTTTTATGATACACTCAAAAGTGAGATGAAAGTGATTATTTTACTGTTGCTGAGATCACACTTAAAGAAAATATTCAGGATTTTTCTTCCAATTTTTAGTGTGGTTCTCTCTCTTTTACGTGAGCCAAGGGGTAGCTAGTGGGATTGAAAGATGCATTAGTCTGGTTTTTCTTTGATTTTTATCATAATGTACTACTCTATGGCCAAAGTTTTGCAGTTTGTGCTATTTAAGATTTTTGTGTGAAACGGTACTTTGTTTCACTGGGAGATGCACTAGAAGAAAGTGATTGATATTGGAGTTGTTTATAGCAGAAGGTACTAGCACATCTTCTAGGAAATGTGAATTGAAGACCCAGTTGTCCCTTTATACAGAAAACAAGGACCAGATATGGATGCTTAGCTTAGCTAGTATCTTTTGCTAAATGAGAAAAAAGGAAAAGCTATCTTGAGAAGGGTCTTCCACCATACTGCTTTTCAGCTAAAATAATTTTATTTAAAATTACCACTGTTATCTGTAGATATCATCCTGTGTTTTGTCTACATTGGTATAACTAAGGCTATGCTGTACCATGCTGTATTATCACATGTGATGAAAGCGTTTATGCTGCCCCAGTAAGAGTCAGAGTTAACTGATCAATGGCACAATCTGATGAGTTTCTTCAAGTCCACGTCTCAATGTTCTTGTAAACTCGTTTCAATTCATAAATTCCTGGAGTTTGTTGGAATAATTCTCAGGAAGTATGAGTTCAATGATAGCAAGCTAAATAGACTGAGAGTATCAGGTCTTTCTTCTTCCAGGGTTCCCATTATCCAAATTAACCTTTGCAAAGTCTGCAAGATGCAGGTAATTGAGAGCTAGAATGCAGCATTAGCCCCTGCTTGAGAAATCAGAGTAAACGAAGACTTACTTGATGTTTTATTCAGTGTTGAGTACTATCATCCTGAGAATATAAAAACTTCAGTATAGACTCAAACTACAAAAAAACCCCTTGATTCCACTTTGATGTCACAAAAGGGAGCTATTAAGTGGATTCAAACTGAAAGTTTTCCCAAAGACATTTAAATGAAGAGTGAGACTTGGCCCTATCCCTCTGTCCTATTCTGCTGACATTTGTGGAGCATTTTCCTTTTGTTTTTATAAGTTAGATGCAGTTGAATAGATCATCTGCAATTCTCTCCACAAATATGGAGCTCTTTTTGTCTCCTCCTCAGTTAAAGGACTCTTGTATTACTGACTTCCAATCCCACTCTTCAAAAAATGCATTTTTTACAATTTAATTACATTACACTCCTTTTTCCCCTGCCATTATATAGCTGCAGGACACAGAAACTGATGCATTAGTCACAAGGAGCTACCTGTCTCTGAAAACATTGTTCCGAAAACATTTCCATTAGTAAACACCAGGATTTTCTAGTGCACAACACTATATAAAGTTGACTATTCATGAATAACTTTGCAGATGTTTCTTTTGAAGGGATAAAGATACTATACACAAGCATATCCATGAAGAGTTGAACACAAGACTAATATAAGCAAAATGGACGGTAAGCTACAAAACAGATATTTTACAGCCACATATTTCGAATATCTTTAATTTGAAATTTGTGACAGCACATTTTATTTTTTTTTATTTTTTAAATGTAATTGTATGCATGATACATTAAGTGAAGAACCATTCTTTATACAAACTAATCCAGAGTACATACTGGTATTATAGCATATTGAGTAAATTATAACTGATGCATGATTATTTACAGCTCCATCCCATATGATTTTATATTTTTCATATAAAAAACCCATAAAAGATGAGTGAAGTTGTAAAATCCAGGAGACAATGAAAGACATTTTTAAGTGCTACAGCTGCTTGGACCTGGTTCAGTTTTTCAACAATTTCAATGAATAGAGTGACACAAAACATTATTCACTGTTTAATGCACTGAGAGGGTCACGAAATCATTTATGCTTTTATCTTTCGCAATTTGATTAGAAAAAATGGTAAATTTTCTCCTGGTGAAAAGATTTTGCCTAATCTTAAGTAAGCCATGCCCACTCCTCTGCTTTGTGTCTCACCACCCTGCCCCATCCTTGGCATGAGCATCTCTTGCATACCAGGGCAGTGCTGCTCTGAAGCTTCACTCATTTTTCACTTCTGCATCCGGCATGCCAAAGTGAAGGATTCCCACATGAAATTAGAAAGTACACACTACTCACAATACAACCACGAATTAATGTGATAATTAACTTGCCATTTCTTTCTCTTTTCCTTAACAGATAGTAAATATTCACCAGTTAATATATGAGATTCTTCTGTCTTTACTTTGGAGTACTTTTTTCTGATGGACACAGGAATTTTGTCTATGGACAAAATTCTGAACTGAAGTTCAAGGTTGAAACATAAATATTTTAAATCCTGTTCAGTGTAATGTTAACATTTTTACATATAGTACATCTCTCTATACTTCAGATTCCTTTGAAAGGGGATTTTAAATACCTCAGCTAAGTTGAAACTAAACACAGACAACAAAATAAAATTAAAGATACACCTAGAGATGAACCAGCATAACCTGTAGAAAATGACAAAGTTTTACTGCATTTTCACAGAAAGAATATGAAATTACGAGAGCCTGTGAATAGTACTGAAGCATATTACACCACCCTTTACTCAAGTAAAGAACCAAATTCAGAGTTTGATCTGGTAGCCGAATCCACTGGGATTTAAACATATGTTAAGAACAATGATCACATGTTAACTAAACGAGAAAGAGCACAACTAAATCTGAACTGGAATGTGCAACAGGAATTACATATAGGTCTAACTTAATAGTAATTACTTCAATTCAATTACTTCAATAAGAAAAAAACATGCCTAACCTCAGAATTATTTCAAGACAGACAATATTGGAAAAATTTCATTTCTTTAGTAACTAAGGAATGATTGCACTTTTAATACTATCTTAACTATCGTGCATTTATTTTTCATTTAAAACTATTACACAAATAAATAGCTATTACACAAATAAATAGTACCAAAGCCAACCATACACACCAACACTATCAACAAAGGCACAAAATTATCCTGTACATTAAATGAGCAACATGTTTCAGCCTCAAAAATGCCTTGAACTAGAACACCCAGAGGTTAATGGAAGTTCAATACAGAATGTCATAGATTTTCTCTCTAACATTTACATAGATTTCATTGTAAACATCTGAAACTATGTGTAGGCATGAAAATTAATCTTCCCATCGTCCTAAACACATAGGCCCTACTGCTTCTTGAGACTGACTGTTAGCACATAGCAAGAAAGCACTATGTAACCTTTGTAGTATAATCTGAAAAACAAAACAGAAAATACCCTTTTTCCATTTCTTTCAGCTCTTTAAATACACTGGCTAACTACTTCAAAGTAAAATAACAAAAAATAAAGAAAACAAAGGAGTTGCCTGCATCAAGTCTTGACCAATTGTTTAATGAAGAAAAGACTTGTTTTTTGAGTATGGTAAGGGTCACTAATTAAAAGCTCAGTGATTATGAAATTGCCATCAAGAGTCCATTCAGTCCTGTCACCCTACTACTGTTGAGATTAATTAAGCTTTAAACACTTCACATGAAGCACTGGAAAATGAAACAATCTGATGTGTTGCAACCCAGTTATTTTGCGTCTGAGTTATAACATTGCTTGAAAACAAAGGTTTGCATATCTTGATGTGAAAACTTATCTCTCTGGTCTTATTGGAGTCTTGTCATTTATTCCAACTCAGTAAAACAAGAGGCAAGGTAAGATAGGACTGCATCTCAAGAGTTTTGCTAGAAATATGAAACATAATAATTTTTGAAAATGAATTTAAGAATAAAGTTGAGGATTGTAATAGCAACGTCTGGATTTGATGATTGAGCACATGTAGTAGTGTAGTTGGCATTCTGTGCTCCTGAGAAACTACACCAAGCACGCATAATTCATTTGATGTTTCATGACACATGAGGTAAACTAAATTCTATTTACTTGTTTTGCTTTGGTTTTTCACATTTATTGGAATTGATAATTAATTAGGGTCTGTTTGCTGAATGCACTTAAAGACATGTAGCTCAATGACATTACCAAATTTTATTCTGTAGTCTGTAGAAGTCAAAATTTTCCAATTATTTTTAAAACATCTTGTGTATTAAAGGTATTTGTATACTAGATACACTGGACGATCATATGGATATTGCTTCCTAGGGAACTTTTGCACTTCTACAGAAGAAAATCAATGTTCAGAAGTCATATGTGAATAATGGAGCTACTGAGGTGTTTGCAGCTACTGATTACCCGTCAGAGCTACAGTGTTTTTCTTTTAGAAGAAATATAAGTCCAGGAATTGAGTGAGATCTCTTTGGCTAGCTTTTCTATAAAAGCACATAAAAGATGGTTCTGCTCTCACTGTATGAGGTGTTCCTCTCTATGTAAGCCTGTGAATTATTATTATCATGGTTTTGATGTAAAAGAGACTATTGTATGAATGCAAAAGTGTATCCATTGTAAAGGTTATGTGAATGACTTAGATTAAGTTAGACATTGGAAAACTTCACAGGAAATCTTCTCTAGATTACATGGTGAGCCCAGTTCTCTGAACGTCAGCACTGAAAAAAAATTATCATTCCTTTACATAGGATATATTTTTAGAGTATCTCTTGTTCAGTGGGGAAAATTAATTCACAGAGCAAAACTCAGAGCTTAAAATGCTTTTGCTGTTTTTGCAAAATTTGTCTAGCATCAAGCTTGGAGATACGTCAGAGAACATTTCAGACCTAGGGAATTTAACAGACTGTAGTTATGCCTTTGCTGGGAGAAACTTGCTGTAATTGTTTCTCGTCATCCAATCAGTCATTCAACTGCCCTCCTCCCACTTTGAATTCCCTGTGGCACCAAGAACAGTAATATTCACAACAAAACCAAGCAAATTAATTACACTAGCGATGAATATTTGAAAAAACTGCTGGTATACATCTCTATGTACAGGTAACCTCAGTCAACAGAATTTTAAAATGGTATATACTCAAACAGTATTCAGTTACTTCAAACATAACACTTTTCACCAATATCCAACTAGACTGTGGTCAGTGCTGAAATATTAAAAAACCTAGATGTTGCAAAAATGTTACAAGACTCATTTTTCTAACCTTAACTGATTTCATCCTCTAAGCATGCTTCCTGCACTTCTATCTGCAAGGCTGACTGTACTCGGCTATGTACAGAGCAGGATCTATACAAAGGTTCTATATTCCATCCTACATGGCAGTAGTCTTGCCCCACATCCTAGTTGCAGTTTACCAGTCTTGTGGAAACACTCGTTTCCATTAAAATGCATGTCAACTTTAGGATATAGCATAAATGACAGGTTCTGGGACTTTTGGATTCCTGTTTGCCTTGATTAATCAGAAACCTTCCTATATGCCGCAAGTGACAACACCTGAATATAACACACAGTGTTGATTGGAACGGCTGCAAGTGCATTTCTTCAATAACTATGACTCAACAAAACAGAAGAAACAAGCAGAAAACAAAGACTAACCAAGAGTAACCCTGCCAGCATGGATTATGTCTCAAGGGCTGCTGTTCTGCAGCCCACAGGTTGACCTAGGTTTGAATTAGCAGCATCGAGCGCCCGCGGGAGTGCAGCACACAGCTCGGCATGAGGAGGTTCACTGTGATTCTCAGCAAACTGACACCAGCTAGCTAGGCTAAGGGCAGCTGTGTCAGACTACAGCACAGCGATATTCTGGATATGAGGAGGGATGCCAGATGAATGGATTCAGATGAGGAAGCAGAGGGAAACAGACTTCTTCAGTTTACTGTGCTGCTGCCTGTGCTCTGTGCAACTTCTTTGGCTGCTTGTTCATTGGTAACTGGCCCTAAGCATTCAGCTTCAGTATTTGCAGCATTAACCCTCACTGGACATGGATAGTCTGCCCAATTCCCTCTTTATATAATTTCTCTTAATGCATAGGACTAAACCTTTGTCCCTAGGGCAAAGGTTTGCAGGAAAACTCCAAGCTCTTTGTATTAAAGATCGATAGCTTTCATATTAGGAAAGAAAAGTAAATAAATCTATCTTTGGTATTTTTCTAAGTTGGATGGAAAATGCGTTCTTTCACTTCATTTTGGTTTGTGGTCTTTGTTGTGCAGATGTTTGTCTGATTCCTTATCGGTTATGGTTTCCATCCACGCCATTCAGTTCCTTTGCAACAGTAAAAAGACCTGATGGTGCCTTAATTTTCTGTTATTTTTATTTTGTATCTGCAACACTAGGTGTTATGAAATTTAGAAAATTTATATACTGTATTTAAGCCCAAAGACATTCTGACAAGTTTTTAGAGGATTTCTATTTAGAGATTGCATTTTTTTGGAAAATGCTTTTCAGAAAACTGTTTAGATAGAATCACATGTTCTTATGATTGTTGTTTTAAATGAAAATGTTATCTAAAAAAAAAGACCAAAACCAGAAGTCACTACATGAGTTCCAGCAGATTAACAGAGCTCCAAACGGATGCCAACACAAGACAAGCATCATTTTAGAATCTTTCCATGCCTGTAATATTGCACTCTAAGAACTCTCATGTACTGTTTCCACAGAAGACATTAGCTAGCAGCAAACAACACATCTAACCCAAAAGAAGTATGGCCCAGAGAGTCATAATCTTGATTGTAGAAGTGGAAATGTAGAAGAAGGTAAATTAAAATGTGCTTACTCTTGCTTCAATAAATAGTCTTTCTGTGTTTACTCGTAACCCTACTTGTTGACAAATTACCTGTTGATTTTAGTGTGAAAATATCTGGTTTTTTCCATCTCTTAAAGGTTTGTGCAATATTCCAATAACAATTTTCGCTATGAATCACTGCTCATCTCAGTTACTTCAATATGGTAATACCAGAAGAATCACACACTGAAACAGTACAGTACAGGCAATCCCCAGTTTACATTTTGTGCTGATTCTATTGCAACGGACTTAATTCTCTGGAAACCAACAATTGAATTACTTAAATTTTTTAGAAATTCACTGGGATGTCGACACTCATCATTTTACGTGTCATCAGCCCAAGAAAAAGAACAATATTCCAAATCACCACAAATTCAAAAGGTAGCATTCTCTAAGTTAACAAAGCTTGTTTGGAGGAGAAACATGCTATGATCCCAAAATGCAGTTGTCTTCTGGGGGAGAAGAACCTTGGACAATTAGAGATCTAAAACAATCTTTTCAGTAGGTAAATTAAATCTAATTTGTATAAAAATATCTTCATATTTTTCCACCCTCAGAGAAATCCTCTGTTGTAATCATAGGATGTCCCTGATGATCATATTGAAACAAGGTCTTAAACCTTTCTTTAAGTAATAGATGAACTGTGAGAATCAAGGGAGGAGTACAATATCACTTTTGTGCAGGAGTTAGGGACAGAAAGCATACACATGAGCAGAACAGGAGGGGCAAAAAGAATAAAGAATGCTGCAGCCAACCAACCAGTCAATCAGAGGAAGCTCAAGAACACTTGGATCCGGTCAATTTTCAGCCTAAAACAATTGCTTTGTGGCTCTCTACCCAGAATGAATTTGACAGCGACTGCAACAATTGGCAATGCTGAAATCAGAATAGCTTTGCAGAAATCAATTGACCTGGACTGACTGATACCACGTAAGAGTCTAGCTCAATGTTTTACAGAAACATGGGATTAGATAAGGAAGGCAATTATCTGAGTTACCCTGGATTTACATTATGAAGTAAGAAAGCAGATCCTGAACTCCCTGGCTACAGCAGGAGTTTCCAAGCCTTTCTAGCAATAGGGAAATACTTAATATTGTAAGGCAGAAAATAAATACACTCTACTTCCTAAGTTTCAAGACACTTCAGGGAAATCATAAAATTTCTGAAATAATTCTTCTCTTCCTATCATCTTTGCAAAGTTATAAAATATGAAGTATTAATCAGTTTTGGAATCACAGATTGACTGGACAGGACCTTAAAGATCATCTAGTTCCAACCTCCATGCTATGAGCAAGGACACTTTTCACTAGATCAGGTTGTTCAAGGGCCCATCCAGCCTGGCCTTAAACTCCCACAACTTCTCTGGGCAACCAGTTCCAGTAATTCACCACCCTCTAAGTAAAGAATTCTTACTGTACCTAATCTACACCTGTCCTCTTTTAATTTAAAACCATTTCCCCTTGTCCTGCCACATTCTGCCTGCATAAAAAACTCTTCTTCCTTCTTTTTGTAAGTCCCCTTCAGGTATTGGAGGGGCACAATGGGGTCTCCCCAAAGCCTTCTTTTCTCCATGATGCTTGGTCTCCAAGATAGATTTTTTTTCCTAAGTGTGTAATATTTTGACAATCACTGTAAATCATGTTTTTTATCACTATAGGAAAAAAAAAAAAAAACTTGTATTTTTCCACATTAAATTCTTCTTCTCTGAAGAAGAAGAGCTCAGCTTCTCTGAAGGAATATTTAGAAGATTATCACCACATATTTATGAATTAATTATTTATGAATCATTAATGAAATATACTTCAGCATATTTCTAGGGAGGTTTGTCATATGGCTTTGATTTTGAGCAAACATTTATTCTTGTTAATAGAATTCTTGGTTAGTCATATTTTTAAACCATTAAATTTTCATAGAAATCACTGTTATTTTAAGAGACAATGAGAAAGTACTTTTTGAAGAGTGCCTAAGTTCCATACTTCCAGTCTTGTTCTACAGAAAATAGAACACACAACAGTGTTTTATATGCCTTCTAAATACATGAAAACTTTGTCTATATAATAGAATACTGGCACTTTCTCTCTCTGGTTTAAGAGGATGCTCATGTCCAGTCTGAAAACTGTGAGCTTTGGCATGTAACGACTAAACAATAAATCCAGTATTTATCTGCTTAGAATCCATCATTGCAAAGAACTAGTATCCAACATGACAACCCCTTCCAATAATGAGGTCTGTCCTGTACATGCTCCCTTCTCATAATGTTCATTTCTGGATTGCCTAAAGTGCTACAAAGATCATGGCTACTGCCCCATATTCCTGTACAGTTATATTAATATTTTGGAGCGATTTGCTTTATTCCTCTCTTTAAGATAGAGAAGAGTCTCTATTGTGTATTCCTCTGCATTTTTTGAGAGGGGAGAAGGTGAGGCAAGGTCTGGACATTGGGCAGTCCTACACTACATTATCATTTCTCATTTACTGTCTTTGGCAAATTCTGTAATTTACAGCAAGTGATACATCCCTAGAATGCACTGTCTCTTTTTGCCTATAAACTTGTTGCATGAATATAGGAAGATCAAACTACTCTTCATTTTCTTTCAACAAACTTTTACTCATGCTCTAGTCTAAAATCTTTAATCTGGCTTTCCTAGGGGAAAAAAGGTCAGAGTAAAGATAACAAAGTTAAACCACCTTCTATATGTACTTTCAACAATTTGGCATTATAGACCTGTTAGCCTAAAAATAATTGACATAATATATCTATGGCAGTAAGATAACTTAAGAATTCTCTTCAAGATAAATGTGCAAGGTTTTTAAACACCCTTCCTTAGATGAGCCCCAGAATGATGGTGGACAACACCCTCAGAAAATGATCTTCTAAACAGTGAGAATGGACCCACAATACTATAAATATTCATGGAAGAAATTATACCCTACATTTATGGAAAGGCACTATATTCATCTGGGAAAATAACGATTGAACTTCATAAAATAAATGATGAAACATAGGGAAAACAATGACCTTTGCTTTTGCTGCACAATTGTGCCTATATGGAAAGAACTATACATACAAACTGTGGTTGGGTTCCTGAAGAACCCTCCAAATAACAACACAGAGAATGGGAAAATCCATAACAGCCAATCCACAATATGCCAGATCACTCACTCAAGATCTCTACTTCATTTTGCTTATCACAATATTAAGAACGCAAATTCTTTACTTCCTGTGCTCTTAACAATTAATAGATTGTCACATTTTTAAGTTTCATCCCAGCTGTTCACCACAAAACTGTTAATTACTGATACTGGAGTCGTTTTAATCTTATTCAGTTCAAAATTCTATGGACAAATTCCGAGATAAATAGTTTTCCTACTACCTCCAAGCTTCAGCCAAAGAGAAAACACTGTTCAGGGAAAATCCTGGAATATATTCACTTCAATTCTTAAATTCTGGAAGCAACCTATCGTGATTTAGTTACACTTGAAGTACTCCAGATTTAATTTTCAATTATCAACATAAAATGATGAAGACTTCTTGTCACTTCCTCTTTCAGCTGGAAGTAAATATTTTTGCACTAGTAAGTAAAAAATAAATGCCTCTAAACAAGAAACACTCATACAAAATTCACCTATGACCAATATACCAATATATTCTTATTTATAAGGCTTTTTCATTGATACCCATCCCACAGACACAGTCAAATACACTTGGGATACAGCAGTAAAAGAAAAAAGAGTAGCAAGTGGTGAGGTAATACAGTTAATGTAAGAATTCTCCTCAAATCTTTGCAACTGAAATGAAACAGGAAAAAAAATCTACTTCTTCCCTACCTAGGAGGGAGTACAAGTATGACAATAGCACATTATTATCATTCTAATGTCACTGAAAAAGATTAGGTTCTGAATACCTGCATTCACATACAGAACTGTTAAAGGCTTCTATTAGCAAACTGAAATTCTAGGTTAAGAACATGCCATGACATTCTTCAATTAAGGTCATGGCATGTTTTCACCCAGAATTACAACTGAACAGGGCAACTGCTATTTTTTGCTACCTTTTCCACCAGACCTTTACACTGAAAAACCGTCTTCCAAAAAGTGTGTGAACTTAATAAATGTTTACAGAAACACTCAATCCAGCCTGCACTTACTTTAACTGAAGATGTCAGAAGATGCCTTTCACAATAGCTCACATTCTGTATTCTTCTGACGAAGTTCATAAGCTTCTGACATACATAGCTCATAAACACTGTATCATGCATTAGAGTCTTATGGAAACTTATTTTACAGATCATAAACATATTCACACCAAAGATAAATCCATAGCATAAAAAAACCCCATAAACACATTTTCTTAGTTCATATTCAAAATAAAAATAGTAAAACAATTTCCTATTAGTCAGAGAGACTAAAAAGAAAAAGGTTTTAAAGTTTTCTCTAAGAAAGAGATGGAAATATAGAACTAAAACACAGTATTTTGCTAGAAGCATACATCAGTCTAACAGTATTATTAGCATTTAAGATGTATTTTGAATTTTAGCTAGTTACTGCTTTCCATCACTGATTTTGCTGTCATCTTTTAGCTTCACATTTCTATTTACATAAAACTAATTTTGTTACGTAGTTTATACACAGTCTCTTATGTTTATTTACTTACCAACAGTATCACATGGTTCATCCTTATGTACACAGAAATCCTTCCTAGAATTGGGGGTGAAAGAAAAAATGTTAAGCAAGTCAAGCTGTTGGACGTTAACAACTGTGTAACCTATTTAGAAACATTTTTTACGGCTCAACGAATAAACACAGAACACCATTATCTCAAAAACTAACAAGGGGAAGCAATGGCCAGGATTGCACAGACCACTTAAATCTCAGGGCAGATTTAAGAGTAGTCAGGTGACAAAACATGTACCGTATATTCAAATTGCACTGCACCTAATTTCTAAGTTCTTTTGGGTTTTGTGATTCGTTTTCTTTTTCTGCAAGCATCTTGAAAAGTAACAAGTCTAAAGCTAGTCTTCCTATCATTTGAAATGAAGATATTTCCAGTGCTTTACATGAGATTCAAATGCAGCATTTAGATCAGTAATAGTCATAAAGTTTTTATTCTAGCAAGTCAATGGATATAGGAATATTACAGGAAGCATTTCTGCTAGGGCATCCCCTTATAGTAGTGGAAGACTTGTAAAAATTAACTACCCTATCTCTAACACATATTTTAGTCCAGTCATAAGTCTATAAATAAGACTGTTCTATCACATAAGGGAGAATAAACATTTCAACTGTGTCTTAAATATCTGCTTGGGATTCATTTTGATTTCACATGTATTTTACTTCTTCTCAGAGACACACAACAAATTACTAAAACAGCAAAGGGAAAACTGCTTTTTAATGGAGTGTTTATAAGTATAGTCAATTTGTTATTTTAAGTTTAAAAAAGGGCTGCTGAGGTATACATGAATTGGAGAGGCTGGGAGGGAACCAGTGGGGGAAAAAACAACAAAAGAACCTCAAGTATAGCAGTCCCACAAACAAAGAAGTTCTGTTTTTCTGCTGTGCCACAGAGTAAGGGTCTCTGCTTTTTGGGGGAGATCATACGAATCAGAGAAATTTAGTTCTTATATTCTGTCTATGAAGGTACACAGATAGACACAGACTCATAATGATAAAGATATACATATAGAGAAACATCCATTTTCCAGGAACAAAATGCAGGAATTGTTTTGTGCTTGCAATGGAAGATACTGACACTTATTTTTTTACAAAGTGTAATTATTCCAAGAGCTGTTTGTTTGCTTCCCACAGACCATTTCTACATGGGGATTTAGACCCAAAAGCAATTTCTAGAGGTTGGCAAATTTCTGACAGTTGTTAAGGGCCACACAGATAGATGCATGGGGTTATATAGCTTTTAATCAACCAGTGACCACTGCCAGATAATGCCATAGAAGAGAAGAATGGCAGTGCTATAAATTGATAAAGTTGTGAATCAACTGATAAGGACAGTCTAGGAATACACTCAAAAGGGCCTTAGAATTGAGCAAAAGGTGGTGAACAAGAAACTATAATCAGACACAGAAGAAAGTTATTTTATTTTTTCAAACCTGCAAGATATTGCATTAATGCACTGGGTTGTAACACAATTCTTTGTTTTGTGCTATGTGACACAAGGGACTTATTGTCTTGTTAAGCAACATGACAGAATGATTAGAAATATGGGACTTGAGGTGAAGCAAGAGAACATGTGTAAAGACAATCTAAGGACATTGACTGCCTTCCATGCACACCCACCCGACCACCATAAAAATTAATTGATGCAATATTAAGAAAAGAAAAAAAAAAGGAAAAGAGAAAATAGATCATACCTTCAACTGTAAAAGAATGATACGTTACATTTTTAAAACTGCCAATATCCAAAAGGTTTCTGCTCATGTAATAGCTTTTTTCTCATATACTTACTGAGCTGTTTTTCTTTTGTTTTCACCTCTTGGCTGAATCTGACTATGTTGTGCATTCAGGGTTTCATTATGGGACTTGGGGGAAATGGTACTGCTATGATTTGGCAAGACAGAAATACAGTAAACCATTCTTAGTTCCCGACTTACACTGAAAGAATGTAATACCTCCTTTAATTTCCAGGAATATGAATGCATTACATACAATTGAGACTAGGCTCCTCAGTAAAGATTTACAGTTCTAGCTAAGTGACTCTCTCAAAAATAATGCATACTACTAAGCCCTCAGACAGATTATTTGCCTTCGCCCTTCTCATCCCTTCTCTCAGCAAAACAGAGCCAAGATATTAAAATTACCATTACAGCTTTAGTGTAATTACAGCTTTTTAGAAGCTTTAGCGGCAGCAGTTGGTAACTGATTCTGTCAATGAAAGCAAGAAATGGTTAAAGCCCACCCACTCCAAGCAGGACATAACGTCCATTATTCCAAATGGTTACTTTGCATACACATGGAAGGGAAAAAAGGTCCTTACTCAAGTGAAGGAAAGGAGGAGCTTTCACACTATTTACGCCTGAACTCTGCACTTGAATGAATTGGCTAACAGCAGAAACAGATTCTAAGCAAGGATAGGTAACCAATAACGCGTTGTTTCAGAAAATTATGTTTAGTTTGTAGATTTTAGTTTATTACATACAGCAATATAAAAGACCTTCACAGCACACAAAGGCTACTTAACTTCTAAAGTATCTCAGTACATTGTCTTGGCTAAAATAAATCCTGGTGTGTAGGTGGGATGTACAACAGAAAACAAAAAGAACAGTAAAGAAAGAGTAATTGAAATCCAGACTTATTTTTTGTGAATAATTTCCAGCATTTCCCATTTTAGATAAATTTAATACTTGGTTTTGGCAAGTCAAAATAGTCAGAAGATCTATTTTTTACTCAGGCTGGTCTATCATTTCCTTCCATATCCTATATTGGAGAAAAGATAAAAAAGACTAGTAACAGATTTTACCAGTCTACCAGATCTTCATTCTAGTTTCACTCTACTCCAGTTTCTCTAATGTTTGCAATTTTGAAACATGTAGCTTGAATAATAGCAGAAGTTAGAATGCTTGAAACTGCAGTCTAACTTCTGCTGTTATTGATTCCAGGGCTTACAACATTTTTGAGGCTTATTGCTCAAGTAGTAAGTTTCCTCATAACATGAGATTTTTATAAGGAATAGCTGCAATTAATGGCAATTGTGGCAAGTGACATTATCATCAAATTGCAAATGCCTTCCCTTGCATTTTGCAAAGTGAATAACTACAACACTGAAGATGTTCCTGTCTCTTCACACAACAGGACATTATGAAATAATTCTCATATATAAACCAATAACATATATACTAATTAATAAATGCACTTTGAATGACAATAATTAAATTTAAAATTACTTGGTGTTAATGAACCCTAAGAAAAATTACTTATTATTTATTTGGGAATTTAAATAAATGGACAATGGTACTAGTGTAAATGGTATTTCAGAAACTGTTTATTATTTTGAGGGTAAATCTCAAAGGCACCAGTATGTAATGATGTAAGTATAAGTGTATCTTAGGAATAACAGGAAATAATATATTTAATTATTTAAAATTGTTAACACATCACTTAGGCTCTGTAAAGCTGAACTGAGATTTAAAAGGGTGATATCAATAGTCCTTATAAAGCTCATATTTCAGTCAGCCTAAAAAACAACATCTCAGAAGTGTAAAAAGTTATCAAATAGCTGAATTGAATGTATTGTTAATATATGGAAACAGATACAGAGTAGTTAGGAATCCAAGCAAGGTGCTCTTGGGCAGAGTCAAACAGAACCTAGACTCAGCATTAGCATTAAACAATGAAAGAAAATACAGAGAAGAAAATACAAAAGCATTCCTAGTAAAGTTTAAAAATTAAATTAGTTCCAATAGATACACATAGGAATCAAGAGAGATCAAATTTTAAAGAGAACTCATCTGAGTAAATTTTCTTCTAGTGTACCCAAAAGTGGCCTCCCAACTTGATTATACAAAACAACAGAAAAAATGAGCATTTGGAAACAGGCTGTAGGAGGGAACAGCATCCTTGGATAAAGATACAGGAAAATATCAAAATGACACCACTACCTCTGTTCACACAATATTTTGTCCAGTTCTGGTACTTATGCTCGAAAAAATAGTTTTGTAAAGCAGAAAAGGTCTGCAAAGAAGTGAGAGAACAATTACAGAGAGTAACCTCTGCAAGTTACTCTGAGACAGAGTTTGGACTTGAGCACAGCCTACAAGTATTTTCATAGGGAGGAGTTTTCCAACAGTTTTTAGCAGCAAAGGGTACAAAGAGATGTACAAAGCGTACAAAGGCTGAAAGCTGAAACAAGAAAAATTAGAAATAAGTCCAACTGTCCACTCAGAAAATAAATAACCGTGTCAATAATCTACTGCTGAACAATATATCTTTCTTTCAAATTTTTGTCCAAGACTTGCCTGCCTTTCTTAATCACAAGGAAAATTAAAATGTAAAAATAACTATCTAAATTTTATGTTTGGGTCTCACACTAGATACTCAGAAATTTTAAATTCAATTTACGTCCATGTATTCCTGTGGAACAGATCTGTACTAGTGAACATATATAGCCTAATTATTAGAGCTTGAAAGAGTAAGCTGAAAACAACAGGTAAATTCATGCAAATTTTTCCCACACCCATTATTACAAGCATTATCACTTCACAGACTCAAATACCTTAAACATAAAAATAAAAAAACCAAAAGAGCATCCGATGACTTAAAATTAGTGTGATTTTTTTTTTAAATACACAAGGTAAAAATACAAGACTTCAATTTTACAAGAGATTCTGGCTTTAAAAAAAAAGGACATATGATCTTTTCAGGTTTCCCTACTTTCTACTGCATTTACAATGCTATTACTAAATAATTAACAGAAAGGCCATGTAAGATTCTCATTGACTTCCTTGACGCCTGCTGGTAGTGTCAAATAAATCAAATTATCAAAAGAGTTGATAAATTGAGTACAAAATTATCAAGAGAGTTGTCAGTATTGAAGTTACAGCGATGAAGACAAAATTAAGAATAATCTCATTTCTCACTGTGCATTTGCAAGAATTCACTTTTCCAAAGCTGAAATTCACTAGGAGTTTAAGGACAGGCAATAGCACCTTAATAATCCAATCTCTATCTCTATCTCTATCTCTATCTCTATCTCTATCTCTATCTCTGTCTCTGTCTCTGTCTCTGTCTCTATCTCTGTAAGTTTCAGCAATTTTGACTGCCAAACACTCCAGGCTTCTGGGGTGTCCCTGTAATATCAGTTTCATTCATGCAGGGATCTTTCACAGACTTCTTCCTCTGACTTCCGTGAGGATTTATTTTTGGTTCAGAAAGGTAATAAAAAGCAAAGTCAGAAAAATCACTGTATTTCTTCTATGCATTGGAAGGTAATAGCAACACCTAAAAAATCTTGTGCAAGCTTTGGGGAGATTGTTGGTTGGATGGTTGAAACTATTGGAAGTGAAACAATATTTATGAAATCCAAGTGGTGTTCATGCCATTAGGTACTTTTATAGAACAAGGCACTTTCTTACAGTGAAATTGCCCAACAGTGCTCTTTCAATTATGTGTCACCGAGGAAAACGAAATCTCAGATACTGAAGATCATAGGAATAAATGGCTGATGCACACTATCAACATGGAGCATCACCGCCTGATGAATATTAGGAGAATCACAGGTCTACTTTCTGTCATAGGAACACATTAAAAGATCAGTTCCGAGGGGTAGAATAAAGAATTTGGTCTTTTTCTGTATAATTCTTTTCACACTTATTCTACAAACCACTGTGACTCAAGAGATTGACTGATGCACTGGAAAAGCAGCAAAATGCACAATTTTTAAGAGAGGGTAGATTCTGCCTCATTCTTGTAACCACATGTTTGTACACTTCAAAGTTTTCATAACCTTATTTTCAATAGAGGCTACAAATGAACTTGAGCACCATCACAGAACAACTGGGAATTCCATGGGCCTTTTCCTGCCTTATCTTCAGTTAGCTCATTCAGGTCAAGCAACCTGTGGAGATAGCAACTGGTAATGTCATCTCTGGGGCCACTAAAATCAGGGCTTTTCTCTGCACACTCTGACACTGTAACTTAAAAGGCAAGGAGGATATCGATGCAACATGCTTCCTTTTTTCCTCAGAAAAAGTCCTGATATTGTCTCTCTCTAAAGTAATCTCTCTGCTAATTTATAACTGTGAATACAGTAAAACTTACTTGATAAAAGCTTTATCAGGACAGTCCTTAAAACAATTTTTGTCTAAATCATCACATTGTCTTTATATCCAACCTCTCTAGTAATCTTTTCTAAATACATTACAAACACTTTCTGTGGTTCTTCTACTTCATGACACCATATTTTAAACAGAATATTATTTCATCAAAATAAGCTGATTTAAAGGGAAATTAAACCAAAACTGACATCATGAAATAAGACCAAAGTAAGTTAAAATTAATTGGTAACATATATGCAGTATTACAGTCTATCTGGGCAGCAGAGAAAGCTATGGGGAGAAGTTGGTTTTGCTTTCCTCTTTACAGAACAAATGCAGAAATAAGCTTTGAAAAGTATGTTTTTCCTGAAAAGGCTATGATGGCCCTTTGGCTGCTGAATAATGGTCTCTATAAAATCCACATTACATTCTTTGTACTTAGTCATTAAAAATTAGTTCTGCAGAACACTCAATACTTCATTTCTAACTCTTTTGGTTTCTACACAAAACTGGCATATGAAAGCTCAGGAAAACCTTCACAAAGAACTCTTGCTGTTCTATTATCACACAAGACAAAAGAGGAAATACGGCAACTTTTTGGATAGTTGCCACAGAATGTGTTGGATACCCAAAACTTTACGCATTTACTCTAACAACACTAAGCAGTTGGTGTTCATCTGTATAAATAAAATAATTTCTCTCCATAAAGCAGACCTGCTGTTCAAAGCTCTTTGGAAGTTGTGACAAAGGAGCTTGTTTCATGCTTGCAAAACAGAATGAGACTCTGAATTAACAAAACACACGTGTAGAGCCACACATGGTGTTAGCTACACCATAAACCTGATGATGTGTAGAGGTAGCCTGGATTAGCAAAACATTCCCAGTCAGAAAATTGCTCTGGTATGATTTACTAGCAGCTAAAGTAGCTCTCAAGTGGGAGGCAGTACAGTCTGGAGAGTAATACCATTGAAAAATAAAAGCGTCAAAAGAACAGATCTTTAATTTCTGGCTCCAGCACTAACCTACTGTCTGACATCTAATCAATCACTTCCCTTCTCTCTACTTCAAATTCCTTAAAACTGATCAGAGATTTAATTAAAAAAAAATTGTATTTAAATTGACAGGTAAAAAAATTGTAACAACTCTGGAGTGAGTTCAGACAAGAGGCATGTAAGAGCTGGAGCAGCAGGCTAAGACAGTTTGGGTTGGTCAGCCTGGAGAAGAGGGGAGCTCTTAAGAGCTTTAGGTGCTTTAGGAGTACCTAAAAAGCAGGCCTATAGGAAGACTGGAGAGGAACTTTTTACAAGGGCACGTAGAGGGGAATGTCATTAAATGGAAATTGGCAAGGTTTTTATGAGATACAGGGAATAAATTCTTTACTGTAGATATGTGAGACATTGGCCTAGGTTACCCTGAGAAGCTGTGAATGCCCCATTCCTGGAAATTCTAAAGTCAAGGTTGGATGGGGCTTTTACCAATCTGATCTAATACAAAGTATCCCTGCCCATAGGGGAGGGAGGTTTGGAATTAGATGATCTTTAAGGTCCATTCCAATCCAAACAATTCTATGATTCTGTGAAATCAGAATATCATTATTATAAAGCAGAAAAGCATCTTAACACATAATCATACTTTTACAAAGCTTTTTTACCATTTAGAATCACAGAATCCCAGAATTGTTAGGGTTGGAAGAGACTTCTGGAGATCATCCAGTCCAATCCTCCTGTCAAGGTAGGGTTACCTGGAGCAGGCGACACAGGAACATGTTCCAGTGGAGTGTAAATGTCTCCAGAGAGGGAGATTCCATGATCTCCCTGCGCAGCCTGTTCCAGTGCTCTGAAATCTCAATGTAAAGAAGTTATTCCTCATGTTGAAGTGAGATTTCTTGTATTTTGGTTTATGGCCATTGGCCCTTGTCTGGTTGTTGGGCACCACTGAAAAGAGTCTGGCACCATCCTCTTGGCACTGGCCTTTGAGATATTTATATTCACTAATGAGATCCCCTCTCAGTCTTCCCTGGAATAAAAAGGCTCAGCTCCTGCAGTCTCTCCTCATAAGAGAGATGCTCCAGACCCTCTGCAAGTACCCCCTTGTCTTTTCTATACTGCTTATACTGAGTGGCCCAGAACTGAACACAGTACCACAGATGTGGGCAAATAGAGGGGCAGGATCACCTTCCTCAACCTGTTGGCCACATTCTTCTCAATGCACCCAGGGTCTCCTTGCCACAAGGGTACACTACCAGCTCGTGGTCAACTTGTCATCCACCACTTCCAGAAATGTCGTATGAAATCCAAAAAGCTGTGTGGCCAAAAGCACTGACAGTTGAAGACATTTCCAGACCACTGACTCTCATCAGCTTAACTAATTGCATCAGTTCAGAATGCCTCTGACTCTTCTCATAAAGGCTCGTTAAGCTGAAGATGAAACAATGATGGGAAAAAGGTGTCATAGGCTTTATTTACTTCATAGCATCTTACTACTCATGAGATACACCTTACAAGCTAAAGAATGCAGCCCTAAGTTCACTCCCCTGGCCCATACAGGCTTGAAGCATTTGATACTTGCTCAAACTGCTGCTGTTATTGCAGACACTGCTGGCTGCCTCAGCTGTCTCAAAGAAGAGAGCCTAGGGACAAGCAGAAGGCTATAGCTCATTATTTTTGAACAGTCACAAGGAATATGTTGATGTAAGGAAGTCTATTCCCCTTTAGCCATCCTGATTAACCCAGCGCCATATATGATACTCAGGCATCCTTTATGCCTTGGCCCAAGCTTACTCTTTCCTACTGCTTGCTTCTTTTCTTCCCCCTTATTTCTTCCTGACCTTCCCCCCCACGCCATCCCAGACCCACAGTGCACTCACTACTATTAAAATCAGTTTGGGGTCTTAATCTACAAAATTTACTTCTAGTCTGTCACTCTAAGTATGTTTCCTGATGAGCTAATGAAAAGTTGCTGCAGAGAACATTATTTCTGGTGTCTTCCACCAGACTTGAACTGCTTAGCTAATGTATAAACGTGTAACAAAGAATAATACACCCCCCGTAAAGCCCCAACAATCCATAAAACTGATACACACATCAAATAGAGGAGGATGACATAGAGTAAGAAGTGTGGGCTTTTCTAAGAAAAGATAAGAAGGGATTGAACAGCAAAACAGAGCTCTCACCAATGACAGTTTGGACTTCTAAATTTCCTGTTTCCTGTAAGTAACTGTAACTAACTGGCTCTCCAAAGCAGGAAAATTTAGGGAAGCATTTTTCTGCTGCAAAAGATTGAAATACACTATAGATAACAGAGTAATCAGAATGAAACTAATTTAAAGAAAAATGCATTATTTTTTATTTTATATAGGATCCCAGTAAGAGTGCTCTGAATAAATAGCAAAAGACTGCATATAGGTGTAAAGATTACACATGGTTTTAGAACACTATATCACTGACTAACATGGGACTGCAGAGTGGTACTCTGCCACAGACAATCACAGGGATTTTCTTTGGAAGGGAGCTCTGAAGGTTATCCAGTCCAAGCTCCACCTCAAAAATGACACTAAGTCCAACCCCAGGCTGGTTGAATCACCGTTCTGTCCTTTCCTCTGTATCATGCCTGTATGCTGGATGAACACCAACAAGCATCCCCCCTGCGCACTACTTACAGACAAAACCATGACAGTACCTGCTTGGAAGGAAGAGGTGAACTGGGGGCCTATTTCCTTCTCAATGTGTGAAATGCTTGACACTTAAGAGTAACAAGGAACTGCAGATCTGGAATCATACCCTTGTGGCTGCAGGGCATATACTGAAGATGTATGTGATGTACCTTCAGCACACACTGAATCACACCAGCTCCAGGTCAGCAAGAGGGAAGCATAACTTAGTAACGTGCCTGATGCTGATCTAGCTCTGAATGGTTTAAATATACTTTTGTGTTTTGACTGAAAGTATCTACAGGTCTGGGATGCTGCCTCTTTTAAACAAAGGCACATGGATGAAGAATTCCAACCTCTGCTATACAAATAAGGCCTTATCTATATAGCCAAAGAAGAAATAAGCTACTAACCTGTTCATAATTTCAATGTTTACCATTTACTGCTTTCTGCACCACCTTTACCTTACAACACTTTACCACCACCTTTCCAGATGCCTCACAATGCTCCCTTCCTCACTACAAACTCAATTCTTACTGTGTTGGCCATCTACTTTGATCTATGTCCACACGGGCCTTCTGCCTATTTTTTAATGCTCATTTTTCACAACTTTACCTCGTGATCAGTATGGCTGCATCAACCGAAGTCATGTCTTCTCCCCAGCTTGTCGACATTTCTAAGTGTATATCATTCTTCTTGCCAAATTCTTCGTGTTGCCATTTACAAAAGCTTTCCAGCATTTTTTCACCATGATGCCCAATATACATATCTGCCTGGAAATAAAGAACAATTAATGTTACTAAAATTAGAGTTCTGTAAATAGAATTTGGAACCTTTTTTAACTGAGCTAGCAAAAATATTCTGCTTTTTATGGCATAATATGTCCATGGCAAAACAACTCAAACTTCAGGTACAGAGACCAACTTCCTCACATGTTAGAGACACAAATGAAGACAGTGCATTGAGAGTGTAGATGCATCTGTTCACCCAAGCTCTAGTCATATTTATTTGCTGATTTCTCATTATCCATGGTAAGAAAAAGTATAATGATGTTAAGATTCAGAATTCGAACATGAAAAGAGATTACTCCAACTGCTGAGCGGAACTGTGGACAGAAAAACTTATTAACTGAAAAATTATAATATTTTAGATTAGAACTATTGGTAAGGGAATCCTATTTCCTTATGAACTAAGTGCTATATCAGCTTTTGTTTGTCTAGGGATTAGACAACAAAGAGCATCAGTTCTTCTACAATCCAATGGATTTAAAGGAGATTATTTTTCTATTGAGATATGTGAATGCACAAAAAGCAGAGCAGAAGCAGATTTTGCAAAGATCTACCTGGTTTCCACACGGAAACTTTGACTGACTTTTAATTCCAAGCACAGAAAAGTCTCAATACATGCAGCACATATATTAGGAGAAGGTTAATCTTTACTGGGGCTGCTCAGCAGTACAAATCACTAAATAATATAAAAAAGCTAATCAAGGAAATTTTTTAGCCGTTTAAGTTCATGAATATTGCAAGCTTTTACAGAGCAACAAGCTAAGTAGCATTACCCTCTACAGGCTAAGACAAATGTCATAAATACCTACTGGAGTCTCATGAAGAAGGACAAGTTTAGTCACCCGAAGATTTACTTGTAATCCTAGACTCTTGTGTTGGAAAAGATTAAAAACCTAAGAGAGATTAAAAAAACAACAAATAAAAATATGAACTTGTATTGCACGTACACTAAATACAAATAACAGAACCCCAAAGAACCTCAAAAGCTCTCATATTCTACTGTGACTGCTTTTATTTTCTGTAATATGAACAGAATATTAAGATAATGTACTGTGTTGGTATTCTGAAGTGAAAACAGAGCTTAGACAATATTCTTTCTGGGAGCATAAATAAAGACCTTTTCTTCTCAATGGCTACCATAATCACTTTATAAACTGTGGCCTGTTTCTCCAAATGTTTACACACACATTTAATACTGTTCACATGAAAATTTATATTCAGTTAAATCCATGATCTTGGACCAAGTGGTTTGAGCCAACATCCAACTGCCTAATTCTTCCTATCATTCAGAATAGTTAAAGCTCATACTCATTTTTCATCTTACACTCCTTCTTTAGAATACTCTTTCCTTGCATATTACAGGTGCTATTTTTCACTGCTTGATGCACCAAATGAGTGCACTGCAGCTCCAGACAGAACTGGAAGGGAATGCAATTGTCCACGTTCATTACTCTTTCTTTTTTTCCCACCACTACTGATCACATAATCCTTTTCATAACAAGCACAGGTCACCAGAAATTATACAATATCCCAACCTTTCCAACAACACCATGGGCTTCTAACCAAAAAGCCATCTTGTTGTCTCATTTCCAAGCTTCCCTGAGAGGTATGACCAGACAGCACAGACAAGCCTGCAGCACCATGGTTTTCTGCTGCAAAACATATGGACTAAGTCTTGACAGCCGGCTGATGGTCCTGCTCTGACTGTGTCTTACAGGTGTTCAACCAAAATCATGAGAAGGAGAAATGAAATCGGCTGATTTTCATTCATTCATTTCGGCGGTTGGCAGGCTGGCATTGTTGGCAAATCATCAATATTAGTTTTAAATTTCCTACCATGTTTAAGATGGTCAGAATAAATCTTCTGGCAGCATCTGTTCCATGATACGAAACCATAGCTGGATCTGCCACCACAACAGTTTCTATGTTGTACTCCTGAGGTAACTTGTAAGAGTATCGCTTTCCTCTTCCACTTTCTGACACTTTTTGAGTCTTGGATTTTCTTTTATCTGTAAACCAAAACAGTGCTTGAGAAACTCATCCTTCAAACTACTCCTGCAGTACTTTTTAGGGTTTGTTACCCTTGGTTATGTTATAACTCTCATTATGTGGATAGCAATAGGTTAACAGTAATATTAATAGTAATATGGATAGTAATATGGACTTCAATATATTATGCTTGTTTGCCACTGCCAATACTAAGGCTCATGCTGAAGGTCTCTACTATGTATAAATATTAGCTCATATCAAAAAAACAGGAATTTTTATCCATTTTTCAAGTAAAGTCAGAAAGATTGTTTGCATCCTTTCAACTGATATATTTATTAAAAAAATATGTGTCTCTGCTTTGTGGGAGAAAACTGAACTCATGTTAGGACTGAAGGAAAACCAATCACACTGATATTGCAGAATTTTTGTCTGTCCATCTTCATAAATCACAGAGAAAATATCTTGATGTAATTTTATCTTAGCATACAAGACAACAAATACAGATTTGTCACAGAATCATGTATTTGGTGAATACATGCAACAATTCTGTGATATGCGAAGAGGAAGGAATATTTCAGATGAATGACAGAGAATGACATAGGTTTGTTAGAAAGAAAGAAGTGCATTTTTACTGACATGACTTCAAAATCAGTCCTCCTGTCATTATAAGCAGCTGAAGCAAAGTAACAAAACCAAACCCCGGAAACAGGCCTCCAAATCTACAGAAAGCTACAAGTTGAAAACATGTCATGTTTATGGTGAGGTTGAGGTTATTAATGGCATTCATTTTCAGTTTCCCCTCCAAAAACCCAGCAAAATCTCCATTATTGCTACAATACATTTGAAGCCCCCCTGCCCAATTACACAAAAAAGCCTGAAGGTGGTCAGATTTATGAACAGCAGTTAGCAATGCCGTTTTAAATAACCTAATTTAAAACAAAATGCAAAATTAAACTCCTTGTTGTAATGGACAAATTTTGTTAGATCCTCTTGAGAGGATGTAAAACTTCTGGGACTGATCTCATTGAAACCAAGTACAGTTTTTTCAGCATCCACAATGGAATATCAGGCTCTCTGTTTACCTAAAAAAGCGATGTTTGACATGACAATTGTATTCTGGAAACAATCAAATATTCAGAGATTTTGAGGAAATGTTTTGTAATTAACCAATCTCATCTCTAATAGGAAGGTTCCTGCAGTGTATTTTAAAATACATGACCACTCTCCAAAAAATAAGTCATTCTTCAGGACAGTGCTAAAAATGAACTCACAAACTCAATTAATTCACAAATTAAATTTAAAATATAAAATACCAATGGAAGAAGGGTCTGTGATTTAAATATACGTGTAATAAAGATTTTATGCAAATACAATGTAGATACATATTTTGCAATGTAATATGTCTAAATTAGGCACACTTTAAAAATGTTGTCTATCCTTCTCTGTATCATTTGTAAAAGATTATATATGTGAAGGATTTAGTCCATCCCACTTCATATGAGAATGTCTAACTGATGCCTCTACAAGTGGTGAGAGTGTAAGTACTACTAACACATTTATTAAAAGAAAAAAGTATGTATTCTCCAGAAATAAATGTTTGATGTTTGATGACCTAGAATTAGAAACAGCTTACAAATTTAGGCTATCTAAATCTAAAGTCGCTTATTTTGATCCTTCAGACACTTGCTTAGCCTTATAACTTTTGCTACACTGTAGCCTGACTCATGTTTGCTAACTGAGGATCTACAACCTCGTTTATAAAACATTATGTGTGTTTTCATCCTCTTTTGAGGATAATTTCTAATGAAACCTCAGTGTTAGTATTTGTGCCAAAAAAACCACTTCCTATAAGCTATACAACTATGGCTTGCCATACAAACATCTAATGCTGCAAGGGTAAGTTATAGATCTAAGTTTAAAAAGTAAACCCATGTGGGTTAAAAAACGTCTCTTATGACCCACCTGGTCAATATGCCTTTCTCCTAGGCACAGTGCAGTTTCCAGCAACAGTTTATTCACTGTTCACTTCTTTGTAAAAGACAGCAGCTAGTAATTGAAAACTTTAAATTTAATCTTAGCATGTAAGAGAATTCTCTTAATACATCTCTCTAAAACTTATGGCTAGCAGCGCACTTCTTTTCAGAACTGACAGTCCACAATAAAATACACCATTGTGCTAAACACTAAGAACACTGTGGTCCCATAAACTGTTGAAACCTCTGTCTTTTGGGATTGTAGTGGATGAGAAGACTACACAGCTCTGTAGACAAGCTGTCTGCCCATCATTTGCCTTAGATATCTCTCCCATTAACAAGCCAATGAACAATCTGTTCTTGGCCAGTCAACCTTTTACAAATTGCTGGCAGAAATCCCCATCACGAGATCTCATTTATCTGAAAATTGCAGCTCTTTCCTAAGAACTTTAAATAAATGGAATTAGTAATTTTGGTACTACTTGTATTCGAATAACTGCCACAACTGCTTCCAGATAACAAGCGAAACAGGCTTTAGGCAAAAAACTCTTGTTTCTTTACATACTCATAAATAAGTAAAAATTACAAAGAACTATTCATTATTGAAGGCAAAGTATGTAAGAGACAAAAACTGCTGCAGAAGACCCAGCTACACCACTAATGCACGTGCTAACAAGATCAAAGATGCATACATTGATCTTAAAAATTTAACTACATTGCCAAAATAAAAAATAAATTCTATAGGAGGATTCTGTGCAATAAGACTTCTGGTTTGTGCAACTATGGAAAAAAAGAAGATTCCATATCCATATATTTTTTAAACTCAGTTGACTGAAAAGGAAAGCTAGGAATACTGCAATACCTCAGCAAGAAGGCTAAAAATACTGCAGCAAGTACATTTGACATAAAATAGGCAATTAAGAGAAAACAAGCAGGAATGTTAACAAAACAATAACCCCACCCTAAAAAAATCTAGAGATTTTAAAATCCAGCTACTATAATCACAGGTTACATAAAGTATCTGAGCCAACATTAAGAAGAGGCTGTGACTACAGGACTCGGGGACACCTTCAAATTCTCAGGCACAAAAGCATTTCCTGAGTGTATGCACATGCAGCCCAGACTACAGAGGAATCACCATCACTCCCCAGGGGGTAACCTAGTCATACGGAAATTGCAGTATTCTGCCTACTAGGGAATATTCAGGAGCTTAAGAAGCCACGAGCTATGCCTCCACTATAATTTGAATAGGGATTTAAATACTTTCCTACAGAGTGACAACATTTTTCTGACCCAAGGAGTAGAAATAAATATCTCAAGTAGCACCAGTCTCCATTTTATGCAATCTCATAGATCCATGACCAAGATTGTTTGCACATTTTATTGCATGACTATCACATAGAAATGGGCTGTGAAGCAAGCTCTCCCAGCTGTGTTGCTCAGTCTACATCCCATAAAGTAAAACTTCTGCTTTTGATTCAGTGATACTTAGCAGGCTTTTCTCTACAATATTACATCATTCCAAGAGGAAAAACACACTTGTATCTCAAGACAGTATATTGTTTAATGCCAGAATTAAGAATGAGAAGAGGAATCTTCCAATCTCACAAATTCAGAGGGGATTCAAAATTCACATTTACAGTATACTGGCTAAGAGGTTTTTTTTTCCCAATGTACCCCATGCCTTGACCATGAGTTCAGTTCACTGTGCAAACAACTTCAGTTTGGAACAAGTGCTTCAGAGCACGTAGGAAAAAAAACCCTTAGCTTCCCAATGTGGTCCTTTGCTCTAATTACAACTGCTTCTCTCACTTTTTTTTCTATAACACACTTCTGCACTCGTTTCTTTCAAAGGTTGCATGGGCCATGTGCTAAAGAAAGGTGTGGAGTGTAAGGTCTGTCTACAGACAGACCTGAGCAACTGGCTCAGGTACATAAATAAATCATAGACACTTTCAACAAAAGGATATACATGCACACTGTCGACAATCAAGAAAGCATCTGCTTCTGTCAGTATGATTCTCTCCCTCGCCTAATTAATAAGAAAACCACCCCATTCACAAAAACAAGTTCTTTGTTCTCTCCAAACAACTTTGGCTGTGCAGCAACTTTCAATCAAGCCTTCAATGGCAATGGACAACAGACAATACCTTCTTTGATTGCCTCTGCTGGTTCTCCATGAAAAGCTATTATTCCCAATAGTGATCCTTCAACACCTCCAGCACAGACATTCATTCCTTCTGATAATTACAATTCATCACCGGCAATGCACATTTGCTTGATAGGTAGACAGCCTTTGAGATCAATTTGGAACAAAACCAGCAACAGAAATACCTGTCTCTATTCTGACACACAAGCACTGTAGAAGCAAGAGATATGGTTGTAAGATAGGACCATAATGCTGAGAAGTTGCTGTGTTACCAAGGTTGTAGTTGCTCTATTTCACAGTTACACTTCTATCTCAGACTATCTCAGAGCCCCACATACTCATCTGCTTTATTTTTGTTTAATTGATCTACTTAGCTTATTATTTGACTTAGAATTCTGAAACACATACATTAAGGCTTTTATTTTTATGCTTCTATTCACCTTTAAGACTACCATGTGTGTAGCAGGTGTCTGTAGCATGAATTATTTTGGTGATATTAACTAAATTCATGTCACACCAACAAATTGCTCTCAGCATAGACAGAGCTTTTAAGCATATAACTTACTGCACTCCCTCTTAGTAAAATAACCCGTAGCAGTAGAGTGAGGGACTGTTTTTGCTAGAACAACAGCACTAAATAGCAGCTATTTATACTCCCTGGCAATAACGTTGTGTCAGAAAATGCTATTCAGTTATGCACAGCTTGAGCTATTTTGAAATTGTAAAGCTGGTAGTAGTTGTAATGAAACTTCCTTCAAGCAGATATTTGATTCTCTGTTGACAGATTATGTATGAAAAATCAGAGCTTTGAGTGTAAGATTATTACAAAAGAATAAACTGACTTTCCCATTTTAGAGCATAAGAGAAAGTGAAAGGATATTTGATAATGAACATGACGGAAGAATAATGTCCTTACAAACAAGTTTGCATCTTTACCCATTTTCAAACCCATCACTTGTTTTCTACCTTGTCAGATACTCCTCCCCACGTTTTGCAGTGCATAAACCATGCATACTTTTCATTTTTTTCTTTCTTATTCCCATACACATAAAGGCATGCATGCTCTAATTCACTTTTCTCTAATAGGGAGGAATAAACAACTTTACTTAATGTGAATAACTTTTGATAATATAGTAAATTGAACTTTCAGATAAGCAGCATGAATGTAATACAATGCCTACAAGAGTAATATAAAGCCAGCTGGAGGAAGTTATGTGTCATTTTTTTCATCCCACTTTGATCAAAAAGAGCCTTGCTTTGCTAATTTATCTTTGATTTTAAACTCTGGATGGATGCCTAACTAAAAAAACAATGCTTCCAAAATGGAAAAAAACCAAACACCACAAAACCTGTCACATTTATTCTGTAACTATACAAAGTGGACAGAGCAGTATAAAAGTTCAGGAAGGATCAGAGAGCCATGGAAAAGTTTTGGATGAAAATGATCTCCAGAAGGCAGCTAGTCCAACCTCCTACTCAAGTCAGGCCAAGTGTCAGAGTATGATCAGCTCTCTTAGAGCCATTTCTAAACATGCTTTATGAACACCTGAGGATGTGGACTCAATAGTCTCTCCAGGCAACCTCTTCCAGTGCAAAGCATTCTTGTAGAGATTTTATTTTCCTTATGGAAATTGAAATTTCCTTGAACACAAGCTACAACTGTTGTCTATCACAGCATACCTCTAAGGAATGTCTGGCTTCATCTTCCTTCTGCAGACCCTTAGGGTCCAGACAACTGCAGCTGCATCCTTCCTTTGTCTTTCCTTACCTGCTTGAAATAACTTAGTTCTTTCTGCCTCATCCCAAATGTCATATAATCCAGCCTCCTAACCATTTCAGTGCACTTCTGCCATTTTCTTTGCATTTTTGCCAGGATCTCACTTACACGTGAAAAAGAAGCCAAAAAATGTGCACTCATTCTGGTTTATTTCCTAGGAGAAAAATAATTTTTCACAACAACATTAGAAATACCCTCAGTGCATGCTGAGGAAAAAGGACTGACACGTCCTCCATCCTTTGAAGAATGACAGCTGATGATGAAGCAGAAAAAACAAAACACCATCTTGCACAAAAGCAATTTTTCCCTTCTCCACTGAAAACTATGAAGTCATCACTATGTACCAAACTTCTGCTGAAATCCTTCTTCAACAACTTGTCCTACCTGCCATTGAGGAAGATGCATTAGGATTGCTTCATGCACATCTTCTAAGTGTCATTTATAGAACATTTATAAAAACCACTTCAGAAAAATGACAAATTCGGAAGTTCAAGATTAAAAAAAAAAAAACAGGAAGAACTCTTTAACTTTGTTTTAAAACAGAAAACTAAGTACAAGAATTGTACACAGTGAGTGATTAAGCAGCTCTGATGACAGAGAGAGGCAAGAAACAGATTTTAATGATCAAGTTGAAATAAAAAAATGCCCTAAAGATATCTACTTTCAAATATAAATGCATATTAAGAAGCAGCGTCTATCCCTAATGCACAATTCCCTCTCCCAACAAGTGAGAGGAAGCCGTAGCAGCTTTAGCATGCCATCTCAAGAGTCCACCCTAGGGTACTGCTGCAAGAATGATCAGTTTTGCTTCTGTCAAGGCTCTTTTGTAACTCCTATCTACTTTTCGCAAAAATATATTTGCTACATTGAAACCTTTCAGTGAGATTTTTACATTACCTGTAACAACACCACAGTACTGATTCTGAGAAGGTGGCTTTTCAGAAATTTTCTCCTCTATGGACCTTTTTCGTCTGTACACCCTGTGTGCATGTCCTGTCACAGCCAAAGTGCGATTGAGTGGCTCAATAAATATGAAGTCCTCATTAATCTGTATAAACCCCATCTGCAAAGGAAAACAAAAGGAACATATAAGGTAAGAATTTATTACATTGTGCACAGTTCTGCAGGACAAAAAAACCCCACAACACTTTATTTAAGAAATCACTTTGTTTTAGTAACCTTATGAGCAAAGTGAGTACCTTTGTATTTTACAAGTTTTCTGCTTAAATAAACTTGAATAAATTTCATTTATTTCAGCTAACTCTGGGTGGGTGGGTGGCTAGGTGCCAGTAGCATATGCACAGTAAAAGATATGGAATGTTAAAAGTTTACTTTGGGAGACCCAGAGGGTCATTTATATATGCACAGCATGTACAGAAAAGTCCATACACTGGTTTTATTATTTATTATTGTCACATTTTTAGATAACTATATTTAATGAAATAACAGGAACATCGTAAGGCATATGAATATACACTGCACAAACGTGAGGGTGGAAAAGAAATCTTGTGGCACTCTTTTTACTCTTTTTCAAACTAAAAGAACCCAAAACTATTTAAAAACGGCAGAAATCCCTCCTAGGTTTCCAGCAGTTACACCAGAAAAATATTTGAATACAGCCGTTTAGTTGGTTAACTCTTCCCCTGTCCCAACATATTTATACACACAAACACACTTGAAAAGTTAACACACCAGATGCACATCTAATATTACAAGAGTGTAGCCAAAGCTTTAAAAAAAAGAATACTATAAAACACACTTATATAAATACCACACAAATAAAACTCAGTTCAAACTGCTAAGCTGCCAATACATACAAGTTCCTATCAAGAGTAAAGCTGGAGACAGCAAGGTTTTGTGGAGGATTTTTCCCCACATCAGTATGACTGACAGTTCAACTCCTCATCCTCTAAACTTAAAAAAATCGATGATACTGTTACGCTGCATAAAGACAACAGTATGATATATCTGGCTAAGAGAAGCAGAGAGCTCTTCTCTATCTTTGTATGTAGCATCAATGGAAAGAAACAGAAAATAATTTTGTTTCTTCTGGAATCATGTACATGCCATTATTACATTGGATATCCTGGCTGACAGATGAATAAACCATCCTAAGGAAGAAAACAAAATCAAAATTTTTGAGTGGCACAAAACACAATTTCTTTCAAACACAATACTTTTGAAAGAAAAAATCCAACAATCTTTCTGCACAATCACATGAAACAAATGTGAATACGCACATTTAATTTTTCAATCAGGTACAATAGCTAAGGAATGCTGAACAGATGTCGAAAGGTCATCATTAACACTGCATATAAACACAAATGTATCTGGGGGTTTGGCTGTTCCTTTTCCCTTTTGTACTTACTTTTCAGGTACAGTTCAGTGGAAGCTTTAAATGTCACACACTAGAAAATTAGCTAGTTGTGTATTGCTAAGTACTTTCTGTACACCTACAAGATAACATTTCTTGAAAAGTGTATCTTTAAAAATGCTAGTTTTATGCAACAATTAACTAGTCTTATATAAACTACAAATGATGTAAAATTAATTTTTATTTAAAAGCATAATTCTCAACTACTAGTAAAATGCATAGTAAAATCATTTTCTAGTGAAATGATTTTCATTTGATTTTTATGTCTAATGCTGAATTTCACTCAGGCAGAGATTATTTTACTTTTTTAAAGAATTATTTAGCATATGGAAGATGTTGATAAACTGAATATAGAAGAGGAATAGCAGCCCATTAGGTGGTGCTGCAAGTATCTCCTGTCCACCAACAAAAAGCAAGGCCTTCATCCCTCCTGGACTGACTCAATCATAGAACATTCGTCACATCTCTTCTATCTCCATTCTCTTCGTTGCAAAATGAAACCAGGGCTTTAGGATGATGCTCATCAGACTGCCACCGTTCATGAGACATTCTGAAAAACTGTGCTGGGATTGACATTTAATGTTTCCTTTCAGCTCCTTGCATAAACTGAAGTTTAATTCATTGGTAGAGAAATCCAAAATTTATTCCCTGTCTCCTGAGTCAGAACTTAGAGAACTGAACAGGGAAATAGAGTTAGATATATGCAAATAGGTAATTTTCAGACAAATGTGTATAACTAAATAATCTCTGATGGCATTTTGACTGCTTCTGGAAAAGAAAAAACAAAACAAAAACAAAAACAAAAACAAAAAACGCACCATAAAAAATCATTATTTCTCCAACTTTTGGATAATTTCACAGGTAGAAAGTGGTAGGTGAAGCTGTAGCTTTGTTAACCATGCCCTGATATTTCCATAAGCATTACAAATGGAGTTAAGATCTTTTTTAATGAAGTAAACACAGAAAGCAGAGAAGTCAGAGCATGCATTAAAGCATTTCAGTTTCAGCATTTTCAGATATTGAATGCCAGGGCCAATTACAGCCTTTAGACAAAACTGTTCAAACAGCAAAACTTCCATGCTATGAAAATGCACAGCAAAACAAAGATTATAAAGACAGAAAAGCAAAACCCTAATATCCATCTGGGACAGAACTGTGAGTTCTGACTAACTGACACATCTTCCAACAGTTTCATGTGAAAAAATCCTACTGCTCACAGCTGCAATTGAAAAGCCTACCAGGATGCTGGACTTATCTCATCTAAAGGTAACATAGTATGCCACTCTTTCCCCAACTTTATCACGTTTCTTACATTAAAAAAAACCCACAAACTTAAATGTAGTACAACACTCAGTAGATTTCAAGCCCAGCCCAATCTCATTTGGCAAAAAAATCCTCAAGTTTTGTGGCTATTGATGAACACAATACTTGTATTTTATTTACTTTATGCAGTAAAGAGAGACCTTAAGTATCGGGCAAACTTCAGCAGATGGGCCAATAAAACCTTACTTGTACAAAATTAACTTTGGATAGTGGGAAACCAAGACAAATGAAAACAACACCTTTGCCCAGCACGCTGAGTGGCACAGGGCAGGTGGGAACAGCAGGTGTGGTCAGCATGTTAGAGTTTCTCCCTGCTGCAGCCAACTCTCCACTGTCTTGTGAAGCAAATGCACACAGTGAGCAAGGACAGGCTGAACAAGATTCTACTTCCTCCTGCTCCCAACATACTGCCCAAGGCACATATCAATGGGAAAAATGCATTCCTACCAGACCCAGAAAATGTACATATTATTTAGTACACTTGTTGCATCCATCAGCACCAAAATATTAATGTCACATTTGCAGTATAAAAATTAAAGGTTATCTTCACTGTACCATGAAAAAAACCAAATTGTCTTTACAAGTGCAATATTTACTTGTTTTGAAATATAATCTTTGTGCTATTTGTCAAGTGTCCCAAAACTGAGGATCAATTGCTGAGTAAACGGGCAAAATCTTTAATTTGTATGTCAGTATCCCCCTCCGAAGGTTTTTCTCCACAATTTTAACAATCCATATTTAATTTACTATCTTGACTATAACAATTCTATCAGAACCTGACCTGAGCTGAAATACAATAAAAAGTCTCCAGCTCTTACTAATAATAAAGCAAGTTCAAATAACTTTTTTAACTGTGTAAACAACCATGTAAGAACTTGATAAGCTGTTTTTATTCAAATGCACCACCACTTTCCATCTATAAGAACCTTAATTGCTAAAGGCTGAAGAAACATAAACTTGATGATCTCAAAAGTCTTTTCCAACTTAATTAATTCTACAATACACACAAAATGTAACTGCAAACAAAAGATATAAAATGTACCATTTCTAAGCACTCTAATTTTTTTAAGTGTCTTTTCCAGTAAAAGCACAAATGTGCTTCCTAAATTCATGGTGGTGTTTTAATGTCAGATATTCGGTCACTGCACTGCTATCAGCAGTGAAATTTATGAACCAGACAGGAGTCCCTCCAAGGGCCAGAGCTCTCTGTGCAGTGCTGGTTCAAGTGACCACTTCTTCTACATGCCAACCACTCTTTGCTCTTCTGGTTGCAAATGCCAGACAGCTGTTGACTCTTGGAACTTACACTGCCACAAAGTTCCCTGGTTCAGCTTGTACCACTACTTTCAGAAATGTCAGTGCAGTCTCAACTATTGCATACTTGACCTTCACCCGTCAGAAGAATATTGGTAGAACCAAATCAAAACTCGTAAAATGCTGCCATTATGTGTTTCCTCCTCCATTCTCTCCCTTTGCCCAAGAAGCTCTTGTCCACTTTCTGGTTGACTAATCTGTGGCTTAAAAGATCAGAAACACCTGAACTTAAGAAGCATCTGTGACCCAGGAAAGCACACCCCAACACATGAAAAGACTGAAAGACTGTGTATTCTATGAAAAAATAAAAACCCAGAAGAAAAGACTGCTTCATATCAGTCATCTGGAGTTCTCTAATACTGATTGTAGCACCCAGTATTAACATAGCCTATGTACATTGTTCAGAATAAATATCACTGTCTTGGGGGAAGCACCAGCGCAGAGAACAGCCGGCTCTAGCAACTTACCTAGCACAATGGAACCTCCTCTTTCTCTCAAAATCCTAAAAAGCCATTTAATCTTCTTATTCTAGCAGGAAAATCAAATATATTAAAATATATTTGTACATCATTTATGAGTTGCAGCTTTGCTTATAAATTTCACTTGACTACTGAAATGAACTCAGCTAAACTCAACACACTAAGTCAAGCCAAATTCTCTCCTTACGTCGAAATATGCAAAATACACAGCATATTTCATTATTTTCATTATACAGCCATAATTTTCACTGCTTAGGTCCTGTAGTATTGGAAAAATAATGAAGAAGACCCAATGTAGAATATACAACACGCATTACCTCTGTATTTTAATGTCTTGGATTCACACGTCAAGTCCCGTCCCCTAAGCATTCCAGCTTTTGTAAAATAGAGATTTTCTTACACTTACTCTTATAACACAAATCTTTTGTCAGACAACACTTCTTTTCACATTTCCTTGCTGCTACTGTTAAATAAAGTAGTTTCAATAGAACTGCTGCTTTATTATTTTACTATCCTTATTTGAAATGTTTCATATTTTTATTTTTTTAACATTTGGAAATCTTTCCAATTTTACAACTTTATTGATTCATGGTTATTAGTTTAGATCCATCTGATCCATTGCTTTCCCTCCGAGCCAGCTCTCCAGGCCAGCTTTCCAAGGTCTCTTAATACTCACTCTGAAGTTTTTATAAAAGGTAATCAAACTGTATTGCAGTTTCTATCTGGTGATGACAAATACACCAGCCTTCGACTGCTGCTTGATGAAAGAGGCTTTATTACAACTCTGAGATTAGCTTAGCTGATTAGAGTCAGGTGCTAATAGCACCAAAGTTTGTGAGTTCAACCTCCGTAGGGGCCACTCACTTAAGAGGTGGACTTGATCCTTGTGGGTCCTTTCCAATTCGGAATATTCTGATTATGTAATTATCCTTGTAACCACAAGTGAATTCCTCTCTCTGAACATCAGCATACAGAACTGCAAGCCACATTTCAGCTGTCATTTCACTGCAAATTTGTGAAATGAGAATAAATTTTCTGTACCTTCACTTAACATCCTTCAACTACATACACTTGATGGCTCATAATGATCCTGTGATCAGCAAACACACAATCTTTTTTTCCTCCTGTCTCTGTCAGCTAATTCACAAGTCTATAAGGCAAATCTATAAATGTATAAAACTAGTAAGTCACAAATAGAAGAAATTTACCTTTGGTCTGGCTACATTTGTTTCTGACTTTAACTCCAGCTCATATAAAGCACCTAAACTAGGTTTTTCATGACTACATCTTATAGGGACTAACCCTTCCAGCAATAAAGGAGCTTACTTCCTTTGAAAATACTCCATCATTTAAAACATTGCCTTCTCCCCACAAACAACAGTCACACTGAAAACCAAGTAAAATTTACTGGAACTCTTTCTCTCACTCTGCCAGTTAAGTTTGTGAGAGTTGGACTTTAGAGCAATCACAGGAAATTACACCAAAGGTACATCTTCACGGAAAGCCAGACAGCTTCACATGGAGAATGAAGTCTTTAAGAAATGGGAAAGCACAGAACAACAGACAAACATATAATAGGACGACCACAGGCAACACAGTTCCTGCACTTTGCTATTTCCAATTTATTATTTATGGTTATGATTACACTTGACCATAGTATGGTAGGGTTTCATAAAAACATCTTTTTGCATCTCAATTTTCTAGCTCTACCTAATTCTATGTGCTAGTCTTTGGAGCTACTTACTTATCCTAAGGCATAAGGCAAGTAATATGATATGGTTGTGAAAATTGTTTCACCTAAGTAATGTGCCCAGAAGTTCATTACAACATCATGTATGCTTTCACAGGTTTTCCTTTAAAAAAAGAAAAAAAAAAGGCAAATTTTAAGAAGTTTACTGAAATCAAACATATGTTGGTATTTTCACAGACTTATTGCTTCAACAGCACTTTGTAAATGGACTCCACCGTATGCTCTTATTTTGGCAGCAATTATCCTGAAGTATGGTTTAGATGTAGTTTGCCTCAGTTAAATTAGTTGTGTAAAAACACTGAAACGGCCTCAATTTTTAAACACAGAATTCATCTCAAACCCTTTAGAATCTTGCAATGAGAAGGCACAGAATAGTTTAAGCATACATAAAAATTTTCAAAATCACTAAGGCACCATAACTCCAATTTCACAAAGCTAAATGAAGATAAATAGACACTGATGTTGACTGAAACCCTATAGTTCTTATGATGACCTGTTCTGGAAAAGCTATACAAAACTTATAAACAACTACTACCTTACACAGAGTGCCCCATGAACTGTATTTGCATAAGCTGTTCTTTCTCTCCGAAGATACAAGACTAATCTTTTCCAGTTTGAGGTAGCTGAAGCATGTTTAATAACACTCCATTGAAAACTACTTCCACAAGGTAATTCTACTTTCAAATGCTTAAAACAGAAAAGTAACAAACATGAAACACAAACTCCTAAAGCTAAATGTACCATTTCTCTTGAATAGCCTATTTTTCTAAAAAAACAGATGGCAACCAAACCAACTGCATCTAGCTGCAGATAACTTTATCACAAGGTGTCACAGGAAGATAATAATGTTATGCATGATAAGCACATACAGGATATGCAATGGTAACCTACAGAGAATTTAAAATTTTGGGGCTTGAAGAGGTATGATCAGACAAAGAATTAAATATATGAGCCAGATACAAGCACAGAGAACTGCAAAAGCCAACAAGAATCCCAGTATCTTCATTAAAGCCATACAATGACAGACACGTGGGTCCCATGGAGATACCAATAATTCATGTGACTTCATTTCAGTGCCATCCAAAAAAAGAAAAAAAATATATAGAATATATGCAAAAGTATGTATTTATGAAAAGTTATCAGAAGGAACTTCATGAAATTAATCTAGGATGAATGCCAAGCCTAGCTCCAGCCTCTGGGACAGATCCACACCTGGCACTACAGACTTCACATTACAGGGATGAATGGATGGCGAGAAGTTCTGCTAAAATGGTCCTGGGGTTCCTTGAGGGCAGTAGGTCCACACCATAAAATCATACTTGTCTGTGATGTTTTACTAAGTTGTATATCAGTTGTCCTGATCTCTAAATTCTAGTCCAACTCTATAATTTTATTCTGTCTTTGGTTTAAGTTTTGAATTCTCCCCTTGTTCTGTCATTGACATGCAATCTAAATTTTGCCAAGATACTTATGTATTCTTAACTAGCATTCGTTTGGGGATTATATATGTATATGCTGAATACTGAAAATCTGAGCTACACTTCAAAAATTTGACATAAATCACAATTTACTTTTCAATGGCACCATCTACAAAACAAAGAACTGCAGTTGCATGGTAACATGCAAGAATATTTGAAAAGTATTTGACAGAAGCATAAATACTCTAAATGTTTTTTTCCTGTTACACTGTTGCACAGCTAAAATTACTGTGTAAATAAATATATATTTTTACTAAGTTGCAAATATCAAGATCCTCGATACACAGCTATAGAATATATCTACATCTACATTACATCTGCAAATCTATCAAGTGTTTAGGTTCCAAAGTCTTTCAAAGAGGAGGAAAAGGAAAGGGGAGAGAAGCTACAGAATACAGAGATGGTCTGGAAATTTGAGTTTGCAATATGTGAACTTCCATTTTCCTTCACTTAAACGGTTTCATGTTCACTCAAGAGAAGTATTCCACAATTATATCTTTAACATCATAAATCCAAAACTATTAACACTTGAAGATTTACACTTAGCAACTACAAACTAAGAAGTGAAGACAGGCCTGTTCTTCTTTCTTTTCTTTATGCAGCATTCTGGAAGTTTATGAGGTACAGAAAGCTTACTACTCCCAGCACAGGTAACTTAATTTATAAAATTTTAAAACCAAATCAGCATTTCTGATCCAAGTGCCACAAGGTATCATTGAAATAAAACTCAGTATATGTGACTGTAAACTTAAAACCTGTTTTCAAGACACATAGGATTAATGACATACTGAAAATAACGATTTTTAAACTGACTTAAATTGAAAAACTATTTAATTCATTTGCTACAGGCAGCTATACAAAGGATTGACTTATACTATTAAGAAAAAAAGAGCTATTGGCAAGTCAGACTTCATCAGCAGTGCAGCTATTTAATGTTCAGAATAGCCATAATTGCACATAAGGCACACCCTGTAATCCTTGAGAAAATAAATACAATGCTTTCATCCTTAGAGGCCAAAAACAATGCAGATTTTATAGCAACCATGACTACGTCACAAAAGACAACAATATGTGCCAACTCACCATTTTGTAAGTTAATGATCTCTTTCTGATAATTTCTCCCTTCACTCAGTAGCTTCTACCCTTTATCTTAGAAGGCTGAACTGATCTGTAAAACTAACTAGATCTTAGAGTTACTCCTCTCTCTCATGTAGTTTTGGCTTCTATTACAGAACAGAAGCTCCAAGGAAGGGCTAGAAAGCCTTAAAGGCTGATAGTGTAGTTCAGCAACAAAAGATGAATTCTTAAATCATAGAATGGTTTGGGTTGGGAAGGACCTTCAAGATCATCTCTTTCCAAGGCCCCTCTCATGGGCAGCCCTTGGGCACCTTTGCACTGGACCAGGATGCTCAAAGACCATCCACCAGGTATGGCAGACTCCTTCAGCACCTCACCATCTTCTGAGTAAAGAACTTAGTCTTAATTTCTAATTTAAACCCTTATTCAGTTTTTAAGGCTTATCCCATCACTCTAAGACCTTGCAAAAAGTCCCTCTCCAGCTCTTTTCTAGGCCTACAATCAGATCAGAAGAGACCTTCGCAATTCCAGAATGCTAAAAGAGAAGACAAAGGTGGCTGTTGTTCTCGCCATCATGATGACCCTCCATCAGCTCTGGGCAATATATGCTTAATAAAGCAAGATACAGTATTCTGTCCCAGCTGTCTAAACACTGAGATTTAGATTTGATTTGATACTGATTTAGATAAATGATAGTGTTTTGATAGTAAATATAAAGTTACTTCACCTAAATAGGGTTCTGAATTTATGTTATGTAGCAAAATCCATTGCCTATAAATTTACAAAATTATTTAAAAATAATAATTTATGCCTTGACCTAGAGCTCCTAAAGAGAAGACAACTAGAAGGCAATGTCTGTGCAAAAATTTAAAATTGCCCACCTAACTTATTCCTCTTCACTGAGTTAAAAAAATCACTATTACTGTCTCATAAACAATTAAAATTCTATTAAAAGAACACAGAAGATTTCTATACTCACAGCTCTAAATTATCATCTAGAGACAGAAATTTTTTTTTAAAAAGAAAGATCTTTCAGTGGTCTCCCAGCATCTTGGTTTTCAGGTTTCATATTTTGATCTGTCCTTATGAGGGCTACAGAATTAGTTTCTCATTTTTCTCAGTTCTCATTTTCATGTAGGCATATGTTCCAAGAAGCTGGAAGTAATAAAAAGGCCATGTCTTCAGTTTGGTTCATTAAAAACACAATGATCAGAGCTGACTGTGGTCCAAGCACAGTTTCCACATGAACAAAAAAAAAACTAACCACCATTACAAAAGGAAGCATTAACCAACTACCAAGGCTGCTAAACCTAAGGAAAAAATAAAAAATATCAACTGCTTGCATACTATGGACAAAGATCTTCTTTTTGCCCCCTGCACAATCCTGTATTAAATATACATCTTATGTGGTTGCATGACTTCATCTCCATTGTTGGTGCATGCACCAACTGACAAATGAATAAAAATGCTTCCTGTCTGTTGCCTGAAATGTTCTGAAAAGCTTTACTTTATTTTGCTTCAAGATGTTGGGGCAATATGTTCAACCAACCACAGATGACTAATATAGGTCAATAAAACAAACTACAATCAAAATGAAAAGCAAATACAATTATATTTGAACCAGCCTGACACAACCCTTTACTTGCAGAATTCAAAGAACTGACAAAAAATCCATTTTTAAAACAGCCACCTAACCTGCAAATTGTGTCTATGATGTTGTCCTAACTAAGCCATGATGTTAACAATCATTTGGTTTTGTTCACCAAGTACATGCTATATAAAATGGAACACAACCACTGACTTACTGTTAAAAAAAATAAAACTCACAAACCCAGCCATAACTCCTTTCCAGAATAAATACAAGAGCTTCTATAAAGTGAGCCAGGATTTTAAAAACTTTATTCCATAAAACTTAAGTTAAAAATTCTTTACAATGAGCTGGTTTAGTGATATTTCAGATTACTTATTTCACAACAACGTTTGAGTAGTTATTAACACTGTCCAAGAAAGACTGTTTGCACAGCTAAACATGACTAGTTATAGAAAAAGCAACACCTATGGAAACATATCACCTAAGGGAAAAATCCTTGCAATTAAAGACTCAGTGCTCATAAAGATGTTCCTTTAGAACATTTTGGTGTAATATGAGTAACTTCAGCAATTCTTGTGGTAAGACTAAAAACCACTCTTTTGGAGTATGAATCAAAGTGCTATACCTTTAGCTAATGAAACAACATTAAATCCATTTCTTTAGAGCAAAATATCCCATCAGAATCTTTAATGGTATTTTATGGTAGAAAAATTTAGTAATACACAAAGATGAGCACTAAGCATTCTATACCTAGTCCCATCCAGGAGGTTAAACAGGAAATATCAACAACCATAATCTGTGTTAGATAAAACACCTAGACTAGCACCAAGAAGACCAATCCAAGGGATCCAAGTTAAAATTGATTCATCCATGTAAAACACTTAAATAGTGCATACCAATGAGTTACCATTGTTCAAACGCATGTGCTTTCATGGTAGCCACAGAAGGATATGGCACAGTTCCAAAATCCACCCATGACTGTCCACAGAGAAATTTAATCTCTCCTAATCCTTACTGAAATATCCATTCACAACTCCATTATCTTGGATTTATTCTGACAGAGAGGCAGAACTCCTCCTATTATTCCTATTATTAAATATTATTTAATTCAAGGTAACGCTCCATGAAACTCAGTTTTGTTCAAATCTGTAATTTGCCAAAATTACTAACTGTGGAAAACAGTAATTCAAGAAAGGAAAATAAAATAAATTTCTAGATATAGAACTACAATTCAACAAATAAAGTTAGTCTTTCTATAAAATAAAGTTATGCTTAGGGCTTTTATATCTCTATCTAGAATTACATTAATCCAAACCAAACAGCTTTAAGAGAAATAAACAAGACTCCTACAACATTGTTTTAAAAAGTTGAAAATACACAGAAGTTATATTCCTCTATGACTCCCAACTGAAATTCTTTCCTTTTTGTCTAAATTATGCAGTTTTTTGCTTTTAACTTCTAAACCTAGATCCTACTTTCCCTTTTTGAGGGAAAAAATATCAATTTACCTTTTCTTGCACAAAGAAACTAAAGCTCTGCTACCCTTAGGAAAGAAGGTACAGTATCTAATTATTTTTCAAGAACTGTTATTTAAACTAAGAGAAGAAATACAAACTTGGATGAAGGTTTTTTTCTTTTAAGTTAGAGAGATTGATTTTATGTGCATAAGAACACAAATGGTGATCAAAATGGAGCTTTGACATTACCATTTTGATCCAACTACCATTGGTCACTTTTAAACAAAGTTGCTTATATGAAATAAGCAAAAGATTTATTACCCATCATAAAACACATAGGAAAGGAATTATTTCCTTCCATTATTTCCAAAGCAAATTATTTAGTATAGGAAGAAAAAAAAAAAAAAAAAAAAACAAAAAAACCCCCATAAACCAAACCTAAAGAGACGTCCAAGAAATGTGGTGCTATTATTATGCTTCCTTAGATAGGTTACTACAGAAGAAACATGTAATCAGACAGAAAAAGGGAAACATGCTAGGATTGTCAGCCAGAAACTGGAAAACTAAGTTTTTTATATGCCTAATTGCATCAATTTTACTCTATACACCCTCTTCCACTTCCAACTCCTTCACTACCCTCGTGTGCTTCTAAATAAATATTTGAAGTGAGGTCCATTGATGTCACAAAGAGACAAAAGAGACTGGCAATCTCTTATTTAGACACAAAATCACCTAAGCAACTTCCTGTCTCCTAACTAACAAGATTGCCAATTCTCAGGTTTCAAAAGTTGTGCAAATTAGAAGAGTTTCATACACTGTTTACAACAGAAACACATACAGACAGCTTCATGTTTAAGAGTATTTTTCAAAAGAAAATTAAGTAAGACCATAACTAAATATTAAGAGAATATGAGTCCCTTATGATGTCCCCTTTATCTCCTGTCTCCCAGTTCCAGAAGAAAACCAACTTCATACTTTGAAGCAAAGTTACAAGTTACATCTGTGTTTTTAGGGTTATAATCCAATTGCCAGGCTAATCAGACAAAATCAAAAAAATCCAACCAACCAACCAACCAACCAACCAACCAACCAACCAACCAACCAACCAACCAACGACAACAACAACAAACCCAAGCAAAAAAAAAAAAAAAGCACATCTGAAGCACAGTTCAACATTTTATGTAAAATATGCATTACTATAATGGCCGTAGCCATCACTTGGGCACTTCTCCCACCCAGCATCCCCTGAAGCCTAGAGGGACATAAAAGGGCATTTACTTTGTACTGAAGCATAAAAAGTTGTCCCCAGACGAATTAACAGCATGTGCAGAAATATCTGTATTTTCCTTAACTTGCTGCTATCTAAATAAGCTTGCCCTGACTTGACCCAGTTACACTTCTGACATCTAATGAGAACATAAGGTAGCACAGCTGAGATCATAAAACAAGCATATGCAATTGCTGGAAGATAATCACACAGAAACTAAATCACTTCACAAGTCAGTTTTGGGCACATTTTTACATTTTTGGATGCAAAACTCATTCAGAAAATAATTCTGACTGAAGTACTGGTAGACCCAAGAAAAACATTCAACAGCACAGGCTTCCAAAAAACTTTTCCTTCTATTCACTTACGTGCAGATGTATGTATTATTAGCAGCTAAAGTTAGGAGATTGATTTTTCATTCTAAATCAACCATTCTAAAATTAACACTAGAAATATTCTTCATTCTTTCCCTTCTAAATAATACTTATTGCTTATTTATGATGGCATATGAGAAGCAATAAAAATAAACAAGAAGACTAGACTGTCCAGACAATGACATATTAACAACAAAAGGTTAACCAAATTGTTAATGCACTGCAGATGCACATCTGATCTTAAAACTAATATAGATGTTTTGGGCTATTGGTTTATAGAAATTTGACCAACTACCCTCTGGATCTGCGTTATAACACAGATGCTCATGCACATGCTTGGTGTATTTCATGCTAATTGCACTACACTGTTGATTCTGCAAGGAGAAACCAACCAGCTCTCCTCCTATATCCCTGAAGTCACCTGAGAAATCTGAGTAAACCAAGGAAGGACTCAGACACACTCCACAGAAGAACTTCTGCAAACATCTCATTCTGCCACAAATCCAAATCACTTTGTCTCACTCCCTTCTATTGAGGTACTTCTCCTCATCACACAGCAAAGAGGTATGTTCACCATTTGAATACTACTTCTACAGGAACACTGGTTTTCACAGACTCCTCCTTGAATATTCTCACCTTCTATCAATCCCACAGCCCCCACACATAATACTTTCTCTTGTTTTTTCCCTCTATTTCCCAGCTCCCCCTATTTTTATCTTACTTAGCACGGAGATCATGGATGCTGCTCTTTTTTCTCCTGTCACAATCCATCATTAACAACCAAAATAATGACCACTCCTGCAAGAAAACATTTTAAAAAGAAAGACGAAGAACAGTCCTTTTAACATAATATTACAGGGGTTGCAACATGGAGAACATTTGGTTCTTTTAAAAATCCTTGTTCATTTGCTAGCAAAGAAACAATTGGCAGATACATGAGATATATAAGCCAGGGGTACATGTTCTGAAGAAAATGTTGATTTCACTAACGTTAGCAATTGTAGCTGGAAGACACTCGGTGCTCTGCCTTTTCTTTTTAAAGCAGTTAACATCAAATCAGGAGGACAAAATGTCACTAATTTACTAATTTAATTAATGGAATTAACCAGATTTTCTGATTTAACATCTCACTTCTCTATCTTGAAAAATAACCTTGATTTTTTTTTTTATCTAAGTACAATAGATAGAGATCTCAGGTCATGCACAGCAGTCTCAATTTTTTTTTTTTTAATAAAGCCACTCTGGAAATAAGTGTATCTCTAATTTCTAATTATCACTCAAATATATTGCAAAGGAAGTATTTGTACTGAAACTAAGCACTCTAGGAAGAAAGCAAGCCATTATAAGCAGGATTGGAATCACAAACCAAACCTGTCTCAGGATAGAGCACCTGCATGACTGTAGGATAGCTCTTTGAAGAAGAAAGGAATCATTACCACATGCTCTGAGGCATGGTGGCCCAAAATCTCACATACCATGCAACACTGTTTAATATTAAAGGAAACAGAGATCATTACAGTTCAAATGTAGTCTTGGCCTAAGTGAAACCTGATTTTCTAAATCTTTCAGCCTTACATTAACAATACTGTTCCTATGTTTAGAAGACTTATCCTCCTTATGAATTAGGAAGAGTTCTCAAATACACAAAACCAAAAGATGTTTCATCCAGAAAGATAAAGAATAGCAACAGACTGCAGCATAAAAACCCAGGAGAGAAAATAGAAACAAAGAGGGTTTATTCCTTTATCTTTAAGTAAATCTTTGTTGGTTTATGGCACTTAATGACAGTAATAAAACTTTTAAAGGGATGTCATCTCCAGTATTCCTTGCCTTTATAGAAGAAAAGAAAGAAAAGAAAAAAGAAAAAAGAAAAAAGAAAAAAGAAAAGAAAAGAAAAGAAAAGAAAAGAAAAGAAAAGAAAAGAAAAGAAAAGAAAAGAAAAGAAAAGAAAAGAAAAGAAAAGAAAAGAAAAGAAAAGAAAAGAAAAGAAAAGAAAAGAAAAGAAAAGAAACCCCACAACCTAGATTTAATAGTTCTGTTTGTAATTAACTCCCTGTTCAGCCAGTTTGGTAATAGTGCTAATAGTGTTTTGCTTGTACATATATGCTAGTTATTTCAGCTGGCCACAGTCACTTCCTCCATTTCTCTACTGTGTGCAGAGCTCTGCTTCATTAGATTTTCAAGGTGATATTTTAATAAAGAGATTTAAATATAATAGAGAGATTACAAACACAGCATCTAAGCTTTAGCTGGAGGCAAAAACGTGGCAGATGTGCCTCTGCCTAAGCATGCCACAGTAACCTCATGTAAACAACTTGTTTTGTCCCGTTGGAAACCAGACTTCCTGGAGAGCTGCTGTCCTCCTCCTTCCCACCTTCCACTGTCATGTAAATCCAGGAGTAACAACCCAGATGAGTTTCCACACAGACACTGAAAGACCTCCTTCATCCAGGAGTACTACCACATCTCATTAGTTTTCCAGCCTTATGCGGAGGTAGAAACCACTAATTTTTTTGTCTAATGCTTTATTTTCCCAGGGATGCTTGTTTTTTTGGTTGTTGGGTTTTTTTTTCGTCGTGAGGAAAAAAATACTCAAAACATTTGCATAACAGAGCAAAGCTGCTTTCAGTTCTAACACTTCCACTCATGCCTGCCTCGTTCACCAATTTATACTGATCACAAATTTTATATTGCCCATTTAAACGTATTTAAAACACAAATAGAGCACACTTTAAAATCAATAAAGCAAATCTTGTTGAAGCTGGGAATTCTCAGTATGGGATACTCATAGAGTACCCTCATTTACACAATTATTTCTGTCTCCCTCAGTAAAGTCTCCTTTCTCTAACGAACTCGTAATGAAACAGTAGGCAGACTGCTTCTATTTGTTCTCTCTTCATTTAAGGATCCCAGGAAGCTGGGTGAATAGGACAGAGTGTGTACTTAATTTTATCCTGGCAGCCTGTAAGGATAATCCTATTCAATTTTATAATCCTCCTTCTGCAGTGTCAAACTTCAGCATGTATGCATCATATGGACCATAAAGACTGCTAACATTCTCCTTTCTTTACCGTTTTATGAAAAATTGTTAGTGATCTCTGTTTTGTAATGCTTACCACCAGAATAAAAGAAGCCGTAATTGTCTCAAATTTCTTTTGGAAAGCATCTGGTGTGGAAGTTACTCAATACGGATGTGTAACTGCAAGGGTCACTGAGGTGGGGAGGAAGGGACACTACATTTGGTTGACAAAAGGCCGGGTATTTATCCATTTCAGCTTGCATGTTGGTAACTGTATGATTCAGGATGTGTTATGGGGTAGTTGTATTCAAACCTGATCGAAGCAAGAAGTCTATTTAAGTCTCAGAGCCTTACAGCAGGAGTTCACATCCTGCAATGTATGAAGCCCAAATGTATGAGTTGCTCTGACCACCTGCTCCCAGAGGCAGACAAAAGCTGGGACACTCACAAAAGCAAGATTTCAGCTTGCATGTCCACTGCACAGCAAACAGACTCATTGTTCACACCGCATGCAAACAGCCTACCATCCTCAATCCATCAGGTCCTATGCCAGGAAAGGAGTTACAGCAGGTTAAGTATTGCACTGCCACTTGAAAGCTGTGCAACCAAAAGGTAGAAGTTCAGTACAGCTGTTTGAGTTGTCCAAAAATTCAAGTATACCTGCCGTATCAGGCACTACACTCATTGCAGGAATCACAAGGAAGTGTAACTAAAAGCTATATTCACTGGGATTTTTCCTATATAAAAATATTGAAACACTGTGGTTAAGATCCCTGTCCAGGAACAAAGACATCAAAACACAGATTCAGCCTTTTCTTAGGCTGAATCCTACCCCAAAAAGTGATTGTGTGCAGAATTATAGCACAATATAAAGTCCGTAATGGATTTTATTACTATTGTTCATTCCAATTTCATTCTGCTTGTTCTGAGACAAGCTACAAAGTTAGACTGCCTTCAGTGGAGAGGTACAAAATAATAATTCCAGTTTTCTAGAAACCCTGGTGTCCTGAATGTAAGGGACATGTGAAATTAGAATATCCTAAGAAGTCTAAAATATTTTTAAGCCATCATGTGTCATTCAATTACTAGTAGTTAATAACACTAATCTTCACAAACTTTGTGTCAGAAGTAAAAAAAAACTCCATGCATTTACTGTAGAGATGCTTCAGGTTTCTTTCAAATTTTACTGAAGCACTATACAACGCTTTCATTAGCCAGTAAAGGCACGTACATTTTTCACATCCTTATTTACTTGTTTTATTGTAAAAGTAGGACATTACAATTAGAAATATCCATTGAAATACTGTTCTCCAATGATACTTGGAACATTTCTGCATGGCAAAAAACAAGTGCCACCCTTTCTTTTGCTGATGCTGGCAGCATTGGTTTGGATAGTGCTATTTAGGTGAAGTACTTGCCCATAAACTATTGATCAGACATTTAAATACCCGCTTTTTATTGGCAATGAGGCCTAATAAAAGCACAACACACTTCTGTAGAGAGAGGTATTCTCTGGACTGGAGATATGCTGGGATTTGTTCCAACTCAAGTCACTGTGAAAACGCACATTACTATTAATTGCAAATAGTATTTTACACAGATTCATTAGAACTATAAATATGCTATTACCTGATTCAAAATCAGATGAATTCCAAAACTCCTCTCCAGTAAATTAACCCCAAATCTCAATATTTTCTTAGGTAGAGCTCCAGAGATGTTCTGTTAGACAAACTGCAAGAAGCTGAGATGAACAGCACAGCAGCAAAAAGCTACATTGTTCTGTCCATTCTCTCCTTCTACATTTGCTCCTGTTTGCACTTCCTGAGAGTCTAAACATACCTCAATGCTTTAGAAATAAAAAGCCATTCAGATCCTTTCTCTGTGTAAACAGAAATAGCTATTCTCTATTTATTGCAGATTGCTTCAGTCAAAAGAAGAAACATTGAGGAAATCCCTGCTATCAGTATACAGCCATAGAGTACTACCTAAGGAATTCATTACTGAGAAAAAATTGTGGTAATACTTCTCTCTTTGAAATGAAATGAATAGGGGATAAAGCACATATCTGCCATGTTTACAGCACTCTGTGGGAAGAGCAGTGAGACTACTTCAACTTTCATTCTAGCAGTAGATAAAGAACCAGTAATCTGATTTCTTAATTCTAAGTCCACAGTAAATTTCTCCTACAGCATGCTACAAAAATTGCCATATATTTATTTATATATATATATATATATAATTAGCCCCAAATTAAACTGCTCAATAACCTTTGACAGGATTTTTTCTTATTTCAAATGTTATGTCAGAACACAAGCAAACAGAAGAAACAACCATTTAAATAATTAATGGTCCAGCTCTGCAATTCATCGCTTTCAGAAGAACAGTCTCACTGGCATCAGCAGGACTGTCTACATCCTGATATTTGGCTAAGCACGAAGAAGAAGTAGGCAGTCAGCATACTGATGGGAGAATCCTTGGAAACCTCTCCTTATTCATCTTCTCAGAGCACCAATGCAGAATCCCAAAATGTACTCAGAGTATATCTCACTGAGCTCCAAAGAGATGTAAGCACTTGTGATCCACAAGTGTTTTACCAAGGAGTCGGAGAGGACTTGCCATCATTGATCATGTCAGCTCTGAAATTGCACCGAGGTCATCATGATGAAGAGAGACTTCATAGATAGTCCATGCACATCTCCAATCTTTAGAGTCATTAGAAAATAACCACAGAGTTATGTTTCATTTGTTAAGTGGCTGTATGAAGACACTTCTGAATGCTTGCAGTCAGAATTTAGTTAGTAATTATCTAGGAGCACAGCTTTCATTTCTCACTTGTATTTTGGCAGGACTTTCATAATATGTTAGGAGCCCAATTATTATTACCCCTCAATACTGGTTCTTGATGACCAACTTAAGAAAAAACATACTACTGAAGTTCTCAAGAACTGTGAAATAATATGGGGAAGCTTTAATGTTCTTCTTTCTGTGTACAGAAGTTGCTTACTACACAGACTTTTTTTTCCTTTTGTCCTGAATATCACTGGCATGTCAGGTCTCTGTGCCTTAAGAAATTGGAAGTGATACCAGCATCCTCTCTGGATGGCACAACAATTTCACCTAAGACATCTCTTTAATTATTGAAGATGCAACCTTTGATAAAACCAGCCCTACAGCAACAGCCATACATCTGTACTGCCAGGTATGGCCTTTCCCTGCATATGATGGCCAAACTACTACACTCCTTCACCCTTTCTCCTGAATGGCATAACTGCTGTCTGTCAGACTACACCAAATTTCCTTGTCAGTAAGAAGACTCACTAAAAGGCTATTTCTGAAGAGCGGAATGGTGTAACCTATGCTGCATATTAACCCACATTTGACTTTCCAAAGTGTATGCATCTTACTAAACCTAGCCTAAGATCTGCAAGGCTTTGAAATGAGAGTACATATTTTCTCTGAAATGTCTTTATTTTTAAAATGAAAAAACAAATTCCAATTCCAGTAACGACAATAAAATATTTGTGGGGACAAGTCTCAATGTCATTTTACATATTAAAATATGAAAATGTAGTTTGAAATACTGCTTGGCTCCATTTGCAGGGTCAGGCCTAGATGAAACAGGGTGGAATATCCAACGCATGTTAGGCTGTTTTTTCAATACTCTTGGAAACTCAGCAACTTGCATATGTAATAGAGCCCAAGCAATGACTGAATAAAGAATGACAAATAGCTTAGGATTTGTTATGACAACTTTGACATAATAGCACTGTGCAATTTTTTTAACTATGCCTGACACAGCAACACTCTCAGGAAGAACAGCTGCTTAACTATTTCACCACAAACAGGACAGTGCGGTTGTGGATCATGACATCAGTCAACATCAACAACAGTTGCCAATTTTATTTGAGATACACCGAATAATTTATGTTTCAGCTGCAGTTTTCTGGATGGGGAACATGATCTGGGGACATGCGTGCTTAGATGGCCAAAGGCTTTGGAGTAAGCTGGTACTCCTAGTAAAGTCTAACAGAATCAAGAATTACTAATGGAGCTCTTAAGAAACTGGGATTTATCCAAAAAGTGAATTTCAATTTATATAATAAATCAGAGGTGTTACAGACATGCAACGATGTGCATGGCTTTTGAGCAGACATAATAAAAAGGTGATAATTATTTCCACTAATTTCATTACAAAGATTTTCGAACTTAATTTTACCAAAACACAATATAGAAGGAAGGAAAACTCTCAAAATAAGAAGGAGTACAGAAATCAAATGCTTTTCATGAACACAAAACTCTTTTACCCAATTGTTTTCAAACCACCATCAACTGACATTCAGTATTTTTCTCCACAATTAATTCTACTACCATGCTTCGGAAAATCTGACAAAACATCAATAATTAGATGCCAGCCACTTAGAGTTGTGTGAAACTTGGCGGTTTCACTTTGCAGGAGTGCAGGCAAATATTTTATTTGGTGTCAATCCACCATTTTCAGTTTGTGTTGATTTTTGAAAAAGTTCTAACAGGCAAATGAACAAGCAGTCAAAATTTCCACATTTTACCTGGTTTCACTTCATGACCGTACAAATAAAAAGGCATATCTTCATGAATCAACAATGGAACAAGTTAGATGTTCAAATTCAGAAAGAAATACAAGAAAATATCTATCATAGGGTTATAATGATTTACACCCAAACCCAAGGATCACGGAGGATATTAACCCTCTCTAGCACCATTTCTTTTTCTAGTCTAAATTCGGTAAAGTTCTGCAAGAATGTGCATTTAGGATGCACATTATAGAGGCCCCAACTGAGAATAATAGAAGCAATAATTGGGTTTTTTTTTTTTAGGTTCTGCCAGCATTCTATATCATCACAGGCAAACTTTTTTCTTTCTACATGTTCCATCCACCTGCAAGTACCTTAGGATTGCAGCTCTTTGGATCATCACTGCTATTGTCAGTGTAACCAATTCTTCTCTTTATCTGGCAAAAATCATGACTGATGCAACAGAAATGATAGCAGGGGGAGCTTGTTTTAAACAAGAGAAGTATGCCATAGAATTAATAATAATTGAAAAGGTCTAACTGTATTAAGATTTCTGCCAAAAACATATTCATTGCATTCTTCTACAGAGCAGTTAAAAGGAAAGAAGTCACAAATTCAAAGTAAATACAGGTACCACACATGGGAAGCTTTGGCGTAGAGAAAAAAGACCAAAGAGATGAAAGCAAAGGACTAATGAAAAGGAAAAAGGAGACACGTAAAATCTGGTAGAAATAGATAAGACAGAACAACTTGAAAACCGAGATGCAGAAGGAAGATAATACAAATGAGGGAAGGAACTTTAGAATACAGATGAGAATGAAGAACAAATGGATTACAGATGGACTGCAGGAGAGATGATGAGACAGAGAAAAGAGAGGGAGCATGCAGGTATCTAATTACAGAACTCATTGAAGAGAACATAAAATTACAGATAGAGACAATAAAAATTTAAGAAAGGATGGTGTAAGAAGAGGGAAATCTACAACCAGAAAGGTATTTATCCGGAAACAGGATAAATAATATCACTATTGTGCAGGCTAAAGGCAGAATTAGGATCTGAGAAATGTTATGAGAAGAGTATGAATAGGAAAATTGCTAAAAAACAAAGTTAGGTACAGAGGTAGGACCCAAGATGCTATGAAAGAAAGAAGACCCTGGGAAAGGAACGGGAATGAAAAGGAATAGATGAAGCAGAGACTTGGATGGAGACCAGGTGCATGCAAGGTCACCTTACCAGTCCACCACAGGTACTGAAGGAGGCGAAGGAGCCCGGGTAGCGGAGGACAGCACCACTGTAGTAACAAGCTCTCTCAGGTTGTGACTGTGCAGCACTGGGTGGACTTTTGCCCTCACCCCCGAGCCGCTCTTCCACAGCAAAGCCAGGAGCCAGGAAGCGGCTGTCTCTCTTGAGCAGTAGGTAGAGTTCCCGAGCAAAAGCTGGGATCCTCAACAGCACTTCATCTCCTTCCTCGGCTGGAGGCGGTGGTGGGGAGGACGGTGGTGTTGGCAACTGAGAGGCAGCACCAGACCCCTGGGGCAGGGGGGACCAGTGATAAAACTCCTGAGACTCATACTCATCCTCAGTGTCCTCTTCCTCTGCTGCCTCCCCTACAGCCTGCGCCTGCCCATCCACGGAGGAGGAGACTGAACGCACCTCTCGGGAACTGCCAGCCATTGGGCTAGGTGTGACTGGGGCACTGAAAGTGCTGCTTCGGTTCCCACTACTGGGGTCGACATTGCAACCCCCACCACCACCACTGCCACCCGTCGGCTCCTGCTGTCCCGGGCTCCACAGTGCAGGGAAGACAATCTCCCACTCCTCAGTCTCTTCTGACGCATGGAGACCTGCGGGAAATCCAGCAGACACTTTAAATGAGTGGGGCATCAAAAATGAGACTGAGCAGCATCCAGTGCCTGCCAAAAAACTACCCTTTGCTCACCACAAGACAGTCCTTCTGACTCCTCGACCAACAAGCATGCTACACAAAATACAGTGGGGTTCATCTGTCCCTTTCATCTTCTTACGCACAACAGAGGGACTAGCTGCTAGATGTGTCTGTGCCTGTTGATGCGTCTGGAACACACCAAGGTCCTGCAGAACTGTGAGAAAGCCAGACCCCAAGCTGGGCAGAAGTTGTGTTTGCACCAGTAGCTGGGGATATTCTTCCTTTTGATCACCACCTCCATTAAAGGAAATTTGCATAAACCCTTCATCATTTAGAGAAAGCAGCAACTTTTCCATAGCTTAAAAAAAAAAAAAAAATCCAGGGGAAAACCTGAACAAATATGAAAATTTCCACCTTCTTCTCAGCATGCTGTGCAAGACCCATTATGCCTCCCAAAGTTCGGCCAAATATACATACACTCACCCTACGGCTGCACGTACAAGTGGCAGTTGCATGCACATGCTGTATCATGATCATTCTTATAATGAAACTGAATTAGAATCACTAACTATTGATGTGCGCACATCCCACACACTCTACATCACAATACAACCAAAGTCCTGCATGCCAGCACTATGTTTACAAATACCTGAGTACATACAACCTCCACTAGCCTGAGACAGGAAACAGTTTTATTTACACATCCATCTCACGCTCTAGGAACAGCACAGGCGGGAGAGATGACAGGGTTGCTTGTGGAAATCAGGTCTCGTACAGAGGAGCGCTGCGCAGTGCACCGTCACAGCCGAGGCGCGCATTATCCGATCACCCATCGGTGTCGGGGGGCGGGCGCGGTTAACAATGGCCAGGTACCGCCACCAGCCGCCGGCGGGGCGCGGAGGCCGCCCAGGGCTCGGCCCGTCCCGCGAAAGGCGCGCACTTACCTGCGCCGAGCCCGCTTGACAGCACGCACAGCTGGTAGAACACGCAGCAGACGCGGCTCAGGCGCATCCTCCCTCCCAGCGCCATCGGCTCCGCGCCCGCGGGACGGCGACTGGCAAGGCACGCAGGGCCGTGCCGAGTCGTGCCGGGCCGAGCAGGGAGTGCCGCGGGGCGCAGCCACCTGGGCACCCGCGGAGAAACTGCGGGAGAGCGCGAATAGCGCGTCCCGGCGGGGCGGGCAGGCAGCACCGGCGGCGCGGGATGCGCAGCGCACGGCGGCCGGGCGCGCGTGTGTGCGTGTGTGTGTGTGTCTGTCTGTCTGTCTGTCTGTCTCTGTCTGCGTGTGCGGGTCCGCGTGTGTGCCTGCCCGTGTGTGCGTGTCTCCGTGTGCGTGTGGGCGCGGGCAGGCAGGAGCGCGGCCCGTGCGCGCACACAGCGCCCAGCGGCGGGCGGGCAGCTGCGCCCCGGCGGCAGCGACCGCGCTGCCCCCGCCCGCCGCTCGCCCCCACGGGGCGGGACGCGCCGGGCCCCGTCCCGTCCGGCCCCGCCCCGCCCCGCCCGGGCGGGCACCCGCCGCGGCCCCCCTCCCTTCGGCCCGCCGCCGGCCCGCGGGCAGGCGCCCGGGCGGGTCCGCCAGCAGCCGGGCCCCGGCCGCCGTCCCGGGAGACGGCGCTTCGCACCCTGCCCGCCCCTTCCCTCCCGTCCTGTCCGTGCGCCCCGGCCGCGGGAAGGGCTCCCCTCATCCCTGTGCCAGCACAGCGCTCGGCGGAGCCTCTGCCTAAATTCAGGGAGCAGCAGACACTGACCGCTTTTGCCTAGTTTTGTGTAATTTGATTCTAAACTCCTTTTGCGCCCACCACGCGGCTCTCCATGGAAACCCATCACTTTCCACCCTGGCCCTTGTCAGCGGAGGAATGAGTAAATGAGGAGCTGAGCAAAAAGCTTTAGCTGCACATCTAGTATCAGCATGAACTGCAAAACCAACAGGTAAACACGTCTCTCTAACAGCCGGATTTTGTCGTAACTTCTGCTGCTTTACCTACTGTTGTTGGTGTCAAAGGTGATTGCTGTGCCTTAGGGGAAGGCAGAGCAATCCAGTGCGGTCAGGAAAGCCATCTGTTCCGTTAAGGGGAAGTTAAGAAGTTGCAAAAATTCTTTCTAGAAGTTAGTTGTGTAAAATAAAAAGCAAAACATACAAACAAACAGAAATCACGTGTTACAGCTCCAAATAAAAAACACGTTTAGACTACAGAAGCCAAACGCAGCTGGCTTTTGGGCTCTGCTCTACTCAATAGCTGCTTAAAATGTAGGCTGTTTGGGTAGGTATTCTCAGCTGACTCCAAATAGTACTTTTGATTACTCGTTTCTTTTTTATAGGGGAAAAAAGTTATCATACACTGGTATTTTTCTCTCTTTTTTTTTTTTTTTTTCATTTCAGCCGACTAACACTAAACAAAATAAGAGGGACTCAATGAAAACAAGATGAATTGAGTAGGAAGAGGGGAGTTTTTCAGGGCAGCAAACTGGTATTTCCCTGATAATTAGGTGACCTTAAAATGCATTTCAAGGGAAGCTTTGTTTTCCAAATAAATAGCAACATATGTACTAATTTACAGTGGAATTAGTTAATAGGCCAAATCCTGCAGCCTTTTCACAGCCACAACTCTCTTTACAACTGATCAGGAAATGCTGCAAAATGTGGTTTATAAACTCCTGTGAAAATATTAGATACAAATTCTGATTCTTTTTTTTGTTATAACAAATCAGAATGTTTTCTGGTATCAGGCAAGATGCAAAAATACACAGAGAGGACCTTTACTCTGCGTACAGTTACATCACAAAATACATAAATGGATAACAAGTGGGAATAAAGTAAAAAGATATGGCATCTGAGTGAATTGCTGTAACTGTTTCCAATCTGCTGAAGTTGTTGGTCCCTTTGGACAAAATTCTGCTTCTCTTATTCACATGTGTAATCTCACTGAAAAGACAAAAACACTGGTTTTGACTGCAAGGTAAGGAGAATCTGGTCTTTTCAACACAAACTGCAAAGGATAAAGACAGTTTGAAAAATGCCAACTGAGAAAGGCTTTAATATGTTTGACTTTATCACCAGCCAAAGAGAAAAGAACATTTCTAATAATTCTCCACAAAGGCAAACAACATCAACATGGAGCTGCAACAAATTTCTTTAGTTCATTTTATGTTGGGCTTTTTTTTTTTAATTTCAATAGTTAAAGTAAAAATATAGGGGGAAGTTCTCTATATTTAAGTTTGGGGAAAGTGCACCATAAAATAGAGCCCCTACTGGTGTTCATTAGTTTTAACAAAGAGTCTGGTCATAGGTTAATGCTGGTAGATGATATTGTAGCCCACCATGTGCTAACTGTCGTCACTGTGTGACTAGTGCAGGGAAGCCTATGTCTAAGAGAATAAGAATTAAAGGGACAAAACAATTATTTCATGCCACAGTTAGTTTGCAAAGAGAATAATATTGTTATCCATATGTATTCTACAAAAGTCTGTTACCTTAATCACAAAGCCATTGCAACGCTGCAAAATTGTTTTTACTTTACCAAACATATGGTACAGGAGGTGTTATGAGCTATGCGTTTGTAAAATTGGACGAAATAGTATCTTCAAACTTGATACAAAGCAAAATGAAAGGAAACATTGTTTGCTCCAGTAAATTTTTAAAACTGCATTACCTATTTGAAAGGTTGAAGCCTTTCGGCATTTCAAGGGATTTGTGCAGAATCACAAATGTAAAGCATGTGTTAATTTGTAAAATATAACAATGATTCAGACCTCACTGACGTGAGAAAAAAAAAGCAACAGAAAATTAAGTAAAGAATATGTCCTTGTCAGTCCTTTCTGACTGGGATAAATCAGCCTAATTTTGTTGAAACCAATAGAAATTTGGCAATTTCCTTTTGTTTAGTCCTCCCTGATGTTAAATTTACAAAGCTGTGCCATCACTCCCTTAAGGACTGTCAGGGCAAATGTTCTCCCATACCCCACCACAGGCTGACTTCCCATTTCTTCAGCATGCCAAGATAATTTATGATCACTGACACCAAAACACAGACATCTCAAGCCATCTTTTGAAGGCATCAGTATGATTCTTCAAATTCCACACCCCTCACCCCACGATTTTATTTAAATCTGTGCTGCAGTTGCTGTCTTACCTTACAAAAGCGAGGGCCAAATCCCTGCTTCTCTAAGACAGTCATTTCATTCACTGTCTGTTAGGAGTGATTTATTTCTGAAGATTAAGGTAAGTATGGACAGATCATTCTATTGAATTCAAAATACCAGCTTCTGGCAATATAAACGCCATCATCAGCCAGTGACTTTCCTTGGTTTGTTTTTTCTCCTTAATCATCTGACTGTAAAAGCTTATACAAGTTCATACATACAAAAGTGTTTTAAGATTACCTCAGCTTTGCAATATATACAAGATATAATTGTTAGTAATTGTTATCAAAAAACCACAAGCTTTTAATGCTCCTCACAAAGATATAGTTATTAATTATTTTTTCGTATGTTTTATGTATAACTATTGATGATACCATTGATTTTTTAAAAAATATATCAGTATATTTGTTTCAGATTTTTACAACTTAAAAAACTATTCTGGATGAATGGAAAAAATCAATTCTGTTTTGAGTGGTGCTTACTACATTAAGGCCACATATCATATGTCCACTGAGATTAGAACCAGAAACTCACATCTTCCTGTTTCTGGGGTGCTTTGCAAATGTTACCTCAGTCTAAATAAACTTGTTTCAAAGAAGATTGAACAAAAGATCTTCCGATGTACAAGATACATATGAACCAATGCTGCAAATTTTCTCCACCTAAGCATGAATGAAAGGAAGTTTTTTCCCTTTTAGAAAATGTTACATTCACTATCTCTTCAACCCAACGTTGTCCGTTAGCTCACAAACTCTGAACATTTAGTCTGTAATTCTATACTGCTATTTACATGCTCAACATGAAGGGTTTATTTAAAAGGTATGTATTTAAGACCACTTCAAACAACTTCTCTTTTGCAGCTCTTACTGCAGGGCAAATCTTACAGTTGCATCTGAACTCAAGTAGCACATCAGATGACCTGCTGAGTAAGATATGTGTCAAACTGTTGTGAGCTTAATACCTCCACTGGTTTAAAGTGCATCAACTCTAAAAGGGCAAAGTTAAGCCCATAGCAGCTCAACGTCATTATGCCACACCACTACTTCCTACGATTCAACTGAATTTACTAAATGCTGCAAAATTTACTCCTAAGTTGTTGCCTACTTCTCAAAGTTATATTGATCGATTTGTAGATAGTATTAGCTAAATTAGTATATGCTGTCGACACACTATTTATCCTTATTTATTAAGAATGCTTGGCCAAGCCACCACTTAATTAGATTAGGCTTTCTCAGGTCTTTTATTATATCCTTTTAATTCAGTGATTTCTTTTTCAGAAAAAAAAAAAATATGCTTGTTTACATTTTGACAGAAAGTTCAGCCTGTATAATGGAAGGTAGTAAAGTACTCTACTCAAGCTGAAACCACTTTCAAGACAGCAATGCTGTCTTCAAACAGTTTGTGTGAACCTGAGTTCCACACAACTTCCCAACCTAAAGTTTTCCCTCGAAGTGGAGCTTCCTGAGATTTCTTAACTGGATCATCTAAGAAGCCAATATGTCACCTGATCAATTATGGGGAAGAGGCTTCTTCAGAATGATCAACAACTAGTTCCTAGTTTTGGAACATCTTAAAAGGGCAAGGCTTCAAATTTGAAACCTGCAAGTCATCTCTTGGAGAAAAAAAATTGTTAATTTCCAAAAATAACAGAATCATTTAGGTTGAAAAAGACCTCTGAGATTATCAAATCAAACCTTTGCCTTTGGAGAGTATAGAAAAGATGCTATAGCAGATGCTACTATGGAGAATATGGAGAACATATGGAGAATTATTCACAATGTTGATTAACATTGTGTGGTTTTTCTTGACAATTACATTTTAAAATAACTCAGTGATCCTCTTTTAGAATATATCTTTAAAATAAAAATAGTTTCGAACTGCAGTACAGTTTATAAATGTATATGAGCACATGGAAACATTAACTACTGAAAAAAAGTAATAATGGAAAATACCCTTAGAAAGGGCTTAATGGACACAAATTTTCAGAGTAGAGGGAAGTCTTTCCCAAAAATAAAGATAATGAAACTTAACTCCTTTTCCGAACTGTAAGAACAGGTTAGAAGAGCAAAGAAATTTTTCATCACCAGAAATGGTGGAAATGCTTCCTGTAGGAAAATTATCTCATTTTTAACATTGGTATTAAAAAAAACAAAAACAAAAATAACCAACAAAAAACCCAAAACAAAACAAAAACAAAAAAAAAATCAAATTCCAAGAACATAAAACCTCTTCTAATTCATATCAGAAACAAAATTGGGGAATTTGAAAAGGTGACTTCACACTCTCTGCCCACACATCCCTCTACATTTAAAGGAGGTGGGGACAGCAGGCAGAAATATAAGCCTTATAGGAAAAGAAAGTTTTTGATAGGAACTACAAAAGTCTGGGACTGATAGCAAAACTGAGTATTTATGATAAAACCAGAATTATTGGTAACTACATTATTTTATTAATGAATGTTAGGTAGATGTCTGCTATGTTTAAATTTAAAATATTCAATAAGCCAGTTATCCCAGTGCTACTAGAAAGCCAGCCTGTTTCAGAATTTATTCAGGTTTTATGCAGAAAAATGGACCAATCATGTCAAGTGAGTTTACATACTTTCCATTTCTTCCCTATACAGTTTAGATACCAAGTGGTATTACCACCATAATCTATTTACAGCATTTTCTCTTCTGTTAAAAAAGTATCAAACCTCCTACTTTTTTGGTCAAGGAATCAGTATGACTCAGAAGGCTATAAACTTGAAAAAATAATGAAGAATATAGGACTGGGAATGATCATATGAAAGGCAGTGTGGGCAAATATGGTATGACATGAAATATGGTTTCAAGAGATGTTTAAAAAAACTGAATAAATTCTAGAGTTTCAGACAGTTAAACTGCAGTTTATCAGTATAGATGTGTTATCATTTTTATTATGTAACAGTTTTTTTATTATGCTACTAACTCACACTGAGAAAAAGAAGACAACAGGGAGGAGTATGGATCCAAGATCAGGAAAAGCTAGTGTGGAAGTCATTGACAACTGATTAAGGAAATTAAGTCAAGTGAAACAAGAGACATTCCACTTCAAAAGCTGTAAGTAAATCAAAGGAAGCAGTCCATGCAGCAAGGTAATTTTCTTGCTGTTTTGTAAGGTGAGGCATACAAATAGCCTTGCTTTCTGAAACACATCTTTCTTTCTATGTAGGTTTAAAGAAAGCATTCACTAACAGAGCTAAACAAAGACAATAACTAATTTCTAGATACTGGCCTTCAGCTTCTTACCTATCTGCAAACACTGAAGATGTCATGAAGCCTTAGAAATGAATTTAACTAGTCTCCCAGTCATTACTCATTTAGATGACAGTGTGAATATCCTATTTGCACTTTCTCTTGCCACAGGAGAGAAAGACTTCATTATAGCTACCAGATAAAAAGCAAATATTGTAGAAATGATTTACTTTCTCCTATCTAAAGGATTTATTCATAAGAACTGCTGTGTGGTAGCCTGCAGAACAGGCTGCCTTGCTCTTTTAGCCCCTGTAACTGGGAAACCTATTAAGACCACATGAGTTGTCAGAGCATACGGTATGTTACATACCGCATGAGTACTGTCCACAGACACTCGCTTTGAAGGCAGGCCAATGGCAAACAGTGGCACCAGGAGACCAGCTGAAATATAGAGAAATCAAGGTGACAGCACATAAAACACAAGTTGTGCAAGACCTCTGTTAAACAGGCAAAAAGCCAAGAACACATGGCTAAAGGGTTTCCAAGCTACACTCTAGAAGTCTTTTGCTTGAACAGAGATGGAAAAAAAAATACTGGCATCATATGAGATGTTCTAAGTTTTGCTTAATAATTCTTCATCTCTACTTCACTCTCTCCCATTATGCTGAGACGGATAATAATAAAAGTGCAAAAATTGGTGTATTTAAGCAAGGTCAGGCAGTAGAAATAAACAGATTGACAAGCCACAAAATGGTAATTGTGTCCCTGGCCAAAACCAGGAAGAAGTCAACGGAGAGCTCTTCCACTGTGGAAGAGACATCAGTTTCTGTTTCCAGAGCTCTGTGAAGATTAAATGTGCTATATATCATTACTACCTAAAAAGTTCAGTTATCCAGTAAAATACTATGTATTGTCAGAAAACATTGGAATTACTTATAAATACTTTTTCTGAACCAGCTGATGTAAATCTGGTCCATGATTGCTCCTGAATTTTCTCACAGTGTAAAAGCTTGTAGACCAAGGATATAACCTCCATGTCTAAATATCCATGTAAGCCTTATTCATGTCCAATATGAAAGAAACACATTTCCATGTATTCAAAGTAAATACTACTGTATGTCACCTGAGATGATACTATATTGCTGGGAAAAAAAACAGAAGGAATGGTTATCCTGCTAAAAACGACTAGCAGTTGTTCTGATAATAAGAAATACATGAAATAGTTTTCCTATGAGTAGAAATATTTCTGATAGAATATCAAAGTAATTGTTTATTACTAATCCACTTACATTGTACATAACCCTACTTTTAGAGGTCCTACTATCATAGCCTTTTTACAGTTTAAATTTACTTACGTGACAGAAAGATACAAAAGCATATTTTCATGTTAATTTTTGGTGAAAAAAGCACATGGAGTCAAACTAGTCATCTGTTAAAAGCTACACAAGTTAAGTTTAAAGTTATGTCCATGTTTCTATGATCTCTCACTTCCAAGCTGGTGTCCTAGATAGCAGAACCAGTTATTTTGACATTTATGCTAGGTAAGATAATATCAACCCAAGATATTATAAATTCACTAATTTCTTAAGCAAGTAAGATCATGTGCACTTTTCCCTTCCCATCTCCTACCTTAATTTTGATGTGAAGGAAAGGAGAGGAGCAGGCTCTAGAGGCATATTATTAGGGATGGCTGATTTAACGAGATCTCTGTCAGTGTGACAGTTTTTTGAGAAAATGAAAGTGGTTTAATCTTTTGCACAAACCTTTTGTACAAATTTTTCATAAATACAATCAGAAGATGGGTTTAAAGGGAAAACAGCATATTTTAAACAAAACCTATCCTTCCTCTGCTGCCAAAAGGAAAAAAAAGAATATACTTTAACACATAGCAGTTATCCGGAAAAGGTAAATACTTGCAGAATACAGATCAGAGAATGTTGGTGGGGGTTTTTTTGCTTCAGGAAACCTATGTTTGGTATTTGCACTTTGGTGCCAAAGCAGCACCTCCTGTTTCATTCTAAATGTAGCAGGATTTCTTTGTACTTACTTATCCCCTCATTCATCAGTCTGCACATATTAGAAGAAAGTCCTCCTTTGATCTTTGGAAATAAAGACATCTCTTCTGGAAAACTATTTCAGATTCAAAAAGGAGCCAAAGAAATAATTTTTGCAAAGTAGTGAAGAAACCTGGATGTGGGCGGAGAGATGGAGGCTTTAAAATGCAATCTGCGAGGTGCTAAGAGGGGTCCTTGGCCTGGTTAAATAGCTACCTGCTTTGTAACCAATTGTTCTAGCACAGAAAGCCTCGTACTAATTCAGGCTGGAAGCTGTGAAGGCAAAAACTTTCACAGGCAGGACTATTTAATCAAAATCCTAAATTCAGCTTTAAACCATTGGTTACTCAGATTTAGCTTAGTTCTGACAAGGAAGATGAATATAGTTGTTATATATATGATAGCTATTGCTTGTATTTCACAGTCTGTGTAAAAGCATCATTGTTACTGTCTATTTTCCACTTGATCTTTATAAGAAGGTAGACCATTTTTGATTCCTTCATGACTTGAGGTCATGAAAGTTAGAGTGCCTTAAGGAACATATGTAGTTTCACAAGTTAGGAGAACCATACAGTTTTTGTTCTCTTTTAATACCCCTTCTAGAGAGCAAGAGAATATGGCACAGCAAAACCAAACATAGATATAGCTTGATTGGAAGAAATTATGTGGGAATTGGCCAAATAAAAAGCTCTGCCTATAACTGTCCCTCCTGACCTATGAAATGGCTATCTCAGTAGTAGAAATGCCCCAAATAAGCAAGTTGTTTCTCCTCTTCTCCATTTTGGCCAATAAAAAGATAGTGAGAATGACCACTACTTCATTCAGAAGAGGGAATTACTTAGAGGGCAAAATCTTCTCCTACTTTTAGGCACTGCAGAACATACTGCACGAAACTGTTAAGTATTTAGTCCACAAAACGTCAGCTGCACTTGTTGAACAAGCAAAGCACAAATGTGCAGTTCAAATGTGACTGGCAGTGGAGTGTCATCTGGCTCATCTTAACACATCATAATTTTTCCCAACTTATGCTTCTTCTTTTTTAAAATACTTTCCACTACATGAAATCTATTCTGATAAGAAGTGTGATTCACAAATACAAGCAAAAGTGATAAATGAATGAGGAGACAGCTAAAAATAGAAAGAAAGGAGGAAAAGGGAAGGAAAAAAAGGAAAAAAGTGAGACACATCCTTGTCGGTTAATAGTTTTGAGTACTGCAAGGTTTCCGTGGTGTTTCTAGCATATCAGTTTTCAACTTGAGGGTGCTCCTGCTTTAGTAAACTACAGAGCTTTGCAAAAGTTCTGACTATTTTAAGGCATTTAGGACATTATGTCAAACTTCCGCATGTTCTTTTCTAAAGAAAAGTTTCTCTTTAAAGAAATTCTTCTCACTTCCAGCTTTCAAATTATTAATTTAAAATTCCTAACATCAATCAGTAGATTGCATTGCTTATATTCCTAATATCCATCAGTTGTTTGTCTAATTTAAGAATAATAATTGCTGTCATTTTTTCTAGACAAATAGATATGCCCATCAGAGAAGATCAGCATTAGATAATAAAGTTCTAGGTGTCTTGGGGCTTGACCTTGAAAATAATTATCTCCTTTTGTTTCACTGAGTATTCAGATATAAATTGTGTGTTTTAATAGCTCAGTGGAGACAGTCATATATTAAAGAGATTGCTTATTTTCTGTTCCTCAGAGCTTCAGGGTGACATTGGTTGAAGTCGATATCTTTTATTAACCTGTTAATTTTTGCTTGATTTTTTCCTATGTCTTCAAGAAAAGATTTCGTTAGATATTTATTTAATTTATATGATTAAGAAAAGTAAGTAAAGCAGCAAGCAAATGGTGATTGTAAGAAAAGATACTGCATCATATAAAATATATTTTAATCAATACAAATAATAAAGAGCATATATATAATGAAGATAAGTAAAAACCCTCTTTAAGAAAGCAAATGCCATTAGTTAAGGAGTGTTGCAGTCGAGTTTCCCAGTGCAATAAATGCATTTTCAATTCGGCAGAAAGTGAAAGTTCAATTAAATCTATTTTGTATAAGAACAAGTGTCATAGAAGTATTAGTTACAAAATTCTTAAGAAGCATTTCCAATTTTATATACAGTGAAAAAGAATCATCTGTCTTATTTGGTGGTAACATAGTTATGTCTTTTAAGCACACTTCACATTGTCACGAGACACTGCATATTTTGAAGTTATTTTCAGGTATCTTTTCAAGATAAGAGTGTTTTCTCTTAATGCTTATGTCTGGAATGAAAGTCATGTTCCTGCATTGAATAAATATCTTTCAAAATATCTTTGATCCCCAGAATATCTAGCCTTAACTTCTGAGAAAACATCTATGTGAACCAACGTGTTTTATTTAAGAAAACAGGGAGAAAAGCAGTCATAGAGCCACTTCAGAGGACAAGCGGGATAAAATGACGGAGAATAACTGAACTCTGCTAGAGGGAGCTCTGCAGCTACATATTTACTTAAGTGAACTTAAAACAATTTGCAGGCTACCTACTGTTGTAGACAAAGTTAGTCGAAACTTGGAGCTAGCAGCTTAAGCAGTAGTAATAGCTAGAGCAGGCAGAGCCTGTAGATCATGGCACATGATCCACAGCAACCAGATTTCAACGTGCCAAACAGCAAACCACAGGATCAGCCAAAGCAGACTTAACAGGATGTGGTATCATATAAGATGATGACCACTTAATGGCCTCTTAGTAAAAACAAAAAAACAAAAACAAACAAAAACAAATCAAACCAGTGGAAAATCAAGGAGATCCTGTATCCTAATATGACTATGGATCGAACCTATCCCTTGAGGAGGGGACAGGGAACTTAGATGCTAAAAGCATAATTGCCCAGCAATTTCCTTGTTTGCAGTCCATCATCAGAAGCATCTAGCTTGAGCTTCAACAACTCAGCTTGTTAATAAAAACAGCTTTCACCTTATTGATTCAGTGGAGAACCGGTGTTGGGTCCTATTATGGTGGCTGGTATATGTAATTCCCGTATCACTACACAGAATTATGAAAAATTAACTTGAACTTGAAATTCCATCATAATGTTGCATGTTGTCCTGAGCACAACATCTAGGTTGTAATGATCTGTAAAGCATTAGGCTTTGCTTTCAAAATTATTTTTTCAATCAAATCAACTGCTCTTAACAGCTTGATCTTAAAATGGTAGTTCTGTTATGGATTCAAGAAAGCAGATAATGTTTAATAAAAAGATACAAACCTACTTTTGTATTTTCAAGCCTAAATGTAAATAGAGAACATGCTTTTGCACAGGAAATGCAGTGAAAAGCCTGATACTGTGTTAGGCAAAACATTCGTTGCTTTTAGGGTAGAACCAGACAAAGCATATGAACTCTGATAAAGTTACGATTTTTACTTGTATGGTTTAAGCTGGTCAAGAATTCCACTCCTTTTCTCGTTTAGGACCGTAAATTAGAGTCAAATTGTCTTGGTGCATTTCTTCTGCTCATTCCTTGGAAAGTCTACTTCTTATCCACTGTTCAATTTGCTGCTTCCATACAGCTGTACTGCCGCAACCTCTCGGCGTCTGCTTTGCATTAACAGGCCCTGGCTTTGCTAGCAGTCAAGGCAGCACTAAATTCTCTTGTGTGAAGCAGCCTCACTACAAAACCTGCGTGAGGCAAGAAAATGTTCTGACATTTTACCACACCAAATGTTCTAGCCACTAAATTGTGCTGCTAGCAGAGCTCGTTAAGGCTTGTTTCGGAGGACTGTATGCTACACGGCAGTGCTATGCACAGAGGTGGCCCCTAAATGAAAGAAAGTACAAACTAAAAAAGTGCTTTAAGACATCTTTTTTTTTCTCACAAATGGAGAGATGTTAGTGCTTTTGCTTTTAGTTTATCTCATTACTGTCTGAATCTCCCTCCCATATGCATATTACTGAGCAGAAGATAGAGCTAAGTGTTAAAAATTAGAGGAAAAACCCTGACTATTACAATATATTAGTGACAGGCTTCAGCTTCCTACACTGTACTTACAAGTAAACTTTACTGTAAAACTTCATTGAATGCAACATATCAAATGGTTCCAGGAAGAGCTTATTCCAATGAATGAGAGAGCATATGAATGAGCAGTTGTAGGTAAATGAATGGACAGCATGATCGAATTTTTCCCCCACAAAAATGGGAAAATACAGAAATTCTAATTTAGAAATTATTTAAATAGAGTATTTTTGCAAAGAATATGTTGTTAAAAATATCACAGAAAAAGATCAAAATAACCAGCTGAAAAAATGGCCTCTTGGGTCTAAGCGTCTTAACAGATGGTTTCTATTAAACTTCTATTGCTTCTTCAAGAAGAACGGCTTTAATGTCTACTACAGTTTTATTATTATTATTATTTTGAGAACATACCTACAGTATTTTAGACATATAATATAAGGGCAAAAGTATGCCAAAAATCTGACAGAAGCATTTCTTACAGCCTTAACGTCTATGCTTTTTTCTGCTGCTGATTTAGGTCACGTTTTCATTTACTTTCTACTACTGTTGGACTTGATGAGGGATTTTGTTCAACAGGAGGCTCTTTCACCACAGTTCAGTTTCTTTTCAGTGTTTTCTCATGCTTTTCTTCAACAGCATATTCAAAGGAAAATTATTTTAAAATATTTTGTTTCCTTGGATTTTAAAAAGCATGAGTATTTAGGATGTACAAGAAGGCATCCAGCAACCCTTATGGAAACTTGTTGACGTAGAGTTTGGTCCCGATCCCAGACAAGAAAACTCTCATGACTTTAAATCCTTTGTAAGCATAAGAAATAACTATGTAATGTACTTATCTTGTATTATTTCATAGGAAATGTGTTCCAAAATGACTAAGTGATGTAAGTCAGTATTGGTACATTGTATTCCAGGACAATATACCATTTCTTCTTCTAGAATAAATACTATACAAAAGCAAAGATACATAGAAATATGGTAGATTTTAATATATTCAAAAGACCAGTAAAAACCAGACAGTGAGGGGAAGAAATGTAGTGCACAGAGCGCTCTTTGATTTCCCCTATTTTGCACAGCAAATTAAGTCAAATTAAGATCTGTAACTAGGGCTTCCCAGTAACTCTGAGTGATTCTAGGTATTAGCTGGAATTAACTGTATATAAACTTCCATAATTTTTATTTCAGAGTGTTCTCTGCCTATGTATGATTTCCCATAGTTTTCAGATTCAGCATTAGGAAATATTATGGTGAATTTCCTCAGCAGATTCTGTATTCATAAGCTAGAGTGATAGCTATCCACATGGGTCTTTTATTGTGACATCTTGATTCTTCCAAATGGCCTTCAATTTCAATTGCTCACAGAAATGGCAGGTACTATATTTTTAGTAAATCTCTCTGTGTTTAATAGGCAACAAATAAATAGAATTAATTTCTGGAAAGATGAGACTATAGACTAAAATTTTTAAATAAAGAGAGTGTAATAGTTCCACAGAGAGCACAAAATTTAATACCAAAAACATTATTCACCTGTTTCTCTAATGATCTCACCTTATTGAGTCTAACTGCAGGCAAATATAACGATCTCACCAAATATCCACCAGCAAAAATGTCATAGATGACACTAACATTACCTTTTTTGGGAATAGTTAATGACCCTCATGTGAAAGGAACTCAAACTGAATTTCATTGGCATCTATTATTCTGGTTTTCCCAGCCACAGGATTATGCAATCAAGAATAGAAAATAAATGTGCCAACACAGTGCAGGCATATTTTCATGAGCCACAGTCTGGAGGGAAGCGAAATGTTTGCTGGAGGGGTCAGGTTCTCAGGATCTCTAGCAACGGCTATAAAACTTAACATCATCACCATCCTTTTGTTCTGATGCATTTACATTTTCCTCTGTGTCCTAACTTTCTATCTCTTCCCCTCACGGTGAAAGGAAGGTCTCAGCCATGACTTAGACTACTGAGCAGTTTCATTTCTCCATTGCACTTCTCCATAGAAACTACGTGGAACAACCTTCCTGCTCTCCACTGCAGTGTCCATCACCAAAGGGATTAAAGTAAGCATTTAAGACAGAATTTGTTATTGCTGTCATTTAATCTCTTTGGTTCATCGGTAGAGCTACAGCCTGCAAAACACATGGATACATTGTGGGTGTGTATTCAATAGCAAAAATAAATTGTGTAGTTTCAGTGTGAAAATCTAGGAACAGGTACAAACTTATAGCTGTATGTGAAAGTAAAAGTGCTGGAAAAGGTGACAGTCAGAAACAATTCACTCTTTTTATGATAGATATGTGTCAATTAATTGAACGACAACACATTAAATGGTAACATAGTAAGATCACAGTAACTCTCTCTTACTCTCCAAAATATGGACAAGTACATACAGTCTGGAGGAAGAAAAAGTACAAAAGAAAACAAGAAATCTTTGTGCTATGGATAGGTTACTTACAAGAGACCACTAAAAGCCCCCCAATATGACATCGAAACTACTGAGTCTCTCAGCTCCACATGGGAGTTTCTAAAAAAGACAGGGAGAGAATGCATAATGTTGAGAATAAAAACAAAATAGCCAAAGGGTATCTTTAAAAACTATGGAAAATCAATGTATCAGAAAAAACAATAGAGTATTTGTTCTTTCAGGGACAATGCAACTTATGGAACTTATGGAAGCTGTCAAGTCTAATGAAATTTTCAAAGATTAAACCACAGCAAAAAAAGCCAAAATCAAAACTAATTTAAGAGTCTGGAAGCCACAGAACTAAAATAGAAAATTAGATTCTTAATTAAAGCTGGAAATAAAATAGCAGATAGAATGAAAACTATTGCTAGCCCTCTAGCAGTAAAGATTACTTCTATTTAGCTTCAGTAGCTGTGGAGCTGTGGGATCAAGCACTGATGTTCACTACTATCCAAAAGCCCAGGCAATTCATGGGACGAAAATTAGGAAAGTGGTACTGAATGAAAGAGAGGAGCAAAAGTTTGATTAAATGAAAAACAGAAAGTTCTGAGACTGAGACTCTGAACAAGGTTGGTTTTGTGCCCACGTGGCGGTTCCAGACTTTTATGTGCTTGGACATCTAGCGAGACTTCTGTGACATCTATGTCTTCTGAGCTCTTTATTTATTTATTTGCTTTTTTTTTTTTTAATAGAGTGGGTCAACTGTAGTCAGACCTGGTCTAGCTTCTTTCCGTGGCAGGGGGTTGAAAATCCCATGCCATTCTGTGGTTCTATTACTATGATTCTATGACACTATGATTTTATGAAATAGACTTTATCTCAGTGACCAATTAATTGCATTTCTGTCCTGGAAAACCTTCTGTATCCCTTTACACGGAGGTATCATTCTTTTCATTCACTGCTATCACCTGGAATCTAATATTGCATCATATTTCTCCACAGTTTTCTGAAATTAAAAACTTAGTTTTACAAAAGCAAGTGACAAGAATGTGTTGCATCTAGATCACCTATTTTCATATACCAGTGTCTACCTGAATTCTGGATCTTGCTGGTATCTACAAAACTGATTCATGCGGGAGAAAGTTGGATTTGAAGTTATTTTATCTTGGAGATTTATAATCTTGATTTTCTATACCAAAGTTGTTTTGCTTCATGCAGTGGTTTTGCATTCTGTTTGGTCTCAATGAAAGCTCATGTTTTTCAACTTCAGGTGACAAGAAAGTGTGTTTAGAAATATTCAATTTTCATTTAATCAACAATAGCGAATGTGTAGCAAGCATAATGTGTTTGTTCATAGTCTGATAAAAGGCATACCAAAAAATATGGTTTATTCTCAGTACAGAGGTTTCTCGCTCTGAGGTCCCAGGAGCAATGTAGAGACATGGCTTAATTGCACAGAAAGATATTTGCCTGAATTGCCATTTTTTTCCCTTCAATCATAACAGCTTTTTGAATATGTGCCATAAAAGCTAGAGTGAACTCAGTTTTGTTCTGGACGTATATTTGAAGCTTCTGTTAGATCATGTTCAACAAAAACAAGAAGACAAAGAACAATTTAAAATCCACTGAGAACATGAATATTTTTACCCAGGCACACCCCCAAATACAATACTTCTCGTAGGTCTTAGTAAGTCCTCTCAGTTGAAAGGTCTGGGTCTGAATCCCCAGTTAAAACTCCCTAGTAGAATTGAAGGTAGGACAAAGCCATTAGCTCTTCTGATGAGTTTTGCAAGACTAATTCTCCTTATTTTTATTCCCCACAAACTTGTTTGCAGACATGCCCTTACAAAAAAAGACAAGCTGACTATTGTTGTTGTACCTAGTAAATTACAATACAAAGCTGAGTAATAGATACAGACAGCACTATTTTATTGCATCACAAACTGTCTTGAAAACAGGAGTGCAAGACCTAGGAGATTATTCTTAGTCTACAAATAATTTAATTAAATTAATCCAAGTTAGATTTATCTTTGCATGTTAGACTATGATTCTAATCTCTTTTGTTCAATTAGAATTAATGGCTAGACTTTGCATTCTATTCCCATTTACTGTGAGGTAGCAAGCAATCATTGGCATAGGCACAGTATTTGCCACAAAACATAAAACATGAGGAAAAAAGTTTATAATTTTTTTTGTTCTGAGTATGTGTTGTCATAGAATGCATGTTTGATAGCAAGTTGATAAACAAAAAATTTGTCAGTGCACAAAGAATTGAGAACAAATGAAGTGATAGCTTGCTTTCTCCCTGTAATCTCATTGATCAAAAGCAACTTGTGTGTTTGGCTTATTTATCAGTTTGAAACTCCCCAAGTGCTTCTAGAGTCTCACCAAGGGATACTGTTGACCAAAACTCAAGCCAAAAAAACATTTGTTCTTTCTGAAGCCAGCTTTTAACTTGCAAGCCAAAAGTCAATTCTGAGTTTTAGTATGTTTATCCAAGTATAACAAAAACCCCTCATCAGGAAACACTCAACCAGCCCCAAGAGTAGACAATTACTTGGAACTAGTCACTGACTGAGATGTTACAGATGTCATGAAAAACTAAGATCATTTTTCTTGAGCAGTCATGGCATTGGACAGTCTACCAGTATCTTTGTCATTGACACTCTAGTTATCTCCTGTGATATTTCAGGACATTGCTATGCTAAGTCTTGGAAAGGATTATTGGGTAGTATTGCAGCTACAACTGTGATAAGAGTGGTTTACCAATCTCTTAATAGGCAGCAAAACAATTTTCTTTCTGAGATATCTATAGGCAGTCTGGATCAGGAAGTGGCCCACTTGAGAAAATCTTTATAATAATGAGGAAATCTTAAATCATTATGTATTTTGGTGATTTCTAGTTGGAGTTAATATATAATATGGATTCTGTATACGACACTGTCGTTATCTCCAGTCCTGTATGAAAAGCACAATCCATAGAAAGGCATGATAAAAAGCATGGTCCATAACAACCTTAATAATTACCTTCATTGCTACTTCATTGCTACAGAAACTATGAATTTTTTAAGCTGTTCAGAGGATTTCCCAGGGCAATAAGTTTGTTCACATTTGATCTGTTCAAGTAGAAGTATTTTACTCAGCTGAATTAAATTACTTAGGTATTTCATTTAAAATAAAATTTGGATATTTAGTTAAGTAGGAAATGGAAACCTTCTAAAATAAATATGTCCAGTAACCTACTGGAGGAAGTCCATCTGTTATTTCATTTCACTGGGATTCTACCCATGGTGGAATGCATGCCATGCATGGAGGTAAATTGCACCACAAATCAACAGCAGAATGCTATAAAAATCTTCAGAAAGGTTGAGGATATCTCATGGTTAATAATTTAGGTAAGGTCTGTAAGACCTCAAGACTAGTGAGATTAGTGCACTCATAATGTACCACTAGTTAACTGGTGGTGTCTGTGTCTAATGTTAAAGTGAACATTAGGTCTTAATTTCAGGTCTTAACTGTACCTGAAAATATGTTACAGCTTCCAAGTAATCAAACACCCTAATATTCAATAAGATACAGCGTGTGAAGAGAGAAACCAGGTTTAATAGTTGCTGTTGGGCCCAGCAGTTCGGCCTTGGCATCAGAAATGCTAGAAAACCCCAGCAGAAAAAGAAGCCGCAGCAGCAGCAGCAGCTACTGAAAAGGTGGCAGAGATTGTAATGCAACTTATGTTTAATGAATCCTGATGCAGCCTGAAAAGCAGGAGAATATGACCCAGCTGGACATTAACGAGTCCAAATTGTAGTTTTGGTTTTTTAAGAGTACAACCAAGGTACATTACTTCTACCATGGCTATGCAGATAATCTGTCTGTACTCATTTTGGCTGGGGTGGAGTTAATTTTCTTCACAGTGGCTGGTATGGAGTTTGTTTTGGGTTTGTGCTGAACGCAGGGTTGATAATATAGAGATGTTTTTGTTATTGCTGAGCAGGGCTTACACAGAGCCAAGGTCTTTTCTGTTTTTCATACTGCCATGCTGGCAAGGACATTGGAGGTGCATGGGAGCTTGTGAGGATCCAGGACAGGTCATCCCAGCAGACCAAAGGGACATTCCAGACCATAGGGCATCATGATCTGTTTATGAAATGGGAGGAAGAAGGAGAAAGTGGGGGGATTTTGGAGTGATGGTGTTTGTCTTTCCAAGTAACTTGCATGTGATGTGGCCTGCTGTCTAGGGAAGGCTGAACACCTGCCTGCCCATGGGAAGGGGTGATTAGCTCCTTGTTTTGCTTTGCTTCTGTGCATGGCTTTTGCTTTCCCTATTAAACTGTCTTTATCTCAACCCAGGGGCTTTCTTCCTTCCGCCCTTCCAATTCTGATCCAACTTGTGGGGCAGTGACCAAGTGGCTGTGAGGGGCTTGCTTGCTGGATGGGGATAAACCACAATGATATCAGAGTGCAATAATCACAGGACCTACAGATTGCCTACAAAATGTACAACTTTCTCTTGGATTTTGTTGTCAAGCTTACATAAACTAAATGAAATTACTCAAGAAATAAATTCTTCATTGCATGAAAGAGACAATTTCTTACCATACTATAAACATTGATTAGGCTTACATATAAATAATTCACTCATGGATTGTAAAAGTACTTTAGACTTCAAGAGAAATTGCCTGTGAGTTCTGCCTGCAGGGATAGAGCCTCAGAATTTCACAGACGTGATGTATTTTCACATGAAACTGCTGATGCATCTGCTGCTTTTATTTAGTTTGATTTTTTTAAAGCTGGAAACCATCCCAAAATGGGTTTCTATATACAAAATGTCATCACCTGTATTAATTTACACTTTTACCACTGTGTCTTAAAAATAAATTATTTTTCATTAAAACTGCAAGTGCAAGAGAAATTATGGACAGACTCAGCTGGCTAGGGCTGGGGTAGAGTTTTTTCATATAACTTGTTTGGTGGTGTTTTGGATTTGTGATGAAAACAGTGTTGGTAACACTTGGATGCTTTAGTTATTGCTGAACAGTGCTTATTCAGTGTAAAGGCCTTTTTTGCTCCTCATACTGCCCTGTCAGCAAGTGGGCTGGGGTGCACAAGAGTTTTGAGGAGTACTCAGTTGGGAAAACTGGCTCCAACTGACCAAAGGGATGTCCCAGACTACCAACAGGTTAAACCGTGACACAGGACCAGGCAAGATACAAGCACCTGAAGATATCCCTAAATACACAGTTTTCAGGGATATGCTTGTACGAGTGCCCTGTTCAAGATTGCTGTACCTCCAGAAAAAAATATTAGCACTAGAAGAAAAACTTAGTTCAAACACGGTAGGTAATTTCTCCTTGTTTTTCCTTGTTTTTTCTCTAAAGCTGATGAAAGTGTTCCTTTAGTGTCCACTAATGACATCCCTTAAATAACAGCCAATGGCATTACATTTTAAAAAAAAAGCTGAAAACATAATGCCAGTTACAAATCATTTTCACAGTGAGAGTGAGATTTTTTGTAAGAAACATTCAATGCTTGTGCTGTGAGAATGGCTGGACATGAAATTCACACAAACTCACGAATAGTTGTTGAAGTGTAAGAAAGACACTATTATCTTCAGTAATTGAATGTTAATAACAGTTGTTTTGAAGCAGGCACTCAAGTGTAAGATGCCACAAAGCAAAAGACACAGAGATGGTAATGATAGAAATCTGAATGCTGAATTTTCTGTGGCTCTTTTCTTGGGGCAGTAATAGTCATGCTACCTATCAATATTTCATATCTCAAGAAAACCTGATGTTACATCCACTGATCAGTTCTAACAATATACAAAAAAATCCCTCCCAAAATTGAAGACCTTACATGACTTGTTATTAATATCTCTTGGTACTGTTCTCTTACATCAAATTAATTCTTTGTGTGAACTGTAAACAACTGGAGCATTGTAATTACTTCTTAGCCTACATTATATCAGTTGAAATTACATTGAAATATATTTTCAATCACTTCTGATATATTTTAAAATCTATTTGAAAATATTATATCTAGATTTAGAAATTACATTTATTTATTCAATTTTACAAATTTATTCTGGAATTCGTCCCTATAGGTCTGAAAATTGTAACTAACGTACCAATATGTCCAAGCTCTCATGTATACATTTTGGTAGAAAATGATTTCATTTAACAACTTGATTCTTTCTACAGTATTTTTCATTATAAAACAACTGTAAGATGGTCTGGAACAAGAAGAATTGATCCCAAATAAAAAATAATTCTGGCACCCTTATCTATCTGCTCTTTAGCTACAGACTCTTTTTCCACTTTATAATTTTTTTTTTTCATCATTATGAAGTACCTATGATTGAAAGTGGCTCTTTAGAATTCCCTCTAGAAACTGAGCCTGGAGACAAGACCACCAGCAGGATGACAATAGGAAAACAAAACCAGTAGACATTTTCTTGAACAGTCATCCTTTCAATGTTGTTAGCAATTCAAATCAAGTAAGAATCATAGCATTGGCTCTATATATCTTGCTAGTTTCCTATATTTAATTTTTTAATAGAAACAGAGAGTGAGACTGGTAGGTGGGTTTTCACACATCCTGCATGAACTGCACTTCTATACAGATATAGGATTTTCAGGGAATATTGATGGGTTCTTTACACTATCCAGGAAAGCCAATACTCCTTTTGCCAACCTTGAGGAAAAGGTAAGTATTCAAACAGTAGGGAAAAACTGGCAATAGGGATGGTCTAATAGAAGAGTTCGTCATGGTAGCTCAAGCAGTTGTTTTCTAAACCACCACCCTTTTTTCAGCTTCGACACAAGCAGTAATGGATATCTTCTAAGTTAACTGTGAGCATCTAAAGCTGTGTGGGCTAAAGTACAGCTTACAAGGTTTGTCAAAGCCAAGGTCATCAGACGCTCCCAAAAAAACTAAATGGAGTTTTGAGTTTGATTCCCAACAGATTTACAAGGTTAGAAAAGGAGTTTTGTATTGCCCTTTTTTTTTTCCCTTAGAAGCTAATGAACTCTTCAAAGACAAAAAATCTGTTTATTCCCATTGGCAACCAATAACCCAAATGAAATAGATATGTGTGTTCCACTGGGATTTATACCATTTGCTCTAGCATTTATATTACTGGCTTGTACAAAGGAAAGAAATAGTAGTTTGAGCTCATAATATGTTGGGCAAAATATCAAGAAGATTAGGCCATATGGTAGAGCAAGGTCTGATGAAAAACATACATTTACTGCGGAGAAATTTTTATGCCAAAATCTAAGAAATCCTACTGCAAAACAGTGTCTGCCTTGTATCATGGTCTTTTACCTCCTCTCCCTCCATAAGACTTTCTTAGGAGGAAACTAGGCCTTAGCAAAAAGGATCTGAATAGTAGACTTTTAGGAGATTAGGGGAATTAATGTAGGCATGGAGAAAAGAAAAGATAGAAATTGAGAAAATCTAGGCCATTTTTTTATTAGCAAAAATGTTAATCTTTTCCTGTTCAATAAAGTGATGTCTGCCACAAATACTACAGATGTTGAAACTACAGATGTGGAAGGAGACCATCAAATGCACTTTAAGATGTTTATGATATTTATTATCATGACCTCATTTGAGATTCAGTCTAATATTAATTATGCACTGCAGCTGGTAGTCCACCATTTCCCTAGAGAATAAGTAAAATTCTTCCAATACATCACATCCATGAAAAACAAGCTAGATGTTAGACAAACTGTTCCTTTACTCATTTTAAGGCTGCAACCTTTCTCTCCACTGCTGAGCAAGGAGTTATAGCCCAAAACACAGCTGCTCTCTACAAGGATGAACAGCCCCACATCTGACTCTTTCTGACTAGCCAGAATGATGTTGATGGCACCCCTTTTTTCATAGTTGATTGCATCTCAAACTGTTAAGAGGGAAGTAACATAAGATTTCTTAATAAAAAAGTTCCCATTCTCGGAATAGCCACGTCTCAGGGGGAAAAACATGAGGACATTTCCCCAGCTGTCAGGAAAGATGAACACAGAACCAGAACAAGCTATTTTAGTCTAGATATCACAAGAAAGAGCATATCAAACGCCTGTACTAGCACAATGGGATTTTCAAAGTCATATTTTTATGAGGCACTGCTGTTAGTTACAGGAAAGCTACAAAGTGAGAAACCACATTTACCAGCAGTTTATGAGGATTATTATGGACACAGCTCTGTTGGTGATACTGTCGTGATTTAGTAGAGTTTTAGGCTCTGCTAAGCACAAATAATATGGTATATTATGTGTTGTTGTTAAGGCAGGTACTCTGTTAGAAGGTAGAGTGCTCCATAAAATGTATCAGATACTTTTGATGTATATGTGATGTCTCAGTGACTTGGATCTATGGATTCCCCCTCAGGCACAGACATTATTTTTGCTAAATTATGGGAACTCTTTGCTTTGGTAGGGATGCTAGCTCTAGTGTTCTCACTTAAGGTATTCTTGTACAAATTGGCAGGTTCATATTACCCCTTCTCTTCATTTTTGCAGGATGCTAGGATGAAACTTGCCTCAGTTTGTGTCCATCAAATTTTCAGGACTGCATTACAAGCTGTTGTTGTTGTTTTCCCCTGCTAGATATAGAACATACTTTTTCTGAATGGGAAAATACTTCAGATACTGTACTGTATCGATTATTCTGTTTGTCGTTATTTGCTTTTTTTGTACTTCTACAATACTTTTATTTCTCTGGCATCAGTTTTAAGTATAACTGGTTCACTGCATCCAGGTTTCTAAAAAATATGACAGCTTGGTTCTTGGCTGATGCCAAAATATAATTTGATTGAGCAAAGTATAAATGACACCACATAATTTCTCTAATGATATTTTGCTACTGGTATTTTTCCTTTTGGACTGGAATGAGAGATTTTATATCTCACGTCAGATTTCAGTACCTGAAGTCACTGACATTAGTGTGTGCATTATACATTGCTGCTATGATATATAACGTCTTGAAGAATGGAGTTTCAAATCATGTGGTTTTTCGCAAACTTACATTTGGAAAAATAAGGTTTTGGGGTTCTTGGAGAAGTTCTGGCTTCTGTAGCTTTATTGTGGGTGTTGACTGTCAAATTGCTTAGTACGGTCCCACTTATCCTCAGTCAATATACCAGTTTTTGCCAGCTTAACTTTGGAGATTTAAAACTTGTTTTCAGACTACAAAACATTATTTTAGGGAGCAAGGCAGGTATCCCTTTATTTATGTCATACGCAGAGAAACATGACAGGGTCTTCTAAATATTTTACCAATATTATTTGTTGTTCTAGAACTCTATCTCTGCTTCACTTTTTGATGGCCTTACAAAGGTCCAGGACAGGACAAAATTAGTGTCTGTAACTGAATTGCAGGTGAAGAATCAGATTAATCAAAAAATTTACTTGCCTTGTATTTTCAAACACATCTTTTTCTTTCTGTTAGAAGGCAGTCCTAACTCATAATGTAAATACCAACATATTACTTTCTGTTTCATTCACTAAACACAGTAAATGTTTTAGTCCAAATCATTTTAAAATTTTTAAAAAAGGCCACTGTCTGAAAAATCCTAATGTGTACTGGTACTTATTTATTTGTTAAGAACAGAATGAGGGATTCTCCATGGAACCTGATTTTGCATCCTCCAACATCTCACTTCCTTTCACCTTGCACCTGCCTTTGAGATGGCTCCACAGCAATGGCATTATCCTCCAAAGTTAGAAGTCTTTTAACAGTCGTAATACTGTCTCTGAGAATAGGATGCATTTTCTGAGAATATATAAATATGGAGTGCTGTGTCCAGTTCTGGGCTCCTCAGTCCAAGAGAGACATGGAGCTCCTGAAGCAGGCCCAGAAGAGGATAATATAGATGATTAAAGGACTGGAGCATCTCTCTGATGAGGAAAGGCTGAGGAAGCTGGGCCTTTTCAGATTTCAGAAGAGACAGCTGAGAGGGGACCTCAGCAACGTGCATAAATATCTAAAGGGACAGTGTCAGAGGATAGAGCAGTAAGACAAGAGGCAATGGGCAGAAACTGATGCAAGTTCCACCTGAATATTGTCCAGAGAGCTGGTGAAGTCTCCCTCACTGGACATATTCAAGGACCATCTGGATACAATCCTGTGCTGTTTATTCTAGGATGATCCTGCTTGAGCAAGGAGGTCAGATCTGATGATGCACTGTGGTCCCTTCAAGCCTGACCTGTTCTGTGATTCTCTGATTCTCTGATTCTGTGATTCTGTATTATCCATTAATGGCAAGTCCATCTTAAAACATACAATTCTAGCAAAGTAGTGTGTTTTGGTGTCTTGTGACGATCTCAACTCTTTCCAAAGAGAGAGAAAGAGCAGTTAAACCTCTTTGTAATCTCACTTCTTCCCAGTTTAAAACATTATATTTAATGATAGCTAAAATAAATGAAATTAGGATTTCATGGGATTAATTTTAAATTATTATATAGAAGATATCATAACTTCTGTATGCCAACACAGTAACTCGTCCTTAGCTGGGGCTCTGGCTTTTCTTGTATAAAATATTCAATTACGATAAACAGCTGAACTGCCTGAGCAAGCTAAACTCTGTGCTGAAACTGTGACAGTGTCTGTGTAGGTTTTAGCTAGTAAATAATCTTGTTCTTCTGCACTCGCAACCAATACAATTCATGCCACTTTCCGTGGCACCATTCCTAAAATAATATACCATGCTTCAGGCCAAGGTTTATTAGCTTGGGCTCTGTGATATTCTAATTGCAGTTAAATGGCTCTTGATGGCTTAGGCTCTAGGAAGAGCATGTTCATGCCTGTTGCAGCACACCATTTGGTAATACCTCAGGAAGTAAACAATTAATAATCCTGCTGTAACTACTGTGTGTATCTTGGCAATTGCAATTGTTGTCTCTGGAGTGCCTGTTATTGCCTCTGAGAGTGGCTTCCCTGGGGATCCAAGCTGAAGTGGTCCAATCTGTTTAATTCTGCACTGAAGGAGTGTGTATAACATTGATTACATTATTTTAGGTGGAAAGCCTACAGACAAAGCTCAGCAGCTGCTTAGATAGTAATCAATACATCTTCATTAAATTAGTGGTTCTTAAGTCTTCTCGAGTTGTATTGTCATCACATTTGTAAGTTTCTTTCAAACTGTTTTTTTAGGTCTATCTGAAAATCTTCTGTTCATCAATTTTCAATTTTATCTCTTTTTTCTGTCTTCAGTGTTATAAAATATAAATCTTTGGTTTGGTATGTTTGGCTTTGCCTTTTCATATCACACAATTTAAACTTGAAATGGTGGCAGTCTATACCAAAAATGAGTGAAAAAAAGAACAATTTCCCGTATCAGGTTTTTATATAGAAAAAGACAGGTTTGCTTCCCCGTTAGTAATTCTAAAAAAATGAAATGCTAATTATAGATTATATTCAACTGAATCCAAAGAACCTTATCCTTTTCAACTCTAACAGATGAGCCTAAATGATGCAAAGTATGGTTACCCAGGTCTCTGCACTGGCATTTGATGGAAACAAACACAGCAATTATGTAACAGCCTGCAGAGAAATTATGAATATCTAATACCTTTTCTTTCCTTTTTTCAAGATATGTTCTGCCCAGTTTTCTGATTTTCTGACTAGATGGAATAACAAAAGAAGTCATGGATAGCCAACTATTGACAGTATGCCAAATGTTGATTTGAATATAAGAAGTTGTAGTGACCTAGCCATTATTTTGAAAGAAAACACAAAGTTACTTGATCCCTCAACCTAACTAGAGTTGAAGATTGTCCACCAGATAGATACTCAGGACTCATATTCTAATTATAAAGTATGTTTCCAGGAATCTCTTCCTCCATGCCTCTATCACACTCATCTGCCATTTGTTCAGTCTCTGAAATATTCCAGACTTGACCTTGTCCCTGTTTTCTGTTTCTGTTTCTCTCTACTACTCTTCCGCTGGCAGCTTTCATATACCACATGATGTTTTGTAACTCACTGAAAAGTCAGGGTGTTTCATAAGTACAGTTTTCTGGATTGTAGCATCCTTATTACTTTAAATTAGGTCTTACAGATCTGTTCTTCATGTTTAAATAAAAAAATTATTTCAATTACCCTGGTAAAAGGAAGGATTCTCCTGTAGTGCTTCCTACTTCAGTTTGCAAGTCAACATTTTAAAAAAGTAAAGGAAATAGAGCTCACATGCTATAGGTTAGCCTAATTGTGCCAGGGATAAGAATTTATTTTAAAATATCTATACTTGAATTTGTATTTTTTTATTTAACATCAAAGGAAGCTCCCCAATACACATTTGCCAAAAGTGGGTGCTGAGATAAATTTAAAGCCTCCCTTATGAGGAGCAGTATGAGGTGGTTTTGACTGTCATGTCTTTTTCACATAGAAAATGCAACATCCTCATAGGCCTACAAATGTTAGATGTTCTTATGAACAGAGAAATTGTCTTTACTCAGCTTGGAATGGACTTAGTCACAAACTCCTCTCTACTGCAAAAATTTAATGTGGATTTTCTCTGATTTCTTTCTTTATTTTTTTTCATCTTCTATAAAGCATTTCTCAGAACTTTTATAATGCTTCATGCCAGAGCCTTTTCATCAATTTTGTTTCATATTTTGATTTAAAGATTTTTAAAAATCATTTTAAAAAATCAAGTATTATTTTTGCTTAAATCTTTGGTTAAGCAGAATGGTTTATAAAATTAAAAAGTTTCAAATTCTTCATGTAGCTATATATTTTATGTTTTTACATATGTGTATTTAATATACACTCCCTTTTTAATTTAGGGGATTAAAAAGAACAAATATTGTGGACTGTTTTGGAGCAACTCATGTAAACAAAAGTTGCACTGAAATCGCATGTTAGTTTAAGTCATCCAGTATTAAATGGAAAAAAATACAGAATTACATGGCATTATCTTCTTGTTTTGTTCTGCTGTATTGGCAAATTCTGAAATATTCTGTATAAAGCAATATCATACATGGATTTACACAAAATCAAACAACTTACCTTAAAATAAAGAGAGAGATTTAAATGTGAGATCTGTTTGTGTTGTTACAGAAATACCACAAAGACTGGGCTTTAGTAAGAGATATTAGTAATATCTCTAATGATGGGGCAGACACAGAGAAGGTATCAAGAGAAAAATTTAGGTGTAGATGGACAACAAGTTAATGTCGTGAATTAGTATAATTTCTCAGCATTTTGCAAAACACCATTTTAAAGTTGATCAGAAGATCAATTTAAGTAGAAATTTAAGTAGAAAGTAGTAGGGTAGAATCTGATGTAGTGGTATTTAATGGATAGGAAGGATTTTATGGCTATGATAGTTCAGTCTTGCTGAAGCTGAGATAATAAGGATTTATAAGGGCTGTGAAGAGGGAATAGCAGTAGCTCAGGTAAGAAGTGATTAATGACTGATTGAGGATTTCAGCAAAAGAAAGGTCATCATAAGACAGTGTAGACAGTGTTCCAGAGGAGAAAACTTAGAGATAAAAAAGAGGATTAAAGAAAAAGGGAAAAAAGTTTCTTGATGGACTAAAATTATTCACAAGGCTTTCTAAATATGTAAACTAAGAAGAATAAAAAGAGTCAGGTGTCTTTGGACTATGTCATTTAAGCAGGACAGTTTGAAAGAAGGTCTTTATGGAATACTCAAGTTTCTCCTGTGACAGAGCAACTTTTCTCTGCTTTTACCTCTTACCTCCTACCTCATAGCAAATGCCTATTAAGTTGCCTTTAATGAGCAGCATCATGTCAGATGGTTCATGCATAAAAGCTGCAAAAATAGAAAATAGTTGCTTCTGCACTACTATTCTCTTGAAGTGTTTGTGTTTAAAGGGCATAGCATGCAGCACTCAAATTGTGATAGACAAGGTTGTATGATTTGCAGAAACCCTAGCCATTAACCTCAAAACCAATATCCAAAAATTTAAGGTTTGACTGCTCTATCAATTTTAGATTTTCTTCAGAAAATGCAAGCAAATATTCTGTCAGCCTCATACATACCTGTGTAATAGAGTACTAAAGAAGAAATAGCCTTAGTTAGATTGAATTGCATTAAAGAATTACCTGGACTTCTTTGAAATTGTACAAAAATGAGAGGAGTGATTTTAAAATGCTGAAAGGCTATACTTTTTCTGATGAATAAATATATTTTATGCAGGCCAAATTAGCCCGAAGAGCAAAAACAAACACACAAAAAGCCCACCCCCAAGTAAATAACAATCAAAACTGTGTAATCTTCGCAGTTCTGAATAATAAGATAAAGATGAATAGCGAACAACTGACTAGCTATATGGCTGATAACTCATTTTAATAGGGCTTTGGAGGGAAAATTATCCAGTGGCAGGGAGGTGACATTAGAAAAAAAGACCTGTAACAAGCTCTAAATACAGAATGCTAACAAATTAGCAAAACCAAGGGATTTAGGAAAAAAAATTAACTGAATAGTTGAAATAAGTAGTTGTAGGACTACTTTAAATTTTTTATTTTATTAAACAGATGTCCAAACCTACAATTTGATGTAGGTCAATATTCTTGCCAGTCAGTTTGCATGGATTTTTTAAACAGATGCTAGTACTAGTTAATACGCACAGACTGCATACCTTAATTATTGTCAGAATTGCATTTGATATGAATGGAAGCTTTTCTTGAAGAAACTGCAATTTTCAGCATTTTAGTCAATGGGCAAACAGAAAATTTGTGCGGTGGTACTTATACCTCTATACAGTCACATACAGCAGTAAGCAAGAACAGGTCTGTAAGATTTTAAGTCTTTTGGGCATATAACTTCTTTTCCTGTGTATGTTGGCAGCATATAACCAATAACACCATTAAAGATAAAAGGAATGAAGAGGGTAAATTATGGCTTCCCCATGTAGTTTCATTATTTTTCTCTTTAGTCTACCATGTGGTGTTTCATTACAATTATCATTATTATAGTCAGAGAGTAATAAGATTTCTGGAGTAGAGGATCATTCTAAAAATGAAGACGTAGAATCTGAAGTTCTGCTGGCGAGACCCCATGCAAGCCACACTGCCTTGGCTTTGGGCGAGCAGTGCTGTAGGGAAGCTGGACAGAGTTTTCTGAATGTGGCCCTTAACAGAAGACTCTTGAGCACTTAGAGTTGTATAGCAATGTTTCAAATCCTAACTATATAATTTTATTTTATTTTCTCTCTCTCTTTTCTTTTTAATTAATGAAATAATTAATTGGTGAAAAAGAAACAAAATCCAAAATATAAGCTGGTGGCAAGTTGTAACTGCTGCTGCTGTAATTCCATCCAGCCATTTTTTGCATCATTTTTGAAATACCAGTATTAACCCTGCATATCAGTTCTTGTATAAACCAGAGTATGGACTCTGACAATATGTGGTCTATCTTTACTTGGCATTTTAATTAGCAATATCATTCAGCTATAATGTTCAATGAGGTACAATTTGTCTTTGACGTTAAATCCTAAACACATACAGTGCTATATATTCATATTTGGAAACAAGAGAAGAAATCCTAAAGTTATCATATTATATGAAATCCCTTGTTTGCTGTCACATGATTGTCCTTCAATCAGATGAATTAACTGTTGTTGTTCAGGGAGAGATGTAGAAACCTCAGTTCAAGCCTTGATATCCTAACATACTACAGTGAAAGACAGAATGACTGCAGTATTTAGTAGCCTTTATGTAAGGATTATGCTAATGGTAGAAACAAATCAGATTAAGACATCCTTATGTTCTTACATAAACCAGGCAGACCTCAAAACAAATATTCATTCATCATTTGATGTAGCATGCAGCTTAGGAATAACTCTTACTGGCCTGTGAGTAAAGACAAAAAGAGGTGTTTTCAGCATCCTCAGCAGTCCCACACCAATTATGGAGCCAGTTCCTCTGACACTGACTGCAGGTTGAAGAAGGACCTGCAGGCTCCCTGATTGATACCAACCAGTACGATTTCACCTGCAAGTGAATTCAGTGAGTCTATTCAGCACTGGGCTCCCTGAAGAATAAGATCCCACATCTGTTTAAAACAACATGGTTTCAATCAAAACACTTGATGACAACTGTCCAGGGAGTTTTTACTTCAGCAGGCTGACTGGCTACTTAAAGCAAAAGTTTCCAGTACAAAAAGTACTACATTTTAGTTCATTAATAAAAACTAAGAGAACAGCCAATTAAAAAAAAAAAAGTATGGGTGAAGCTCCCTCTCTCCTTTCTTCTCCTTTCTGCCATGCTTCCAGTGTCACTGGCGTTAGTCTAGCATATGCCCAGCTGTTTTTTATGCCATATGATAAACATGAAAACAAGTTTGGGCTCTACCCAGTCCTTCTTGGCTCATGATCACATAAAACTTCCATGAAGGGGGAAAAAATTACTTCCAAAGATTAATATTACCATTTTGCAGACACTCTGAGCTAAACTATGAACCAGGACCACAGGCCACTGAAAGGCATTGCGAAGTGAAAATGTGGGTGATGGTCTTCTGAGTGATTTTAAGTAAAACACTCATTTCCTCTGACATAGTCGCTGAGCTGAGTTTTATTTACATAAGATTCTTTGAAATGCTCCCTGCTACCCTCTTTATTTTTCTAATCTTAGTCAAGTTTCAGCTTTGTTCATTAAAAACACATCAGTGAACTATTATGTTTGAATTCTGACTTAAACAGGCCACTTGGGGGTAGTGTGCTGTAAAGCCAAGAGAGCAAGAACATAAAAAGACAGACATAATCTCATTCACAGCCTAAATTTGCAGAAGAACACCTGGAGTATAAATGTGTCTGGATAGGATGAGGGTTTTTGTGCTTAATTGCCAGCTGTTGTCCACAGAAGATAGAACTACGCTAGATAGAACTCTGTGAAACCAAGCGAAAGTGTTCCTTGGGGCTTCTACTGCTTTCCTTCAGATGTATGGGGTGGGAAGGAACACAGTCAAAGTCACAAGAAGAAATAGATCTTTCCAGAGTTAAAAAGAGCCAAATATTGATACATCTTTTATTTGTTGCCTTGTTAAGGCTATATCAAATTAAGGGTTTATGCAAGGTTGCAACCTGGCTTAATTACCTGTGTTTTCTCATAGTTTCCTTGTAGAAAGCCTAACCATTAATTCAATTAAGAAGCTGTCCCTATTTAAGAATATAAATGTGACAAATGTCTGCTGAACTGCAACTTGTGGAATATTGTCGGCAAAAAAAAAAATAACAACTTAGGTTGAAATTTCCGACCTAAAAAATAACAGATAGTAACCAGTAATGTTAAAACAGTAACACATTTTGATACGTTGCTTTGATTACTTGAAGAAATACAGAAATAGCGAAACTGCCCCGTATTTCACAGATCTGTGGGGCTCTTCATTCAAATTTTTTACCATGGCAAAAGAGATTACTGATATTTCAGAATTATCCAATTTAATTAGACATATTAAAATAAGCTGAAACATTGTATCAAGTCAAATGCTGAATTATAAAACCTCAGAATGTCTTTATAATTTCCTGCTGGCATTTAATAATGTCTTCTAAAATTTGTTTCTCTGATCATGCACTTAGAGAAGCTAATGATTACAAATTTCTAAAGCAGCCAGATGATTTAAGAAAATTAATTCTATTTCTAGTAGCATCTTACTTACCTAAGAGAGTGGAATATAAGCTACTAAGTAGCAATTTCTTGAAAATGGGCATTTAACTTTGATACTTTTAATTATTTTAGACACTAGCTCCGACTATGTTGTGTGCCGAGCACTATTCCTCTCAGAATCAAACTCAGACTCCCTTGGGTTAAGCATTTAACACTTGTTCGTGTGTGGAGCTTCAGCAACTGCCTAATAAAAATCATGCACTCCAATAGCTTGCAGTTTTCTCTAATGTAATGTAAGAACATAAAACTGGAAAGACCCTCTTGGAATATTAAGTCTAGACCTTTTTATTGCAAATAATCTTCTGTCTTGTCCTTCGTAAGTATGTAAACTTACACTTCAAAATAACTTGTTCCTTTTTATCCCTGTAGGAAAAGTCCTCCAAAATCCTATTCCTTTAATTCTTAGAAGTATAATTCCCAGTCTATATTTACTCATAAGAAGTATTTACTCATAAAAAGTTTACACTCATTTGTTTTTCCTGCTTGTATAAAATTCTCCTCATCAGTCTCTCTGGTATGTTCATAAAGGTCAAAAGCTGGGGTTTTTAAAGTCACATTAGATGTGTGAAAAATATTTTAGAAACACCTTCAGAATTATGTTAATCTTCAGAAAGATTTGTAAAGGTCAGATATTGCATATACTGAACCTCTGAAAACTAATTTAGTTCCAGCTGTATGAATCTTACCTAATTAGAACCAACATTAGTGTGCAAGTGAAGTCAAAAAAAGATGAGACTTCTCTGGTCAATCACTGAATAGATCATTCATTAATCTCTTTAATCTAATAAATTCAAAAGGTCAAGGTTTTTTCAATGGTTTCCAATGAGTAGTCTTCTGTTTAGTTTAACAGTTATTGGTCGATTTTGTGATTTGGAGAAAATTTGTCTTCAATGAATTACTTCTTTAACATATTGCCTACAAATACATGTGTACTCTGGATTCTACTCTATTTTCTCTACACACAGCCAGAATTTCTCACACAGCTCCTTTACTGTTTTCATTTCATCATGAATTTTTACTTTTACCCTCAGATCATGAATACATTAAAATCTTACTTTTCTCTTTTTGCAAAATTGGAGTTTTATCCTATATTATCTTTAAAATAAATTTTTTTTGTTTCACTCAGTGATTGCTTAGACAAATGGCTCCCAACAGTCTCAAGGGAAAAATCTCAGGTCTACAGAACATCTCAAAATGAATTGTCCTTCTTATTTTCTAAATCCTGGGAACACACAGGTAGACAAAATTTTTTATTGGTTGTGGGTTTTTTTCGTTTGTGGGGTTTTTTTTGGGGGGGGTGGGGGGGTTGGTTTTATTTGTTGTTTTGGGGAGGGGGTCTTGTCCTTTTCACATGAAAGCCTTTTCTTTTCTTACAAAAAAATGAACCCATCCACTCTGTCAATAATATAGGATATGGCTATGCTATGTCAATTTAATAACCCTCTCTATCTGAATTAGAAGTGTATCAAGAATCATCACAATAACTTGTGCATCTCACAGCCTCACATAACCTGGGGGAAAAGAAGCAGACAGAGTTATTCAGAGAAAATTCTCAAAACTATTTGCAAAAAGAAGGCTTATAATTTAATGATTTCAATTTTTTTATTAATTGTCATTAATATTTACAGACAGTAGATGTCTGAAAAAAAACTCTTAAAAAATACTGCTTATTCAGGTCATGAATCTGAGTGAAAACATGACTCTGTTATGCTTCTTTGAAAATCAATTAATGCACTTGAAAGGGAAATAAAAACAACCAACCATTCCCTTCTCCATCTGCAAAATTTTGCATATGGTACAGTATTGTCTAATATTTGTTTGACTGAAATACTTTGTAAGAAGAGAACAAGAAAGGTGTGGAGCATCAGACAACCTATACTGAAATAATTTCCTAGGCATTTCACAGGGACAGCTGAAGAAAGGGGAGTTTTCAAGAAAAATTGGTAAATCTGCCTAAAGATGTATAAAATCGATGGGCGAGAAGACTGGGCAGGGTTGACACACTGGCAGATTTGCAAATTATTGTATTGAGCAGTTATGACTATGAGTTTATGATTATGAAAACACACAAATATTTTGGAGCTTTTTTCCAAGCAGAAAGAAACCTTGCATCTGTGCTCTGAGTCGCTCTTGCTCTGAAGTCATAGATAGGAGAGTGGCCTTGCATTGTACAGGAGTAATAGCCATAGAAGTGTTAGACATAAGTACAGTGTTTCAAGGGAAGCTTGATAATGGCCTCTCTTGTCTCTACAGTCAGCAAAACTGTCTTTAACAGGAAAGCAAGGAATTATTTTGAAAGCAGACTGAGATTTATTATTTAGAAATTCTGTCCCATTAAAAGAAGGCAGCGTAGAAAGGGGAAGAGTAGAAGAAGGACGTAAAAGTAGAGAAAGACTGAATTGTGTGAGACTTCTAGGGCATTTTTTGGAAGGAAAGACAGATATTTAAGAGATTAAAAGTTAGAGATGGGTAAAATGCCTACAAGGAATAGACAGGATTTAATATTTTTCTTTAAGCTATCATCATTCGGTGGACATTTTATAAATATAGTTTATTCATTATTTTTTCCAAAAAGCAAGTAGCTATATGCATACATTATATGCATATGTTCTGAAAAGAGAAAGGAAAATATTTTTATGATTTGACATATGCTTTCTAAATGAGCAAACCTGACATGCAGGGCTAGAGCTCTGCAATAAAGTAAATAAAGACCATTTGTAGCTAACATATATTCTTGCTCTTACTTCATACCTCTCATTGCCCACTACTCTGCAAAGCTGAATGTTTGCAGGGTTGTGCTTAAATAGTATTAGAGACGGTGGAGACCTTTTGTGGCTTAAATGATCCCTCTTACAACCCAAATGCCAGCTCTCCTGAGGGCTGGAAGGTTAATTAGGAGCCTAAGTCTGTGCTCGTCCTGCACTTTAGAGGGTGTTTCCCTTTCCTGAGCCAAACACAATGTAACACAGAGTTTGTCTCTCAAACTCATTTTTAGGGCAGAGAAAGGGAAGGTATTTGAGTAAATTGTGCCATAAATAGGCTTATTATTTTACAGACTGTGTTTTTCAGTTGCCTATGTAGGAAACAATGCATTTCCATACACTTTCTGGTAGTCCATACAGAATTTAATGTTGATTTGTTTGCACTCAGTGTTTTTCAGAGTCAACATGATGTTCTGAGTAGTTAATACACTCTTTCTATAACTTTATGGTAAACGTGTACAACCTCTTGTCACCTTGCCCAAAGGCAGCTCGCTAGGAACAACTTCTCTAAATATTTGATGGTACTTTTTCTACTCTATTGCACCAGAATACAAATAGCAGTGACCAGGGGTATAATACAAACTTTTAAAAATGCTGAGCAACAGCAGCTACATTTGCATCTTTGTTACATATCGACACTTCTTTAATTAACATCACATGTCCTGGGTTGAACCCCAAAATAATTGAAGCATTCTTAGCTCCAACAGAGAGAATGTGTTAATTCATCTTTTCTTTCTCATTTTATTGTTCTCTTTCCTCCTTTAGGTTTTTGGTCAGTTCTCAGGCAATTTGAAGACATACATCTATTTACATCTATTCTTTTACTGTTCCTATCTCCATATATAGTATTTGAGTCAAAACAAAAAAATATGTCCAACTTTCATACCACAGAACTACCAAAAATAGATCCTTCAGTGTTTGCAGTCATACAGAGACTTCTGTAATGCTCAAGTCACCACAGTTTAACAGGCCATTTAAGGTAATTTTCTTCACTTATATTCTTCAGAAATTTTCAGAAGTTTGCTAAAAATTTATTTAAACATTGAAACTAAGATATGGGAAATGCATTACAGCCTTCTCCCTCCCACCCCTAAAAAGATCTGGTGATCTCTGTTGTCAGATATTTGCACTGCTTGATTATTAGATAATGTAAACTGAATCTGGAGTAGATGTATTTTGAACTAATTAGCTAGAGCATATAGCTAGGTGTTTATGTAGCATTTGCCACAAAATTTTCACCTATGGCCCCGGTTGCTCATGTTCATTCTCTTCTAGCATTGTGATGGGGAATTACCCCATTCTTGTCTGTAATGCTGAGTCTGTCGCCATCAGTATGGTCACCCTCCTGACTTGTCAATTTGTCTTGGTTTTCACTGACTGATCTGGGAACAAACTTTGTTTTTAACGTCACTGCTGTCAGTAAAAGCTTTAATAAAATTACAAATCTCTATACTAAGATGAGTAGCAGAGGACTGTGCCTCAAATACCAGAGTTTGAGGAAAATGTCAGGTTAAAGAAACTTTTTTCCATGGGCATCAGTGTTTAAGTTCTGCCTTGGTAGATAAATTACTCAACAGGATATTTCACCAAGGAAAAGAAATGCCAGGATTATTTGAAAGCACTCAGTCACATACATGTTGTGCTGTTTCTAGCATCTCGCTATGGTCCAGAGGGCAATTTCTGTCATTCAGAAGGTCTTGTCATCCTGCTAATGGTAGGCGGTGCACCCACAGAAGAGTGCAACAAGGTTTTACGGACATGGCTTTCCTTATCCATGTCAGAGCAACCACTTTGATGTAGCATGATGTATACTTATGCCTTCTTTTCTGGCCACTACTGTTTCCTGTGCAAACACAGGAGAATGTATTTCTCTGTCGCATTTTGACTGAGTCATTGCGTGCCAGGGAATGCTTTAGCGCCGTGTCTGTACATTGCACTGTCGGTAGGTGCGAGCCCCAGGTAGAGAGCTCCTCCTGGTGCAAACAGCAGCAAGAAGCTAGAATGTCCCCGATGCTGAATCTCTCACCACCACCATAGTTATGCTTGCTAATTGACGACTCTTTCAAGTTTACCTGTTGCACTTCAAACAGAGATTAGCTAATTTATTTGCAATGCTATCCCACAGAGAACTGGAGAGGCACAAACAAAGACTTGGTATACTGGGGCAGAGAATCAGAAGCACCATTTGGAGGTTAGAGAAGGGGAAGGGTTCACCTTGTTCAACTTTGTTCCCTGAAGAAAGTAACAATGGATTTGTATGGCAAATGCTTCCAGAAAATTGCAAACAAAATTTCTCCCTCTAAATAATGAAGTTTGAGTGTAAGAAATGTAATGATCTAATTTGTTGAGTAAAGCAGCATGTAATTTAAATTACTGATCTCAATGACAGAAGTTTAGTCTGAATACCAGATTAATGCTACTCCTGTACAGTCAAGCTTGTAGTGTAGTGGGAATTATTCCCTTAATTCATACTAATAGTTAAATATTAGTGAAAATTATTTTTACTTACAAGATGTAGAAGCCATGCTAAGGAACAAGAAGGTAAGGGAGATGAGACAGGCAGCACAGCTTCACCAAGGTCAAGTCCTGCCTGACCAACCCAGTGGCCTTGAATGATGGAGTGACTCCCTCAGTGGACAAGGGAAGGGCCACAGATTTTGTCCCTCTGTTCTGCTCTGGTGAGACCTCACCTGCAGTGCTGCATCCAGCTGTGGGGTCCTCAGCACAGGAAGGATATGGATCTCAGTGTGAGCTCAGAGGCGGGACACAGAGCTGATCAGAGGGTTGGAGAATCACTCCTGTGAGGAAAGGCTGAGAGAATTTGGTTTTTTCAGCCTGGAAAATTAAAGACTTTAGGTTGTACCAGGTGTTTTTTAAATTCCATTTTGAAAAGATGAGAACTGTGAAAAGTAATCTTGAATCTGATTGTAATAAGACTAACAGCAACCACTAGATTTTCCCTGTTTTTAATCTTTTTTGTTTATGATTAAGGTAGTTTAAGTTTCATGTATGACATCTGTTTTCTTTTCTTTACACTTGAAATAACATGATTGAATCTCCATGGACTTAATGTTTATATAGCCTTTTGCAATTTCAAAATCTATGTAACATATATGTTATTTGTTTTAGGCATACTATTTTAGTAAAGATTGTACAACAGCTATGCTGAATGGGGACAAAGATCCTAGGAAAGTGGCAAAGCTATTAGAGATAATTCTAAATGTCAAACAGTAGGATTTAACTAGATGACAAATAAGACATTAAACAGAGCACAGTCTTTGCAGAGATCTTGACATTACTTTGTAATGGAAGGAGATTGCAGACATGAATTGAATTCAAAGTCTTCTGATGGATGCAGGGTGGGGGAGACTCCACAGTCAATGTCTGTGTGGTTTCTGATTTAACCCTTGAATGTCAAAAATCTGCATAAATAAGATAAAACAATTTTAAAACCTCAAAACAGTAATAACTAAAACTTCTTTTAAAAAATAAAAAAAAACCCAAAACAAAACAAAAAACCAAACAGATATACATATGGAACTGGCCATTTGGTTTCTTTTTTATGATAGTTAATCCAGCTCCATTGCCTCAAATATTCATACTAGTATCTTTCCACAATGTGATGCTCTTCATAAGCTAAATACAAACTTGGCACAATAATCTTTAGGAGACTGCATGCTATTTGGATTAGAGCAAGCAAGAAAAAGCCAAATGTTAGGAACAATACACCAAATACCTACTGCAACTGAGTGTGAAGTTCAGTTGTATTTATTCTATGGTCTCTGTACTGAATTTGTAACCCCCCCCTACGTTAATTGCTATGAAACCACTTGCACTGAGCTCAAAATTAGATAATTAAAATGCCAGAATTACTCCACTATGTTTTTCACCCAGAGAAAACACAGCTATAAAATTTCATGTTTCAGGAGCTTTTCATGTTGAGATTTTAGTACTCTTCAAGGATGAAAAAGAGTTATCATTTTTCATCTCCTGTTTCTAGATTGACAAGGATTTAAGTACAACTCCCAATGGCTCAAGGGCAAGTATTGCTTACTATGAAAAACGAATCATCTAATTCTGCTACTGAGCTCCATACATAGAAGTATGGCAGTATAGAGAAGCTATTTGAATTATAAATAATGACATTATCATTCTGCTGACAGGAAATAAATTACATTAAAGGGTAAAAAGAAGGAAAAAATAAAGAATTTAAACTTTTTGGGGAGAAAAGCATTTTCTAATTTTTCTTCTTGACTCAGAACTATAAAAAGTGGAAAAAAAGGTGGAGTTGAACCAATTTTGATTTGCTTACTCTTTCAAGCATCCTAAATGAGATTAACTACCAGTTGGAATATGGCTGAGGAAGGAAAGGCACCCAAATTAACTGGACTTTGCACATTATCACATAGATGTTATTATGGAAGAATACAGAGTGTTTGAGGCTAGAAGGGACTTGTGGAGATCAACTAGTCCAACACCCCTGCTCAGAACAGGAGTAGCTGGAAAAAAGCTTTCAAGGCTGTTTCTCTAAGGGTGAAGATATTACTAAATCCTTTAAGAGGTGCACATTTATATAGCAGATCCCCCCTTGTAGCATACAAGCAGAAGGTATTTAGTTTTACATGTATCTCAGCTGATTCAAGAGCCTGTTAGACTGACGTTATTAATTGTCTTTCACCTATATCCTTTTATGCACAGTAAGGCACATCACAGGGACTGATGTTATTGAATACCTGGTTTCCAACTGAGCAGACAGCTGCTGCTCTGCAACATCTATAATAGTTTTGTGATCTTCAATTTTAAAAAGCCATGTTTTTATGAATATAGTACAAAACTCATCCAATTTTGACTAAAGAGACACATGCAAGATCCAGACAAATTTCTGAATCCAACACCTATGAATGGCAAGAAGTACACATACCTTTGAGGGTGTTTTCTATTAATGGCAGTAAGCTTCCAGAATAAATAGCTACTCCAAAGAAATCCTACTGCATTGCAAGCATACTGACAGCTCATGCAGTCCTGCTTTGCCACAGAGTGCAGTGGGCAAAGTATTATTGCTAAACTCTCTGAAGGCATTAACTAAAGCTCTGTTTGGCAGCTTCAAGATTGAAATAGTCAAATGAGACGACTGAGTGTTGGATGGAGCTCCTAGTGAGAGTGTCCCCTTGTGAGGTTTTTGCTAAAGTCTTGCAGAGCAATCTTCCCCTGCAGATGTACTCAGACGATCCATGCCAGAGATAATGAATTCACTGACACTTCACAGAAAAATTTCCACTTTTGGAAAAGTAAAGACAATAGGAGGTGTGAAATATTTTATTATAGTCCTCACAGTGAGTGTGTGGGTATACCACAGGAAAACCAAGACCTTTAACTGCTCCTGTTTATATCAATCACCTCCTTCTTGCTTGGAGTCAGAAGAACTGTAACATATGCATAGCTCTGGACTGCCGGGCTGCAAGGGCAAAATGGAAATGTCAAATCTATTCAAAGCTAGTACATATCACCCTCACAAGGAATTGCTCTTCCGAGTCACATGGAGAAGAAAACAAGATTATGATCTTTATTCCCATCTGTTTCTCAGTCCTATTTAGTGTTGGCTAGTGCACTGTTGTCAGCAACCTTCCACTCCAAGAAGTGGAAGTGTAATGACTTCTTTCATCTTCTTCCCTGAGTACTTTCAGGTTAAAAACCGAACTCATGCTTTTAAATTTAAGACAGAATAGGGAAAGAAAAACAAAAAACAGGAAAACAAGATTTCTTCTTTAAAAATAAAAGGTGTCAGTAGAAGTTCACCATGGTTACTTTATGTAGGAAAATATTTTTGAAGGAACTCTTCATTTTCTTTCCAAATTTTAGACCTGAATGTCTTGTGGTAGTAATAAATTTTTTTTCTTGATATTTAATACAATAATTCAAATTAAGAAAAGAAAGTTTAGAAAAATCCAGAACTTCAAATTAGAGTCTCTGTACCCTATTAAAAAGAAAAGCTGGACTTCAGATCTTTAAAATTCTTTATTACCCATGGAATTATCTACATCTCTCTGCAAAAGAAAAAACTCTTATTAGACAAGTGTCATACAATTACTACATGAGTAACAGGTGGTGCCAAAGGTCAAGTCATCATAGTTATGTAGTCCTTCTGAGTTGTCCTTTTAATTTAACAAAACTGAAAAAGAGGGAGAGGATGGGGGAACATTGAAGCTCTTAGTATTAAGACAGTGAGTGTTGCAGTATTGACCTCAGTGGAAGAAATTTCTAAGAAGGTTTTAGAACCTTCATCATCATCATCACCACCATTATCTTGTGTCATTAGTATTTATTAGCATTATGTTTCTGATTTGAGATTTTATTGAATACTTATTAGACTTTACATTTCTATCCTAAACGTTCTTTAATGATAATTTAAGTGGTGTTATTAATTTCATTGGACATTGTCATAATTGCGAGGTGGTAATTTTATTTACCTTAACAATAAATATAATCATGAATGAAAAGAAAACTCCTTACGTTTGAGAAAGCAAGAAGTGTCTAAATTCCATAATATCTTCAGAGATAAAAGTTCCGTTCAGCGAAACCTTTTTAACTTGACCTAGCTGGTTTGCATTGTGACAAAGAAAACCAAATGATCCAACATTGGGTTAGACCAGAACATTTCAGATATTTCCAAGATAGACTGTTATAGGATAAATAAGCTTCAAAGAATGTATAATGATGCCCTACTACTATTAATCTTTGTGACCACTTACTAATTTTTTCTCCCTTCACCAAAATGTGTCAGGCAGCCTTACTTAATTCAAAGTAGGTGTCTGGCAGTGAAATACATGCTTATAAAGCCTAAAGCACTGAAATCTGGAGAAGATGAGTTAAGAAAAAAATAATTTTCATGGTGGGAAATCTTCAAATTATACGGATATATAACTGATGTTTAATACACAGGTAACAGGCTTACATAGAAATGTCCTGTTTATCCATTTCCCAAACTAGACAAGAAAAAAATCTCCACATTTTTTTCTATAATTGTGGTGAAGAGGTCAGAGTTTGTCACACCTGAAGTTTTAAATATCCCTGTCAAATGCCAGACAGACACCAACTACACTTGGGAAATCTAGAGTTATTCATGTACTGTTGTTACTTGGAAAGATTTTGCTCTGATAATAAAGTTTTGATTAAAACCTTTTATACCCTTATCCTAAAAATATTTATACTTATAGCCCAAAGTTTCATCTTACCTGTTACGAAATATTTAGGAAATAAACCATAAATATAAGTCCTATTACAAGGAACACACTGGGAGTTAAAAGTCTGCTATTGTTTGACTACAGAATTAGGCTCTCAGAGATGAACTGGGTTTCCACCTGTGACTAAAAAATCCTGAAACAAAAATGCCTGTGGTAGAAAGTATTAAGGATTTGAAGAATAGGTAGTGGAAAGAATAAATAATAATATAAAAGCTAAAAAAATGACAGTAAAATTCACAGATCTTTTCCTCACTAGTTCACAAAATATAAGTATTGTTCAAATATTCATTTCAAAATCAATTTTGTCTTGAAAAATATATACAAATGACCCAAATGGCTTTTGTATGAGGAAACACTTATAACTTCCAGTAATTAACATTGGTGCTGTTGGCTTGGTGTTTTGTGTACCAGTTTTAATTAAAAAATCCATTTTCCATGGATAGAATTCCTGAAAACAATGACTTGCCATGGAAATATTGACACAATGCAAAACACAAATAGGACCAGCTCTGCCTCTAGATACAAGTGATTCATACTGCAGTGAATCACTGTTCCACATAGGCAACTTGATTTCCTGGCTCTATCACTCTTCTTTTATATCCTAAAACATTATGCTAGAATGTTGGCCATAATACTAACTTACACAACTACTTTATTAATAAAGACTACCAAATTATCTACAGAGCAACAGAAATTGTTCTTCTGTGTCACAGAATTAGATAGTAGTGCCATGCCCCATCTAAAGCCTCCCATTCTGAACCTTTGAAGACTAGGTCAGTGTGCCATATGGTTAACCTCAAGTTCCCTTGAGGAAAACACTTCTTTATAGTCAACATATCTAAGAAGCTGTAATTACTTGGCCTTAATTCTTTGGGATTATTTCAGCTGTACTCTCTTGTGCTTATTTGTTATTTCTTACGGTTTATTGAGAACTAGTTGTTTGCTTGATGCTGTGCAGGCATAAAGAAATAGATTGAATAATGCTCTTTTTATTTCTAATGTTCTTTTTTTTTTTTTCTTTTGGTGCAATAGGGTATTGTCACTTTGAGGTTTCACATAACACTTCTGACTCAAATCTGAACTGGGAATTTATATGCAATTTTCCACGATAACTGCATCATATATATACATACAGATATACAAAATACATCTTTTTCAAGTAGAGAAATAGTTTGTACTGTCATGAGCTAAAAACCATGTAACCAAAATACAAAGCATTTAAATTCCATAATCCCATATTGTTCTGTTGTTACAAAGAAGGACAGCTTGTAACAAAACTCCACTCCCAATTTAGAGTATTTCGAAAATTTTGATTCACATTTTGAGACTATGACCCTTTCCTGTCCCGTTATCCAAATCCTTCTTGATTTTAAGCCAAAATTCAACAGAATTAAATGAAGGTAAAATCTGGCCAGATAATTTTTGGTGTAAAATGAATCTTGTAAAACCATTTTGGATTAGAACGATGCCAACCAGGTAGTGTTTTATGTAACCAGACTGAATATCTATTTATTTGCTGATATATTGCTGTCTTTGGCTCAGGGTTTTCTAGGTGCAACAGCAAGAAGTGAGCATTTCTTCAAGCTCATGACTGGGCATCTTTCTGAAAAAGGAAAACCACAAACATGTAATGGAAATACAGCCATGCCTCACTAAACTATATGAAGCATGGCAGTCATAGCTGTTCAGTTCTTCCTGCTCAGCATTGCAACAGTAGGAAAAACCTGATGAGGAGAGAAGTTGCCACGTGGTGAATTATCTGCTCCGTGAAATTCTGAAATAAATGAATTACACTTTCTAGCAGTTAGACTATTCCTTAAGAAAAGAAAAAAAAAAAGAAGTATCAGACACGGCCAAATGCGTCAGGCAGATGTGGCTGGAGAAGCTACCTGAGGTGCCAGCTGGATTTATACTAGCATTCTTGGAGAGACTGAAGACACGAATGGCTGCTTTGAATTTAATCTATGTTATTTCCTGCCTGCTGGCATTACTTACAAGACTTTTGCTGTCCACTCTGTTATGCCCTTCAAATGTTGATTTTGAGTTTTTTCCTTCAATTTTCCTTCAATTTTATTATTTTTTAGTACACATTTTTCATTAAATGATACAATTTTAATTAAATTTTCATACAAATTTTTCATTAAGTTTTGCCTTAATCATTTGGCTCCAGTCATTTTGTTCTTAACCAAAGGCAGACAGCAATTCATGGTAAAGAGCAAAGGCAAATGGTTAACACATTTTGAAATAGATTTTTGGCAATAAAATAAATTTGTGAAATAGTTTCTGACTTTTTTTTCTGAAACAAAGCTGCTTTCTAGAACTACTAGAAAGTTTCTGTGATACCATCGCCCTTGTGAAACTTATTTGCAGATCACATTGTAATTATGTAATATCAGCCCAGCTAGTGACGAACAACATAGTTAATCCAGAACTTTTATTTAGAAAAGCTGAATCGGCAAACTTGGTTAATTTTGGTAGAGTTGACCCTTGTATTACTGGCCAAATACTGTGCTCCACCATCTAGGACAGTAGCAACTAGGTGTTGTGAGGCCAAAATGTGCTGAAAATATCAAAGGCACAGAATTTAAATGTTTTTATTAGGACTATGTCCATCAGTTTATGATGATGCAAGGATTAGTGCACTCATATGCAAGTATGCATATATATATATACATACATGCCCATACATGTTCACACATTTCACACGTGTTCTTGATGTGCATGTCTGTTTCTGTAGCTTTCAGATACTGAATGCTTCTTAACAGATACATTATGCCCATATTTGGATAGTGGCGAGTCTTGAACCCTGTGTTTTGTTTCATCACTTAAGTACTTCTGTGACAAATAAAATTCTAGAGGTTTTTCAATTGAGTTTCTATGGGGTTTTGGGCTTTTTTCTTAGTATTTATTTTATAGAATGGTTAAAAATCCAGTGCTTTGCAGTTCTATGCAGCTATGCCCATATTCCTGCATGAATCTACCCTCAACCTGTCAGGTCCCCATCAATTTTTTCTTGACCTGTTCAGCTCAGCAAGAAGTATCACGCACTGTGGCTTTGTGAAAATACAGCCGTGCCAACTGACCAGCAGCTCTCTGTGAGCTTACTGCCTGGCTAGATGCTATTTCGTGGCTGCTGGGTGATCCTAAACAGAACAACTCAACTCTGATGGATCAAACAAACAGCTCTGGAGCCTGAATGAGGCCCCAGGGCAATATTTTGTTCAGGCTGGTTGAAAGAGCTTAATATCTTTGAAAACTCCATGTCTGTCAAATTTTGTTGGAACTGTCCAAGGCACTCCAGGGTACCAGTGAGCGAAACACAGACACACAGACAGCATGACTGCCTAAGCCTTGTTTCCTCAGGAAACCAGGCTAAAAATGTGCCTAGAGATATTTTTAATGTCGCAAACTCCTAAGCAGTCCTCAAGATGAGGAAAAGAAATACCTACACTACATATTATTTGGAGGAAGATTCCAGTGTGCAAAATGAGAGGAAGAGTAAAAATCCATTTAGTGTTATATAAAACAACGATTTTGGAGTGAAAAGGAGTGCCTGTTCCCCCACAATTTACACTTAAATGAAATCAGCACCAAAAACTACAATAGTAAATGGTTTTTCACTATATATGCTTACAAACTAGTTCATGGTAATAGCATGTTTCTTGTTGAAGCAAGGTTAATTTTATCAGACCTGCTCAGACTGTTGTCCCATGTAAATTCTCTGTTGCATGTTGTAGTTTTGTTCTCTTCCAGGAACATTCACAGATGCCTTCCATTTCTGCAAAAATATCTGTACAGCACTCACTGTTTATCTGGTCTGATATTTTGTGAGTTTTGCTCATGATTTTCAGATCACATCCTATGTTCCTAATCGGAGAGAAGGCTCATGTATCTTGAACATGGAATCCAAATTAACAAGCCTGGGTGAAAGAATATTCTTTTTTCTTTTCATGAGATTGACTATCCAAACATAGAGTGTCAAGAACCTGTAATGCAAGTGGGGACCTGTGCTGGATACAGAGACGAGGGTTGGAGCTTTTAGTGCAGTCTGTTTGGTACCACACATGTCACTGCCGGGGAAGTAAGCTTTCCATAGGAAAAAAATCCAGGCTTGGAAATGGAAAGTTGTCCATTTTTGCCTGGCTCTCTGCAGGAAAGGGTCACCCTAGCAGGCCTAGCTCCTCTCTGCCACAGGTGGTTCCTTTTCCTGTTCCTCTGAACCACAGCTTTTGTGGTTCCATGCTGAAAGACAGCAACAGTGATCCCAAGATGGCACTCTGAGAAAAAGAAAAGGGAGAGAGTGGCACAGTGGAGAGGAGGGGGCAGTGGCACAGGGCACAGGGCCGTGTGGAGCCCAAGCCCCAGCAGAGCCCAGCAGAGTGGTGCTGGTGCTGGGGGCAGCTGTGCACAGTCAAACCAATGCAGTGGATTCATCCGAGGAGTGCCCATGGGGCAACAGGGATCATCTAGCTTCCGACTGGGTTTGTTTGACGCAGCTCCTCGTCCTTTTCTTGGACTGAAGGTGTGTGACGGGGGATGGATGCAGGTGTTAAGCCATGAAAACTCTCGTTTATGCAGTGGTGACTACCCTCTCTCTCTTTTGTACACTGTTATTATGATTATTGTGATTTTCAGTAAATTGTGATTCGAATTATAATCTCTCCTAGTGGTACTCTGTTGCAGTGTGTTTCTGTTTAATGGTATGTTCTGCCCAAATTAATGGTTTAGTCCAAATTATGTCCTCCCACCCATTTCGTCAATCTTACCTGTCAGTCCTACCTTGTGCCCACCCCCTGCTTGGAATTCCCCTTTGGAAATCCCCTAAAAACTGGACATCTCATTAGTCCATGTGACCCAGTTTCCCTCCCTACCTCCCTCATTGGGCAATGCCTTTGTGAATCCTACCCTTTACACCTCCTCAGAATTTCTCCAATTTGCTGATGATTTGTACCCTCCCCCTGAACCTCCCCCAAATTTCAGCTGTTGCACCCTTGTGTCTTTGCCTTTTGCCCCTTAATTCCCCAGAGTAATAAATTCTCTTTATCCCATGCAAAAGACCTCCTCCTTGCCTCCTTAAAGTGCAATCTGACAGCAAAATGGCTGTAGAGAAATTACTCTAGCCAAATCTCAGGTCATCTGCTCCCGGGGTGTGACCCACCCCTGGGTGCCGGGCTGTAGAAGCGAAGTGAGTGCAGCTCTGGCCACTGCCACTCCTCCATTGTTAAAAGGGGCAGAGGGAAAGGGAGCATCTTGGGAGAGTTTAATTTTCCATCTCTGTTTTAAGTAGCGCAGCACTTGCTACTGAAGTATGACTGATAATGTCAAAAGATGATGAGAGCAGAGAGAGGTATATACTGAAGAGACTGAGTAGTATCTTTATACTTTGAAAATGTGAATAGTCCCATTAATGTTAATGAAATTTTCTACAAATTTGAAGCTACAGGCCTGCTAAAGAAAAAGAATTGAAGCCTATTTTATCAGATTTACCTAGGAAAATATTCCTAACATAAACTAGTGACTAGATAACTCCTTCTAGAACTGACATACAAATTTTAGAAATGTATTCAAATCTGCTTTACCACTGGAAAATATTTTATTCTCTTTCACTACATATCTGCATTTCAGTAGGCACAAATTACTTTTCTTTCTAACAAGATCATAATTTAAATTAAGGTCCAAACAGCTCTTAATCAACTCATTGCAAACTAACAGACCCTGCCCCTTTCCCAAGGGCCAGCCTTGAGTGGGTCCTGTACCAGAACCTCACAAGCTTTCGAGGATCCCAAAGGCAAAAAGGAGTGTGAGTGCTAAAATAGAGAGTGTGAGTTTTCTCCATTGCTTGCCTGCCTGAACTGCTTTGTCTTTAGGACATTTTTTGGGCACTGTTTTGTCTGAGACCAGCTTGGGCTTTATCATCATAATTTGGGGGATAGCAAATTCCAGAAACTAGTCCAATTGGGAAGACTCTAGAGTGACCGTCCTGTCTCAGGGGATCTACCTACAGACAGGGAAAGTTGAGATATGTGTGTACTCAGCCCAGACTTTGCTACTTGGCTTTGGAGCCAAGATGTGGGCTCTGGTCTGTCTTATTTAGCAATCTAGATTGGTTCTTAATGTCTACACTTGGGTACTTAATAGTGCATGATAGTGCTGAAGCCTGCTGTGGACAAGCTGGTGTAGCAAAAAGCAGTATTTCTTCAGAGAGAGACAATTTCAAATATTGCGGAATTTACAGGGGCAGGTAAGAGCGTGCAGAACAGCCCAGTAATTCACCTGGTACCCAATGTTTCACCTTTTTCCACAGACCCCATGGACAGATCACAGTGTGCTGCAGGCACTGAATCTGTAAAATCTCGACACCTTATTTTTGGTAGCTATGCCTTTAGCAGTTTCACAACCCTGCTTGGTAAAAGAGACAGGAGTTTACTCAAATTTGCAGGAAAAACTTTATTACCTTGTATGATTAGGAAAAATGATAGAAATGGAAATTTCGTCCCATGGCAAGTTACCTGAAGGAAATTAATGATATTGTTTCTTTCCTTTAATAAACTACAGCACTGACATTTGATGAGAAGACTCACTTTCACAAATTACTTCATTTTACTTCAAAATGCATTTACTTAGATATAAGTTCTGTAAAACTTATAAGTTCTATAAAATCTTCATGCTTTCTCATGCACATTCATGAGAATGCATAAGCAAAGAGATGAAAGTATTAAATTATTTCGTTAGCTGGACTGTTAGGGTATAGAATCACACATTTCTTGGAGACTCCACTGTGCCTTTTTTGGGTAAACTTGAGCTACGTTTAAGCTTTCTCTTGTTTATTTTTATCTACTGCATTATATTAGATATCCATAGTCCTGTTCCCGTGTGATTTTAAAATATACATTGCCTCTGGATTACTAGGACACTACATACATAATGCACCATTTCAACAATTATTTTAGATTGATTCTATACACAAAAAAAACCCAGTTTTTTTCTCTTTTTTTACAAGTGTGCCTATTTTCATACAGTTGAAATCCCAGTTATTTGAAAATACACAGGTGCAGAAATACACAATTCTAAGGAATTCAGAAAACGCTGGCCAGAAACGCTTCCTTACCCTGTCCAACTGAACTTAATTTGTATCTGCAGGTTTTGAAAACTGTGAGTACAAACAAAGAATAAAAAAGAATAACTATTTTTCAGACAGCAGTTATCAATAAACTTATTACTGTGATTTTTTTTTTTTTGGTACAAAACAGTGGTGAAATGTTTTGTTGACAACATAAATGGACCACAACTAGTGTGTAAATTCATAAATTTAAAAATGTTTAAAATATATGTTAATATCCACAGAATTACAAAAACAACTGGGTTGTAAAAGACCTTTGAGATCATCCAGTCCAACCTATGTCCCAACACCACTGTGTCAACCAGACCATGGCACTGAGTGCTGCATCCAGTCTTAAACACTTCCAGAGACAGTGACTCCACCATCTCCCTGGGGATGGGAGATCCTCTATGAATCCCTGGGGGAATGGGGTCTCCCATTCCCATGTCCCGTCACTCTTCCTGTGAAGAACTTCTTCTTAAAGTCCAGCCTAAGCTTCCCTGGCACAGAAGGCTGGTGGGAAAGGCTGTGTCCTCTTGTCCTGTCACTGGTTCCTGGGAGAAGAAATCGACCTCACCCAGCTAAACCCCTTCTCAGGCGGTTGAAGAGAGTGCTGAAGGTCACCCCTGAGCCTCCTCTTCTGCAGGGTAAATACTCCAGCTCCCTCAGCCACTCCTCACAGGACTTGTGTTCTAAACCCTCCACCAGCCTTTTTGTCCTTCTCTGGACACACTCCAGCATCTCAGCATCACTCCTAAATTGGGGGGCCCAGAATTGGACACAGAACATGAGGTGCAGCCTCACCAGTGCCGAGCACAGGCACACAATCACTGCCCTGGTCCTGCTGGCCACACTACTGCTGATACAGACCAGGATGACATTGGCCTTCTTGGCCACCTGGGCACATTCTTGGCTCATGTTCAGCTGCTGTCAATCAGTACTCCCAGACCTCTTTGCCTGGCCACTGTCCAGCACCAATGCCCAAAGCCCTATTTATTTGTTATTTCCCTTTGAATAATTGAAACTAAAAAGAAATACTTCTTGTGTACTCAGTAATTATGCCTTCAGAGAATATGCTCATAATTACCAGTCCCTTGAAGTAGCACTCTGCCTATCTCTTGAATCAATAATTTCCATACTGAATACTTCCCAGGTACTTCCCATTCAGACCTCTCTTGTACGTGAAATGAGTAGAAGTATCAGCAGCAATGTAGCACTCTTTTCCAATGGTTTTGTAACTTGAGAAAATAAACAGTGTTTTATAGCTGCTCATGGGTATCTGCCACTTCTTGTTTGTTTTCTTCTCTTCTTCTTGCTGTGGCTGGCATCTCTTTCTCACCCTCATCTGTTTATTTAGTGATACAGTGCAGCTGCAGTAGAGAGTGCATTAATAAATTGAACTGGGCCCATGGGCCTCTGGCCCAGGTGCCTGGAGTTGTTTCTGCACTGAGCTCCTGCTGTAGGGAACATACAACAGGGACACTAAAGTTAGTTGAAGGCAGGGCACACTTGCTTGAACTCCTCAACCTGCCTCAGTATTGCCAGGGTTAACTGCTGCCTTACCTATCTGGAAAGGTGCATAAGGTTTTATATTTCTGTGTTTTCAAAGTATTTTTTCTGTTTTTATCTTCATGCATTAAACCTTCACGTAAATATAATTTCAAAGCAAATTAAGTACTTTTGTTCTAAAATGTACAATATCTACAAGTTTTAGTCAAATACAGAATCACAAATGAATGTTTTTAAATACATTTTAATCCAAACTGTTAAAATTATTTCCTTCTTCATTTAAATATCAAAATCTAAAAGGCTGTTTGCTCTTTTCTGTTATTGCTTGATTATTTTGTGGTTTTGATGGCATCTCTAATATGCAAAGCAAATACAAAGAGCAAAGTTGTACTGCTGCTTTGGTTGTTTGTGGTGTCTTCTGTAATGAAAGAAGATAATTGCTCTGAACTTCTTTTGGCAGATAAAAAGTTGTTTACAATATTTTGTCTCTTGCTTTAATTGTGCTAAGACATGGCTGTTAGAAACATATTTTTATTTCCATTTGTTTGTTATGACTAGCAGTTTATGGTTTGCCTAGTTATTTACAAAATAATTTTTCCTTGACAAAGAACTGTTTCTGAAGACAGTAAATTTCACCTAATTTTTATATGTATTAATGATACTGCAATTTAAAGTTTCTTTCACAATAAAAGGGGAATTTTTCTCAAGCAGTTGTGAGATTCTAGCAGTAGGAGCCAGGTAATAAGCAGCTGGATTTTCACTTAAGATTTTTCATTCATAGGAGTTTTTTGATAGTAATAGTTCAGACTGGTAGCATAAAAATATTACTAATAGTAATTTCCTGAGGACATTTTCTAAGAGCAGTACTGATTACTTGCTGATACTTTTTGGTGTATTTCAATGATACTGGAAATTACCCAAGTCACAATGAATCTAGTTAAAAGATCTAAGAACTGTTAGTTATAAATCAGCGTAGTATATAATGTACTTTACTGAGTCAGAGATGGAAGACACAGATTTCCTTTGAAATCCCCTGTTGTTATGGGTACAGTGCCTTTGATAGTGAAATCTCTTTTAACATCAACCTATTAATTCAAGGAGGGCAGTATAAAGCTGATGAGGTTTTTTTCAGGCCTGCTAGAAGACTGATTTAAAAATTTAGCTTATTGGCTTTTCTTGCCTGTCCAGTTCATGTGAGACTATCAACAAGCAAATAAAATAAGATTGTTTTTTCAGCATTACATTTCAGTATCACAAAATTTTTAAATGTGCACATACACTATTATGTCACTAAGAACATTTTTATGGACACAGAGTCAAGCACGTACAGGACTTGGACTTCCAAGAGCACACAGACATCTGACAATATAATGGGAGACTTCTTGACTGTAGCCAATATATAATATAGAAACATATACACAGTGTTAGATGCCTCATTTCAAAATAGTTTTGCATAAACAGAAGGATAAGTTGCTAAGTCTCTTCTCCTTCATAAAGAAAAGTAATCTCAGAACTTTCGCAGTTCATCAGAGACTCAAGAAGAACTAAAACTGAATAGCTACTAAGAAAAAAAGAATCAGAAAAAGGGGGACAGAACTTGGGTGTATTTTGGTCTGGTTCATTGCTAATCTTTCACTCATGAGTCCAAAACCACATGAGTGAGAAGTTTACCACGATAAAGACTTAAAACAGGGACATAAAAGAACTGGAATACTAAGGAATGCTATTAGCACGAGATTGATAAACATGACTGATCTTCTAAACTAAAACTCTTATGTAAACCTGATTAATCATTGTCATGAATGTTAGTATGTACGTACTTTTAAAATTGCAAATTAATTTGTCCAAAAAATATAATATTTGTGTAGTCTTTGAAGAAAAATTTTACTCCAAATACATGTTCTTCAATCGGTTTTAGAGGCATCTGTTACAAAACAATTTAGCACAATGTTTAAAAAATGTATGCTCAGAATTCCAGATGAAATGGTGTTCAACAAAGAAACTGTTTGTTCCCTCCATTGCTTTATTGAAGGAATAATGAATGATGCCTATAAAAATAAAAAAATGTGGATAATGGAAATATAAGATATGTTTATTGTTAAGAAGGATCTGTAAATGTTAATCCAAGTTATGTATTGCTATGTGTTTTACATCATTATAGTCACATACTTGGAATAAATGTGGACCTGGAACAAAAATTATGCTTGTCCTCATGCAAACTTTGTGTCTCAAGTAGAAAAATAGATCATTTCTTTAAAAGTAAGAATAACAATCCAGAAAATTTAGGCTATTTTCTCACACTGTTAAAGCTGGAAGACAAATAAACTTGAATTGTTTATTATGTTCTTTAAATATTAATCAAATTTTTTAAATCAATTTTCTACTCTGTACTCATGGAAGTCAAAGAACATCAGTATTTTAGGTCTATTTTCATTCTACTATATAGGATAGCATATCTATTATTTTATTGTCTAGATTTCCAGTAACAGGGATAATTAGAAAGAAGCATGTCTTGGAAAACCAGCTGCTTTTGATATATAAACTTTATCTCAAGAAACCTTTTTATTGGCTATAAGCCTGTCTTGATAGTTTATGTCATTGTATCCAAATGTTTATTAAAAAACTAAATCATTAGGTCACCCAGTTAATTCACTCTCTAGAAGTTAAATTGGGGGCAAAGACTGAGGTTTCCAAAGATGATGAGGAGTATCTCAGTCAAGTGTTACACTGAAATGTATGTGCTTAATTCCTTGAGGACATATTCCTCATAACAGTTTAAATATAAAGGTCATCTTTAAAACTCCTGCCAGGATTTACAACTAACTCAACAGAATCAAACAACTCAAAATAGAAGAGATGGAAAATGCTGAAAATTGTTATAGTATGTAAGAGTTTGGCCCTGATGGGCTGAACGAACAAAGTTCAAGACGAGAGAGAAGATGATCGATGTTTACACAGGAGAAAAGCCTCTTCTTTCTCCTGTGTTGCCATAATTCTGTGAAAATTCTATCAAGTCTATACCAAAATTCATCACAAAACAGTTCATACAGACTTAAACATACTCTGTGTGAGGCTTTCAAATAAGTATAAGTTTTAATTTCATGCAAACAACTGGTCCTATCAGCTTCTAAATTCCTCAGGAGTAAAACAACCCTTTCTTAGTGACTGAATTGGAAATTCACTCTTTTCTCCACTGAAATTATAATTCTAATGAGGACCTTCAGCCTACATGTTTTCTTCCATCTGGACAAAACAAAACTATGATACATCTCACTCCAGTTCTTCCTGCCCTTAAGGCAAAATAAAAAGTAAAAATGTCAAACCCTGATCTTTCTAAATGTGAGAAGTAAAAAAAATTTATAGAAGTTCCATCTGCTTCCTAAACAAAACCCAAAGCCTCTCTCTAATTTGCAAGAAGCTTCTAAAAATAATAGCGTTTACTTTGCATATACACACAAGCATTCACTGACTGTTACCAAAGAAATCTGGATAATAAAATTGATTCATTTTTACCTCCCATTTTAGCCAGATAAATCCTTCACCACGTTATTACATCTCCAGTTCTGAAAGGAACTGACATCACACATAGTCATTCCTCCAAACTGGATCTTTTCTGAAAGAAATAGAAACGTTTTAATTTTTTGTGAGTTTCAGTCAGTTAGAGTTCAAATCTATAAGGAAGAAAAACAACTATAAAACATACAAATGAAGTTGCTTAGTCATGTAATTAATTGATCCTACTGCTTCACCTTACCACTCTAATTCATTAAAATAAACCCCAAACTCTAAATTGTGTTTGACAAGATGGACAGATTTTTAAGAGTCCACAGGAAAATCAGAACAGAAAATGGTTAAGAATCTCCATCTTAGCACTATTTATAAAGATCCATACATAAATATATATATATATATATAAAATATCTCATCAGAAAGCATATCTGAAATATATGTCTATGTAGAATAGTCTGGTATTAGCAAAGTAGACCATGTTCTGAAAGATATCAAGCTTGTTTTAAGGAATACAGACTTTCAAATTACAAGAAAGAGTTCTTTTGACCTCTCCAAAGCCTGTGGAGAGCAAACCTCCAGCTGCCACAAAATGAACAAAACAAGATCACAATGATAAACTGACATTAGCAGCTGCATAGCGTGTCTGAATAAACAACTCTTTAATAAAACAAATTCCTTTATTGTTATAAATGACAGAACACGTATTTCATGCTGATATGACCTGGTGAAAAAAGTGTATTATTACCATTTGTTTCAGCCATATGTTCTCATTCACAGTATTGCTTACAGAAATAAAAAATATTTATCTTACAGATTAGAATGCTGGTTTCTAGAAGATTCCACAGCTTTACATGATGCTAATGAGGGGAATTCATAACACCAACTATCAGAGCCTTTTTACTAAAACTTTACTCAACCCTAGAACGAAAGTATTTTTAAAGTACTATTTACCTAAAGTTTTCTGATCACAGTAATACATTTCTCACTTTAGAAAAGGGGTCAGAGAGAGAGTGAAAGGATGACACACAAAGAAAGAAAAGAATAAAAAGAAAAGGAATAGGATGTATTCTTTCTCTCTCACATAGCTTTTTACTATTTTCCTTTTCCCTAGCCTCACAATTAACCAGTGTTTTGGGGAATAGCAGAGGGCTATTCTGAAGCCTATAGGGTTATGTAAGAAGTGGCAGCTGATTTCTATCCTTTTCTAGGAACTCACCGCTCACTTCACAGGGATTTTAAGGTTATTGCTAAATTACCGTCAGCTGAAGAGCTGGAAGGAAATAGCAAACTTGTTAGCAACTTTGCAAGACTTTGGATAGGTGAAGAAGTTCATTGTTCTCTTCCAAAATATTTTTATTATTAGATATAAGGAGAGAAAGAAATTTATTAAGAGGAATTCTGCTGGAAAGAAAACAAGAAAGGGAAAAAAATGTAGTCAACAAATACAACAAACTAACAACCCGTAAGACTGAATATTTTCATTCTGCTGAACATTCAAGAATCATTCTAGGATGTGACAAGTAAGACAAGTCATACAGTAACTTAGCATTCAACATTAAAATTCAACCAATTGTTCTAAAGTTGGCAAAACACCTTCATCCGTTCATTCCCTCTCCCCAAAGAAAGGATACAGAAACAAAATTAAGCCTTACGTTTTCCAGTTTATTACCACTTCCAAAACTTGATCAGCAAACACCAGATGCATAGTCTGTAAATCCTAGAGATCAAAGAGCTTCTCTGATCTGATAGAGATTCATAAAGAAACTGTGCACAAATTAAAAGAGAGAATAAGGAGAAAGAAAACAAAAATAACTTTGTCTATTAGAAATAATTCCTTTGAAATTTGAAGTCCAGACTCATACCAAGGCATTTCTAAGATGCCTTAGAAACTTCTAGAAAAATTCTAGAACATCAAAGATGGCCTTGATGTCCTAGAGTGTACTCTACATTTTTCTGCAGATTTACTGTCAATATACCTTTCGAAGTTCTGCAGTTCTGAAGCTGCAAGAGTGAAGGAATTAGGAGACTGATAGGAAAATCTTCCTCTAAATCCTGTGATTTTAGTGAAAGTAACTACAGAGTGAAGCACTGTATGGAGTACTCAAAAATTCTGAGTCTGAAGGAACTCCAGTTGTTTTCCCAGTCTATGTCAAATCAATGTTTATGATGATATCAAAAGGATTTATTAAACATTATCAATTAAATTTAATACAATTGCAGTTGTTAAAATTATCAGCTTTCTCAGTTTATTATACAAAATGTCATTATGATGATGTGTTTTTTACCTAGACTTCTACCAGTTTTAAAATGCTGAACTGATAATACTGATGCAAACGGTATCATTTACACCCCTCTCTTATTTAAGTCCTTCATCCTTTCATGAAATAACCATCAACTAGATTAAATACCCATGTGCAATGTGAATATACTCTTTTTAATGCTATAATATATTTAAATCTAAGATTATAAAAATATTCATGAAATGGCTGTAAAAACACGAACTAAAATAAATAATATTTTGCTATCAGCTAATGCAGGGTTTTGAAAAATTGTTCCTAAATTTACTCTTACTATTTAATTATTACACCTTAAAGTTTCAAACCTTGGAGTGAATTATAGGAATGAATTCTTCTTGGGGAGAAGACATAGTTGGGTAGTGATAAAATGGAGGTTTGAAATTCATTTTCTGAGTTGAAATTTTCTTTCAATCACAGGTACTCAGTAATTAGGATTTCAGAAAATGTGAACAAACAAGTGCTGCAACATTAGGATCATGTAAGCTGGTAGCTCTGCTGGGTCGTCAAGATATATTTCTTAGTCTGTTACAGATACAGAGCTTTTGCTACTGTCTTAAATCCTATCCTGAAGACTGTGGCCACCCTGTGAAGTGTCAGGAGCATTTATCACCTCTTTCTGTTATGTCAAAGCCCCTACTTAGGTCCCTAGTCAGAAATAAGCCAGCTGAGAAAGTTCTCAACAGTACTGAAGAATGAAATAAAAATAAAAATTATATCAAAAAAGAAGAGCAGTGGGAAACCAATAAAAATCATGAAGAAACTCAACACCTACAAAGTTCAGCTGTAAGACTAGCCCCTGTCTTACCCTGGATTAAATTTTAATTACTTTTTAACAATAATTTTTGGAGTGAATTTCTTCTTCAAAGAAATTTATACTATACCATTTTAGTGATTTAATACTTATCACTGCACACTTGCAGTGCCAACATGAAGATGAAGGATGAAGACTGTCTTTTTTTTAAATTATCTAAAGAATCAGCTGCCAGCTAAAGTGTCAAAAAGCCCCCAGCATAGTGCCATACGCCATATACTCTATATGCACCATATGTGTCCATCCATTACACAAGAAATGTCAACATTGTGCAAAAGTTACAAAATAAATGCATGTCATTAAAAATTAGATCCTTATATACATGACATGTGTTTTCTTGAAATGACTGTACCAAACCTTAAAAGTAAGCAAGTTTTCAGCAGTTATGTTATAATTTATTTTTTCTTCAAATGTGGATGTTATAAACATAAAGATGGACTAGAGGGAAAAAAAGAAGAGAGGAACATAGAAGTGGTTTTGACCAAAATCTCTAAATACAAAGTATCACCCATTAGGAGGCTGTGACACGCTAGGAGCCTTGTCCTACAGAAACAGTACTAACTCTACATCAGTAAAACTGTCTGCATGAATACTCACAGCTGGGTGACAAAAAGGGAAGAGGAGAAGAGATGGAGAGCAGCTCAGTTGTTTATGAACCTCATGCAACAGCTGGGGGCCATTGGCCTGGTACGTAGGGTAGGGGCGCGGGATGTCAGGCTGCTCCCACGGCACCCCAAACAGCTGGCTTTGCCATCATGTGTCTCCCTCCACAGATATGATCACAATGCTTGTACAAGGTAGTTAATAAAAGCTAGTTTTCCACGTGTGATATTCTGAGAGTCTTCCACAACATTACTTCATAAGGCGTCACAACTTCTCTGCTTTTCTCCTGGTTCTTCTATCAAATCAAAACATCTAATCAACTAATTTTAAAGAATCTTAGCAAGGACAGTGCAAAGTAGAATGAAACTAAAAGCTTCACCTAAGAATACTTGCAAGCTAAATGTGTTTGAGCAATATTAATTCAAGATGGTTTTCTTTACTAAATAGAAAATATCATTTCACTTAGAACCAAAGAACTGTCTGATAGCCTTACACATGATTTGTTCTCTGCCAGAGTGCATAGATGACCCCCATGTGAAAGCATTCAGTATATTTCTGCATTCAGTATATTTCTTCACTCAGTACACAACATGTGTCCACCTTTAAGCTATTTAGGTGTACCCTGCCTAACCAGGAGACAGAAAACTGGTTGCACTACACCAAATACAAGACAAGGGTATTGCCTTTTGGGGTCAGCCGTGAGGAATACTGCAAAAAGGAATCAGGAACAGTTAAACAGAAAGAAAAGAGCGTACCATTTACAGAAGCAGAGGAACATGATCAGTTGGAAAGACTGGGCATACAGGTACAACCACGCACATTGGACAAGAGGGTCAAATCTAGACACAACAAATCAAGAACCAAAACTCACAAGAGGCTTTCTCCTGTGAAGGGAATCTGAAGTTTTCTGGACTCCCAGTCTGTATCTTTACTGGCTTGGAAGCCTACTTTCAGGCATTGGGTATCCGTTTTGAAATCTAGCACAGTCAGTGGAGGAAATTAGAGTCCTCCACTGGACTCCTCAGGCAGCACACCCTTTTTTAACCAGTGGTAAATATATTAATCTGATATGTTTATCCTCTTCATCAGTTAAAAGAAGAGGATTCAGGGCACATGCAGTACTTAGTAAGTTTACAGTTGCAGAGCAGATTTCATCTGAAGTGGGTTAAATTGTTGTTATGCAAGGAACTTGGATGGCAGCTTCAAGGAAATGGTACCCTCTAATATGAATGCACTGATGAACATACTTTCATTTTTCACAATAAGGAAACAAGAGAAGGGGGATGTGAACACATTGTTTTGTAATTCCTCCAGGAATAAGAATGATTTAAAAATCTTTACAGTAAAATTGTTTAAATGACAGCAGGAGTAATTAAAAATAAATACTAGAAATCCAAATTATAACACACAATACATACAAAAAAAGAAGAAAACTGTAAGAAACCGTAATCTCCTTGAGACGTTTCCAGAATTTCAGTGGGCACAAGTTGCAAAAGAAGGCTTCATGATTCTACACTGACATAAGAAGCAAAGGTTGGAAAGAGAACAGTCTTAATCTAATCATAAACAGCTACAGAAACGCTGTGTCCCAGCTGTGATCTCTGGAGAACCATATTAACATAGGGGTGTTGCTAAATGTATGTGTCCCAAATAGTTGTGACCCATGGAGACCAGCTTTAGATAATGAGTGAAAAGAAGGTTAGCAATTGCTAAATACAAGCAGAAAGTAGCAGAGCTCTACATGTATCTATCCCCATACCACCTATAAAACTTGAAGTGCATTGAGCATAACATTTAACTTTGGCTGAACTTGATAAACAACTTGAACAGGGTAAGCAATGCTTTAGTAACCCCTCCTGCTTTCTGTGCTAACCCACTAATAATTCAAACGTATTTAGGCAGCTTCAACTGCAAGACATTCCTAGTATATCCTTAACCATTCCGCTGCTAAATACTACAGCTCAGTTCCACAACAGTGTTTATAAACACTGGAGTCAGTACTGTACTTCCCTGAGTATCTAGCTGTCTAGATGCATGTGTCAATTTTTGGGAAATGATTTCTTTTTAAAATCGGTTTTTGCACAAAAAAGGAATTGAGTATAGTAGAGTGGTAAAATCACAAAAAAGTCATTGTAGTCTGCTTTATGGTTAATGACACGTTAATATATATATACATAAATATAATAATATATATATGCATATATATATATGAATATACATACACACACATGTATGTGTATATATGTATATATGTGTATATGTGTGTGTATATATATATATATATATATATATGCATGTGTTCATGTACATGCTGTTTCATCCTAGACTTCTGCTCTTCTGCTCTTTACTCATCCATCTATTATTTCGTCTGATCCTTCACATCTGTGTATTTTACCATGGGGGAGTTCATTATCTTCTTGAAGAAGAAAGGATGTATAGCAATAGCTGTGTTCTTTACAGTAAATGAGGGAAACATGGAAGGCAGCAGAGCCCTATGCAGAACTGCATCTCAGATCTAAGGAGATTTATGCACTGCTGAAGTGCTTTCCCAGGAGATAGTGCAACAGAGATATGCCTCTGAATTTTCAATTCAGATTTGTTCATAAATTTCCTGTTCGTACTATTCTGACTTGCTAACATATGCCTAAGCCCATTCACAAAAGTACTGTTAGTGTCTGGGATGAAATACAGGACAGTAAATGAAAAGCATAAGATAGTTGCTCCTGACCCACTTTTTCAAGTATTTCTAACTTTTAATACTTCTGGTTCTTTCTCATCAGGCAGATGAAAATAAGCAGCTTTAAGGTACTTTGCTTGGCTTTGTTCTAGAAAGTGGAAAAGGAGATAAGAGCAGATAGAAAGTCATTTCACTTGGTGCCAGGCAGCCTCTGCATTAGCTGCAAGCAGACAACGTGCAGCTGAAATTCATGCCCAAACTCTATTTGTCACAGCTGATTAAAGTGAGTGACCTTGATTTTTCTACCAGAGAAAAACTGCAGAGGCACTCTTATCTGTCTTCCCATTCGGTAAAGTGGCACTTTTTTTCCCCCTAGACCTGAGCTTTCAGTGAGGATGTGAAAAATTACTGTAACTGGTAGACACTTCAAAAAATATCCAACACATCTGTCTTGGCCAGAAGTCCAAGACGCGTTTTTAGTAAACTGAAAAAATGTGAAATTATTTTTAAAACTAGTTACCTCAGTTGCCTAATTCTTTAAAATATTAATGAAGTTTGGTCCCACAAAGTAAGAGCAGCTTCTTTCATAGTTGCAGCAGTACCTGGAATGCAGGTCTACATGAATTCAGTGACATAGTGGCATAATGTTTTAGTTTGGTAGTGGATTTTGTTTCATGGTATCACTGAGAAGAAGGGAAGAGTTTAGAAAAAAAAAATAAGGAACCCATTTTAACCCCATGACTTGAACCTTTATGCCAGATCTTTCATGCCAGATCAAACTCTCTTGCAGTGTTAGAAATGTTTGTCTAAGAGTTTTCTTGCCATTATTTCTCATTGCTGCATATTTCTGCACTTGTGTAAGGAGACCTTAGTGACAGTTGAAACACAAAAAACTGTGAACTTCAATAAATATGCATGTCAAAGTTTTCCAGTGGGAAGAAAAGTGCCAACAAGTGAGGTAAGGTTTAATGATAAGCAAAAAAACCCTTAAATACAGCAATTCTAAGATACAAAAAAATATTATTTTAAGTATTCATTTTAGAAAACCGTGTTAGATGTTTAAAATACATGACAACAATGTTTCTGCTCACAACAGAAGCTCCTAAATCATTACTGTTAGAACAGATTTCTTCAGCATAAACTGAATTTAATGGTTTAATTTGTTTTGATCTAGCTAAAAGAAAGAAGTTAAATCCTTGAGAGGTGAAAATTAGTCTTATGGAATTATTTACTAAACATTGTCATTTTGTTTTTTCTCAGAATTCCTTACAGAGGAACACAATATTTTCATATTTCTCACATCTAAAAGAGTGTATCAGTTTTTACCCATGAAAAATGTATGAAATTATAAACACACATTTAAAAATTTTAAAGTGAAAGGATGCCCTTCACCAATATCAGCAGTTTTTTCCCCCCACTGATATTATATGGTATTCTAGATGGGAAATTTTTCTTTTTTTCTGAGCCCAGTTTTCCATAACACAGCACACACTGCAGGACGTAGTATGCTATAGAAAAGTTATGTATTACAAATATCCTATACTTAGCTTTCTTTCTCAGAAAAATCCTTTCAATAAGGTTCAGTTGCATAATTAGCAATAACTAATGAATTCAAGTGGTATTCACAGTTGAAGAACCTGCTTTTTTGCAAGTTTATTTCAATACTTCAAGTTTTTATTTTACAAAGAAACCTTAGCCAGCTCTAATAACTTAAATATTCAAGCGTGACTGCAAATTGGACAATTTGTGAGTCATAGTGATGACAGTAACAGTGAAACAGAAGGCTGAACCAGTGGTTCAAGGACTGGGCAAGGTTGTAGGAAATGCACATTCTGTTCTTTTTCTGCCCCGAACTTCCTCTGTGGTCTTTGGCAAGTCATTCTAGCACTTTATACAACTGAGCCCACTTGTAAAATGTAATTTAGACTTTGGAGCCCCCACATGCATTGTGATAGTGATGTGACTTTCACAAGTAACCAAAATAAAAAAGGACTACCTGGACCAAGAGTTGTTTTTCAGACCATCTCTAAGGACAAAAGCCGCATAATTTTTGGATCCCAGTCCCATGATTAGACCCCTGTGAATAAAACTCCTAAGCTTTTATAGAGTTCTGTTGTCATCTTCTTTTGTTATTTATCTTCAAAGTAGCTACCTACAAGCTTGGGACTCCATTTGTGGTTTTCCAGACTGAGAATCAGGACCACCAATACACTTTTCTTTATCTTACAATACAATGTGAATAAACAGCTAAGACATGGACTAAATTACATTAACTGAGAAAATAACTTTTGGCAGTGTAATAAAACTATTGCAGAAGGCCTACTAAGGAAACTATTAACAGCAAGACAGAACAATGCTAGTGATAAAAAGATAGTGGGGAACAACTTCACCTCAGATAGGAGGATGAGGTCAAGTGTAGTGCTGTAAGATGAATGCAGAAATGCCAGTGAATTGGACAGAATAGCACGGAGAAACCCAGACAGCTATTGCCTATGCTCTGGCTCACTGGTTAAACCAAAACTCCACAGTGGCCATTCTCCCAAAAATAACATTTTTTCTGAAATGACAGTCATTTTTTTGTCTACATGAAATCTGGATGCAAAGATGGAAAAAATCATGATGTAATAATAAGTTAATTTTACTGAATAAAAGGGCATGCACACACACACACACACAGAGCCCTGTATTTTATACAGGCATAATTACTGTGTATCTTGTTCCAACATACAGACTATTTGCTGAAATGAAACACCTATGGGAAAGACTGCAATTATTTTCATTGCTTAGTTTTTGTTATATCTTTCTGCATTTGTATCTCAAGCTGGAGTCTACAGATCAGACTGAAGAGATACTTAAGCTCTTAAATAATGTCTCTTATTTTCTATTATCTTATAATTCCTAAATTTCTTGGCAAAATTATCAGGATATTAGCAAGAGAAGTTCTTGTTTGTGTATTGTACTTGTTTTATGGTGAAAATAGCAGCCTTTTGTGGGCTGCCTGGGTAAAAACCAGGAATCCTAACTGCTACACCCCTGTCACTAGCCATCAGTGCTAGGGCAGAGCCATCAATATTCTTAGCATGTCAATGGGAAAAAATTTCCACAGAGAGGAAAGGAAAAAAAAAATCCCCAACACCTTTAAATGCAGTTAAATAGAACAACAAATAGGATTCCCATCTGCCAAAGCATATCAGGTCTCATATAGTCAATTCTTTCAACCTATTGCACAGTTTGTAAATTTCACATTCAAGTCTCAGTATTCCTCATTGAATTCTGAGTCTTACAGGAATTACTGGTTTCAGAATGTCCTTATACTTGATATAAAATTCAACTTTCTAGTGTCTCAGTAACAGAAGTATTATAGCCAGTGGGATGTAATAATGCCAGAACAGGATTTCCTTCCACCCAAGTAATAGAAATCAAGTGTTAAGTTGTATTTACCTCCATCTTCAGTTTCTATTCTTTTTCTGCACCTGTACAGTTCTTCCTAGATATACACATGGATTTAGGTTATGTTGTAGAGTTTACACACAAGTACAAGAAATAGCTCAAGAAGTAGAAATACTTCCCTATTAAAAATGTGATCCCTCAAAACTATTGCAAAAATTATAAAGCCACCTTAAAGAACTTCTATCAAATGCATTTTTGAGAGCAACTGACATTTAAAAAAAATTAAAAACAACAAAAATAAATTTAAAAAAAAACACAAAAAAACAAACCAAACCAAACCAAAAAACAAAACAAAAAACAAACAAAAAAAACAAAAGCAAAAACAAAAAAACCCAAACAAACAAACGAAAAACTCCACAACAAATCTATAGGCCAGAAACTGGAAAAATACAGACATCTTTCTGATGAGACCTGAGAATTTTCCAAAAAAATTTGCCAATATTTTCTTTTATACTTGACTAGATTTTAATCAGTATCAGAATAGAGAACTCTGAAATAATATTAACGGTACTACTCACTTGAAATTGTGTTTACTTCTGGAAAGCTAGAAATTTTTAAATAGAATGTTTGTATCTAGGAAAAATAGTGAATTTTCTTGAAGCAACTATCAAAATTCACTGGTCATTCTACTTTTTTAGGATTTACCTGAGAGAGGTCACATAGTACCTCAAAATTAATAGTGAAACAAAACTCTTCTTTCATCTTCAGAAAGAGTAACTCATGGACTCCAAAATGTTTTGTTTTATTATTGAAAGATTTATTTATTTCACAGTGCACATAATAACTGTGAAGCCAAACAGCTGGGAGCCAGACCAAGTGTATAGGTTACACTCCCTACGCTATTACTACCACCTCTGTTAACAATGTGCACCCTTTAACTAAATCCTTCTTGTCAAAGTGATATTTCTTTAGTCTTTGACGCAATGTGATTAATGCTCTGCCGTCAAAAGAAAAACAAATTCTGAGGGTTTGGGAGAGAGTGGCTAGAGAGTAATTTTTTTAGAAGTATTGATCCAAGTTATCTGCTTTATAGTTGATCTTTGTTATCATTTTATCCAGTGCTAGAAAAGCCTCACAGTAATTTGCACTAATAATGCAACAACCCAATATATGTTTAAAATAGCTGTGCAGTTTACCCCAGGAAATAAATTGTATACAATGTTTCCCTTTAATTTTCTAATTACATAATTGTAAGCAGGCTGAAGATGACCGTGCACATTTTTTCAACTAGTTATATAGTAAGCAACTACTACTACTTTCAGCTAGAGAAAACGCTACCGAATTCTTATAAAAAAACTCAGAGGTTTACATTGAATTTGGATACCTACCTAGAAAGCAAACACTTGTAGAAAGTCAGCCGATAGGATGTACCTCTAGAGTCTTTAAGGTCTTCCCACTTCCGGATGGTCCGTTTTTTGGGGAATTTTAGATGAGCCAAGGGTGCAGGGCAATAAAAAGAGATGCCCAAGATGACCTCCTCACCTCTAATTTTGAACGCCATGTTCACTTACTGTCAACATTAAGACAATAACTTTTCAATGAGAAATTCTTCTTACTGGGTTATATGTTTTGAGAGGTTTTTTTTCTATTTTCAATTATCTAAATATGTATTCATATATTACATATTATATGGTATATATTAATTATATTTTTATATTTATGTGTTTTCTATCGACTTCTAATATAAGTCTAAAATTCTGAAATTATGATTGCTTATTCCTGTCATCCTACTGACTCGTCTGTCTCAGTGCTTTTAAAAATGAAGCAATAAAAAGGAAGAGCAGTGGAGATGTTTCCAGTTCCTTGATCCTTTTATTTCATTTCAGCTTGCATTATTTTCTGGTTTTATACATGCGTGCTTCAACACGTGCTACTAAATTTTACAGCCTTGTCAGTCAGTGTCAGGCTTTTTTCTCTAAAAGAGTAATTCCTGACCTACTGACCTAAGTCTCCAGCCACAGCATGTTTGCATGAAAGCTGCTAGTCTGGTATGAACACAGCTCATTACAAGACTACCATATTCATGCTTTCTTGTTCACTTCATCAGTAACAGAATAACACAGCACAGTTCATTAAATAAATGTGAAGAAAAAGATTAACTGCTTGGTTTATGATCTAAGGCTTACACTATTTTACATGGTTCACATCCAGGTAAATTACAAGCTAAATTTTGAATACAGTAAATACAAAAATTGAAGCTGTTTTCATGCTGTCTGGCTGCAGCTGTCTGGCAGAGGAACCCAAATAATGGCCATGGAGAGAAATTTGAGCTAGAGAGTTCACAGAATTTCAAATTATATATACCAAGATCAAAGTAGAAGTACATTTTAGACAACTGTCCTTACAGGAGTAGATTATATTCTAATCGAGTACAGGTTTTATTTAAAAAAATAGAAAAAAAAAGTTTACTATTTTCAGTACCTAAGGATGCTGCTAATATTATTTACAGATTCAGTAGCAACAGGTTTTACCTCTGTTTTGAATTTCAGTCTTGCTGTATTTGCCATTCCTTATCTTTGGACAGGGGACTCTGTCTTATGGATTTCTGCATAAAAATAGGAGCTGAACAATACTCATATGTTGAGTCATAGTTTATTTAACAAGTTTAAATTTGTTTGTAAGCTCCCACATTCTCACTGCAGTTCAGTTACAGCATTTTCCTATATATTTTCACCTCACTACATGATCAAGGGTGTTGTAGGGAAGATCTGTGTATGGGATTGATATGGTTATATTAAAAAAATGCTTAATTCAACATTGACAACTTCACCACATGAGATCAAGAAGTGCTGAAATAATATCCCCACAGGGGTTTTGGAAGTAATTAAGGCGAAGACAAGAGAATGGAAACAGTATGTAAGACAGATAGACTGAACAAAAAGAACAAGAGACTATTTTGTAGAAATTATTTCCAGGGTTCAAACAGTTACTGCACATCTAACTAAAATCCAGTTGGTCTCATCCGTGGTCTTTAGACCATTTCTTCTTCTCACCAAAAGTTATACAGAATAATTTTGTTTTCTGTTTTATAATATTTTAAATCAAAAACATATGAATGAGGTTTATGCAATGACATATGGAAGTCATTAATGTTGCTTTCTTTCTCAACTAAGTACTCGGTTCTGTACTCCTTAAGTAAGAAAAACTCTTACTGAAGTCACTGTGAGTTTTTCTTGCATAAAAGGAAAAAAAATGAGTAATAAATGTAATGATCTGTAGGCTACTAAAATTGCTCAGTGACCCCTATGTCAGTCCCTTTTAATAATGTATACTTTTTTGCAGGATATAAAGTCTCACTATACAGTGAGTGATTGTTTTCTATTCAACTGGGGACCAATTTGGTTTCTACAAAATCAAATGCAAAACTCCAACCGACCTCTACAGGAAGAAGGATTAAGACTTTTACATAGTTTCTTTATAAGAAATCTTCTGTCTCAACAGGCTGCCACCTTCTCAGTTAACTACAGATATGTGTGGGCTGCTGTATCAGTGTCAGTCACACATTTCTTGACAAAGAGTGCAGAAAACCTTATCTGAATATTGCAAGCTGAAAATTGCAAAAATCAGACGCACTCAAACCTCTATATATTGTCTAAAGAAATTGTCTATTAGCCATTTTAAAATATGAATAAACAAAAAAAATCAGATACTTTTTTAAATTAACAAATGCTTTGAAATACTGTTCATCTTGATCTCAACTCAAGTTCATGGGAGTCAATAGCAAAAGAAACCTCTCACAGCAGTAAATAGAGTGGATTAAGAAATACTTTTGCCTTTGTGAAGTAAAATGTATAGATAAGAAATTTCATTAGTATTCCAAAATAAAGATAGAAATGTTACGTGAAGTCTCAGAATTTAATTCTGATCATATTCTCTGTTATTCTGACTTTTTATACTTGTGTATTATTCTTCCATAAATTATTAACATTGCTCAACTCTTCAAACCATAACATCTTTTTCACTGGAAAATAAAGATGAAAACTGAAGACTGGAAATAATTTTCTTTAAAAATATATTAAATAGAAATATTAAATGGCCTGACCATTATGTAATCCCTGATCTGTTGAATAAGTGTGTATATATCTGTGATATAACACTATATTTCTGAAAACATATGTTCAAAGAACAAATTCATATAGACTTACATAGTCTCCATAGTACACTAGAGTAAAATCTGTTCTTAGAAATTGGAAAGGACAATTCAGATAACACTGCAGTATAATGTTTACTTGTTCCAATGCTTTTCTTGGAACTGGCTGATTATTCAAATCTCTGTGCATTCATTATCAGCTTTCTTGTTCCTCAGAAATTCATTGCAAGATTTGATATAAAGGAAAAGAAAGAGGCAGAAAAGGAGAGGAGAGGAGAGGAGAGGAGAGGAGAGGAGAGGAGAGGAGAGGAGAGGAGAGGAGAGGAGAGGAGAGGAGAGGAGAGGAGAGGAGAGGAGAGGAGAGGAGAGGAGAGGAGAGGAGAGGAGAGGAGAGGAGAGGAGAGGAGAGGAGAGGAGAGGAGAGGAGAGGAGAGGAGAGGAGAGGAGAGGAGAGGAGAGGAGAGGAGAGGCCATCTAGGTGTCTTTTATAACGTGTTATTTAATCTGGTGTCATACTGCATATCACTCACACTGTAAGTGTTGCCAAAAGCAATCTTATAAAAATTATTTATCTAGAACTTAATATATAATCTGGCTAGCAGTAAAGGAAAACCATCAAGGTTGGTGCAAAGTTTTATTCTATGTGGAAGGTAATGAATCATCACCAAAGTTGAAATGTGTTTTGACTTAATGGAATGTGATTTTGTAGGTTACTTCATAATATGCTGATTTGATTCTTAGTAAAACAAGTGTGAAATGTCAGAATTTCATGGACAATACAATTTTCTGCATTCATTAATACAGATGTACTCCACAAATTATAGGAATTCCAATGTGCATTTCCTTTGAAATTCTTTTACTGTACTACTCATAGTTGTTTCTCTCACATATCATTCAGTGCAATGTTCTTCAATTTGTACTCATTTTATGAGAATCAGATTTTATCTAGACAATATTTTGTAGGGTTCTGAGAACCAGAATGGATTGCCTTCTCTTCTTTACCCCCTGAAATAACTCTCAACTGTAAAAAAGCAACGTCTCCAAATACTTTACTATTCTAGAGTCATATTTTAACATAATTCTGTGCTGTTGTGATTACATATTTACTTAGATGTGGATTACACAGAAATCACTGGACAGTAAAAGGCCAACTCAAACAATTTTCCAGCAACCTTTCCAAGTTAAATCAAAGGAAATGTTCAGGCAACAAAGAGTTCTTTACTTTAGCAACCAATGCTTAACTACCTTAGGGACTACTGACTTAGATTCCTGTTTCCTGGTAGGTTTCTCATAGATGTTGGAAAGATGTTTCTGGAAGGTCAGGCGGATAATCATTAATTTGTATATGGCTTTTTCACATGAAATGTCTGTGACTCCTATCCTCTTTCTACACTAATGAAATGTTTGGTTGTGTTTATTTTAGGAACATGACTACTTAGAAATTTAGTTACCAATTAACTTATTAATTGTCAGTAGCATCTAAGAATCTTAGCTGCAATTAAAAGTGACAGAAAAAATCTGTCATTTCTGACACTGACATTGCAAAACTCATGGAGATAACATTTCCGTTATTTTCTTTTTACTAGATGGTGAAAACCAGAAGAGGGTATCCTGTCTCAGTGGATAGAACAGGCAAGGCTCAACTGATTCAAGTGGTGCCAGAATTTTATCCATGAGGTTCAATCAGAGGGACAAGGATTGCTCCATGTATACACTACTCCTTGTGACATTTCTTAAGAAAATGCTATTTCCCAAAGTTTACTTTTGCTTTACTAAGACTTTCTAACACACTGGAATATTAAGCTATGTTGAAAGTAAACAGAAGGTATAAAAATTATCATTTCTATGCCACTATTTTGTTTACCTCACATTTAAAACCACTTCATGAAAAGTAGGCAAGAATGAACATTGAAAGAGAAGATTTGGAGATATCAGAGTAGATGTCCTATGGAAGCTTAGGAAAGGAAGTAGACTTTTTTATTAAAACAGGATGTTCTCTTGTACCTCTAAAACAATTGCAAATGAACCTTATTACCCCATTGTGGAAACAAAATTAAGTCCCATGGTTGTTATTCAGATGTAGTTGGAGAATCTCTATGTGATGCAACTAAAAGTCAAAACACCTCAGAAACAGGTGGTCCTCTGCTTCAGTCTGTAACTACCTCTGTATTTATTTTCATATATATGTATAAAAATACACATATATATGTATAACAGCATGCACACATACCTGTATATATGTACATATATGCACATGCTCCCTTGAAGTCCTAAGAAACTAAATTGCTCTTTTTAATAATTTGGCACTTTTTCCTACACTTCCAGGACAAAGAACTTAATTGTGTTTTGTTCTCTTAGACTAGAGTGCTGAGATCAAGTTTTCCATTGCCCACTCAAGAAGAGCATTAAAACAACTCAGACAGTACACAGAAAGTGTATAACTATCATTGTATCCCATGCTTCATGCCTTTTCCTATAACTTTTTAGCTTACGTCCAATGTCATGAATGAGATTTCCTTTTCCTAGAAAAAGAAAGAATCTAAGTCAGAGTGATACTAGCTTGTACCACAAATATGGGAAAAAGCCTACTTCTCACAGTTAAAGAAGAATTTTTAATGAACTTTATAGATTAAAAATTATAACAGCTAAAGACAGCATGTCATATACAAAATGACATATATGTCATAATAGCAAGGACACAAGGTGAATATTTGAAGATGCAATCATACAAAGTCATCATGTTTTATGACACATTCTGTTGAATTACCATGGACATATGTCATAGGAATACATATGTGTGTGTATATATATATAATATACACATAACTACAGATAATTTTTCATGACTATTGGGATGCATGACACACTCATGAAAGGATGGATTCATCAATAAATAAATGTTGTTTCCCATAGGTTCTCATAGGATGAGCTGAGTTTATTTGTCCAGCTCATCTAGAGATGTGCCATTATAGTAGCTTATCCCAAGACAAACCAGTTCTATGTGATGCACAGAAGTAAAGAACTGACACAAACTTTCTATAATTTTCATTAAATACAAAAATATGCTTAAAACCATGCTTTAGCATTCTGAACATAAGCATCTGTGCTGTAGCAAAGAACCTACATAGATTATGGCAGACAATTTATGTGACATATGTTTTAAATTGCTTTCAATTCTTACTGTAAATGACTGGAATTATTCTGTATGAATTAAACATAATGTAATACAGATGTTGGACATGTTAAAACTACTGGTTTAGGGAGAGCAATTTCTGAATGCTTTCTGTCAGTGAACCTAATTCACACTCAAGAGTTTCTACTGCTTGTCAAAATTAATGGCATCAAATGTAACACAGCTATTCAGCAAGAGATAATTTAATGTGCAACTGGTCAATGTTTTACACTGTTTACAATGTTTTTATCAGTCCTTTTTTGAAGAGCTTAGGCTTAAAATCAGAAGATAGTTTAGGCTTAACACTCTTCTTTGTCTATATTGTCCATCAGAATCTTTTTGTTTGTTGAATTCATCAGTTCAACATCTTGTTAGCTACACCTTTCCCTACAAGTAATACAAGCCACTAGACTTATTTCTGAGCCTTAGATCCATTGAAGATTTCCTCTCCTGCTTTGCAGTGCACCCTTCCTTTCTATCCAGCATTATCATGGGCTTTATTTGGGAGGCATCATCTCCCAGGTACCTGCAGAACTGAGCGATAATCTTCCATTAAATCTCCATAAAAGAAGAAAGGCAGTTAAACAGGCTGAATGAAAATATTTACACTCTTTTATTTAAATAGGAAGTCAATTAAGAAATGTATGCTCCTTTAATGAACTGAAAGCTGACGCTATTTCTGGGATTAGCAGTCTGAAAGTTTAATTTTTCAATTTTGCTTAGCATAAGAAAAAGTTACCATGGTACAATGAAAAAAAATTCATGTTTTACACCAGTTCTAGGTTTGGGCAAGCCAGCAAGAATGCACATTTTACTAAGTCTTGCATAGTAGCCATATTTAATAAAAATTCTCTAAGCTTAAATAAATCCACTTCTTCATATTATGTCTAATATTTAAAGTCAAAGACAAAGTTTATTAAATTGCCTTCATTAAACTAAGCTCCAGAAAGGCAAATAGCCCAATTATGATCTTAATTTCCACTCGTCTTAGCCCTGTGTCATATCAACCTATTGTTAATTTGGAGTTTGTTTGCTTTGTCATAGCAGTTTGTCATTTACAGTTTTCTGCCCTACTGAGTGATTTTATTAAAGATAATCCCATTTATTTAATCTCCTTTCTGAACAACTATGTTATCCATATCTCTCTCTGCTATGGCCCTAGAAATCTTGCTCTGATTAGCAGGGGTTGCAGTGTAGGTCAGAGCTTTCCAGGTGTGCTACTGCTAGCAAAAATGAGATTAGCTGTTCTTTCCTCTTTTCCTCTGTTCTTTCCTGAGGGAGCCCGTTGGTAGGAAATAACAATTTTCCTGGGCATAGAAGAAAAGAGTATTTTATTTTCATGAACCTGGTGACTTCTGCCCTTATTTTGACACCATCATGAGAAACAACCAAACCATGAAGCATTTTAAATTAGGCCAATAATTGAAAAGTACAGAATCAATGCTGCTTTTGCCAATTCAAAAATTATATTGTCAGAGGAAAAGACCATCTGCTCTCAAGGTCGTATCTTGTTAAAGTCTCAGATCCACTTAAATTTGTGGATATATGCTCAACAGTCTAAAGGTACATCCCAATATTGGTAAATACAGGCAAAAGAAACAATTAGAATTCCTGGAAATTATTCTGTAAAATCCTACACCCTTGTACTGTAGCAAAGTAAACTTCTGAAATAATTGATGTCTGCCGGCCAGTGCAGCCAGATGCCTGCCCACCACATATAGGAAGTCTGTGCTCCTGACGGTGGGAGCCTTGGTGGGTTATTGCAGTACCCCGGCCTGCTGGCTCTCTCCTTTTCTGGGAGCTGTGATCTATGAGCTGTGAAACTAATAGTTTTGTTATTCATTGTGTTTCCCCCAAAGCTGTGAAAAATTAATGAGCCATGCAACAAAATTCACACGTTCTCCATCTAAGACTCTGATCCTTGCAAATAAATCTTTGCTGCATAGTTGGCTTTGTGCCTCCCTGAGCTCTCATAGTATATCAATGAGATTCTGCATAGGTCCAACACAGTGAGTTCATGAACAAGACTGAGCCTGATGCAGCTTCCCTCTAATGTAAGTTTCTCTGTGACTACACAAGAAGTCCACTTTCTCAGAAAGACGTCTTGCAAGTGTAACTCTTAGGCCAAAGCCTTTTTTTTTTTAAACTAACACTTATGTTCCTTAGGCTGAAACAAATACTTGTGAAAGACTTCTTTGATTATCTTCCAAAATAAAGACTTTTAGGTAGTATTTTATTTTACTTTTATATTTTTATGGCACAAAGTAATGAATGAAGATCATTCCTATATATTTTTATATTCAAGGAATTTTAGAAGCTAGACTCTAGAACTCTGAAATTCTTCAAGCCTAGAAGACTATCTAGTGTCTTAATTCTTCTAAAATACCTACAGATGAAGAATCAAATACACAAAATAAAATGGAAATATAACTGTCAGAGAGACTACAGTTTCAGAAATATCACTATCCATTTATCTGAATTCTCCTATAATTATTAGGCAGTTGTTTTTGTATCTATTGTAAAGGCATTGCAAAACTAAGTTTCAGGACACAAATTCAGACATTCTGATAGGAGGCAGGAACATCACAGAGACTATGTACCAATGAAGAATGCAGTGCAATAATTTTTTCATATCTATCCAATGGATTGAGCTTTCTAATCTGTCAAAGCTATTCAATAAAGCATGTTAAATAGCTAAATACTTTAAAGTGTCATAATTCACATACCAGGCCAAAGAGCTTTCAGCGAAAACAAGGAAAGAAGCAACAGAGGTGTTGCAGGGATTTAACATGCATTTTATAATGAGCAAAGTGTACTAGAAACTTGCCAAAGGTATAGAGAAATAATTCCTTTTAAATCACTGAAGACTGTCCCTTTTGCACTGAGATTTGCTTTAATCCTAAACTCACAGCTACTTTGACAATATAGGAAGTAGAGAGTCACTACGGTCACACTGAAACGACACAATAGCTTGAGTGACTTTTGCTTTGGTATGGGATGCCATTATTAGAACAGAAAAGCTCTTATATATCCATATTTAACTACAGCAAAACAGATTAAACAATCCATTTGTGATTAATTAGAAAATTAAATACTCTGTTGTATTTATCATTAAAGTACCTTTAGCTGTCACATGGATGTAATAGGGTAGTGCAATACAAATTAAGCACTTCTGATATCTTAGTTAACAAATAATTTGTTAATAAAAAAACTGATATTACAATATTTTTACCTCTCAAATACCACTAATTCATTATTTTAAAGGAAATTAATTTGTTTGGCATTTCAGTTAATATTGTAGGCTAATTATATGGTAATGATTTTGTTACTGAAAGCTGAATCTTTTAAATCTCTTCTGAAACTTACAGGTAAGGCAGAAAAAGATCCAAGTTACATAGATTGCAGGCTAATTTTTTTTTTCTCAACACAGGGCTTTTTCATAGAAATCCTGACCGCTTTAGAGTTATATTGACTATCTTCTATAAAGAAAATACCAGAAATTATGTCTTTGGATCCCTTCTTCCAGTTTTCCTAATATTTATTTAGCTTTCCCTGCATAAACAACTTCATTTCTTACCAGATCTAGAAATTGTGGTAACATCTCCTGCATAGGCCAATTTTGAAGTTTTAAAATTAATCACATAAGTTGATCATTCCCTGTAACATAATTGTGTTTTGCCAAGACTTTCTGGAGGGACCACTCTGATTAATCATCTACTTCTGGTTCTTCAGTTCTGCCAGAACTTCTTCCTGGCTAAAGGCAAAATTTATAGCAACAGAAAAAAGTGAAAATAATTCTGAATCCTAGTTTCTGGGTTTTGTCAACACGTCAAATTTGACCAGCTGTGCTTTCTGCACATATCAGGGGGGAAGACACAGAGTCACAGGAACTTCTGATGTGTTGATCTCATCTGAAAAGCAGAAGACTGAAGGATGCTGGGTCTCTGCAGGGAGTTTAAGATCAAAAGTGCATCACCTCTGTACTGATACGAAGCTCTCATTTCTGTTCTGTGTCAGCATAGCAGTTTCAGGTCGCCAATCTGAATTTCCCAGCCAATGCACCAATTTATGTAGTAGGTTTAGTGATGGCCAAATGCCAGAGCACCCACTAGAAATTGACTCATTTCTTGCTATGAGATATGGATGAGGAGGAGGAGGACAAAACAGGCTCAAAAATTCCAAGGGTATAAAAGGTTAACTTTATTAAGAGAATTAAGAGAAAAATGGTAAGAAAATCAGAATAAACTGTCAGAACACTTCTCCGCCTTCCACACCCTATTGCCGTTCCTACTGACAACGTAGAGACAAAGCCTGGGACTTCCAGTCCGTTTACCACCCCTAAAATAGTCTTTCTTCAGATCTCTTAGGGAGAGGAGTGTCTCTTGCCATGCCATGGAGACTTCTTCACAATAAACAATTCTCTCATGGCTTCAATGTCACAGCGAATCAGCAACCCAGAAAAAGAAAATCTGTTTGCAGTGTAAAGTCCCTCCCATACCTTGCAGCTTTCCCACTGCTCCTTTCATGGGCCATGCCAACTTATTGGGGTGCAATTTTAAGCATAAGCTGTTCTAGTAAAGAAACAAAAGTTCTCTTCTTTTATCTCTGGGAACAGAGGTTTTTCTTCTTCCATCCCTGGGACAAAATTTCTCATATCTCTCATCTCTCTCTGTTCAAGCTTCTCACTGGATTACAGCTACTGCAACATCTGCTTATTCCAACACTGGTGCCTCTGCTCACAGCTGTGAACGCTGCATCCCACCAATATATTCCATGAATTACAGGGAAAAAACCCAGTCTGATACATCAAATATATCTTCACCATAGTCTCACTAAAGAATTTCAGCCCAAGACTAAAGCATCTCCTCAATCCACTCCCATCTACAATTTGACTCCTTCTTCACTGATCTCAGTGTCGCATGTTGTTTTCTCTATGTGTCTTCACCCTTTTCTTTTCCTGATCCAGGAGAGAATTGGTGTTTGTAGGTTAGTTCGTTCTCAAGGTTTATCAACTGAAACAGTTTTTATAGTTCTGCAGTGCTGAGAGGTTGATCTCATCCAGGCTCTGCACTGGGGAAATCGCTCACCATGCCCCTCTCTGCTGCTCAGGTGATCTCCACCGGCACCGTGTGAGCCGTGCCGGCCGCTGGCTCCACTCGCTGCTTTTCTTCATGTGGAGCATCAGAAACAAGCAAAGCTGCTGCTGCTGTTTTTGTTCTTCTGTCCACAGCATGACTGGCTAAAAGCAGCTACACAAACAAACAAAGTTCATTGCGAGCCAAGCCAAGGCAGCCACGGCCATGCGCCGCTGTCCCGGTTGTGCCGATTCTGGCTATGCAGTCACGGGCCGGGCTGGCGGCCACTCCTGGCCTCAGGGCCGCCCCCAGCGCCAGCACGGGGCCACTCCCGTTGCTGGTCCCAGTGTAAACCAAGTCCATGCTGACAGCCATGCCGAGATAGCCTGGGTTGCGCCGCGCCGCTCAGCCACGCCAACCTGGCCGCGCAGGCCCCAGCCCTGCGCCGCAGCAAAGCCCCGCCCGGCCCGGCCGGGCTCCACCGGCCAATCGCCTGTCCAAAGACCAGAAACCAAGATAATTTTCCCAGGGCTTGTTTGTTTTTAAATGTGCTTTTCCACAGAGGCGTGTTCAACTCTTTTAAGTGGTTTAACAGGGTGTCAATCTTCAAAACTAGCCCGCTGATTTTGAAAAGTAGTTAAAAGCTGTGGCATGCGTTTTGAAATACAAGGAAGTGATTTACCTGGAATAACGCAACAAATAATTTCAAGAACCAGGGACAAATGTTAATAATACCAATTTTTAATCATGTACTCTACTCAGGCAAATATACTTTCAACAGAAAAAGAGGCCAAGAGTTATGCTTTTATGATGAAATAAATCAGCTTACTGAAGTAACCAAAGGTCTTCAAGTTTATAGCCAAAATGGTCTTGTTTGTTGTCTACATAAAGTAGGTTAAGAGCTAATGGGTCATTTTTCACACCAGAAAAGCAAATACCATTCGTACTTTTGAAAACTATCCAAGCTCCAAGTGGTTATAGAGTAGTTGGTATACTGTAATAGCTGGCCTGCTGCTGAACTGAACAGGATGCTTGGTCTAGACATTTAGGCACAGATGACAGAATCCTAAATTATGCTCTGCTTGTATGTATGTTGCATATTTCATACACTTAAACTGCCTAAGTAGATTTCAATGAGCAAAAATATTAGGGCAATTCATATATTATTTTCAGAGTGATCAGTTTTTATAGTACTTTCTTTTTAAATTTAATTCTAAAATTACTTTTTTCATGTTATTTATAAAGGAATAACCTTTAAATCCCACAGCAATAAACTTCAGAAGGCAAGTTGTTTTTATTTTCTGCTAACATCCTGCGATTTTTACTAAGTCCAGTTCTTCCTTCTCACAGCACAAAACATTTGATCTTCAGCTGAAGATTTTGACTGGAGTCAGGAGCCCCAGCTACTAATCTGACCTCTCCAGCAGAGACAAAAGAGAAAGAGAAACTTGGTATGCCTTTCCTCACAGGGAATTTTATTTCTACATTACAGTGGATTATAACACTCTTGCAGCTAGTTTGATGATACCAAATATTTTATCAGATATTCAATATAAACAATAGCTGAGTAACAACTTCAGAGTAGTTATTCTTCAGGGTATTCATTCATGACTGGATATCCAACATGATCTAATGAAAATAGAATTAGAGACAAAACAGCCTATTTAGAAACATTCTACGGCTTGATGACCTTAACACCATTCCTAAGGACATATGATAAACCTTATTTTCTACATATAAAGGAGAAAAAGGTGTTGCCCTCCATGTACTCCACTAACCACAGATGAAGTGCTTGGCAGCAGATAGATTAAACCATGGAGGTGCTGGCAGCAGCAGTAGCACCAATTCGGGAATTCTAAATATGATCCTAATGTTTTCTTCCAGCTAGAATTATGACCTAAAGTTAGCACAGATTCCTTATTTTAACGCAGCTTTTCACATCTGTCAAAACTCCAATTGCAAACTAAATCTGGAAAGGAAAAAAGAGGACTAAAAAGGAGACAGGTAGAGGTGGTATCTCCTACAGCTTTTGTTTGCCAGGTGAAGAATGAGATCATTCTCATTCACTTTATTTTTGCCAAGTAAATACTTTCCACAATAGGCTTAGAAATTGCAAAGGGAATAGGTTTCCTGGGGATGTTTTGGAGTCCTCCTCCTTAGAGATACTAGAAAACTGTCAGGATACCACAGCAGCTGACTGTGGCCTCACTGAATTAGGGAGTAGCCTTAATGAGTTGTTGAGGTGTCCTCTTGCTGTATTGGGTGAATTAGAGGCTCCAGAGATATGTACAAGCGCTGAGTTTAACATCCATGAGGCCAACGGAAAGAGTGAGTAAACATGAAGCAAGTAAAGGAATGTCAACCCTTCAAATAAAACAAGATGAGAACAAGCATAATTGCAAACTCCATCAAAAACCAAATCATGCCAAAGCAATCTCTTTTATTCCTCAAACAGCCTAGTAGTGTCCCAAGCAAAGGAAAGCAGTAATTACATGTATCAGGTTTGTCTAGAAGAGCTTTTGATAAAGTTGAACATGACATTACACACAACTACAGAAGCATGAGCCAGAAGAAAACAGTACTGAGTAATGCCAAAATGCCAGTCGTCATTACTAGCACACTGTCAAGCTCCCTTGACCACAGTTTCACATATGGTTTACAAAACTTTACTCCATCATTACTCAGATTTTGAGAGGGGAAAAATTGGGGAAAATCCCATATATGTTTCTTATATATAAACCAAAATGAAAGAGAGAATAAGCACTCCATAGGATAGTATCTGAAAATAAAGTTATAAATTTCAAGTCAAGGTCTGAAGGGTACTAGTTATATGAGTCTATCACTCTTGTAAACTCATAACTTCTTACAGGTAGAAGAATTTCATATATATTTAGATAGAGATATATTTATTTGTATATATTTGTGTCTATGTGGATACCCATATGTGTATATGTGCACATACATATGTGATAGGATATGTAATGTGTGTTTATTTGTGTATGTATACTTAAATATCAGCCAAGGAAGGTGGAAAATAATGTAATGGACAAGATCACCTAGGGAGGAACAGAAATTTTTCCGTTCCATGGGATCTGCTGAACAGGAGTCAAATCAAGACTTTAGGAGGTTTTGACAATCTGCAAGGTCCCTTAATTGAGTTATTAGGAATGTTTCATTGGAAGGGGGGAAACTATGATAGATCTGGTAGGCATTTGACCTTTCTGCTGAACAGATCATTACTATCAAGTAAGATTAAGAGTGGTTTCCTGTTCTAGTCTGACTTGAAGCTTAACCACACTGGGGAAGATCATATGCTGCAGTAATTGAATTATTGTTGGAAACAAAAATATGCTGGAAACAGTAATGTAGAACTAAATTGAAGCCCCTACCCAAAATAAAATAATAATACACACTTATGAACATGCCTGAAGCATTTTCATAGACAAACTAACTAAATAAAAAGCATTTTTAAAATAATATATACTGAAATAGTTTGTCATCTACATACACTGATATTTTAAAATAATTTATCCTAATTTTCATTCTTATGAAAATCTTGGCCCAGTAATCCTCCCATACCGTTGTTTTGCAACAAGTACACAGACTAGACTTAAGTACTAGATAAGTACTAGACTTAAGCTCTGAGAGGAAAAAAACCCAAACAACATAAAAACCAAATAATAAAAATCAGGGAGTACCAAAGAATTGCTAAGCCAAAATATATTATGTATTCCTCACTTCTTGTTTCTAGTGTGTAGAATTTTGTTTATCAATATTATCCATTGCTTTGGAATCATCAGTTACATTCTTCAATAGAGAAAAGTGTGTGCATGTCCAAATGTCAACAATAAGCAGCAGCAGATGTATGGAAAAACAGGGCAAGCTTACTAACTGATTACTGCTGATTTGAACTTCATGTTACAGTCACTGCAAGTAATCTAACCAAGAAAGTGGAGAAATTATCCAGAATGACAGAGTTAAATTACTGAAAAAGGTTTGGCCAATTACACATGTATATCATATTTAGATGGTGATACCAGCAAAAGGAAGTGAAGTAACAGGTCATGATAACACAGAGCTTGAGGGACAGCGTGGGTGGTTGCTGGAGAGGAGATTGATCCTTTTCCGGAGTTCTCAGTTTTATACTCTGGAAGATAAAAAAGCAACTTGTGAGATTCATTTTAAAAGTGTTTCAACTGCTTCAGTTTTATTCAGTAATTTGTATTGCCCTCATTTATGAAATCTATGAAATAATTTTTATGGCTGATTCATCTACAAATCAATCCTATAAAAACCAAATTACATGCACAGATTGACTGCACCACCTGCAGAATCTGATAAGCTTCCTTAGGCTGTCTGTAAACATGACATCCTTGCCTTAAACAAGTCCAGGTGCTACATCACAGAAACAAGGCACTTGATTATTCACAGCTTGTTTTTCTTGGGATAATCAGTGCCTGGTGAGAAGTCGGGTTAGTTGGACAAACACTGCAATTTTTTCATGTTATTGTATGTCCTTGGATTCCTTTCCTATGGACCAATACGATAAACATGGTCATTTTATCTTCCTTGAATCTTAGCATCTCGATATCCCATTTACCCAGGAGGATAATCATCTCTTACATACATGAACATTTGTTAAAAAAAGAAAGAAAAAGTATTTTTCAATATTCAAAATGACAAGTGAATCCTAACTTTTATATTAGTAAGACAGCTATGATATGGACTAAATGGTCTGGCAATACCTAGTATGTTTATTGCATAGAAATTCACTCAGCCTTTCAGGAAGAAGAAGCTATGCAGGAATGTAAAAAACCTAAAACATGATGGTCTTATGCTCAAGAGGGAATGTCATTATGGCCTTGCTAACTCTGCTTAGTCACTCTAGAACACACTGCTGAGAGGAACGCTGACAGTGGGGGCTGCTGATAGGTAAAAAAATGTAGGGAGGCATAAAGTGTTTTCACAGAAGTATAGAAATATAGTGCATTAGCCAAATATTTAAGACAGCTGTTGCAAATGTCTGTCCTCTGGGAAGTTTTCTCAACGCTACCTGAAGTACAAAAGATGAAAACAAGCACTCAGAATTGCTTACCAGCTGGCGGTGCAACATATTTATGAGTACATACAAGGCACAACTGAAACAGATAAAAACCGTCATGTTCAAGTACTGAAGACTTCTAGTCACTTGTATGATTCTTTCTGCAAAGTGAATGTGAGAATTATTTATTGATTTTATAATACATTACTTGTTAAATAGGTAATATCAGATACTATTGGCAAGTTAGAGAGTTTCATGAAGCAAGTATTGTTATGAAAGACATCTAAAAATTATGAAAGAATTCTAAGTGAAATAAATGGAAATTAAAGACTACATGTTAAAGTCTACTTCTCATTCCAGAAATTTATGACCTGAAAACCAGAAAGCATCAAATGACTAAGCATTTCAAGTAATAAGCATGAAAAAGCCCACTTGAGGACTATATTAAGAAACTTAACAATACAGTCAATAAAAAAAATTGTGTTTCTTTTTGCACTTGTGTGGAAAAGCCAATGAAATACATCAGACATGGTGTGCTGGCATGATGCAACCCTGTAACTTCTAGGCAAGTGAATTGCACCCACTTACTGGGGAAAAATCAGCAAAGGTTTTCTTGTCTACTTGCCACTGAATTCTTCACAAGTTATCGCATGTAACACATGGTAATTTATGAATGACTTTGCTCAGCAACTGCCTACATTTGCAAGTTTAGGGACACGGTATAAACTTGTATGTGAAAGAAAATATTAAACTCAATTCTACCCTAATTATTAGGTTTTGTTTTTCTCTTTTCAAACAACTTCATTTTTCTATGCTTTCTACAGTTAATGGATACAAGACAGTAAAAGAAGCTTTAGTAGCACCACTCATAACTAAATTCAAGCAAGAAAAAGAAAACATTATTGACAACATACATTAGGCAATTTCTTGAATCAAAAATCAATTTATTGCAAAGCATTTACCAAAGAGAAACAGAAAAGAACACAACCTGAAGAAATAAAACATTTTGCATAAATTACCAGCAGCAAATGGTAGAAAGGAAGTTGGATTTCCCAAAAATGTGATTAACACTGCCAAGAGGAACAGCTCTTAGCAGCTGTATCAGGTTTAAACATTGCAACTACCTCTGAAGTACCAAGGACACAAGATCTCTGTTTCTTTTCTTAGGAGGTATAGCATATCAAGGCACTGAGAGAAGCTACATATCCCTGGATGGGGATTGTAATATGCTGCTGTAAGAACAAAGCTTTCTGACAGGTATGATACTAACTGTACAGCCATGTGCTGGGGTTCATTAGGCACAGCATCACAGCCAGGCAAGGGAGAGGATTGTTCTGCTCTGCTCTGAGCTGGGGCAGCCTCACTTTGAGTGCTGGGGACAGTTTTGGTGCTACAGTATTAAAAAAACATTATCAGGCAGCATCCAGAGGGGGGCCATGAAAAGGTGAAGGCCTTGAGGGGAAGACTTATGAGGAGTGGCTGAGGTCACTTGGTCTGTTCAGCCTGGGGAGGAGGAGACTGAGGGGAGATCTCATTGCAGTTACAAGTTCCTTGCGAGGAGAAGAAGAGGGACAAGCACTGAGCTCTCCTCTCTGGCACCCAGTGATAGAACCTGAGGGAATGGACTGAAATTGTGTCAGGGGAGGTTTAGGTTGGATATTAGAAAATGTTTTTTACCCAGAAAAAATTCTGGGCACTGGAACAGGCTCCCCAGGGAAGTGATCACAGCATAGTCTGAAAGAGTGTGAGGCACATGCTGTGATTCTTGGGGATAGTCCTGTTCAAGCCTGAGAGGTGACATGTATGATTCTTGAGGGTCCTTCCAATGCAGAACTGTGATTCTCTGATTTTGTAATTGTTTCAAGGCCCTTTTGCCTGCTGACCTATTGCAGTAGTCTACCTTGGCTGCATGTAGATGACATGTTATGATTAAATCATTCTCTGTTTCAAAATTGTGACTCAGATACAGGTTTTCTTCTTTCTTACTGCTTAACTCTATTTTTTTCCTCCCCTCTAAAATCAGAGGGAGTACAGAGTACAAAATAGGTTACTGGAACTATTTTGCAGTATAAGCTGTTTTCCATTTCTGTCATAATTATATCCTATCAGTCATGCTTTCCCTTCCTATTTTGTGGTATTTTGGGTTGCCTGTTACAGAAAAGGGCAATGAATATGTCTTAAATACAGAAAACAAGACCTGATATATCATTCATGCCTAGTATATTTTACCTCTTTTTTAGAGTTTATGTGAATGTGGGCAGTTGTTGAAAGGCCCTTAAGTATAGTTTGTCCACATTAATTGTAACCTCTTAAAACAGGTCTGAGGACATATGCTTTTTCCCTGTACTTATCAGTTTACCAGATGCATCAGTAATTTCAACACAACCATGTGTTCCTAGTGATTGTCTAGTGTGGATCAAAATTTCTTATTTACTTAGGGTCACTTACTCAAGAACAGGTACCTTGCTATAGTGTTGACATCACAAAATTTTAAGTAACAGACACTTAACCTCATGCATTTTTCAGAAAACTTTCAGGCTTTACTAGAGACTGCACATATCATGACACAAAATTATTCTATTACAGAAAAGTTCACAATGTCTTAAAAATTGTGCTACAACAACCAGAGTTCTTATATTGCTTGAAATTTTTTATGTTAAATAACAAGAGGAATTGCAAAGACATGTTGCATGGGGTGCATTTCTTCAACTCACTTTAATGACTGTAATAAAAGAAGCCAAACAAAATAAAAGGAGAAAGCTGAAATGTACTGGAATGAATAGGAGTGAATAGGAAATAAAAAATACAATCTCTGATGTGAACACTGTCAAAACCTTTCTATGTTTTACATGCGAAGAGGAAATGGCAGTGAAATTAGTGAAGTTTGAAGTACTAGGCTGATACTTCATCTCCTGCCAGAAAACCCAAACCAAACCAGAAAAAAAACCAAAACAACAAAACCCCGCAAAAACAAAAAAACACAGGAACACCCCCCCATGACCTATTAGTCTCATCTGACTATTACCCTGCATATTAATAATCTTTAAAATGTCTTGAAGATGTCAACTAAATGTCCATATGTCATCAATAAAGATGGAAGAACCTTGCCATGAACTTGCAGAGGCATTAACTGTGTGGTCTGTACTCTGAAATATTTTCTCTATGTAATAATAACTTGCAAGATTTATATACCAGTTCTAGAAATCTTAAACTCTACTACCACCTGCTGGTTAGTTTACATTTTAATCTACTAGCTCATCAGCAAAGTAAGAAAGGACAAAAGGAGGAAAAACATTCTGAAATGCTTTTCAAAAATAATTTTGCTTTGCTATTCCATCAGCATTGTCTAAATCATCTCTTTCTGTTGTCATAGAGGAAAAATTTTAGCATCGTAAATTGAAAAATCTTATTATTTGCAGAAAGAGTAACTTATAGTTAAGAGTGGCCTGTGATATTACTTTCCTCCATTTTCGCTTTTATTTCCTATAATACATCTTGTAAGTAGGTCACTGTTGTCTGCTGTGTAGTCTTCCATGTTAGAAGAGATAAATATGTCAGTACTCCATATTACTCTTTTACCAGCTGAGACAGTGTTGAATTTATTGTTATGGTGTCTGTAGTTCAGAAAAGAAAAATTTAAAAAGTGTCTTGAAAAAGTTGAAATAATCATCATCAGCATTTCCTTTGCATTAAAAAGACAGACATACAGTAGTTGTCATGACAACTGAAACTTGCAGGGCTATGCCAGGAAAATTCTTACCCCTTAATGTTAATTAAAGTTAATGAGAGCAATATAATTCCATGTTTAAAAACTTACTGTATCTGCCTTAACAATTAATAATTCATACAAAAAAGAAAACACTGCAGTCACTGAAAAGTATATTTTTTCACTAGAAAAATGCAAAAAATCTCTCCTAAAATGTTTTCTAACAAAGTTGTGCATCAGAAAGTTCCGTTAAATATCCAAATAAAGAGGAACAGAAGTCCCTATTTAACTATCTGCTTGGAAAAAACCCAGCCAGTAGCATCCAGCAGTGAAATCCAAACGCAAAAGAACAATGAGGAGTCTAAGATAAGATCCTTGGATCAGGATGTACACTTCTTCACTTTTCTTTTATTTCCAAAGCTATGATTATGTTCCAACCCAGATTACAGGTTCAACTCAGAATATCCCTAGAGTTCAGGTACTCTTTGCTGACTCCAGCCATTTTTAAATGAGGTAATTAGTCAAAAGCAGAAAAAATTATGATCAAGGATAGTGATGTGTGCTTATCTAGTTCATCACTGAAGAATTATATTGCTGCATATATATTCCTTGGTAACATTAAATTCTTCTATAACTTTTCCCAGAATTCAGTAAAAATGCCAAGATTTTGGTATTTCCCTCAGGTCAGAGTAAGATGTTAGGCTAGTTCTAAAGCAGAGTTAAATTTTTTTTTTTAGTTTTATTCTCCATGTATCATAGTGTTTGGCACAAAATACAAGAAAGTCTCTGTGCAAGATTCTAAATTGTCTAGTGCTTGTGTATGATACAATTAATACCAGCCAAGTCTTGCTGTGGTATAACCAAGAACAGAATCCAAGCCTTCAGTTTTAGATCAAAGGGAAGAATTTTGCCATTATATTCTTTCTTGATTTATCATTCCATCAAAAAAGCTCAGATCTGGGCTTACAGATGAAGGTGCATTTAAACTTTACATTTCCGAAACATTTAAGTGCCTCTTTTATTTTGAGTATTAGTTTTAGCAAGAAGAGAAGCAATCAGACAACCACAAAGAAAAGACAGAAAAAATATGATTTTTGCTGTCATCCTTTCATCTAGGTTGAAAACAAGATATGCTAGCAACCTCATACAACCTCACTGCATTTGCAAGATTTCTTGACCATTTTGTATACTAGATAGCTCTGACCAATCATCCTTTTTAAAATGCTTATGCTAACAAAACTCATGCATTTTTGTTGTATTAGTCAGTATGATACTGTGATATTTGGATAATTTCTGAAATTGAATACATTTGTCCTACGTTTCCTAAAATCATCAAATCTTTAGAGTGATGAAGCAACAAAAATGCCTTTAGCCATTGAATATTCCTGGCTAACCAGTTTGGAGAGTAATTGAATTAAAATGGACTACCAAGTACAGAGGAGAAAAGAGCAATAACAAATATGGGCTGTAAGTTCTGCTACAAAACATATTAAGGATAGCACTACCTGCATTGGCTTATTTCTGCTCCTGTTGATGTCAGACGGGCAAAGAAAGGCCACGGCTAGGCACTTTCAAAGATTCTACACTAAGGGTTGATAAGCACTTAAACCATGGTGACCAGGCCTCTTCTTTCCTATTTCATCAATGCAAGTTCCAGAGCAACAGAAACGAGAAACTAGTTATTGTATGCAGTTACCATGTTAAAAATATTTTTGTTATGATTTGAAGTTATGTGGCAGTGGCTGAACCTAAAACTGGAAGTTTCCTGTTTTACATCCACACATATGTCCTACTGTGGGATCTAGCAACCTGTGGTTTACATGGGAACACCAATCACTCTGTTGTTTTGTGTACTGAACAGAACAAGCTCCAAGAAGAAAACCTGTAAAGGTTTGGAAGAGGTTGTTCCACTGCATCAGTTGTTCCACATTTGGCTCTTTCCAAATATTTCCTGAGGTTGCTACTATGCATACTAACTAACCAACTTCTCAGCTGAGCCTGTTCAGGGTGGTTTTCTTATTCTTTATCTGGAAAAGAACCCAAACCCCAGCACTTTAACAAGAGTTGGATTGTTTAGACTTACATATCAAACCAACTTTAGAAATAAACTCAGCACATAAATGGTTCTGTTTTATTTCTAACAACATCTAAACATCTGATTCATTTCTTTAAATAAATTACTCATTGGTAAAATTTGCACATATCTGAAAACCACCGTGTAATTTGGCACAAGGCTACACATTTGGCAGCCTCTGCTCGAGAAAGATCCAGAACAAGAACCATGAGGGATATCACAAGCCAGCACCGAGGTGCATTAGGCGAGTTGCATGTGAAGGATTTCAGAGTAGTTGTTTGCACCATGTCCAGTCAAAGCCAATGCTATTATTTTCTTGCTTTCAAGAGCATTGAAGTCATGTAGAAAAAACGCATATGTGTATCCAAGCCTTTCTCTACTCCACTCAGAATGCCCCTCCCTACCTCAAGCTCACTCAAGCTCACTTATGATCTAGAATTTTCCATTTCCTATAAGACATTTTCAGAATTGTAATGTTCAGCATATAAAATTTCAGCATATAGAAGTTCTCTTATTTACAAGTAGTCAATACAATCATTTCAGAAATTCAAGCATTTGACATTTTGTTTGGGCATCCATCACAGCCTATATATACACTGAAAAAGGCCCTATCTCATAGTCATTTCTGTTTGCATGATGCAAAATAAATTCCATTTCAACTGCAGAAAAAATAATATTTTCTGTGTATTTATTACCTTTGTGTGCAGAAGGGAAAAGTAAAAAACAAAACAAAAATCAAGAAACCCTCCCAAAAAAACCAAAAAACCTAACAAAAGAACAATTAAAACCTAAAAACAACAACCTCACAGGCATCTAAATTCTATAAATTATTAAAAGTTCTGGAATTACAATTAACTTCACATTCCTGTTTGAGGAAGGTGTAACGCTGTGATCTAGCTGGTTGGCTCTAAGCTGCTTATTCCCAGGGAAAGCACAAAAAGAAGTTAGTAGAAGTGACACGACCCCAACACCAGTGCTGGACCACCATGTATGGCAAATGCCTGGTGGCACTGAGGCATTACCCCAGCTTTGGCTCATGCAGAAAGCAGCACCACCATTGTAGCAAGAGCATTTTTACTCCACAAATTGTACTCCAAATGATGAACAGACTTTCCTGAAGTTTGGTTTGCAGTAAGATGTTGCTCAAACTCTTTAGAGTAACTGGAGTGGGGGTGGGGAAGGAAGGATAATATTTCATGTGTTATTTAATATAAATCAATTTTATATTAGATTATTGGCATTTTAAAAATTCTTCTTAGGCTTGCTGCAGTTTGATTATACTTTTTAGACCCCTGAATCTTCACACTAATACTATAGCTGATGGCAACATTACAGAAATTCTTAACACCTTTTAAAAGAGGTGGGATTTTGAAAAGGCTAGGCAAAGGACATGGAAATAAAGCCTTCTATCTGTGGTTCATTGGAGATTCTGGAGGCTGCTGAGGAGGTAAGATAAGAAGGGTCCTCCAAGGGCCTGAAGATATGACGTGAACATCTCTTTCAAGTAGTGTGGTAAGTGGCTTGATTTCAACCATGTGACAGTTTCATTTTCACTGGGACACATCTTTGAGAAAGGAAAATTCCCCTGAAGGCAAATTGGATGACGTTGAAAATGAAGTGTTCACCTGGAAAAAACTTGCATTAAAATTACCACATTCTCTGTGTTGTATATTCTCCACTAGTATTGTCTCCTATTATTTCAGTGGAGAGACCACAACTAGACCACACTAAGCCGTGTGGAATTAGGGATCTGTATCTCTCCTGACCCTTCATAAATTCTATTTCTCTTAGAAAATGTTATGCACAGAAGTACACATCTGTCAAGATATTTCTGCATTTCCTCCAGAAAATAAATCTTTCCAATTATAAACTTCTAAGGAGAGAGTGATAAGCAGTGAAGAAGATAAAAGGCAACATGGAGCCTTATTCCTGCTCTTTCTGCTTATTCTTGAGAAGGTTATTGATATTTCATGGTCTTTCTGATAAGGTGGGATTTCTATTCCTTCTATTCGTTTTCATTTTCATTTTATTTTGCACAGTCTTTATAGGAAAGAATTTCTTACCGTTCTCAAGAAATCAATGTAAAGTGAAAAGATGAGCTTCTTAAATGCTCCTAGAGAAGCTGGTTGTCTTTGATAATTAGTGAGTGGTTCCTTATCTGTGCAGGGAATGGGAAAGCAGCTTATATTAATCCAACTCAATAGCTTCAGGGGAGCATTTTTTTTTAAGATAAAGTAGTCTCTAAAAGAAAAGCACAATAAATAAAAATTGCAATTTCTACAAACACATGCTACCCTTATAAAACTGTTTTGAAAGGTTTCTCATGTTTACCTGGTCAAAACAAAATTGTTTAATAAAGTATGTTAATTTGTTAGTGCTCTTATGCTCTTAAATAGCAAATTATATCTCATCCTGTTTTTCTAACTGTAATCCTACCAGCTGCCTTTAAAAGAGGGATTTTTTTTCTTAGACAGTTTAATTTTTGAATCTTTTAATCAGATCTAAAAGATTTCTGTCCCTACTTCTGGACTTCTCTCCAAGAGCTATGTTTAAAAATGTGTTCATTTTACTCCAGATAATATTTTCATCTTTGGGAACCAACATATTTGGGGCGTGGTTTAGTTGGGGGTTTTTAAACACAAATTAAACATATATTCATATTTCAGGAACTATGTCTTTCTCCAAAAACCATTCAGCTGTGTGTTTTCAGTAGTAAGAAGAGCAAATGAACAAGTGTGTCCAACAAAATGTGGTTTTCTCACAGGATATTTCTATAGTAAAGAAGATGGCTTTTAAGGAAAAATTACATAATATTATAGTAAGTTCATGAGAAAAAGCAAGTAGCATGAAATAGGTGAGCAAAATGATCTGAAAAGGTGCATAAGATAACAGCTTGCTGAATGAACTTTAAAAATCTCTAATTACAAGGGCCAAGGGAAGAATGGCATAAACACCAGACTTAATCCACCAAGTGGGCAACAAAACACAGGGTGAATGAAAGACATGGTCAGTAAACACAAGGTGATGCATCCTGGCAAGAAGAATCCCAGCTCTACTTACAAAAAGGGAGATGAAGGCAAGTGTCTATTACCACTCCTGAAGCAGGACTTTGGGGCTACAAATTTAATTAAAGCATTGTCTTCTTCCTTTTTATAAGCTACTTTATCATACTAGAAGGCCACAATGAAGAAAAGACTCTCCCAAACACTTTCTTCTCCAGGCTGAAAAACCCCAGCTCTCTCAGCCTATCTTCAGCAGAGGTGTTCCAGCTCTCTGATCATCTGGACCTGTTCCAACAGGTCTACATCTTTCTTGTGCTGAGGACCCCAGAACCAGATGCAGAACTCCAGGTGAGGTCTCACAAGGCAGAGTAGAAGGGGAGAATAACGTCCCTCAACCTGATGATCACTTCTCTTTTGATGTAGCCCAGGATGATGTAGCTCATTAGCATTCTGGGCTGGGAGCATACACTGCTCATTCATGTCCAGAAGCCCCCACAGGCCTGCTTATGTGACTTCTTCTCCCCGTCTGTAATTATATCTGGGATTTTGCCAACTCAGATGCAGCACTTGGAATTGCTGAAGTTCTCTTGGGCCCAATTCTCAAGTTCATCCAAGTCCCTCTGGATGGCATCCCATCCTTCTGTTGTGTCAGCTGCACTGCTCAGCTTTGTGTCATCTCCAGACCTGCTGGGGATGCACTCAGTGCCACTGTCTGTGTCACTGATGAGGGTATTGAAGAGCATCAGTCCCAGCAAAGAGCCCTGGCAAACATCACTTGTCAGCAGCTTACACCTGGACATAGAGCCACAACTCTGGTTACATTCATCCAGTCAATCCCTTATCCACTGAATCAAATACATGATCAAGTCCATCTGTGAAGTCTGTGTTTCTCCAATTTGGAGATGAGGATATTATGTGGAACCATATCAAAGGCCTTACAGAATTCTAGATAGATGACATCTGTTGGTCTTTCCATGTCAACTGTTGCCATCACTCCATTTTAGAAGGTCACCAGATTGATCAGGCACAATTTGCCCTCATTAAAGCCATGCTGGCTGCCTCAGAACACTTCCTTGTCCTTTGTGTGATATAGTGTATCTTCTAGGAGGATCTGCTCCATGATCTTCCCAGACACAGAGAAGAGGATCACTAGTCGGCAGTTCCACAGACCTTCCCTCCTCCTCTTTTCAAAAATTGGAGTGGCATTTCCCTTTTCCAGTCACCAAGGACTTCACTCGACCACCGTGAATTTTCAAATTGGAAAATTGGAGGGTGGCTTGGAAACAATAGCAAACAATTCCCTCAGGACCTTGGCATGTACCTCATTGAGTCTCATCCACAGGTGGCCCTTCAGATTCAAGTGGTCCTGAACCTGCTTTTTGCTTATAGTGGGAAGGACTTCATTTTCCATTTCCTCTCTGCAGAGAGAAAATTTGTGCAGCCAAAGCTCAGCTGCAGTTGGAGCTGGCCAGAACTTTGGAGGACAACACAGATTTTTTTTCAAATATATTAATGGCAAAAGGCAGTGTAGAAATTACATCAGTCTCTTACAAGATGAGGATGGTCATCTCACAACCAGGGACAGGGGCAAGGCAGAGGTGTTTAATGCAGTCTTTGCTTCTGTCTTCAATATGGCTGATAGACCAGGGGGATCTCAGTGCCCTGAGCTAGAGAAAGGGAAGGAGGTCCTACAGGTGTATAAGTCCCACTTCAGTGCCCAGTAAAATAATGGAAAAGATTATTCTGGGAAGTATTGAAAATTACCTGAAGGACATTGCAGTCATTGCACTCTGCACAACTTCATGAGAGGTAAGTCCTGCTTGTCAAATATAATTTTCTTCTAGGACAGGGAAATCCATCCAGTTGATGTGATCTCTTTGGGTTTCAGTAAAGCTTTTGGTACTGTCTCTCTCAGGACCCTTCTGGAGAAAATGTCCAGCCCATAGCTGGATAAACACATCATGTGGTGGGTGAGCAGCTGGCTCATGTGTCAGGCACAAAGAGTTACAGTGAATGGAGTGATGTCAGACTGGTGTCACTGTCACTGGTGGGGTTCCACAGGGCTCCATCCTTGGCCCACTTCTCTTGAACATTTTGTAAATGACCTGGATGTAGGACTGGAAGGGAGACTAAGTCAGTTTGCTGATGACACTAAATTTGGAATAGCTGTCAATTCCCACGAGGGCAGAGAGGCCCTTCAGAAAGACCTGGACAAATTACAGGACTGGGAGATCACCAACCACATGAAGTTTAACAAGGATTCTGCACCTGGGATGGAGCAACCCTGGATGTGTGCATGGACTGGGCAACAAGGTTCTGTAGAGCAGCACTGTGGAAATGGACCTGGGGGTAACTGTCAAGGATGAGTTGACCATGAGTCATTGTGCCCTGGCAGCCAGGAGAGCCAGCTCTGTCCTGGGGTGCATCAGGCACAACATCACAGCCAGACAAGGGAGGGGATTGTCCTGCTCTGCTCTGAACTGGGGCAGCCTCGCCTCGAATGCTGGGGGCTGGTTTGGGTGCCACAATATAAAAAGACATGTTAGAGAGTGTCCACCATGAAGATGGTGAAGGGCCTTGAGGAGAAGCTGTGTGAGGAGTGGCTGAACTCACTTACTCCGTTCAGCCTGGAGGAGACTGAGGGGAGATCTCACTGCAGTTACAGCTTCCTCACTGGGAAGGGCAGGCACCAATCTCTTCACTCTTGTGACCAGTGACAGGACTCAAGGAAATGGTATGAAGCTGATCAGGGGAGGTTTAGGAGGGATGTCAGGAAAAGGTTTTTCACCCCGAGGATTTTTGGGCAATGGAACAGGCTCCTCAAAGAAGTGGTCACAGCACCAAGCATGACAGAGTTCATGAAGCATTTGGACAATGCTCTCAGGCACATGACGTGATTCTTGGGGTGTCTTGTGCAGGGCCAGGAGTGGGACTTGATGATCCTGATGGACATTCTCAGGATATATATCCTCAGGATAGTCTATACTTCTATGCTTCCACAATTTTAAGCTGAAAAGTAGCAGAACTCAAGATGATCTTCTGAAATACCCCTAAGACCTCCCACTCCTTTAACTACATTAATTAGAGGACTCTTGAAACCTCCCTGAAACATGCCATTCTTATTTCAGTGTAAATATACCCTATTACTGAATACTAAAAAATAACCACCTGCTTGATATATGTCTCCTGAAACAAAAGAAGTATCTGACCTTTATTAGAATAGTATGGATCAAGTTTACTAGAAATCATTAAACTAACAAAGTCATGGGAATTTTGTGAAGTCTGTGCCAAGTAATCCTTAATAGTTACCACTAGAAAACTATTAATAATACAAAGCAACAACAATTAATGCTCAAATATTTCATTGTTCAGTTACTTCACATTAGCAAAAACTCACTTCTAATTTACAGATTCCATTCTTTAGCCACTGAAGACCATGGGATCTGTACCCGTTCCTCACAACACCACCTATTTGTCACATGTACCTTTGGTTTAAGCAGATCACCAGAACTCTCTTTCTGAAAACATTCAGGTGTTTGACTGAATAATTAAGGCTCTTTAAATATTTTTTTCAGTGACGTTTGCAGCTAAAATTGTACTTCAAATCACCCTTTAACCACAGCTTTTAGATGAAGGCTTAGAACATTCACTTTTGAGCTACTTTCAGAGACAATTTACCCCAGGCTCCTTCTTCCTTTCACTGATAGAAAATCCTTCTTGGGTTCCTATCTATCTCATCCACGTCACCATATCCATGAATGTATGGATAAAGTTTTAGCTCATTTTTTCTAGACAAAATTAAAGGAGGGATGTTATTGCAATGTGGATGGTCTGACCCTTGACAGTGATTACAAAGGGACCTGATGTCCAAAACTCAGATGCCTGTCTGCAGCAGACAAGTGGCTGGTAGTACAAGGCAGAGTCAGGTCTCTCATTCAGCAGAGACCACATACATAAATGCACACTGTACAACACACAATGAACATGTCATGCCTTAAAGGATCTGTCCTGATTTTTTCCCACATATCTCTATTTTTTCTCTCAATAAATCAAGCATAGTTGGCATCAGTGTATTAATTCAGTTACTATTCAAATGGAAAAGCCTTCCTCCAGAGACCTTTGATACACATTCTTAAAATAGGGAGGAAATAAACACAGGACAGTTTTATAAGAGTAGCTTGTTTTTATATGCAGCTTTTTCTTTAGAAAATGTCCTCATAGGGTTGCTAAGTCATGGTACACAGGTAGATATTTAAATCGTTTTGTGGCTCTGAAATGCATAAAGTAATTAAGGTGCTTCACATTTCTACAGCCTGTGTTTACTGATGGCATCTTGGCAATGAATATGTTGTTTTGCATTATATTTGCTAGGTCATAAGTTAAAAGCTTGTTGGCTACATCTCCTTGTAACAAATTTTCCAGAGAAAGCCTCATCAATTTTCTAGTGAATGCCAAGCATGGTGGTAACAATAAGTATATTTTTCAATTTAAAAAAAATTTCTAATTTCTCTTTCAGTAGGAAAACCAGTATCTTTTTATTAAAAAACAAAACAAAACCAAAACAAAAACTAACAAAACCCAAAACCAAACAAAAACAAAAACAAAGACAAAACAAAAAAAACCCCAAATCAGTACATCAGCACAAGATAATAGACAGAGCTCATATGGAATTTAAAAGTAAGATTTTCTCCAAAGGTTAATAAAATCCTATTTCTTTTAATTACTATGTACTGTCAGATCCTACATCTTTTTTCTCAGGAAAACAAAAAGTGAAAAACGAACTAACATTATAGGGGAGAATTTAGGTCTGGTCTTCTCTATGTGAAGTCACTATTTTACATCAAACACACTCACGTGTTTGTCACTGTACCTCACATCAGAGCTTTGAATCTGGCCTTTTTGGTAGGTTCAGCTATAAAGATGCCCAAACTGAAGTCCCAAGTGAAAACACCTACAAATTGCACTAGTTCATCTGTAAATACAAATATTTTGTAAGCCTGGGCTGGTTATACCTCCAAGGGTTAAATATACCCTGTAAAAACATTGTTGTCTGAATACAAATTTACCTGTGAAACATTGCCCAATTGTACTTTGCTCCATCTCTTCACCTTTTCAGTATGCAATGCCTTCCCAAGTATTGCGTGTGCCTGTTTCCAGAGTATTCTGCTCAGATGGTTACTGATTAACCTACAAGAACACTTAAAAGATTATCCTGAGACCAGATACCTTCAAGGTCCTTGTGGCCTTAATTAACAGAGTGTGGTTTGCTTTTGAATATTACAATCTAGCTGTGGTTGATTATGCAGCTCTGAGCACATTGTTTTTAATTTCTGGAAGTGGGTGAGAAATAGCTTATTGTCCACTGTATATATAGATTTCACGTATGACAACAGGTATTGGTTGAAGTGACTTCTGTAATCTTTAAGCAAAAAATAACTGCTTTGTAGATGTGTGGGCAGCCTGCATCTTCATTATGAAAAGAACATCAAATGTTCATTAAATTTTAAGATCAAAATCTGTGCATAAAAGACAGAGCATGTACAATCCTCTACTTTAAGAAATGTTCTTTAAATTGTTGTTTATGTCTACTTAGTCTGAATTTGAAAGCATAATATTGTTTTGCATCTTGCTGGGAATCTATTAATTAGTGGTTTTAAAATCCCCAAAAGCACCATCAAGCACATTGATAAAAAAGAAATATCACTCTTAAATTCAAGAAATTGTGGCAAGTTGCCTTAAGTAAGTGGATGGATAACATAGGTGTTTGATAAGTCGTTCAAGAGACTATTTACAAAGTAACAAGCAGAATAACAACATTGTTCTCATGAGTGCCCTCTCAATTATCATATTTATTCGTATTTTGTGAAGTGGCAACCTCATGGCTACTGGTCTGCTAAACTTCAATTTGAACACAACATCTGTGTCCTAGGGTGATGTTATGGTGTTTGTATCTCCAAATCGTGTGTTCTGATTATGTTTGGTATTATGTCCTGTGCTTACAGGACTGACTCTGAAAGTGAAGCTTTGTTTTGTCTTGTTATCAGCCGGCTCACCTCCCCCATGGTCTATGTTTAGGAGAGGTTTTGTCTCTGCTGGCTTGCCTGCTTGCTTGCCTGCTTGCTTGCTTGCTTGCCTGCTTGCTTGCCTGCTTGCCTGCTTGCTTGCCTGCTTGCTTGCTTGCTTGCCTGCTTGCTTGCCTGCTTGCCTGCTTGCTTGCTTCTGCCTCTTTTTCTTTCCTTCGCTTTGCCCTTGCTTTTTGCTTGTTAGTTAGTTCAGCTAGGCAGTCCAACTTTTTCCCTGGACTGTTTTCTTTTCCACCCCGTCCCCTCCCTCTCCTGGATACCATCTGGACCTGTTCTGGACGGGGACCTGGGAAACCCCAAGAAACACCGGGAGCCTACACTCTGTCACCTGCAGCAGCCATTCCCCAGCGCCGGAGACTGATAACTGGGAGACCACTCGCCGGAGAGACTGAGATTGCCATCCCTTCAGAACGGTGAAAGAGTTTTTTTGTCAGCTGGTGTTGTTGTTTCCCTGTGCTGGGGAGTGTTTTGCTTGTTAAATAAACAGGTCTTTTTTTTCCCACTCTTCTCTGAGGAAATTCTTCCCGAACCCGTTGGTGGGGGGGGGAGGAGTCGTGGGGTTTGCTGTGTGGGGGCTCCTTCCGGAGGTTTCTCCCCAAATTCGCCCTAAACCAGGACAATCTGTCTCTCCCATATTATATACTCCTCACATGGTGCCTCTGGCTGGCTGCTGAGTTTCCATTACAGTATGCTGGGGAAACTGGCAATGGGGCAACTGTGCATTCCTTGGTTTGCTTCTACTATTTAATACCCTTCACAATCAAGTTTTCTTCAGAGTCAGCCTCAAAGCAGACCTCATGTAGCCTGATGTGTATCTATCTGTGTCTTCCAGCTGCTAGGCATCTGACTCTTCAGTGTCTCCCATCTATGGTTGCTTAGTGAACAGTCAGAACGAACTATTTTCTACAATCAGACTATGTGGACTCACATCTTCTGTGCTGCTACCTTTTCCAACCTGCCGTGCTTCTGTAAAGGCAGAAGAAAGTACTATTCTCATCTGCAAGGTGACAGAAGAGGTGTTAGCATGGGGGCTGCACACTAAAGTGTCCTAGTGTGTAATGCCACACTACAGTAGAACCGATATGTCACAAAATTGAACAGCATGTGGAAAGCAGGATTTGTATTTAAACATAAAGATTTATAATAGACATTCAGTTTTTTAAAAGTACTGAAGGCCTTATCACTCAGTTAAGATGCTAAGAAATAATTGTTATCACTGTCAAGGCACTGTCACTGAAAGCTAACCAATCCTAACGGGATCATCAATCAAGTTAAGAGTAAGCTACACCAGAGATTTGCAGCATCAAGGTTTTTGTGCAAAAAGCTATGAAGGCAAATGAATAATCATAGAATCAGAGGATGGTTTAGACTGGTAATTACTTTCAAAGGTCATCTAGTCCAACCCCTTGTCATGCATCTCTGATCCCTATCTGCAGGGAGAGACACTGTCTTCTGAAGCCAAGGCGTCCTAGAACTACAAAAATGCTATGAAGGGTCACCAAATCCCCCCCACTTAAGACATGTGAGCGTGTGTATGAGTGCTTGGGTGCATGCTGTGGCGATTTAAAAATAGAAAACATAATATCTTTATATTTAGCCTTGAAAATTCAGAGTTTTCAATTCAGGACTCCTATAGTAAACATGCTTTACCTATGCCAAGTATGCAAGCAAATTAGGAATGAATGTAAAGAATAAATTAAATTTACACTTTCCTATGGGATAAACTACACTTTTAATGAGATGTCCCAAAGAAACACTAGGACCTACTTGAAATATTCAGGAGCACATGTAATTTTGAAATATGAAAAAAAAGGCAGGCTATGAAGCAGTATACCTGAAGTTTAATTGGCTTACTTTAATACAACTGAAGTCCGTTCTCCTGAAAACTAATTTTTTTTTAATCTAAGACCTCAGAATTTGATACCTTGTTTTAATTATGACATATGTTTCCATTTACATATGAAAAATTTAAATATGTATAATCCAGCAAAAAAAAACCGCTTGAAGCAGAATTATTGTAATGTCATGGAAAAGAACATATTCAGAATGTCATTGTTACTCTTGTGGAAATACATGTTTACTTTGAAAGATAATACTGTTTAACATAATTTAAAATAATAATTCAAGTATTAATTAAAAATCTCCATTACAAAGCCAGCATGAAATAAGCAAGCACTCTCTACCTTCCTTTTATCTCAGAAAACAGAAGAAAAATTGAAGGGAACAGAACTGTTTTCCTTCACAAGACTAGAGGTACCAATGGGACTGATTTTGTCAAATGTCATTTTGTTTTAGTGGGTTTTAAGTCTTTTATCAACCTTGCCTGCTCAACCCAGATTTTCCAGTTTATAGTCCTGCAGACAATTTTTCCCCAGGTAGAATGTTTATTAATTATCATTCTCTTCTTCTCGGACAAAAGTAAACTATGCCAAATAGTCAATACTTAAAAACCAGCAATGAGACAGTATGGAGGAACTAATGGTAGACTCATTAGGGCTAATAACCCTGGAAAAAATGAAAGCATTGTCTCCTTCTTTTGCCATTCATACTTTCTTTCTTGTAAGCAAAGAGGAAAGACTTCAATGCAACAAGCCACTTCCATGCACTGCTATGTAGGTGTTCACAGACATGTGAGTTGAAAGATAAAAGACAATTGTTTGGCACTTCCTTTCTTTAGGTACGGAATGTTGCAAATATCTGGCTACTGAACTGATTTTGTTAGGCTACAGGACAAAGCTCCTATTCACATCAGTCACGGAGCAAAGGGTGACAACAGCAGGAGGGGGAACTCTCCAGATAATATCCTGTCCTGGCTGTACCTGCACACCAGAGGGCCATAGCACAAGCCCTGAGGAGCCCAGTGGCAGGACGGCAGACAGGAACACAAAACAAAGGCTTCCTGAGGATCAAACTACCTTGCCATGGCCCTCACAGGGCTGTCACAGGACCTATCACACTCCTGTCTGCATCCAGCAGGAAACCCATCACTAGCCATCAGGAGCACCTCCAGGCCATGCTTCTCACTCTCTCTTACAGATTGGTGTCACTGAGGGAATTTTAGCTGTTTTGATCATGGGATAGCTTCTATGGCACCAGGCCTGCTGCAGACAGATGGGATTCACCTGTATAAAAGGGGGGAAAAGGATTCCAGCCCATCAGCTGGCAGTGCTGACTGAGTGGGCTTAAAGGCGGAAAGGGACTAGATCAAGCTAGCTAGGGATGAGCCTGGGGTGACACACCAGTGTTGTGGGTGACATGGACAGCCCAGCTGAAGTGCATCTGCACCAGTGCACCCAGCACGGGTAACAAACAATGGAAGCCATTGGAAGCTGTGATGGAGTTATCACCACGGAAATGTGGTGGCAGGACTGGATGCTGCAGTGGATGGCTACAAGCTCTTCAGAAGGGACAGGTGAGGAAGGAGAGGCGGTGAGGGGCTCTGTACTCTGTACATTGGGGAGGGTTTTGGCTGTACAGAGTTCAGGGACGGGGGGATAAGGCTGACAGCCTGTGGGTGACAGTCACAGGGACGGCCAACAAGGCACAGATCCTGCTGGGAGTCCATCACAGACCACCCAACCAGGATGAAGTGAAATATTCTATCAGTGGATGTTTCATGATCACTAGCCCTTGCTCTTGGGAGACTTTACCTTGCCAAATGCCTGCTGGAAACTCAGCAGTGGAGAGGAGACAGTCTGGGAGGTTCCTGGAGTGTGTGGGAGGTAACTTCAGGCACAGCTGGTAGGGGAGCCTGCCAGGGCATGCCCTGCCAGACCTGCTGCTCACAGACAGAGAAGGGCCCTGGGACATGTGGTGGTCAGAGGCCATCCTGGTACACTGACCATGGAATCAATCACAGTTTTTGGAGAAGGAAGAGGGTCAGCAAAATACTTGAACCTTGGACTTCCAGAGGGTGGACCTTGGCTTGTTCAAGACACTGGTTCAAAGGGTCCCCTGGAAACAGCATTTAATAACCAAGGGGTCCAGGAAGGCTGGACAGACTTTAGGAAGGAAAGCTCAAAGGTGCACGAGCAGGCCATCCCCATGTGCCAATAGATGAGCTGGCAGGGAAGAAGACCAGGCTGGTTGAACAGGGAGCTTTACCAGTAACTTGGAAAAAGGAAAGTTTATGAGCTTTGGATGAAGAGGCAGGCAGCTCAGGGAGAGAACAAGGATGTTTTAGGTCATGCAGAGAAAAAATCAGAAAGGCAGAAGTTCAACTAGAACTCAATCTGCTCAAAACTTGTGCAAAATATAATAAAAAGCATTTTTGTAAATATGTTAACAACAAAAGGAGTGCCAAGGAAGACCTACATCCTCTATTGAAGCCAGGATGAAACACTGTCACCAAGCACAAGGAAAAGACCTAATGCCTTCTTGGCCTCCATCTTTAGCAGTAACACCAGTTTTCCCCAGGGCAGCTGGCCCTCTGAGCTGGTCAACAGGGGCAGGGAGCAGGACAGACCCCATGCAATCCAGGAGGAAATCATTAGTGATCTCCTGTGGCACTTAGCCCTTACAATTCTGTGGGACTGGATGGATTCCTCCAAGGGAACTGAGGGAGCTGGCAGAAGAGCTCACCAAGACACCTCACCAAGAGAGGCTGGGGGAGCTGGGGTGTTTAGCTTGGAGAAAAGGAGGCTCAAGGAAGACATTTGCACTCTTTAAAATTACTTGAAAGGAGATTGTAGCCAGGTGGGAATCAGTATCATCAACTAGATACTGCACAAGAGGTAACCTCAAGCTACACCAGGCATAGTTCAGGTCGGACACAGGAAGAATTTCCTGACTGAATGGGTGCTTCACCTAAGCACTGGAATGGACTTAAACATCAGATGCCCAGGGAAATGGTGGCGTCACCATCCTTGAAAGTGTTCAAAAAACTACGTGATGTGGCACTTAGTGCATTGGTCTAGTTGACACAATGAAGTCAAAGGTTGGACACAATGACCTTGGAGGTCTTTTCCAGCTTTAATCATTCTATCGTTCTATGATTCTGACTGAGGGGGGCTGCTGCCAAGGGTTGGGAACACATTTTTCATGGAAGGAAAAAGCAGCTTGGTGTTCCATAGGATTTGCTATGAGATGTTTGGGAAAGGATCAGAGGTTGAGGTGATTTGGGGAAGACCAGGAAGAAGAAACTGAGGAGAGAGGAGGTAAAAAGGGCTGATGATAGGTAAGTAGTTGGCCAGTGAGTGTGCTTGTCAGCCATGCCCTATTCCTAGCAGTGCAGCCTGTCCCAGCTGCTCACCAGAGTCCTTCCTTCGTCACACTTGCAACTCCATGTTTACATGTGAGTATGCGTGTATGTGTGTGTGCTGCACATGTGCAGCATATTTATGTGCATACATATGGAGTCTGAATGCAGCAGCTGGAGCCAGAGGGTGAATAGGCACCTACACCGGTGGTGCAGCAGCCATAATGGGAGTGGGTGAGCAAGCACCAGCGAGGATCATGCTGGGTGACAAGCTTGCCTGGTGAAGTGGACACGAGTAAGTGGGTGTGGGGTCCTCTGAGAGCAAGAGAACAACGGATTTGGCCACGGGAGGAGTCCCAGCCAGCTCTATGTGTGTGTGTGTGTGTGTACAACACAGCAGCCAGCATGATGCTGAAACCTCACGTTGTGTGTCCTGATATTAGCAGCTGGGGAGACTGGGATCAAGGGGTGGTGGCTGGTCAGACTCAGGGTCTAAGAGGCTGCCTCATCCACAAAAGTGTGTATTTTGTCACGTATCGACACCCATCCTACTCCCCTGGAGAGGGGAGTGCAATGACACCCTCACTGTAGTCTGCACCTGCGTGAGGACTCCAGGTGTCAGGGTGCGTGTATTGGCAGTATGTGCTGTGTACATACACTCTTCTAGAAACCCATCTCCAGCCACACTGCTGGTTGGACACAGGGACAGCAGCCTTGCCTCTCCCAGGCTTCTGGATCTGGCAGGATATATTGTCCTGCAAAATAAATACAAATTTTTTAGAAGTAATAATTAAGTCTTTTTAAACAGGTAATGACTTATCTGTCCATAGAGAAACAAAAATTTATTTATAACTTCAATACTTATTGAGCCTGTTAGGGGATTTAGATTCAGCTCCTGGACTGATATTTTTCTCACAGAAATGTTCTAGCTTGTTGGGAGTTTTTCTGAAACAGTTGAGTGCTATGGTCTTGACCCACTGATGATCTCAATGCACGTGTGAAGAGGCCTATCAGCCTCTGTCTGTGCAGACACAAAGTGCTTGTCTCCATGAAGTGGCAAATATTGAGAGTTTGGCTCACCATCTAAATTTCAACTGACTTTTGGAAGCAAATATATCTTATATTCCTATTTATTTGCAGGATTTGATATGCATGAAACACATGCACATTTTATTTGAAAATAGTCAAAGTTTGTGCTGCCATTTCCACTGGGGGAATATTTCAAAAACACATTCTTCTGATGGATTTGCAATTGTGTTTAATTTCTTGTTTGAAGCCACTCCTGGCTGATGTCTTTGTATTTTGTGATTATAATTTTTAAAGCCTTTTTTTCTAGGATTTATCCCCCTGTGCTCTTCTACAAAGCAAGTATTGTCTTTCATCCCACTAATAAAAAATGTCAACCATTTAAAAATTATGTTCTCACTGAATATTTTGCCTGTGCCTGGGACTCCTAAATTTTTACAACATCCAAAATAAGACAAGTCGGACACCACCCTTTCAGTTTGGAAATAACAGCTAACAACTGGAAAACAGCGAGGAACAGATATCCAAGCTGTCTCTCAACTGTGGCCAATGGAGGTCTCCATTTTAATACACTTAAATCTAGCCAAACTAGACCTTTTACTATATTGCTGAATATAGGAAGCAAATAATGCCTGCCTAGCAACTTTCTGGGCTCCCTTTTCACTGATCCTAGAATACTATCGATTTTTTTTGAAGGATGCAATGTAGTAATGCAGACGTGACCTTTCTGTCGTACAGAGCAGCAGAAAGTAACACTCTGTATAGAAGAGTCTACTCCACCAAGTTTTAAAAAGACTAGAAGAATAATTGAGTCTTTGCAAGGTTGCATGTAACAATAAAAAGAACACAACTAGCATTTTCAGAAAAAAAAATGCTTTGCTAATTGCTAAAAGCTAAAAATGCTTTAGCTACAATTGCTAAATAATCATAATTATTCTGGTGGTGAGAAAGTAATTGCTTCTATTTATTCCACACATTATTCAGGAAAGTAAAGATTATTTACTTTCCCTAGGAAAAAATGAACTTAACTCACTAAAGACTGTGGAAACAGTGAAAGATCTTGAGGATTTGTGATGAGCAGTAATAAAGAGTATTCTAGCTTGTTTAAAGGAACACATGGTGAAACTACTGCATTTTATGAAATGGCTAATCTCTTTGCAAGCAAGGGGATTAGTCATGAGTTAATCAAATCATTAACCCAAATAAACTGGTATCATAATCTGGATTCCAGAATTAAATCCTCAGAGAAACTACGTATCAGGTGAGTGATGTCCAGCAATTTCAATGTAAGATGAGTGGCCAGTGGGGAGACATCTCAGGTGCCTATTGGCTACAAAGACGACATGAAAGGAAGTCCACTTTAATAACAGAAAAATATACTTGTGAAAGGGCAAAGATTTTCATAAACATTTATGAATGTGTGCATACACAGGTAATAGACTTAAAATATTGATGACCTAAAGGATCAGTCCAAAACTGAATAGTTTGAAATATCCCACATCTTTAAAACAATTGAAATTTTTAAAGAATCTAAATAAAGTGACTTCCTTTATCTGCAAAGTGAAGGTTTACAATACATTCTAGTATGTATTTGAACCCAAGTTACATTTGAAAATACTATTCTAATTTTTTTTGTAATGCATTTTTTCTATTGGAATTCAGAAACGGGTTCTGGGTGTGAGACTAACAATAGAATACTGTCCCCTACTTTACCTGAATGCCTGCAAAAACTCTGCTGTGAAGAATTAGTCTGTCTGCACATACATGTTTTGTTTCCACTTTTTATGCACTCTGAAATTTTTCTTTGTTGGCTTTTATTCCTGTAAGGAATGATCTCTTATTGTTCCCTACAGATGAAAGGAAAAGACATTCATTGAAAGCAGTTATGGGACCAGAGGGTTGTATCAGGTATCAACAATATTACAGTGGTGCTTCACTGAGAACCTTATTTTGTGTGAATGTCACTATAAAGTCATATTTACTTCCTAATTTTTCCTCACTTCACATCAATTTCTTTCTGTAGACATATTAGGTGTGTAGGTACTGCATTCCACCGCTAAAGACTGTAAGACACCACTGGTACTTGGATTTGAATTCCATTATTCTTCTCTGTTTGATGCATACTTGCATCCTGGATTTCTGTAAGATTTAAAATGTGAAACAAATAAGTCTATGATACCAGAAACTCTTACCATTCCTATGCCAATATTAAGGTTTGGCTACAGTGATTTCCTCTTCTGTAAATCACAGAAGTTTTGAAGGATCATCTTCAATCAGCATAATACTAAATGAGTCTGGTGCTGTGCCCCAATTTGTGCCCAAATTCCACTTTGACACCAGATCCTTTTTGGGAATTAATGTGTTTTCTTCCAATCTAAAATGTCAGGAGGTAAGCAATATGTTGAGCACTCATCTCCTATGTATTAGCTTAGGAGAAGAGACAACAAGAACTTTCAGAACTACAAGAGGCAGGAATTCAGCCCTTAACAATCTTTTTCTGAAGGCATGCAATTTAGAAGGCCTGCTCTCTGCTCAGTGATCAGAGTAACAGGTGTGTCAAAAGCTATTTCAAAAGCTGTTCAGAATGTCACATCTTGGTCCACTTTATGTGGCATCTGTCACAGACACACTTCTGCACCAGCAGCTGGATTAGAGCTGCCTCAGAGTTCCCTGGTGCAGCTCTACAGCACCAGTGCAGGATCACCAAGGGACGGGTGATCTATCTGAATCTATCTCAAATCAGGCTGGCCTCTGTGACTCTTGTTGGTATGTCAGTGTAATAATGAAGGCAGATGTTGAGAAAATTTGACATTTATATTCAGTAATAGTGATGTTAAAAAACATGATCTAAACTCTATTTGGAGCACAAGTTAAAAATGATACCGAAATTATTTCCTGAGTAATGAAAACTACTGATAATGAGCATTGTAAATACAGATTATCTACATTAGCTAATCTATCTAGCAGGAAAAAAAAGTCACATTCAAATAATTTTGACCACCTTCACATTATTGTCCTTCATTGCTATACTGCGTATATCCCTGCAAAGTGTGCTGTTTTGTTACACATCTAATCTTCTTCTACCACAATGCAATACAAGAAATATTTTCAGTTATTACTCTTTGCAAGCTCAGAACAGGGTTTCATAGAGGAAATTACTTCAGCATAGCACTTCAGCATTTGTTAGTCAATTTTCCAATGAGAATGCATGGATTTTAGGTAATTAATAACAATGGAATGCAGACATTGCTGCTCTTCTTTCCATATGCGAAGTACAAAATACAGATTTTTTTAACATGGAAACATGTTTTTGTAAGGAGATCACATTAGCTATTCCCATCAGAAAGTACACTATGTAAACCAGCTATATGCCACCTAATTGTTTCAAACTAACGATAATATGAACATCATTTTTAATATTAGTAAAATAGTCTAAAATATGCCATCTGGAATGAACTTATGACACTTTTTAGTTGAAATCATGTTTCATATATACATTATTAGAGGGAAGCATTTAATATATAATACAGTGACATCCACACATCATGACTTTTCAAGAAAATTTTCTAATCTCATCTCATTTTACAGATTGGAGATTGATAGATCTTCAGTATTTGGGGGACTCTGAACTGTCATTCACTGCTGGGTTCAACTCCTGCAGATTGAGCATCCTCCTGAGTACTCATTAAAATAAAGTAACTGCCAAAAACAATAAAAATTATGTTCTTTAGCTTTTCTATTTCAGTCTTCTGCTTGACTTTCAGATAATTATGCAATGTTTATTACTGAGGGAAGAGAGGTTCCATAACAGACTTCAGCCTCTCCTCCCTTTAATGTGACCCCATGACTGAGATGAAAGCATTCAACTACTTCTGCTTCCTAGGAGGAAACTTGCTATTTTGCTCTCACAGGCTTCTTGCAATGTTTCCCTGGAGTGACTGATACTATGCAGGGCAAAGGTCTGTCTCCTGGAGCTGGCAAAGCCTGCTCTGAGCCTTTGGATGGTCTCCTGGCATTGATACTCCTTGTCAGCTCCAAGTCACTGTCACCCGTGGATCAAGTAGCTAGCACCAACAGACCTGACTGGTGCTAGCAGACAACACAGTAATCAATACATTCCTTGGATAAAAGAATTTTTACTATGAACATGCAGCAGGGTTATTCAACATGACAAACCCCCAAGATTTTCAGTGCCTGAGTTGCAATACAAGAAAACTGAACAATGCCACCATGCAAATACCACAAAACAGAGGATTGATAATGGCTGAAATTACTCTAGGTTTGTGGGTTTTAAGCTATCCAGAGATCTAAAGTGGAAACACTGATGCTAGAAGTTGACTAAACACTTTGCTGAACAGTTAACTTATTCCATTAGCAAAGATTCCTACTTTATGAAGTCTTCCCTGCCTGCAATGCCTCAATTCAAGTCCCTTTGAATTTATTAACATACCCAATGAAATCCTTAAATTCTGGATCAAAATCTGAAGGTCAGAATGCCATAGCACAGGACATATCTGCCCTGGGAACATCCCTATGCAAAAAAAAAAAAAGCAAACCAGTAATAATTGGAAGACTTTTTCTTTCCCATTTTGCCTTTGCACTTCACCATCTATTCTCTATTAACAGCTCTCTTCATTTGTTTGCTCAATCTTCTCTCTTGAGCAGATAAAAGGGTTTCATTAAAGCAAAGCCTAATGCTGTCAGTGGCAGGAGAGCTGCCAACCCTGGTGGTTTTCGTAAGTCTATTAAGCTGACCTAAGCATGCTAATATTCAATAAATTCCCTCCATTCACAGCAGTCATTTGCAAATATCCTTTTATCTCATATGGAAAACTAAGTCATGCAATTCAAATGAGTAATAAAAAGGCCAGACCCCACACTTTGGGGTATATTTATGGAAACACATAGTTGCATCACAAGAGGAGCAGCACATATCATCAATTGCAATCTCTGCTGTAATGGAAGTACTACTTGAGATTACAGAAAGGGCTAACAACTTGATGAAAGTATCCCAATTACTAAGATGAAATTGGCACTGGACAGTCAAAACAGAACTCTTTTTCATGGATTTCCTGCAATAGTCCATTTGCAGAGAAAATTTTCTAAACCTATTTGAATGACATCTGCTATACCTATTCAGTACATTTTAATTTATCCAGCAAGCAAAAAACCTCCAAACCCCAAAATCTAGAAATCACTGCCATCTTCTGCCATTGACACTTAAAGTGGTAAAAAAAGTACTCAGAACAAATGGATTACAAAGCGCTATTAGTTGGCACCACCCCTTACCCAAGGAAAGGCCTTTATCATCCTTTATATCATTTACCATTCTTCAGGGCTTCAGAGGCTCCAGATAATTACTTTAAATTGACACAAAACTTTTAATATAACAAAGTATCTAGCCTTCATCTCTTACATAAGAGAAAAGCAGACTGTCGCAGTAGAAAATGACTGATCTGAATTCTTCTCTCCCAAAAGGTTAATGTAATTGTTTAGAAAAGGTAATAAATATGGAGGCAGGGCATGGGGTTGAGAGAAGGTTTCCTATGCCTAATAGGAAACATACCCAACAAGCAGCATGATTTATTTAAGTGAACATGTGCCTGAGAGCTACTGACTGGCAAGTCCAAAAATGATGGTGGAACAGTCCCACAACATAAATTCTTCAGCTATAATTGAAAACATTGGCTCACGATAGCTGATACTTTATTCATTCTCTGTTTTCAGGTCTTGCAAAGGTTACTGGAAACCCTACTCGCTTTAGTTCATACAAAATTATCATGCATGTGGAAAAATAATAAAAGGACCATGGTTCTGTGAATAAACAGGAGCACATTTTAAACTCAAAACCTAAACTGTCCTAATAAGAAAAAAATGCTAATCTTTTTAAGGATTTAGCAGATTAAAACTAATCACGCACATATCTTACTATACTTAGTGCAGCATTTATACATCAGCTACTGCAGTGAAGTAAACAATGTATTAGCAATCTTGCACAGAATCAGAACTCCTACAAGAGAAAATAAACCACACTTCTCCATCAAGAAGTATCTTTCTGCTTTCCCACGAAAACAGAAATGATGCTGAAGCCACCTACAGCAGGTAACAATTGTATTGCTTAGCCACAGCTGTGTCTTCACTTTTCTTTATTTGAAGACTTATTGAAGTCCTCAAATAGAGAAAAGCATGACAGAGAGCTTCTTCACAATCAGCTGAGTACACCCTTAAGCAATCCTCATCCATGTTGTTTCATTAGTTTATATCCTATCCTTGCAGGATAAAACAACACTTACTCTAGCAATAGCCCACAGACCTCTTCTCAAACAACTTATTTCTGCTGTTCTACTGCACTGGAACACCCACTTGTCAGAAAACAGAAAATATAGATGAGTAAGAGTAATGAAGAAGTAAAGGAAATTATGTATTGTGAATAAACTTACTTTACATAAGAGAAACATGGCAACTTTTTTTTCTCTTCTTTTTAAATACACACTTACAATCTCATCTGAATGACCCATATGATGCTGAATAATGTATCCATCTAACAAAAGATTTCGCCCGTAAATTCACATGTAAGAGCTCAGTTTCATAAGACAACACTGTGTATTCCTGAATTTTTATAATTTAAACTTATGGGAAAAAACCCCACAAATTAAGGATCTTGACAAAAATCTAGTCTGCCACAGAAGACATAGCAAATTAGGAAATGCAGAGGAAAAAAAAAAGCAGAATCGTCACAGAGTATCAGTGTATTTTATAGCTTCTTCCTTGGTGCCATCTTGCTACCGAATGATTCCCCTTGTGGCAAAAAAGCAATCTAAAGGAAGATGTGACATCCGCCCTCCAAATTACTTTTCCATTAAAATGGTAAAATTTTAATAACCAATACAATTACCTCTTAAAAATCCATATATTTGTTTTTGAGGGAATTGATACTGTTCCAAAAATAAAGGTGTGAAAAAATGCTATTTTTTTCCTTCAATTACTGTCTCTTGGTACCATCAATACATAAAGGTAAGAAGGCAATAAACCCGTTATTTCATAAGACATTTATAGTATTTTTGTGCTCAGCTGTTGAATTATGTAAGTGAACTTTGTACTGCTAAGAAACACAATTAATATACCAGAAAATAACGTTAAAAGTAGGTCAATGATATAAGACAAGAGTTTTTAACACAACTTGCACCCCAGCCTCCAGCTTGAAGCATAATGTTCATTCCTCATATTCTAGAGTGCAAAGTAACACTGTAACTAGATGTAGAAGACAAGAATCATTCGACATTATCCACCCTTGATCTTTACACAAAATTCCCATGACATCCATAGAACTTCCACAGCTGTACAAACTAGAATAAGGTCCATGGCAAACACAGCTTTCAGGATTTGCTCTACAATAAATATCACAAGCAAAAGAGAGACAGCAAATGTTAACTCTTTATTTGTTTTGAACATATAAAGGTTATAGGAAACAATTGAAACTATTTTTATTTATGAAACAATTCTTTTAGAGCCATCTTGTGGGGAAAATAAGCAATTTAAAATAATACATGTACTTTAATAGCTTTTCTACCAAAAAGATATTAAAAGTATTCAGTATGACATCTAGTACTCTTAAAAAAATAAATGTCTCAGGCACACTGTAAACTTTATACAACATTGTTTAATCCCCTAGAACATGAATGAAGTGCCTTTATGAACAACCACATGTTAAAAGATTAGTTCTAGATAGAAAAAATATATATCATTATTTTAAAGATGCTATTTTTCTGAAGAATGTTTTTAGACCAGATTTTATTCTAACTCCACCCAACTATAGTCCACCAAAAAAAGCACAAAAACCCAGAGAAGCTAAGCCTTCTTTCAGAGCCATCTTGAGTAAATTGGAGAGAACTATTCAATCTAACTAAACTGGGGATAAAACAAAGCAAAATAAATCTAAACATATTAACAGATTTAGCACTCAAACCTGAAAAGTTTCCATTATTAAACAACCTTAGCATTTCCAATTTAAAGCTTTGGTAATATTCCCAAGTTCTGAAGGAGTTTACACTAGTTGTTTATAAAGAACTCATTACACAACAGTCTTCTGTTTGTATTCACTTAAGTAAAGCCTTGGGCAGTCAACTTCAGTATAATCAAAAGTCATGATGCAAACTTCAGCTACCTAGGGCAATCAAACATCAGCTCTGCTTGATTTATGTGTCTTATCTATGAAGCAAAGTGCTTAAATTTTATCCTAGAGAACAGAAGCACACATATAGGTCACATACCCTACTCAGTTTTAATGTATGCCCTAATAAAATATTTCATTTATATAGAACATTAAAGCATATCACATCACATTTATCCAATAAGTGATTATTTTCTATTAATACAGAAGTAAAACAGGACATCACAGAATGCTTGCAAAGCACACAATCAAGAGGCATCAGAGAAATATGCATTTTTTTGAGCTGCGACAATCAGTGTATAGTATGGACTAGCAGAAACCTCTGTTAATTTTTTTTTTTTTTAATGAAGAAATTTGACAACAAAAGGGTCCTATGGTACCAGAAACCTCTGACAGCTGTAACTAAATAGAACACACTGGCACCCAGACATATAACCAGACAATTTTGCTAAGGCAAGCACAAGTATGTCAATTTTTATTTTTACACTCCTACCAAACTTTGAGCAAAAGAAAACGTACATGTGCGCTTATAGCTTTCCTTCCTGTAAAGAGGACATGAGATCTGCTTCCTCCATGCCTGCTTTAAACTTTGGAAAGGAGCCCTGACTCAGGGGCACTTGCCTTAATGAGATTTTGAATTTCCTTGAATTTTGGATGTTCTTTATCGGCTACCAGCTGCAGCAATATTGCTTCACTAGTAGTAACTATAATTCCAGTACGTGCAAGACGCTGAAAAATAAAAGAGCAGAGAGAAAATCATGTAAGATATTTGCAAATGTGAATGAGTGAATTTTGAAAGAAAATATAGATAGCATTTTTAAAAACATCTCCTATTAACAAAAGTACTGCGAATTCCATTCCAGCATGTCCAGCATTCCATTCCATTATACCACAGTGGTATAATTTATAAAGCTAGGATGAAAACTGACTGGGTTTAGACTTTCCTATGGCAAAAGGCTGCCCTGGATTACAAATAAGGCTTTCTACTTGAACTGGATTCTTTCCCCAAGTCAGACTTAATAGGCAGCAGCCCCACACATCTTAATAACAACCCTTTCCCCTTGCATAAACCAGAGGACAGCTTTCTTCACTCTCATGCAGATGAAAGGCCTGGGGGAAAATAAAATAGCAAGGTCCAACCTAACAGCATTAAGCAAGAAATTGTAACAATTTCTCTTTCAGCCCTTGTTATGTACCACTACTTCAGCTTTTGGACTACAGACCACACTAGTAGCAATAATCTCTGGAGAAAGAAGGAAAATCTCTTTTACAGACATTATAAATCATACTGGCACAACAACAGCTCTTTTTAAACGATGTTTCATTATAGACAGTAATTCCAAAATCAATTCTCACAGGCTACAGGATAAAATGTACAGCTACAGGGAATACAAAATCAAAAGAGATATGTTAGATCTTAAGTGTGCAACTCAACACATAGCCCAAGGCACAGGATTTATTGTAAAGTTACAGGACTTTTAAAACTGTGGCTGTTGTTTATATAGCAAAGTTACCTTCAGCAAAGGCTGACCAACCCATGCCCCCCATCATCTTCCCAGCCATCATACAAATGCTTTGGCAGTAAAACTCTTCAAAGAGTCAGCTTTCCCCTCCCTCATCCTTTACTCAGCTGCATGCTCCACCAAATCTAATGGAATTCTGAATGAGCTAAGGGAGGGCAAGTGGCAGAGAATACAGACACGTACATACAGGTTTCAATTCTAATCATTAAAGCAAAGAGAAGCTCCCAACTTTCTAGCTGTTCAATTACAAAGCAACTGATGGGTGAAAGTTACTAAGTTTAAGGGACCAACTAGTAAAGTATACGTAACTACAGTCTACATAACAACAAACTAACAAGATCGGATTTACTGAAGTCAATGCTTCCTGCTTGCCATTATAACAACAAGCCTCACAATATTCTTAAGCTGAAATAAAGCAGCTACCTTCCTCAGCTCTCCTACTCTGTACAACTATATTTTTTAAACCTCACACACATACGGAAAAGAAGAAACATTGGAAAATTAATACGAAATATTATGGCAATGTCTTCAACATGAACCTCTCCAAGAATACAAAGGTTTTGGTTTTAACTAGTATGGATGTGAAAAAAGTCTAGACCCCTAAAAAATCATAGCCTTTAGTGAAATGTTGATTGAAAAGAGAGAACATCTTCTCTTTAAAAGCAAAACATACCATAATATGTCCAAAGAGCCTGGCATTGCCTTATACTTTTTCTAGGATGAGATATAATTTTTACAGATTTCAGATTAGCAGAATTTAAGAGATGCCTTTCCTAAGTATACAGGATGATTTCCAAGGAAACCACAAGTTTTCTTAGAATGCTGTCTTTGAGAAGAAGGAAAGTATTGACATTATGTTGCATCCACACTGCTGAAACAAGTAGAAAAGACAAAGAACAGAAAAGAAATCCAGCAGGGACAGACTAAGGTGTCTTAATCTGAGACCAAGCACTGACATAAGACATCTTCATCAGACAGAGCAGAGATTCAGAACAGTCACAACCTTGAACTATTGGGCTGAGCTATTTCATCAATGAAAATTTCGATTTTTTTTTTTGTTTGTTTCTGAGGATTTTTTTAACTGCAAGTTGTTGCCTGCTGTCATTTTTAAGCACACAACAAAAGTGGAGACAACCTGTTATCTAAGCAGACACGAAAGCTTTTGTTATCAATTAAGTCAAATTGCACTTCCTAGTACACCTGCTCAGATATTTGCATATTCATTACCAGCACAATCAAAACACATGCTATGTGATGGGAAATGTGGAGAACTGAAGGAGCAGGTGGGACCAGACAGGAGTTATCTGGGGTTGCTGAGGAAGCTAGTTGTTATCACTGCAAGGTTACTCTTCATTATTCTTGAAAGGTCACTGTGAATAGAGAAGGACTGTGTTATCGTGAAAATGCAAATGTTACACTCCTCTTCCCAGAAAGGCAAGGAAAAGGGTCCAGGAGCCCTAGTCAATAAAACTCACCTCAGCTCACCAGCTTGCATAAATTTGTACAAGACACAATGTCAAGACTCACTCATTAAAAGAATGTGACTAGGAACTGTGAGCTCTATAGTGAAACTAAAGCAGGTATGTTTGGTATGTTACCCACTTCCCTAAGAAATGTAACACCACAATCAATCAGGATTAAGGACATGTCCAAGACATATCCTTTTCTCCTGGTCTCCTCCTCCCAAGCATGCCCATGTCTTGCTTGCTCTAGCCCACATCCCTCAGTAGCTTTTTTAAGTGAGGCTCTGTAAAACAAGAAGAGGATAATATTGGTATGTGCTGCCATGTGCAGCAGAGAAGGTGTTACTGCTGGCTCAACACCACACAGCAAGTGTTGGTTTAATCATATTTAATCATGTCATCGGTAATTACTGATGACATAAGGGACCACAGCAAAATGTTTTCTTTTGCTTACAGAGAAAGCGTTGCAAAGGTACCAAAAAGCTACCTAAAACTTAAAAATTTACAGCTTTTGCAAGCAATCAAACCTTTTCGACTACAAAGTAAAGCAAAGCTAGCTAGACACTGTTTTAACCTTCATTACACTGGCCCAATTTCTATGTTTACAGACACGGTGTAAGTGATAAATGTACAAAAACATGCATAATAAGGCAAACAGATTTCACGTTTTCCGTATTTGTTTTGTCTCTTACTGCTGCTGCACCACATTGATTTGGGAAGTCCATGACTTCAGTCACTCCTGCATTCTGTGTGTGTCCCTATACTCTATGTGACAGCTGACATTAGGTTTCCACTTAATCAAAGTCACGGGTTTCATCAATCGCTATATGCTGGGGATTTCTCTTTAGCCTTTAAGAAATTAAGTCTTCTCAAAATCTGTGAAAAAGTATAACATGCTGTGGTTATTATTAGTTTCTACTTCAAATAATTGTTAGGGCCTGAGGCAAAAATTGCAATACTTAATACATATATCAGGTTTTGACTTTCAACAGTAATGCCTGTAGGCAAGATAAGAGTACATCATCAAAAAATCATTTGCATGAATTTGCTACCACATAGTTGTACATGCTTTTAAATCCTCTTGTTACATTTATCTCCACTTTCTCAACATTTAGTTTGACTAAGCTCCTAAAAGCAGGGGGGAGGGGAATCTTTACTATAACCAGTGTCTTGCAATTAAGCTTTAATTTGCACTGATGAGAAAAAGCAGAAGGAGGGACAGACATACAAGGAGATTTGAACAGGATCACATACTGTATTTTATTGCACTTCAAGAATTTCAACACCTGAATAAATACTTTTTGTAACAACAAAGCCAAAAGCTTTATAGCACTTTTACTCTGCTGTAGAAATAACACTGTATAAAGGGATATACTAAAATGGCAATGTTTATACTGAGTAATCTATACTGTATGAAACAATCACTTTTAAATTCCAAACATCCCAAACTGGGTTAGGCATATTAAATAATAATTTAAGGAGGAAAAAATAGGCAGTACTTCTTCTCAATTTTCTATGCTATTTTAAGAATCAGAGCACTCGCCTCTTCTCAAATCTATCCTTATCCGCTGTTTTGTCCATAGAAATTCCTTGTTAGCTTACAGTAAGCAGAGAATTTAACATACCAACCCAAGGTGAAGAAAGCCTTGACTAAGAAACTTACCTCAAGAGCAAACATTCTGTCCATCATACTTCTTGATGAGGTGGCATCAGCTACAATATGAACTTCCAGACCTCTGCCAATTAATTCCAATGCTGTTTGCTGGATACAGACATGAGTCTACAGGGGAGAAATCAAAGGCAAAAAAGCCACCATTACAAAATGGAAGTTAGAGTTCATAATTAATAAGAGTTCAAATACTTATTTTTTTACCCCTGTTAGTACTAGGGAACTCAATATGCATTTTAAATGCCAGTTAAGATTGAGACAAGTAGCTGCAGTTTACAAGTATCTCATCTCAAATTTTATTGAGATAATATTAAAGACAACACCAAAAAAAATTAATTCTGTAGAGGATATCTAAGCTCTAAGTAGTATAAATTTATTTTTTTTTTAAATTACAGAAAGTGATGCCCTCTTTGAGGGCCTATACACATTACCATAACCAGTATCAGAATGGCAAGGCACTTACTTCTACTCCAAAGAGGACAATACTCCGGACGCCAGGGATCTCTGCTAATGCTGCTTCAACTTCTGGCAACACCATTGAAAATTTTGTCTTGGGAAGCACAAGTTTAGCTCCTGTTAAATCAATTTCTTGCACAGTGCTGCCAAGACCTTTGGGATACTGTTCAGTTACAATGACCGGAATTCCCAAGAGCCGTGCACCTTGTAGCTGTAAGGGGACAGAGAGAAAAACATTCAAAAAAACCCAACTATAATAACAAAGACATTGCTATTACCTAATAGTAAGTAATCATTAGAGTGTAGGTACAATAATAGTTTACAATGAGTGATCAAAAAGAAAAGAAAAGCAGACATACCAATCGTTGGCCCACACTGATGATATCGCCAAAATATTTGATGGCAGGCCGGAATCGTTCTTGCATGTCACAACAGAAAAAAACAGTGCTTGAGGGTGTCAGGTTGCCCAAAGTAGTAATCTGAAAAAATAAATAAAGGTAAAGTTTTCCATGGCAGTGGACATCCTTTCAGAAATGCAGCAGAATGAGGAAGAGTCTGCAATACATCTGCTAGATTATGGATTTATGTCAAAATAGGAGAAAAGTTTTTCTTTTCTGATTTTGGTATGGTTCTAAATTCAAACAAATAGCTGATACTGAAGAGTATGGTATAGTCATTAATATGTAATCAGGATTTTATTAGGTGGGAAGCACAAGTCAACATAAATGTACACAGAAATTTCTGATCTCTGAAGGGGGCAGAAGAACACACTAAATTATAGCAAAAAAAAAAAAAAAAAAGGAAAAGTACCAAAACCAAAATAACATTCTTCAAATTAACTTTTAAATCCACAAGTCTTGGAACTGATACAGACTCGGGATAAATTAAAGTTTAAAAAATTCAGACTTCCACTTGCTTTCAAATATTGTATGTACACATATTTCCAATACTTCCATTGTGTAGTCAATTTGATTTGTCTATGACATCTTTTAGCACAAGTCTGATGAAAGTCCAAAGGCTAGAATGAAAGCAGACTGTAAATATTAGAAATCAAACTGAATACATTTTAACAACAAAAGTAATCTCCTAGACTTTTCCTCATACAAGCTACCAAATGAGGTAGAAGGGAGGGGATAAGAAAAATACCTAATTTTCTTACACTTAGAAAGAGTGCTTTGTATTTTCATAAATTACTTGCACCACCTGTAGAATCAAACTATAGGGCTTCAGATGGAAGCTACTGGGAAAGAAAAGAGCTACATTCTATCATTTAGTTGTAAGGCAACTCAAGAGAAATTGCATCCATTCAGGAGCTTTTCAGCAGACAGATAAATCGAATTGAATAAAGAGCTTCTGGGAAGTACCCATTAATTATATACACTTCATTTTCTGCAATCTTGTAATATTTTAAACTGAAACAAAATTACAAAATCTGTAAAAGAATGTATTTCAGAAGAGTGCAGATGTATTGGGTTTACGTGACAAGGTTTGGGAGTGGGGAGGCTGTAGGGCTGGCTTCTGTGAAATGCCAGAAACAGACTCATGTCAAGAGAGCGCCAATGCCAGCTGAATCCAAGATAGATCTGCTGTGATGCTGGTGATAACTCATATTTAAGAAATGGTAAAAAAACCCACTGTCCAACAGCAGCTGTGAGAGGAGGGTGAGAATATGTGGAAGAAACAGCCCTGCAGACACCAAGGCAGTGCAGAAGGAGGGGCAGGAGGTGCCCCAGGTGCTGGAGCAGAGATTCCTCTGCAGCTCCTGGTGCAGACCTTGGTGAAGCAGCTGTGCCTCTGCAGCCCATGGGGCTCCACAGTAGAACAGAAATCCACCTACAGTCCATGGAGAACCCCACAGCAGAGCCTTGAAGAAGCCCTGCAATATGCCTTAAAGAAGGCTGTGACTCTGAAAGGCCACGCTGAAGCAGGCTCCTAACAAGATCTGTGACTCTCCAGAGAAGAGCCCATTCTGGAGTGTGTTCAGGAAGGACTGCAGCATGTGGGAAGGAAGCACATTTGGGAGACAGTATGTCTCCCACAGGAGGGACCCCAGTCTGGAGCAAGGGAAGAGTGTGAGAAGAATGAGCAGCAGAGGTGAAGTTTCATGAACTGAGCACAAACCCCATTCCCCATCCCTCTGTGCTGCTTGTAGGGAGGATGTAAAGAATATGGAAGTAGAGTTAAACCTGTGAAGAATGGAGGGATGGGGAAGAGGTATTTTTACATTTGCTCTTATTTCTGATTATTCTACTCGGTTATTAATCAGCACTATATTAAACTAATTTCCCCAAGTCTGTTTTGTCCGTGATGGCAATTGGCAAGTTTTTTTGGCAGATCCCTCTCTGTCCTTACCTTGATGCACGAGCTTCTTTGTCATATTTTCTCCTCTCTGTCCTATTAAGTGATGGAGCAGTTTGGTGGGCACCTCGTGGCCAACCAAGGTCAACTCACCACAAAGAAATTGGGAATTGATAAAGATCAGTGCCAAAACTTTTACTGATTCACCACATATGTCCAGAGTAAAATGCTGTTGATCTCAATTCCCAAAGCCATGTTTAATAATGGCCATGCTTAAACATATGCCTGTTCAAACAGCTTGGAAATTACTTGTATGCTAACAATTGTAAATGCTAAATTCCCTCAGTTCTCAGATTCATTACATCACTACTGCCAAAGCAGCAGCCATTCATAAAAGTGGTTCCTTCAGTCCTTGTGAGCCAAACAGCAACACCATTAATATAAGCAGTTACAGAGGCAAATGGAATAACAACCACAGTGCAGATGATGTAACACTGAGTTCAATGATACCACAGGAAGACAGAAGAGCATGACAACAAGCATTAGGGAAATCTTTTTCACCAGGAAGATATAGTTGCACTGGAAAAGGTTACCACAGATGTGAGATCTCCATCCTTGGAGATTTTCAGGATTCAGCAATGCAGCAGCTGATTTGATCAAGGGGTTAGGGAAGGCAGCCTCTAGACATTTTTCCCAGATAACACTTCTGCAACTCTACAACAGGTAATGAATGATGACTGGAACCAAGAATTATTGGACAAAAAATTAAATAACTTCCTTGTTCTTGAGTACCATCCATCTACATGCCTGAATAATGCAAAAAGCAGTTGGCAGGCAGTATTAATGCACAATTCAACACGCAGGGAGCACCTACTGTGACCCATTCCAGCTCTGCCACGTCTACCATACAGAAGTCAATCACGACATTTAACTTTACTACCATTCAGCAACAAAATTGGAATTACTGGAATAAACAATATTTGTAAATGTGGTTCCTACTCATGAAATGTGTAATTTTGTCTTAACATTTATATGACAGAGAAAGACTATTACTGTCTCCTTTAAATCTTTCCATCACTTTTAAAAGCCCTATCAGGGGAGGTTTAGGTTGGACATTAGGAAGGATTTTTATTACAGAAATGGTGATTAGATATTAGAATGGGCTGCCCAGGGAGGCGGAGGAGTCGCTGTCGCTGAAGCAAAAACTGGAGTAGCACTTGGTGGCATGATTTAATTGACATGGCAGTACTCAGTCATAGGCTGGACTTGATCTCAGAGGTCTTTTACAGTTTAATTGATTCTGTAATTCTGTAATTTTTTAACATCTTTCTGAACTACCACAAACCATCATGGACTGTAGAATGACCTGTGTGAAGTTAATCTACTGCCTTGGTATGCACCTTCCTCCGCCAGTGGAGTAAATGGCACTGCCATCCTTAGCAGAGTGAATACACTAGGAAAGTCTTCAAGAAGTTGCATAGTCTGCCCCTACAGAAGGACCAAACAAACACGAATAGTCTTCACAGACAACCATATGGTCTGACCCACCAGTAACAGGACTCCTATAAAACCCATCCCACAGCTCTGTTACCATTTCCTTCCAGTGTTTTCCCACCCAAGCTCCTTTGCTGACATTTAAGAGTGTTATTTCCAGTTAGGTCCAGGGTGAATTTGAAACATAGAAGAGTTACCATCCTCCTTCACATGGATAACCATGTGCAAAACTAATTATCAAATCTCAAGACTCAGACCTTTAGGTCTCCCTTTAGGCCTTCCCCTCCCCCTCCTTATTCTAAAACATATCTAATGCTTTTAGTATTTCTTCCTACAACTCAAATTATTTTCACGGTACTCCCTGGGGTAATTTTCAAATTGCAGTCTGGAATGAGGCACTCAATGCTACTATCACAGCAGTGTTTCTCTGCCCATACTACTTCACTGCTCTATCAGGGCCTCAAATATCAGCCAATTCACAGCCCTTCCAGGCCCTGTTTATTTTGTACTTTCCAGTACAATATTTGCTCTTTTCATAATTCATGGATACTTAGATTCTTGAGGTGCATTTTAAACTTACAAATCATCCCCTGAACTCTCCCTCATCATCTATTTGTGTGGCTGATTATTTCTACATTGCTACTTCCATTTTGAAGTGCATCTTATTGCACTGTGTTTCTCCAGCTTCCAGGTATTTCTCCTGAAATACCTGAAGTCTGCTTTTTTAGATGCCTGCGGTTCCTTCCAGCCTGAGATCTTCTGCAAAAACAGTATTTGCCCCAGTTTTCATCAAGGACAAGGATAATAGAATAATTAAAAACAGCGGATTTGGAAGCCATCTTATAGACCACAATTCAATTTTATTCTGATTTGACAGTGAAGCGCAGAACAAAACTGACTGCCTTTCCAGGCAGGGAGTATCCTTTTTATAGACTTCTACTGAATCTCATATATTTATGTCAAAAAGCACAGGGAGCTGGAGCAAAAGCACTATATGTGCTCTTCTTTATTGTCAAGTTGGTTTCAAATGATTTAATTTATGCCTTCAGATTCATACCAGCAGCCCTCTAAAATAAAGTTGTGTCAACTGCATATTTGCCATATAAAAGCTTTTACAAAACCTAACACAAATAATTCATATATTGATTTTCATATTTATTTCTGATTAATTTGCAGTTTGAATTGTGGCAGAGCAAGAGTAAATTGAAAGAAATAGATGCTAAGATTAAAGAGTCAACACTTGCTTGTGTTACCTGGAAGAGCAGATGTGAGAAGGACAGAGAGTAGAAGAAAGCAGTTTGAAATTAAGTCTCATAAATAGTAGCTAACACAGCCCATAAATAAATTCATGTAAGTATTTGCTATGTATAAAGGAAAGGTTTAGTTTACTAGTTTTGTGTGCCATGTAAATCCTCCTACTCATTTGCTTTCAATGCCATCCTCCCCTTCTACAAGGAGGCTGTGTCACGGTCACGATACACCTCCACATCTCCAGACAGTGAAAATCACCCAGACCTCTCTAGAGCCACATCCCAAAGAGGTGGGGTGAGGGCAAAACTACACCTAAGCATCAAACCTGGGCTTGCACATCAACATGTTTGATTTCACTGCAGAAAGAGGCAAGCTGGGCAAGGATTGTGAGCCATTGCAGCCACACAGCACCTGCCTGAATCCATCCTGCATGTAAAATCTACTCAGCCACAGTTAACATTGAACAACTTGAACTCAAAATAAGCCCATCAAAAAAACCACAAAAAACAACCCATCAAAACCCAAATGAAGTTCCCCTCAACAGTACATAAGCATTTCCATCTGTTGCACTTCATTTCTCTTAGTTAGGATTTTCTGTCCTTCAGCTGAAGGTTACCCACAGCACAACCAGAATAGGTACATCAAATGGCCACGTAACCTGATGCAGCCCTTTTACTCAGCTAAAGAAGTCATCTCTAGGACCTTGTCCAGACCAGGATTTAAAGGTATGCTGTCACAAGTTACATACAGCTTTAAATCCTACTCTAGAAAAGACCTAGGTGGGAGAGGTGATTTTTCATATCTATATCATCTCTGCTGATTATTATTAATCAGACAAAATGTGATTGTGATGAAGTAGTATAATTACAGGTTCAGCTATACAAAAATATTCACATATAATGGCTTTTAATCTGTACTTTTCCTGTTCCAAGTCCAAATCATGACATATACAAAATGAAATTTCCTCACAGTATTTGTAATTAACAAGAAACTGTAAACAAGAAATAACCCCAAATAACCTCACTAGTGACTTCTTAAATCTCATGTCAAGGTCACCTACTAAAAGGGCAGACTGGGGATGTTGCAACCTTGGTATTTCAAGAATGGAATAGAAGAGATGACAACAAAAAGAAGCTATCACCTTTTCTTCTGTATTTCTAAAAGGAAACCCATGTACTTTGCTGTCTAGCTTTCAAATGAAAAAAAATGGAATAAATTTAGTTTGATATATTTCAAGAGAAAAATAGGTTATAAGTGTTTCAATTTATAAACAGAAATATTTATTTTATGCTAAGCCAATGTACAGCCTTTTACATGTAATTCAGCATTTAAAAAGGACGGATTTAGTTTAAAAAGCCACATGACGTACATATAGCTAATGTAGTACAAAAGTCGTCAGCAAAATTTAAAATTACTAAAATGCTTGCTGAAGAGTAAAGAAAAATGAACAAACAAGGAGCCTGGATTTGAGGAGAAAAAAAATCCTCTTTCAGTATTTTCAGCCCTTTTTTCCCCTTCTTTAAAGTTCCACATACTGCTTTTTTAAAAGCTTATTTATTTAGGAATGTACTAACGTATCAAAATTTATTTCACCCTAAAACCCCCAAGTAACACTCCTGCAATTTGTGTTTTGGCCTTTCTTGGTCTTCAGAAAATGGACTTGGGTTCCTGAGTTACTGTTAGTTTTAGTTCCAGACTAGCAAAGCATCCAAGACTATCCAAGCCATATCAGATATGCACAATAAGACAAAAGTCTGTGTATTAATTATTATATTTTATTTACCTTATCATTCAGAAACAGTTGAATATCATTCTGCAAGTAGTTTTTTTCAAGAAAGATATGCCTGAGATACCAACCTGTCTCAAAAACCATCCTGAAAAAGATGTGCTTTACCCAATGATGTCAGCAACAATTTTATCCTTTCAGCTTCAGTATCTTAAGGTTTACCAGTTTGCAAATACAGAGCACAAGTCCTCCTGAGAAGAAGTCACCTTGAAGTTATGACAGCAACTGTGAAATAGTCTCTCTTGGTAATATATTTGAAAGCTGCCTGAACTCCTCTATTACACAAGTGTAATGTGCATGTCGCCGCCTTTTCTTTGGAAATCGCCAGTCTTTTTCCTTACTTCTCTCTTCCAAAGGCAGCTACAACACTACAGGAAAACACAATAATTTTTGTAGCACTCTTTAACTTTATTTAGAGGTGATAAAAGTGGTCCTGCATGCCCTCATCCAAACTATAAATATTATAGTCTTCTGTTAAAAGACTTAAAATATATGAAAAGCAGATGCAATTCCTCAGTTGGGAGTAGCCTGAGGAAATGTCCTTCTTCACTGCATGTTTGTGGTTGAGGAGATTCGAGTTGAGGAGAGGCAGCCAGGCAGAACATCACAGCGTAGTGCATCCCACCAGCCTGCCTGACACTGCATGGCCATCAAAAACTTAAGTGACTGCTTCCTGTCAGGACTTCCAAACCAATGTACATATATGAGGATGGTACAGAGGCAGAAAACTACCAGAGAGCAAATATCTCTGTACAGGTCAAGCCTTGAATTGAGTTCATGGAGTGGCTTTCCAAGGACAGCATATGGCAATTTCTCCATGAGATTAGTGCCCTTCTCAGCTGCAGGGACAATAAATTGAAACAGCCCAGTCAAACATCATTTGATGCTGACATTTCGTGAGCTATTGTATCAAAAGGCATCCTTCTAGACAGGCCTGCACAGGAATCAAAATGGAAGGATAACATTCCAGAGATTATGGGCCCTAGGTGCCTTAAAGGTTAAAATGCTACCTCCAACTAAATGCATACATAGACTTCATAAAACATGCACATAGAAACACTGAAATTATTGTCTAGGGATACAGTTGCTAGCATCTCTGAATTTTAATTTCAAACCAGAAATATCTTTCTAAATATGCAAGTCTAATCACATCAGCAAGCAAAAGATGTCCCTGTTGAAACATACATCCAAAACAGTGATTCAACTGACTATCCAAAACAGTGATTCAACTGACTATGCCACACACAGAGTTGACAAATCAATGTTGTGTGTAACTGCAGATAAAACATCAGGGAGAGAGGGAGGAAGGGAAGAAAGGTGGGAGGGATAGAAAAAAGGGCATATAAGAGTGACAATGCCTGAATGAAAACACAGAAAGTATAATATTCCCATCACTAAGTCCTAAAGGTCTTAAAAAGCACAGCTGTGTCTGTATCATGCCAAATGTTTCTCAAATAAGTGATCTCTGAGCACCTGTGCCTGGCTTAAGGCAAACTGACTGACATCATTGTGATGTCTCAGTTGAAACATCTTCAGCTCTTTCACAGCTGCTGAAACATATCAAGGAATAACCCACAAATACCATCCTTTATGTATCAACAGCTGCAATTGTCACAGAACTGCAACAGTATTGGTTGTAGGCAATGAAATAGACCACAATGCATAAAATACTGGTTCATCCTGAATCCCTGCAGTCAAAGCTGTCTACTGCATTTGCACTCTGGGAGTGATGTAGCCTTCCCTGTCTCAATACTGATCTTTATTCCAAGACCTATGTCCTGCTACAAATGCTCGAGCTGCATTCACAGTTTCAGTGCAGAAGGCATCTGCAAGGGAGTCTTTTCAGAGTAGCGATCTGCTACAAATCAGAACCAAAATTCTGACCTGCAACACTGTCATATGCCCAGAACGCACAAATTCTGTTTTTAAAATCCTGGCTTTAATTAACACCCATATACTAACTCTTTTTGCAAGTTGGAAAGCCTATTCTTTTCCAGTTTTTCTGATTGGGCCCCCATAAATTCTGTTTACAACACAGAAACAGAAAAGTTTTAAACCGAATGAGTATATATGATGAGAGTTAATAATAAGGTATTAAACTAGTTTGCTCTTGTTAACCATTCCTTCCATACATGAAGTTAAGAATAAAAGAAAAGATGCCAAAGGCATCTTTGATGTACAGTGTAAGCAAACCGGCCACCTTGAGATTTAATGCATACAAGACGCTACGAGTAAGCAGAGTTTACAAACAAGATGAATTAGCCATGTCTGAAAACGTTAAGAGAAGACAAGCAATGTTGCAGCTTTTTTGATCACACTTTACCAACTTCTTAGAAATACGGGCTAGGCAAACTAAAACTTCCTAATTATGAATTTGAAAAAAAATGTTCTGAATGAAAACAGCAATGATGTGGGGTTTATTACTGGGGTGTGTTTTGGTTTGTTGGATTTTTTTTAATTGAATTCTTTGATACCAGAAAAAGGAAGAAGCAGTGTATTTTGAGTGGAAGTATCACAGCACAGCTCTCAGGAATCTCTAGTGGGCACAGAAGTATCTTCATAGGAAAGCATCTGTAACTGCATCTATCTGGCAGTCTGGCTTCCTAGTTAGTGGCTACAGAACTACCAAGCTATAAACCTGTATACCGGAAAGGGCTTTTTGAGGCAAAGAGGTCCTGACAACTACAAGGCAAGATACTGAGCTCTGGCAGAGCCCACTTCATCGGCACCCTCTGAGTTTCCACCTCGCAGCATTACCTCCTGTTAAGGCCGGGTAGCTCCAGCCGCCTGATTTAACGGAGAGCATTGATTACTTCAACGACCTGACTTGTTTTCCCATTCACGACGCCAAGTAAGTTCTGGCTAGCTGAAGGCAAGGCCGGTTACCACACGCGTGTGGCGCAAAGCGCACCTGCCTTCCCGGCTTAGGAAACCAAAAGTTTCCACGGAGCGCCGAGCGAGCGCGGGCTGTGGGGGCTGCGTCCATGGTCCCAGCCCGCTCCTGGATCCCCCCGCTTCTTCCCGACGGGGCCGGGGGCTGCAGCGGCGGGACGGGACGGGCCGGGCAGGGCCGGGCTGCCCGCCCGCCCTCACACGCACCTGTGGCGCCGCCGGCTCTCACCTGGATCTGCAGCGGGACCAGGCGCACCTTGCAGCGTTCGTTGACCAGGAAGCCCTTCGGCAGGTCGATGTACTGGCTCCACTCCTCGGCGAAGAGCTGCACCACGAACTTGCGGTGCATGTCTATCTGGTCCCCGTACAGGCTAAGGAACTTCTGGATCAGCAGCTCGTAGCCGGCGCCGTGGGGCACGCTGGAGGGCCGCGCGAAAACCGAGAAGCAGAAAAGGACGGGCACAGAGCCCCCGCCGCCCGGACCAGCGCCCGGCTCCGCCGCCGCCATCTTCAGGGACCGTCGCGCCGAGCCCCGCCAGCTCTCTGCGGTCCGCGCCGCCGCTCCTCCTCCCGCCGCCTCCTCCCCCCCGGCCGGCCGGGCGGTGCCGGCGGGCCCCAATCCCAGCTGCGGCTCCTCCTGCTCCTCCTCCCCGCCATGGGGCTCGGCCCTGCCCCGCAACCCCACGGGGTTCAGAGTGCGGCTGGAGTGCCACCGCCGGGCGGACGCGGGCTGTCTTGGGCGGGGGCATGGTGCCTTCCCTGCTCAGGCGGACGGTGAGAAGAGCAGCCCCACAAGGGCACGCCCGCCCTCGTCCGGGCGGAGAGAGCCCGTGTCTCCCGGAGAGGGGCAAAGGGACACGGCCGCTGTGGCGGCCCCGGCGGCGCCCGTCAGGGTCGCGCCCCGGGACAGGGCAGGGCAGGGCAGGGCGGGCTGGGGGCGGGCGGACACCGGGCCCATCCACGGCGGGGACGGGCGCGGCCGCGTTCCGTGGAAGCTGCGAGGGAAACCTGTTGGTAGAGCCTGAAACATACCCGGTTGCTTTGGAGGGTGATCCAGCCCAGGTCTGGATGGGCGACTGGTGGCTGAGTTCTGGCACGAGGCTTCCTTCGGAATTGCCTATTTCTTAAGAGCGGGAGGTGCCCGAGCCGCGGCTCCGAGCTTCCAGCTCCATCCACGGATGAGGGGAAGTGAGCAGGATAGAACGCAACCCCATATTTTGTCTTCGCAGCTTCATGCTCTCTACCGTATTTATTTTTTTTTCTCCAGGAATGACTGACAGCTGAAATTGGTGATTTTTGCCATAATTATCAGAATTTCTGTTATATTAAAGTGTACTTGGGGGGCAAGATCTGAGTAGCGTGAGATTCGCATAGAAAGAAAATATTCTCTGTTAAAAACAAGTGGATGTTTTCATGCACTATGCCAATGCAGTGGCAGCACCATCAAGGTTAATGCATGCCTGCCTGGATAAATGCCAACAAGCTGAAGCACAGAGTTGATTAGGAGGATGGAGCACCTCTCCTAGGAGGAAAGGCTAAGACAATTGGGATTGTTCAGCCTGGAGAAGAGAAGACTTCAGGGTGACCTAATTGCTGCCTTCCAGTACCTGAAGGGAGCCTACAAGAAAGATGGAGAGAGACTTTTTACAAGGGCATGTTCGGACAGGGTGAAGGGGCGCGGCTTCAAACTGGAAGAGAGTAGGTTTAGATTAGGTACAAGGAAGCAATTCTTTACTGTGAGGGTGGTGAGGCACTGGAGCAGGCTGCCCAGAGAAGCTGTGGATGCCCTACCCCTGGAAATGTTCAAGGCCAGGCTGAATGGATCTCTGAGCAGCCTAGTCTAGTCAAAGGTGCTCATGTTCAAAGCAGTGGGATTGGAGCTAGATGATCTTTAAGGTCCCTTCCAACTCAGGCCATTCTATGATTCTAAGTTGTTCTCAGGTTTTATTGATACCAGAAATTTTGAGTTGTCATGTTAAATTACAGTATTATGTTTTGACTAGTTTGTTGGGTTTTTTCACCGGAAAATACACTGTTGATATGATTTGATTTTAAAATTGCAAGGATAATTAGTCTTCTGCAGTTATTTATTTACTCACTTGTGTACTCACTAGGCACTGAAGCAGCTTAACTTGATTATTTTATGCACTACCCAAGAAACAAATGTGCAGTGGCACCTGCACACTGGAAAACACTGATGTTATACTGTGTCTAGGCAGAAATTACCAATATCGAGGTTTTAAAAGGATTCAATCACAAGTCTAGAATACTCTTTTTTTCTGCCTTCTCTAACTGCCAGAGAATTCAGTGGTTTCATACAGAATTTCCACCTCTTTTCCAAAGGAGATACACTGAATACGTATGTTTGACACCAACTGAATACATCTCTGTGGTTAAGAAATACTTTCAAAAGAGTGAAAAGCCTGCCCAGGTGTGGTTTAAACACTTGATCCTATCCTGTGCAGGACAATATTTAGCTGGGAAAAAAAAAAATTCTCCTCTACAAATGAGGTGTATACTTCAGAGTGTTTGGTGAATTATCTACAACTCTATTCCACCTACCAGCTGTAAAAAATGTCCAGTAGCCAGGGTTCAGGGCTTATTTTAATTATTTGTCCATGCTTACTGTTCTGCTGATTTAATTTATTGATAGACAGTCATTAATGCTGTTACAGTAGAGGAATACAGGGTGAACAATTTTATGGCCTAGTCATTAACTGATGAATCAATTCCAGTTTTCCAAAAGAAAAGGTGACAAATTAAACACACAGTGAATTATGTTTATTTTCTGTGATTTAAACTGGTTCCTGTTTCTTAATTTATACTTTATTTTAATTGAGTGCAGTTCTAAAATTCAATATACTTTAAAACATAGCATGGGTAGTGGTTTTATGGATTAATGGTGCCTTTTAAATGGATTTCCTTTTTCCATTATGGCAAGATAGATATAGCTGTATTTAGAAAATAGGCCATAGCAGGTTCTTACCTTTCTGGAACTGCTGTCTATAATGAATACGTTTGAATAAAAATCAGATATAATGCAGAACACATATTTTAGTATGCCCACCAGAGTCAAGCTTGCTTAAATAACAGAAAAAGGTTTTGCTAACAGGATTAAATGTGTGCAATGACAAGGAATTGTCAAGGCAGTACCCACATTCATCCAAAGCCTGGATGATGAGGGGCTTTTCTGCTGCAGCTGACCATTGCTCCCCCTGTTGCCCCTCAGGTCAAGGACCCAGAGCAGGGGCTGGCCCTCCATGCACAGGAGGTCTTGCAGGCAGAGGAGCACAGCTGCTCCTGCAGACACATAAAGGCAATAGCCATAGCTGCTTTCTTTACCACACGGCCCATCTATCCTTATCAAGTGACAGCTAAACTTGGCCTTGGTCTGTGTCTTATTTCTGCTTGTATCATATTGTATGGCCTTGGATCTTTTCACATTTCAGGTTCTCTCTCTTACACTGCAACTTCACAGTCCGTCTTTTCACAGATAGTTTAATCTTTATTTTTTCTTTCTTTCCTTCTTTTTGAGTAGCCTGTGGTTGGAGAGTATTGTCCCATAGAGGAAATCACTCCTAGTGGAAGCAGATCTCAGACTATGTATTTTTCCATTCTGGCTTTGGTAATCTTAGTTATCAAGGGATTATTCTTAGATACAAACTTGAGGAGGGACACTTTCCAAGCATCACCAACTTGATGTAAGTGGAATTCAATGACCTTTCGTGTGCCTCTTAATCATACAGCTCCTGTGGCAGTTGCAGAGGTATCACACCATTACATATATGAGGCTTAGCCCACCTACAAAATCCAGCATAGCATGTTTGGCTTCACAGAAAGAGAAGAGTATGATGCACTATGCAGGAAAAATGCCCAGTGATCACCATTACATTGACTTAAAACAAAGATGGTACTTTTAACTCAGTTTGAATCACACAACTGTGTAACAGCATTTGTAACACATCTCTTTGGCATTTCACGTTGCAAGTAATGTGTCATCAGTCCTAGTACACAATTAAGAAAAATACTGCTTTTGCTAGAAATTCAGTGCTAGCCACATCATGTCATTTAGGCTGAATTTTGATATCTTAAATTCATTTCCTATGTAACAGCACTTGGAACAGGATAGCAGAATGTGACAATGGTAACCACGGAATCAGAGTGCAATAGAATTGTTTAGGTCTGAAGAGATCTGTATGATCATTGAATCCAACTATAATACAGTGCCATGAGGCACAGCCAAAACATAGACAGGACTCTACTTGTATGTTACTAGTACTAAAAATGTGAAAATTCAAGTTCTCGGGGAAAAAATAGCACTGTCAAAGCACTATGCTGAATTTAAACTGGTTTTTTCCTTTCTTTTACTAAAGCAAATTTTATTAAAATGATGGTGCCACAGCAGAAGCCAAATTACCAAAGTCAGCTGGTTTTTCTGTAGGAATTTAAAGGATTGAAGTTGGGAACAATCACACTATTATGAGGCAGCCATGTTCAAGTTTTCTTGTATAAACCAGTCCAGTTTTCTATTGATAAAATATATAAAGATAAAATGTAGAAAAAATATATAAAGAGCTTACTTGCTGAATAGTCATATGACTGGTTTCACAGTCATATGACAATATTACAATAAAATTTATTAGACCTATTTTCAGATATGGTAACCCCACATTTCTACAAATGTAAATAATTACATGTCTTTATTAAATGTGGCATGGTAATTCTATTAAAGCACAGTCTTAATGAGTATGTTTTTGCCTTTAAATCACAAAGCACAGAAGACAAAGTTGTCAGAATTTGGCAATTATTGTTCAAGATTAACTGTTGCAACTGTATATTGTCAGGGCACAGAATAACTTTGAATTACACCAGATGTTGGTCAAAAAATTCAGTTAAGTTTCCTTTTGAGATTTATTACCAAAGGATTTTCAACATTGTTGACATAAATGTACAAACATGCTTTGCCAGACAGACAGAGACCAAATAGAAGAGGGCTTTTTTCATTTCCTTCTGTCAAGCTGGCTATGACAGTGGCAGAGATCTTAGAATATATTTTGTTCTCTGAAGGTTAATAAGCTTGAAAACTTACAGCATTTCCTTTATGATATAATTGATCTGCATCTCTTGCAGCCACTCTTCCACTCTTTGTATACATTAGGTTTTGGGGGTTATTTAGTTTATGCTTAATTTTTTCCTTTGAATCAATAATGTTTGGTCATGTGAGACACCAGTTTCCATAGTGAAGAATGTTTTGAATGTTGTCTGTACTGTGCCTGTTGCTTGATCCACAGCTTATGTCTTTAATGACTTGCACGTTTAGATCAAATCATATTTAGTCACAAGCCGCTCTTGCTGGAATTTTCTATGCAAGTCCTTCTTTGGGTTGTGTTTTTTGTCTCCCATTCAGCATAACTCTTCCAGACCTGTAATCCTGTTAAATAGTCGATGTCACTTTATTTTGTTGTTGTTATTGTTGGAATTTTCTTTATAGTATTGTTTTGTTTATGATCTGGAAATGTTCCATTTGGGGCATTGGTAGAGTTTCTACAGTCTCAGCAAATCTTTTGCATTCATACTTGGAAGAATTTGTGTACTACCCACAAGGCAGTATCTTTTCATCTATGGACCTTTCCAGTTTTTCTAGTTTATTGGACAAAGATCTAGGAAGCTTTGAGACAAACTGGTTCCAAGGAACCAGTTTGTCAAACTTTGAAAATTTTCTCCTGCAAATTAGGTGTTTCTTCATGAATGAGTAGCTGCCAGGTCAGCTTCCTTTCCAGTTTTGTTGCTACCTCTGCTGTCATCTTCATGCTTCGGCATCTGGTTTCTGTACCCAGCTGTCATGGCTTTTGCTTTTTTGAACAACAGCTGTAATAAGTGTATACATATGTGCTCAAATAACTAATATTTAATAGTAAAATTTGATGTAGTTTTATATATATATTGATACCTTTAAGTTTTCTGTTCTGTTCTGCTTGGATGTGCTCTTCCGTTGTGCTTGGGTGATGAAGACAATACAGTCCAATTCCAGCTAGGGACTCAAGGACGGTATCTTTAAACTTCAAGCCCTAAGCATAAACAACGTGAAAAGTGGAGGGTGGACACACAAGCAAGCAAGGAGGATGAAACTTCCCTATTTGAGACTATAAATTGGATAGTTGACTCCTGCATGCAAATGGACTGAAACCTATAAAGGTGTGAGAACTCGTGACCAACTCCTCCTTTGCTTCCATCTTGGAGCTATCCAGGCAGGGGCCATGACTGTGGCACTCATACTGCTAGGGTGTGGCTTTTGTAGGCCTCTCAGTAAATACCCATTTGATTCCCCTCAGCTCTGTGTGTAGCCTCTGTTCCAGCTCCTCAAGGCATCAATATGAAGCCTGTCCCATGCTGGAAGGTATACACTGTACTCAAGGACATTTGGTATAATTGGACACATCTTCCACAAATGGGAGTAGTTCAATTTATTGAATTATACTGTCTTTGTAAATGTGGTACATGGAATCACAAATGCTATTAATTTTCTCAAACTATCACTGTTTTATTAATTTAACACCTACTTTGATTCTAATTGTAAACTGTATGACCTTTTTTAATAATTAAAGCGCTAGTTTACTGATTAGAGAAAGGAAGTAATTTGATCCATTTTAATAATCAGAACATTTGAGCTCTTCTTCAGCTACCAAAGATGAATTGAAATCATTCCTGTTGTCACACTCTGAGATCAGAACCAAGTTTGAAATAACTGTCCTTTTCTTGTCTAGTTTTATATAGTTCTTAGCCAGCTCCTTGAAGACATTGAATTCATCCAATGGCAGTATTTAAATTAAAAGAAGTCTCCAGGAATAGTTACTAATGGCATTTTTCATAATATACCTCATTTTTTGGGCTGCAGAATCTTCTGAACTATCCATTTTGGGATTCTGGATATAGCTGACTCTGTGTGAAGGGCTTGCTCTGTACATGTAGGCTGTTCCACCAGGAAAATACTGTTCAGGCACTAGAGATGGGAGCAAGCCAGTTTGAGGCAATGCTTTGACCATCAAGGACACAGTCTGGCAGCAGTCAAAATGGAAAAGCAGAACAGTTTAAGACCAGCCCAGTCTCTAGCAATGAGGCACATCCTAGCTCAAGCCAAGAAAGTCAAGACAGCAGGTCGGGGTTAGAATCGTAGAATCACAGAATCATAGAATGGCTTGGATTGGAATGGACCTTAAAGGTCATCTAGCCCTATACCTTCTGCTTTGGATGGGGACACCATTCACTAGACGAGGATGCTCAAATCCCCATCCAGCCTGGCCTTGAACGCTGCCAGGGGTGGAACACCCACAGCTTCCTGGGCAACCTGTTCCAGTGCCTCACAACCATCACAGCAAAGAATTTCTTCCTAGTATCTAATCTAAACCTACTCTCTTTCAGTTTAAAGCCTTTCCCTTTTGTTCTGTCACTACATGTCCTTGTAAAAATTTCCTCTCCATACTTCTTGTAGCCCCCCTTTATGTCCTGGAAGGTCACAATTTTGTCACCTTTAAGCCGTCTCTTTTCCAGGCTGAACAATCACCTTTTCTCTCAGCCTTGCCTCATAAGAGAAATGCTCCACTCCTCTGATCATCTTGGTGTCCCTCCTCTGGCCTTCCTGTGCTAGGACCCCAGAGCTGGGTGCAGGGTTCCAGCTGGGGTCTCACCAGAGCAGAGCAGAGGGGCAGAATCCCCTCCCTCCCCTGCTGCCCACACGGCTTTGGATGCAGCCCAGGACACGTTTGGCTTTCTGGGCTGGGAGTGCCCAAGGCTGGGTCATGTCAAGCTTCTCATCCACCAGCACCCCCAAGTCCTTCTCCCCAGATGTCAGGATTGCTGTGGGTTTAAATCTTCGAAGAGCAGAGCACTTGTTAGTTACTGTAAAGTTGTTTATTTTAAAGACACATAAGTCTCAAAAGGCAAAGATTGCCAAGTGTTTAAGTCCGAGCTAAAAGCTTGTGGCATAGAGTTCTGAATAGAAGTAAAGTCCCGATTAGAAGCCAGTCCTGGTGCAAGGCCCCAGGAGGGCCAAAGTTGCATTCGCAGCTCCTGTCCTCTTCCAGGCGATGATGATGGTGGTGAGGAGGGAGAGAGAGAGAGAGACTCTCACTCCAATACACAGATTCTTATTTACAAATTATCCAATGAGCTTAAAACACGAATCTGAAGTATTTCTTCCAAACATATTAGAATTCTGTTTCTATAATACAAATGTTTGCATATAATTTGCTCATAGGGCCTATCTGAAGAATGTAAGCAATAGTCTTACTATATTTTTATTATGGCTAGAACTATATTTTTGAGCTCTCACTGCAGCTTGTTTTTCACACTAAATTCTAAGGCTTTTACCTTTTAAGGCACTTAAACATATTCTTACTTACTTAAACTAATTTACTTAAAACTTAAGCTTACACTTCTATTTTATGTCTGTGCACTTTAATTTCTCTTAATGTTCTTAATGTACTTTAATTTCTCTAAAAGTTTTTAATTTAATTCTTGCATTCTGTTCTCTCTCTGAGGGACTCAGAGAGGCCTCTGTTTTCACACTCCAACACACTGGGCTGCTTTTGATCTGTTCATTCCCCCAGCCTGTGTTGGTACCAGGTGTTGCCATATACTAAGTGCAACACTTTGCACTTGGTCTTGCTAAAACTCATGAGATTCCCATGGGTAATAGGAATTCTGTCTTGTCCAGGTCCCTCTGGATGACATTCCATCTTCAGGTGTCTCAGCTGCATCACTCTGCTTGGTGTCATCTGCCAGTTTGCTTAGGGTGCACTTGATCCCCTTGTCTATGTCATTAATGAAGATATTAAATAATACTGGTCCCTGTAACAGACCCCTGAGGGACGTTACCAGTCTGTCAGGACTCTTCGCTGTTGACCTCCATCCTCTGGTTGTGATCATCCAACCAATTTACTTATTCACTGAACAGTCCACCAGTCAAATCGATCTCTGCAATTTAGAGATAGGGAAGTGGTGGGAGACCATGTCAAAGGCTTTACAAAAGTTCAGACAAATGACATCTCAACCCTTCCCTTGTCCACTAACATGGTCACTCCATCATTCAAGGCCACTGGGTTGGTCAGGCAGGACTTGCCCTTGATGAAGCTGTGCTGGCTGTCTTGAATCACCTCCCTGTCCCCATGTGCCTTAGCTTCTAGGAGGATCTGTACCATGATATTCCCAGGCACATGGTGAGGCTGGAAGGTCCCTGCCTGCCAGGGTTCTCCTTCCCACCCTTTTAAAAGATGGGTACAATATTTCCTCTCTACCAGTCAGCTGGGACTTCCCTTGACTGCCAGGACTTTGGAGCCCAAATACCATGGAGAGTGGCTTGGCAACTACATCAGCTAATTCCCTCAGGACTCTGGGATGCACCTTATAGAGTCCCACAGACTTATGTATGTTCAGGTTCCTCAGGGGGTCATGAACCAGTTCTTTACACACTGTGGAAGGAACTTTGCTCCCCAGTCCCCATCCTGCTGTCCATCCACTTGAGAGATGTGAAAACAGAGGTTGCCATTGAAAACGGAGTACCTCATCCTTCCCCTCAATCCATTGTTATCAGTTTTGTTTATCAGGGAATGTGAAGGTTCTTTGAGCTTCCTTTTCTGATTAATGTACCTGTAGAAGCCTCTCCTGTTATTCTTTGCATTCCTTGCTAGGTTCAATTCCAGCTTTGGAATTTGCCTTGGTCTTCCTCACCTTCCTTACCCAATCCTACACAACCAAACTTCATGCCTATACTTTTCCCAGGTTACCTGTCCTTGTTTCTACTGCCTATGCATTTGGTTTTTTCCCTTTTTTTTGACCAGCAGTTCCCTACTAAACCTTGCTGATCTCTTGCCTTCCTTGCCTAGTTTCATGCATAGAATCAGCAAGGTACCTGCCAGGGCTCAATGATACCCATAAAATCCATTAAAGATCACTCAAATGTCTGAGGGTAGAAGCAGCTCCCTATCAAAGGCAGGAAGGACCTTAGGTAGCTTCTCTTGTCCCCCAGCTAGGTGCCAGACACCTGGTGAAGCAGCTTGAAGACCCTGTTGGTGCACACAAGGTTCTGACATGAGGTTTGTAATTGTGTAGCATGAAGCTAGATTTGGCAGATGCATCATTGGGTGAACAAATTAGCCTTTTAAAATACAAATAGATTACTACTATGGTTTCACCCCAGCCAGCAACCTGGCCCCACACAGTTTCTTGCTCACTCCTACAACAGCAGCACTGGGAAAGAATTGTTAAGTACTAAAACTAGAAAACTTACAAGTTGAGAAGATAAAGCCAGTGGGTTGAGGTAAAGCCAGTTGAATTGGGAAAGCAAAAGGAATACAAACAAGTAAAGCAAAGCAAGAAATTAATTCAGTGCTTCCTATGGATAGACAACTGTTCAGCTGTTTCCAAGAGAGCACGGCCCCATTACACGTGAGTTACTTGGGAAGGCAAATGCCATCAATCCAAACCTTCGCTTCCTCCTTCTACCTCCCTCTTTATATACTGAGCATGATGTGGTATGGTGTATATACATGAAATATGGTATGAAATACCCTTTTGGTCAGTTGGGGTCACCTGTCCTGGTTGTGTCTCCTCCCAGCCTCCCATGCACGCCCAAATTCCTCACCACTGTGGCAGTACGAAAAGCAAAAAAAGCCTTGGCTCTGTGTAAGCCCTGCTCAACAACTACAAAAACATCTCTCTATTATCAACTCTGTGCTCAGTACAAGTCGAAAACACAGTCCCATACTTAACACTGTGAGGACAATAAATTATATCCCAGCCGAAACCAGTGCAAACACTTACAGCTAAATTCTGTAATGTGATTTTGTATACAAAAGAATTCTTGCCCTCTGCTCCTTTCTTGGTGTGAATAGCTGTGCAAATCAACAAAGTGCTTCTATCACATTGTGCCTCTACATTTTCTTTTGACATGCTTTTCTCTTTGGCAGGCTTTGACCTACATTGGAAAAGTGTAGTTCCACTGATATGAGGTATGTCAGCCAATTGTAAGACAGAGGAAACTGTCAGAGATTTCTAAGGAGAAAATAACTATTTTCTGTCTGTTCTTTTACTGTCGGCATTTATCTCCATTTTATCCATTTTTGAATCAGTCACTCCAGTCCTCAGTTCCCCAGTTCTAAATATTTTATTTTGAGGATGTAATTTACTAACTCAAGAGCTCTTTGAAAAGCTTTCTAACTTCATTACTGTCATTGGGAACATCTGCCTAACAAACTTCTGCATTAGCAGAATGTGGTTTTCATTTCTCAGGAGATTCACAGGTTTAATTCCAGGACTTCTTAATCCATGAGTGATTCTGCATTAACAAAATATTATCCTTTGCCTCTTCTTTCCTTAAAAGCAACTTTTTAAAAAAATGGAATAACAGAACATAGGAGAAAGAAGAGGTCCAGAGCACCGATATTTTTAGCTAGGATCTATTGTAAGTATCTATGAGAGATCAGGATGAATAGCCTCATCATCACTCCAGGTCTACCACCACACGCACAATTAATAGATCATATTCATATGAGCGAAGCTGCCTGACAGTTGACCCATTTTGGAAATACATATATAAATGTGTATGAATCCTTTAGTAGTTGCAACACTGTTTCTGGAGTCAGGCTTTATTGCTGTAGCACCCAAATAAAAGCTGAAGCAAGATTTTTTTTTTAAACTGCTTTTTGTTTTTCTTAGAGCTCTTTGTCTTTGCAGAGATTTCTACTACTGGGAATAGTGACTATTTGTTCAAGATGGGCTGTAAAATGAGTATTTGTTGAAAGCTAAGGCTAAAAAATCACTAATTTGGACAGAATCTTATTAACAAAGAATGATGCAATAGAATATGCAGGGATAATATTATTTCCTGTGTGTTTCAGTGTGTTCCATTGAACAGCATCCTCAGTATTACTAAAGGGTTTCAATAGCTGAAATCCTTTCCATTTTTCTTAATCTTTGGGGTTTTATGTCAAAATGGAACAACTAGGTGTGTGGTTTGGGGTTCAGAAAAGGAAAAGAAAGCAGAACTCTAGTGCTGAAGGCAAGGTTATGGCTTTGAGCTGGCTGCGTTGCTTGGTGTAATGTGAGAATTTGCAGTGATAACCTCTGCAATGACCACCACCTGCCATATATGTGAATCTGCAGTTATAGCACAAATCCTATTTGTTCAAAAAAACATTTAGTAAGGTTTCTAAAATCTGCAGTTTCTGAAATGTCGTGGTGTTTTCAAATAACTGCTTCTTAGTGACTCCATTCTTAATGTCACAGCAAATACCTAATTCTCTTGCAAATTAAGAAACATATATATAAAACTATTTCTACAACAGAAATGAGTCACACATTTTTATTTTAATATGTTATTGAATGCAACAGATCTTTTATTAAATGCAACAATGCTATCTAGTGTATTGCTTCAGTTGATTACACTGTGCAGTTTTAATGTACTGCTGGCTCCTACACTTAGAATATTTATTTTTTTAACAGAGACAGGATGGTGGTGACAGAAAGCAAGATACTGTGATTTATGGGTTGCAGAAGGAATGATTCCCACTTAAATTCTGAATATGCCTGAATATACAGATTCCACAGGAACGTAACTGTGGAAGTTGCCAAGAAAACATGTACAGTCAGCTAACATGAGGTTAGTTGTCATCTACTGGCTTTGTAAATAAAAAGGTGCTGGTAATTCCCTGACTCTCCTTAATCAGGCCTGGAAACTGTTTTTTAGAAACTCCTTTTCTAACACCATTTTTTATGTACCAAAGCAAGGCAGAGATTACCTTAATTAGGTCATGAGTTTTCTAGGAGAAACTTGTACTGAACATCACATAGAGAAAAACACAGACTATAAGATCAACATTTTAGTTAGGTATTGTTTAATATTATGAGATAGCTGAACAAAGTGAGTGATCTCAAAAATATTTCACAAAAATTTTCTTTCTGTATGCCACATTTCTCTAACGAAATTTATTTTAAATATAGCAAAAGAGAAGGGTCTTTAAAAATAGTCTGAACCTCTGGAGGAGGTTTATTACCTCAAGCTACTTCAAAATATACCTGAAAAATGGTATAGGGATTAGTCACTGTAGCAGAAATCTACCAAAACCAGACTGAGACAATGGTGAATCATACTTCATATTGTTTTGATCTGTGAATTTCCCAACAAAACCTCTTTTTTAATGGCAGATTACAGGCATTTGGTTAGATGTAAGCTTCTCTTCACGAAAATTGGATTTTTGTGACTAGCAAAATGGAAATGGAGTTATATTTTTTAATACTCCAAAAGAGGTTCTCCTTATCTTGTGACAGATTATGGCTTTGTTACTGCAGAGATACATTTCAAGGTTTTCACATGTTATCAATAAATAATTTTCTCTCTTTAATGTATGATTCTCATTAAATGCTTGGATAGAAACTGAGCTGAATGTATATGGCTACATTTTTATGGCAATCTGTAGATTTATTTTTTGCATTTGCAAAAAAAAATTGGTTTTGTGTAATCCTAGGTGAGAGCTGAATTATCTCTGTGCTCCCAGCAAATGAGAATTAGATGCCTACATGCTGAAAGGAGATGGATTTAAGACATAATCTTCTTCTCACTGTTCTCTACTAGTCAATTTAGGCATTTCTTGCTCTTTGAGTTTACTTCTGTCGATCTCATTTGCAGGCATATAACTCTTCCCTCACATTTTTAAGGCTCTGTAATGATGTCCTGTGAATTTCACTCAGCATTTGAGCTCTTGAGCGAGGCACTGAAACAATTCCTGTAACAACTCCATTTCCTTCAGCTACTCAGCTGTGAAATGAGCAACTCTGCTCTTGAAGCATGATAGCTGCAAATGAAGCAGGAACTTAGATATCTCTTGTTTAGTATCACAGAATCACAGAATGGTTTGGATTGGAAGGGACCTTAAAGATCATCTAGTTCAAGCTTCTGCCATGGGCAGGGACAGCTCCCAAGACCAGGTTGCTCAGAGCTTCATCCAACCTGACTGTAAACACTTCCAGGCATGGGGCAGCCACAGTTTCTCTGGGCAGCCTGTTCCAGTGCCTCACCACCCTCACGGTAAAAAAATCCTCCAGTTTAAAGCCATTCTCCCCTCTCCTATCACTCCATGCCCTTGTAAAAAGTCACTCTCCACACTTCCATATAGCCTCCAGGTACTGGAAGGCTTCTATTTTCCCATAGGCTGTTCTTCTCCAGACAAAGATGATAGATAGATAGATAGATAGATAGATAGATAGATAGATAGATAGATAGACAGATAGATAGATACATAGATAGATATGCTTTAAAGAATTAAAGATATGGTAAAGGTAGAAGGTTACAAGGTGACAAGTGGAAGAGCTCTGAGTATGAGGAAAAATGTGCCATAATGTTGGAATTTTAATCCAGACTTTTCCAAAATGATAGTCCCTTAATCTCTGTATGAAAGCTTTTCATGTAGATTATTAGAAATAAGGATCTACTCACAAATCTGGAGTACAGTCCACATTTTCATAGGTAGTGTTTTGTTTCTTGCTTTAAAAAAAAAAAATTCTCAGGACTTAATCCCACTTTGTTATGAAAATTTACATAGCCAGGGAAAATTACAAGTCTCTACCAGAAGATTGTAAGGTGTTTGAAACCTACTATTTTCTCTTTGTATCTCACTCTATCTGATTGGTTTAATCTATTCCAACTCCCTAAATTGCAGTGTCTCATTTGGGATATAGAGTTTACTGCCAATTTGGGATTTCTTTAAAACCTTTATTTTTAAAAACTCAGGAAAAATTATCCAAAGTTTGCACTATGAAATGCAGCTGATGGAGATATTTAAGAGATGTTTTTTCAGCCATACTCATTGTGTTCATTTAATAGCACAATAGAATTGTGCTCTAGAAGTATTGAATTTCATTGTAATGTTAGTGAAGTGAAAGGCAAACTACATGCTGGTTTTGGAAGCTCACAAACAAATAAATACCCTTTGACATTTGAAGGAAATGACATCATTAGCTCTTTATGCACCCATTAAATCTGGTAGCTGGTAGTTTTCCTTGATAAAGAAGAAAAAAATGTCAGAAGACAATTTTGATGTTCATGTCAATTTTTCTGTCTGTGAATTTTCTTAAATTATTGGGAAGTCTTATCATTGAAATGTAATGAGAGCAAGATCCGAGATATCATTCTATTCCCATATACCTTCAGGACAAGAAGCTGTCAGAGTGACCTAATGCTCAGGCATGCCTCTCCAGAGATCCATCTTCGTGTTTTTTCATACCAGAAAATTGAATCCTTATACATGGGGAGTACAGTCTGTCACAAATTAATCTGTCCTCACAATTTCTCATGACCTAGGACTGATATAGTACCGGTGTTTCTGCCTAAACTGCAAAAGCTGTGAAAAAAGTATGGCTGGTTAAAATAAAATTAAAAAAAAAAAAAGCAATAAATAAAAGGTGCACTGTTGATCAAGTGTATTATTATTAAAGTGCAGCCCACCCAGTGGAGAAAATTATTAGCATTTAGTAGAAGATGCATGTATTTAGAAAATTACTGTAAACTGAATAGTGGAAATTACTTTGGAAAAAAAGTTCGGAAATTATTGAATATCTAGGCAAGTATTTAATGATCTCATCGTTAGCTAGATTTTAAAATAACTGTGATTATATCCTATGTTTGAAGAAAAATTTAAGTAATTTCCCAAATTTTCAAAGGTTGCTGCCTGTTAAAGCTTGCACGTTTAATTTCTATGCTTTCAAAGGCACCAAGAACATAACAAGTTCAATGTTGTTTTAAATCCCCCTGAGTAACATTTCACATACAGAGTATAAAACTGTGCTGCGATTACTAAAGTCAGTACATGTTGTTGATTCAAGAGAATTCTAATGTGACATGACTAGTTTCAGCATCAGTGACTTATTATTACCAATTTTAAAAAACTAGGAATGCAAGTATGCTTTGCTATTAGCAAAGAGAAAAGAATAAACAAGAAAGGCAGAATAAACAGAAAAATGAATTGAAATTGTGGTAATCACTATAATCACTATAACATGTTTGTTTTTTTTTTTCTTGAATCACAGATAACACTCTTGTCATTACTCTCAAAGCCATCAATTAGTTTTTCTGTCATCTACCATCCCATAGGGGCACCTGTTGCTACATATTTTGGCCACATATAGTTAACAATGATGCATGAAAGCCTGGCAAAATGAGATCAGTAATGAATTCTGTCAGGTAAATTATATATACTGAAATAAGTTCTGTAGTTTTGGATCAAATCCACATGTTTAAGAACTACTTTAACACCAAATATATGCCCTTCCATAGCATAAGCACTGTAAGAGACTGACAATTCTGTTTATCTGTACTTAGCAGTTTGCACAGGCATTGACTCCCTTCTTGCAAGATACATTTCAAATAATTGAATATTATTTACTGTATTTGCTATAATGTGGATATTGGGGTTTGGGGTTTTATATGGCTGGTTGGTTGATTTGTTGGTTTTTAGATGAACAGAGATACTTAGTTGAGTTCTAAACCCAGAACTACCACAAAAAGCATCTTACCACACTTGGGCCCTTCTATACGGGTAATGCTGTTACTTGTTAATGTTACTTCTAAGAAACATTATTTTTGTCAGCATAGCAGTATCAGTTACATGAAGGAGACACAATAACCAATGGTTTTCTGCCAGTCTAAGTGCCTGTTTTATTTATAAATATGTGTGTGTGGTCCAGCTGACATGTAGCAAAACCACCCACTTGTCATGCAGGACTATGGAATAACAGGAAGTATGCAAACCTCATGGTGCCAGCACGGCTCCAAATAGCAATAGGTCAGTGTGCCTCCTGCTGCAAGGCAGCCACAAGGACTGCTTTGTTGTGTTGCTAAAGCAATTCTTCACTGTTTGATTTGGGTTGTGCTTATTGCAGCCTTTGGAAAAACTCAGGGAAGTCTACTTTGCTAAAAGATTCTCAGACTTGTGGACTTGCTAGTGGCATAGGAATTGCATTTCACTCTGCTAATGACCAAGTTTATTTAAAATTATCATGGCATAAATCATATATAACCTATTGGTCTAATTAGGGTGTAATGTGTAAGGTATTAATTCCTGAGTACCAGAACACAATCAGATGATCTTCTGATGTTACCTTTATGGCCAAATTATTTGCCACATTATGCTGTCAATTATTAACAGCGCTGATAATAATACACATCACACTAAAATTATTTCTAAAATTGCTGCTATTCACATGCAGCTTTTCTTTGGCTGTCTGCTGAATATTTGCATCTAAATTTTGCAATAGCAGATATTAAACAGAGACATTATTTGCTTGAAATTTGTCTTGACTAAATAAGTTTCATACATACTGGTATGTGTCATTATTTCTGCTGTGATAATGCACATCAAATAACTGGTTGCATTGTTAGCTGGGGACAGGCTACTGAAAATGAACGTTTTTGCCTTTTCTTTTCTTTTAGCCATCCAATATTTTTAGATTTAAAAAATGCAGGAAAGAGTGCTTCCTCCTGCCTTTACCTCTTTTTTTCCTCAAAATAAAAAAAAAAAAAAAAAAAAAAAAGGTGCAAAATCAACAGTAGAAGGTGTTTCCTGTATGTCATCTGCAGGAAATTTGTATGTCAATTGAAATACATTCTTTATGGTTGTTGCTCTTATAGGTATGAGAATTCTCTTTAAAAACTCTATTTAACTGCTTTGGGTGAGGAGAATAAAATTCAGGCCATGATCTGCTTGTGGTTTTTTTACTGTTTTCTGAGGATCCTGAGAAAGATTTATGAAAATTAATACAGACTACAACTGTATTAACTGTACCACATTCACCAAGACAAAAGAGGGGATACGTGTTTACCCTTCCAGAATTTTATCTTTACTGAACGGTAACTCCAACTTCTTTTTTTTTTCTTTTTTGATTAATAAACATTTCTTTCATCATTGACCCTTCCTTAAAAAAATAGATGAAAAAAATATATACATTAAATCTCAAAAATCATTACCCTAATTTATTTTGATCTTTCTCTCCCTTCTAGGTTTAGTATGAGGTTAGTAGTGCAACTCCCTCTCCACACCCCAGCCACCCTTCATCTGCTTCTTTACCACTTAATGTATGAAATTAAGTTTCCCAGACAAATACGGGGACATCATTTTGCAGCAACATTCAAACCCTCATACCTCAGCCAGTTCAAATGCTGATCTATGTGAAGGTAGGAAATGAACAGCTTAGTCCCAATATTTTCTCATTCTGAAAGGAAGACCCTTTGTGGTGTATGACATGAGCACCATCATTATTCTGTCTAACTGCAGTGCTGGTTTGAGAACTTAGGTATCCATGAGGAATGTGATATTTTGCTGGAACATGCTTCAGTGTATCTGCTGGCACCCAACCTACTAGCTAAAAGAAGGAAAAGTACTAGATAGAGAGTAATAGCCTGTTTTCCCCTTAGGAAATACAGAGCTTATTATTTTCTTGATCTCCTGGACATCCTATTTCTTGTGGTACTGTATGGAACAGAACTGGTTTAGTTGCCTTTGAGAACAGGCAGATTGCCCAGGTTATCTTGGTTACATGGGAGAAGCTGGAACTCTGTACTTCACTAGTGTTCACAGCTGGGAAACAAACATTTGTAGGCTCCCAAGGCAGCTGTGTTAGAAGAATCCCACTGCTGCTGAAAATGTCCCCAGGAGTTTGAAAACACTAGTTGGCTGATCCTGTAGTGGACAGTGCATGAAAGGTGGTACACAGACATTGTTTCTGTAAACAGTGGTTGGGTCAGAGAAAGCACCAGAGGAAGAACAATCTCCTTCATCTTAGATACTTTACAAAATAAGTGACCAAATGCTGAACTCACGAACAAGCTTTTGGGTTTCATTTCTGTCTTTTTTTTTTAATGGAAAAGTGTTTTTTTCTTTTTTCATGTATTTTCTTTCCTTCTTTTTTCGTGCATTTGTTGCATTGAAGTGGTAGAACCTTTTCACTAGTCATATAGGATCAAGTATTATAAAGGTAAATAAATTTTAGAAGTGCTAAGTATGTTACCAAAGCTAAGCAATTGATCTCACTGAATTCTTTGTATTCTACTACAAGATTAAACATGATATTGTGGATGTCAGGGTGCTATATTTTTTTTTAATACAAAAAAAATATTTCCCATAGAAAGGACTTAATTTTTACTATTGTAATAGAAGGGGTCCTGAAGTATATTCAGTATACACCTGTGTAAGAGTTAAAGTAGTTTTGATTTCAACAATCAATCCTTTGCTCAAAATTTCAGCCTAACATGTAAAGGGGTTTAACTTTATAATAAATACCTCATTCTTAAATTTGTAGTTCTTGACTAGGTAATGGCAGTTCCATCTGTCTCAGGAAGTTGTAAACATCCCCTGCCTAAAGAAGCAGAAAAAGTGGGACTGCTCAGGAAATGCTAGATCATAGTGACTTCCCACCATCCTTATCCAACAGTTCTCCTCATTGCCCATTACATACTTTACATTAAGGCATGATGTTGGTGTATTTGTTAGCTCTCACTGGTTTCTAAATTGCTACATTGTAAACTTCCTTATTTAAACTGGCAGCCCCATAAAGAACATTGTGTTCAAAAATATAAGTAAGTTATGATCCTGACATATTTTTCACTGCATCCTTGGTTTGGGTTTTTAAAGAAAATCAGTTAAAGCAATAATCAAAGATTCAAAAATTGACACAGGTTTTAATGTCTTGTTAGATTAAAAGGTAGAAAGACGCAAGAAAATTGTTTTTAAACTGTGTTACATCCTACTCTTTCATGAGAACCAAGTTTCATACCACTGTTATGATGGAAGAGAGACTTATGATGCCCAGTGTTCAAGAGAGTAACTCTTTCAGTATTCTCTGATACTGCTTCTGGCTGATCAAAGTGGGCATCATGCTGCATTAGAAGAGGGCACTGTGAAAATAAAGCATCAAAAGAGGCTGAAAAACAGAGTTTCTGCAATCAGACTTAAATTAAACTGAGACAGAATGGTATTTGGTTTAAATAATCTTATACTTTATTTTTAAACTTAGAAAAAGCAATTATTAGAACATAAAATCTAGTGTTTTAAAAATTCAGCTGAATTCAATACTCATAAAATAATGATCTCTAGCAGTCATTACTAAGATTATGGAAGCTATTTGTTACTCAACATGCATGATATAAAGTGCTGCAATAATTCTTTTTTATGCTATATAAATGATTTTCCCCATTAAGTATGCAGATTTTCTCTGCTTATTGTTGATCTGCTGCTACACATTTCATGAAAGTTCACTTTGTCTTCAGAATTTGGCACTCCAAACAGCCAGTTTAACAAATGAAAGAGCACAGATTATGACAGAAAATCTCAGCAGTGAGATTAGTATTTGGGTTTGTTTGGAGGACTTTCTTTTGCTTCAGTTTCTTTTATCTTATATTACATCAGAAAAGTTCTCTACAGAAAAGTTTTTTTCTTCCAACCAGTGTCAAGCCTTTACTTCTTACAATACATATTCAGAAGTATGAAAACCATAGGAAAAAAATGTTACTCCCTTTAGACTCAACATGTGACACAGTATCTTTATATGTTGATTCTTTTTTTACCATGTGTCATACCATGTATCATTTATTTCCTTTAGTACTGTGAAAAAGTATCAGATTCAGCATTTGTATTCCAAAGTTAATATAAAATAGATTTCAGTTATGTTATACAGGTTATTTGCTTAGAAATTTGTCTCAAGAGTTAAAAAGTGATTAGTGAAAAAAAATGATCAAGTGAGTAAATATGCAAGAATGTAAATATCAAATATAAAAAGCATTATTCTGAATAACTATGTATAAATACTGGTAATTAATTGCATTGTTCTCTCATAAAATAGCTTGTATAGACTGTCCCTTAATAGCCTATGATATGGTCAATTAATTAAAGCTTCATTTTCCCAGATAAGATCTTCTCATGTAATTCTTTGGTTAACAAGACATATGCTTTCTTAGAATTATCTAAAAAATAAAGAGGATCAGTAATTGTAGATGGATTAAAACCTTCATCTACAAGTCGAAATTTTTGTTGTTTGAATGTTCCCGTCATTTCCATTTTTTCCTGCAGTAGAGAAGAAGATACATTATTCAAAGAGAAGCTACTTTTCTTTTACTCACATTCACATTTGTTTTTCAAAGTCTTACTTGATGTAAGTCAGTTTATTCTCATTGTGCTGAAAAACTGTAGCTTGCATGCTGCAACAGACCCATCAGACACGTGGCTGACAAAAGCTAGAGCCCATTTCTTTCTGCATCCCTGAGCAGTGTGTCACATGTGGTGTATGTAGCCCCAGCATGCCCAAGACAATCGATCTTCTTCACTGTGCACATTATAAAAGAAACTACACACCATGAAGCTTCTGCGAGTAAAACCTGTTATTACCAAGAACTCCTCAATGATAAAACTCAGGAAAGTTACTATGACTACTGTCACCTCACAAAAGGGGTTGAAAGAATCACGTACTAGATCAGCCATACTCATATTGAGCCAGGTCCAAAGGAAGATGGATCTTGACCATTCATTTTGTTTTCAGACTGCTCCAGTGCTATGGTATCCCTTGGAAAAGTGCTGCAAGGCATCTGTAATAAGACTGTCTTCTCTATCCTAAATACCTCTACTTAGCCCAGCTTTATAACCTCTCTCCATCATCTTCTCTTCTGTTTTTATATTTTTTTATATCTGCAAACAATCTCTGAATACAAAAAATTAAGTATTACATTCAATAAAAATGTAAAAGAGCCCTTTTATCTACTCCAGGCATACCTACAGATTTTATCTACCTGTTCTGGTTGGTCCAAGAAATCTAAATCTGACATATAAAGTACTATTATCTGTCAGATCAAGCTTAATATGTTTTAATTTTTATCCCTTCAAGTTCCACCCACTACCTTCTTTCTTGGTTAATGACAGCTGTACCAACAGCAAAGCATCTGTCATGGAGGCATTTAAATTTTAATTTAAATTCAAATTGCAGATACTTGATATCAAGATTCAGATTCTGTCTATCCAGTGTAAAAGTTTTTTTGTACAGCTGTACAGGAGTGAATCTAGACTAGGTATTTATAATTTCATAAACTGACTTGCAACATTCTCAAGTCTAATCTTGCTTGCTCACATCAGAATGCTACTGCAAGAAATCTTCCTGCACTTATGGGATAGATTGATAGATACATACACACATATTTCACTTTCAAGGTCTTTCACAGATATTTTGTTTCCCTTCTTTATTCAATCTCTGGGTAGTCTAAGATCCCACTTCCCGTAACTTAACTTCTCTCTTTAAACAATAATGGTTTTTTTTCATCTGCTCCTCGAACTTACGGGACTCCCTCATAAACATCTTAAGAAATATTTTTCTGTTTGTCTTTATCATGATGTTTGCAAAACACCAGAAATGAAAGTGCTCATCAGACTTCGTTTATCATGATTTATTAATTTATCATGATTATCAATATTGTTATGTTTTTTATACTCTCACATTTTTTCCTAGCTCTGTGTAGTCTACTGCATTATATTCACATTTTTGCACTCTGTGGGAGGAATTATTTTTCCCCTAAACTGGACAGTTACTACAGCAAAGTAGTGCACTAGTAAGGATGACTTTGGTGATTACTGTGGTGACAGTAACACACATTTTTCATTCACCTTTTCAATTTACCTAGTATCTTTTCAAATGCTTTAATATTTGTTCATTGTTACACAGAAAATAACGTGCTTTATTCTGCACAGCCACTATCTCCTGCTTTATCTCTATCATTTTCACTGAATAAAATGGATTTTAGATTCTTTTCTCCAGATGCAATGTTCATGTTTTTAAATCTGAAATTTTTTCTTTAACCATGCTTATGCTTCTAATCTCCCCAAATCCTTTTGTATGATCTCTATCCTTGCTCATTTGTATAGCTTCCCTCATTTAAACATAATCTGCAAATTCATTGACTTTTTGTGTAATCCCTTTTCCAGGACTCCATTAACGAAGACAGCAAACAGGACCAGGTCTAAAACTAATATAGTGATACATGAACAAGCACTTTCTGTTATTCACTTCGCTATCTCTGTGTTTAAATGATGCAGATGTTTGTATATACAGTGCAATAATGCAGCTTACCTGGATTCTTAAGAAAAGGGGACAAGCATAACTTGGTAGATAGGTCACCACTTGCTTATACATTTGCTCCAAGTCTAATGATGCATTGTGCTTTAAAATAAGAGAAGCCATTCCTGCTTTTCCTTCATGATCTGCATGAAAGGAAATGAGATTAAGATTTTGTAACATGAATAAAGTTGACATTGTAGTGATAAACCTTACAAAAATACCATAGTGCATTAACAAACAGTCATATATCATATTCTGAGTTTCAGTAAATTTGCAAGATCTCATTCATATTTTATTTGGTATTACATGTACTTGGAGATCACTCAAGTGATCAATTTAGCAATAATGCTGTAAATGAGTATGGTGGGTAAGACTAAATGAAGTCCTATGCTCGATATAGTCGATAAATGTGGATAAATATCAACAACATTCCTTTCTTGAAAACAAGAGTGAAGAGCCTCTTTCCTGGAGTAGCCAATTATGTCTTCATTTCTGTTTTAGTCTCTTTCTCTTGCCAGTATCTTCTCTCAAAATTGTGGATCTGAATTAACAGAGACAGCAATTAAATGTTCTTACTGTTTTGTCTGGAAAAGAGAGCACTGTGGGTCTTTGGGAAAGAACAAAATGGGTAAAAGGTAAAAGCACTGAACTTCAGCTATCAAAAGTAACTACACTTTAACCATCAGCTAGTAGTAACAGCAGAGATGTTTTGCCAACCTTATCTTTGTTTCAGTTTATCTTTCTGCTAATACTACAAAATCTGTAGGGAATTTGATCTGTTTATCCTTAAGTGCAATTATCAAGACAGTCAGATAAAGTGAATAGGTAAAGAGGTTAAGTGTTGTATAGGAAATTAGCATCTCATACTTCTTAATCTGATTATTAGACAATCTTCTATGATGTTTCCTGTTTAAAATACAGGTAAGTGACACTTTTTCTCATTTTAAACTCCTTTTTCATTTTGTAGTGGGTTTATCCTTGTCTGCAACCAAACATCCAGCTAGCTTTGTGCTCAATACCTTCTGCCATGGGATGGGAAGTGAAGGAAAACAAGGCTCAAGTGTTCAGGTAATGGCAGTTTCATAGGGAAAGCAAAAGACATACAAGTACAAGCAAAGCAAAACCAGGACATCATTCAGTATTTCCCATCATCAGGTAGATGTCCAGCTGCTTCCTGCAGGGCAGGGCCTCACTTGGAGCATGCAGCGTTTTTTTTGGGGAGACAAGTACCACAACCACAAACCTCTCATCCGCTGTTTTTCCTCCAGCTTTAAAAACTAAGCATGGGCTATCATACAGTACAGAATATCGCCTTGGTCAGTTTCAGACCACTGTACCATCTACATCTGCTCCCAGGTTCTTGCTGTCCCCAGAACCCTCATGCATGGAGAAGGCCTTGGTTCTGTGCAAGCTCTGGTCAGTGATAGCTAAGCACTGTTAAGCTATCAACACTGTTTTAGCCACCAGTGCAAAGCAAGGCACCGAACAGTCTCCTATATGTAAACTTATTTTTATCCCAGTGAGAGCAAGCACATATTTTTTAAAAAAGATTTAGCATGAATGAGAATCAAGCCCATACAATCTCATTAGAAATTAAAAAAAAAAACTATTAAAAATAAACTAATGTATTTTCTTCCTTCCAAATTTATTTTTCCCTTTGCATTCTTTTTCACTTTCTTCTTGGTTTTGTAACTTAACTGTTTATAGTTATTTTATGGGGCTTAGTGAAATAAGACAGAAAAATGTCTTCACATATTTTCCTTTAGAGTTACTTCAGAATTACCTTGTTGACATTTTATTTTGATATGAATGTCTAGATTTTACACAGATGTGAATTTAATAAATCTTTATATTTTAATATTTTAATTTAGGTTATGTAGCTATCACAAATGCATGCATGGCAGATTTTCCAAAATACTCATTGCATACAGATAAAAGAATGCATGATTCACTGGCTCATTCACAATTGGGTTGTATTTTCATTATCTGTAACTACATTTTAGCTGGGTATTAAACAGATGACTCAATCAAACATGATTCATATATTTAAAACATTAAATAGAAAGGGTTAAAAATGAACGTGGGAGAAGGAAAATGTATAACTCAAGCTTTTACCTGGCACAGACACACCATACACATTTGCTTCTTGAATGAAGTCCAGCATTACAATGACATCAGAAACTTCTGTAGTGGCAACGTTCTCCCCTTTCCATCTAAAATGCGTGAAAAAATAATTTAACCCCGTGACACCTGCCCTTTTAAAAAAACTTTAGTGGAAACTCCATTCATTTCAGACTAAGACTATCTCACATTTTTTCACACTTTTCACATTGGAATTTGATCGCTAGAAGACAATATTGCAATTTAAACCTTACTGGGTATTGTAACACTGTAAGGGCAAATGAAGATCAATACAATTGTTTCCAAGCTTTTTACATCTATTTAAATATATCAAATGTGACTAATCTCTGCTATTTGATACATTTTCCTCCACATCAGTATCCGACTTCCTTGCTCATAGCAAATCCATCACTAGTTAGATGTTTATTGAAAAGCATGTTCAAAGAGCTGGAACTTCTACAAGCTATTCTGGAAATTCACCATTCAACTCCACAGGATTATTACTCATGGAGCACTTGTGACAAAATTAAGCCTGCATCATCCACTTCAGAATCATTATAAACTACATCACAATAGCAATAAATTGAATACTTCCAGTTGAAAACAAGTATAACCACATTATTCTATTCTATATATCTTTAATGAAGAAATACAAAAAGAAACAATAACTGTACCTGAAGGTATCTCCAATCCTGTCCCAAAAATATAGAAAATTGTCATGGTCTTGAACCATTAGATCTCCAGTATTAAAATAAAGATCTCCCTTCTTAAATACCTCACAGAGTAATTTCTTTTCTGTGTGTCTTTTACTGCCAGCATAACCAAAGAAGGGGTTCTTGGCATTGACTTTGGAAATCAGAAGACCAGCCTCACCTATACAGAGAAGATAAAAGAATATGAACCTAAAATATCATTGGACGTTTCTGTACCTGACATTAATATTATTTGCAATATTGTCCACGCAAATTCACAGTCACTTATTTCTTCTTGGTGACTCACCAGTTTTCTCCCAGAATGGTCATCTATCAATTGTAAGCTCACTAGTAATTTATTATGCTCTGAAAGGGCACAATTCAAGTTAATATTGAATTGACTCCCTACATTACTAAATTTCCATTATGAGTGTCAGCTTTATCAGCTTCCTAATGTAAAACTAGTGTTAAACTAGTCAAAAGTAGGTGCTCAGCCCAGGCACTTTGTCCCTATTTAGACTCCTTTCAGAAGTTCTAAGAACACTGAAATTACCTCAGCTGGTTGGAGTCTGGTGTTAATAACACTGAGCTTGGCTTCATCCCTGTGGGGACCATTCACTGAAAGAGTTTGACTTGATCCCTGTGGGTCCCTTCCAACTCAGAATATTCTGTGACTTCTTAAGAACATTCATTAATGTGATATAGCATCATCAATATACTTTTTGGTGTAAAATATAAAATTTTAATACATTTTTTCTTCCTCAAAATGTAGGGAGAGTAGGGGAAAGGATCATCCTCTTATGCATGTAGAGTAGCAGGGTGTTAGTTCGCAGAATATGGAATAATAGCATGAAATAAACTTTTTGGGACCAAGTTCTGAACAATACAGCTTAAGACTTCCAATGCTCTACAACAGAGACATGCATTATAAATATGAAAATGTATCAAAATGATTCCAAAGGTGTGCACAATTTTTAATTTAAGACTCCTTGAAAAAGAGCTGTGTCTTTTTCCCCATGAACTGGTAGTGTTTAAAGTATTTAGTTCACTGGTAATATCACTGCAGCCATAATGCTCTGAAGAAATCAGACATGGGTAAGACAAAGATTATAGACAGAGATAATACTTTTCATTAGACTGAGTGGTGTAGTTGGAAAAAAATTAGACCAAGTGTCTAATTAGAGCATGTGCTCCCTTCACAGGTCAGTCTGGCATCCATAGAGATAAATTCCTATAAAATTCCAGCTTTTGGGGACATATCACCTTCAAAGTGCCCACATTTGATTTCCAACTGCTAGAGAATCTCATAACTCCTTTGAAAAATCCATTTCAGCTCCCTATTAAAGTTGTCTGCCTGACCTTTAATATGAGGTTTTTCTTGCTTCAGTTTCAGCTTTTACCTTCCCACAGTTCAGTATATACTCCAGTATCTGATAACACTTTGAAAAAATGCATAACCGTGATTTTTGATAAATATCTTTAGGACAGCTAAAATCATCAATTTGGGGATTTTGGGTTTTTTGTTTGGTTTTTTTTGTTTGTTTGTTTGTTTTGTTTTTTTAATTATTAAGCTGAATCACATCACTTAGTTAGAAACACTTAATCTCTCATCAAAAAGCATTTGCTCTAATCCACCAGTCCTTCCTGTAGATCTCTTAGGCAACCATTTCCTTATGTTAACCTCCTTTAAAAAACACAGATGTATAAAGATAATATCATAGGATTACTTTTGAACACTAATCTCCTGTGAATATATCCAAGGATCTCCTGAGTGCTTTTGATACCCGAACTGGTATGTTTAATGCTGTTTTATCTGACATCAAAAATCTGCTTTTTTTCAGAGCAAAGAGTAATAGTTAATTTAGTAAACTGCAGTAACACAATAGCAATGTTCCTTAAAACAACTCTCGGAAGTATTTTTATTAAAATCAATAGGCTGCAATATCCTATTAAAATAAATACTTACCTTTCTTAACTTTTTCACACCAACCATGCTTATTTCTAATTGGTTCATCTTTTTGGAAATCATACTTGATTAAATCAAATGGGAAAAAAAGCTAAAAAAGGGAAGAAATCATCTGTTACTCATCTACACAGTGACATCTGGTGGCAGCAAATATGCATAAGGAAACCTGTATTCCACTCTTGCTCATCTAAAAGGAGAATGCTGTTGCATTTAAAACTGAAAATACTCTGTATGTAAATCTATGCTATTTCCTGGAGGTAAGCAACATCAAAACAGTTTTGTAAATGAAGACATAGAACTGTCTTTTTGTTAATTTTCTTACAAGTAAGTTATGGGATACACACCATCAGTGAAAGAGCAATGTGAGTCAGCATAATAGAAACATTATTTCTAGTATTTAAGCGACATTTACTGGTGGTGGCTGATATGACATGTTCTTGGGGTCTTCTGGCACGAATAACAGCTAGCAAAGGAAAGGCCTCACACAGGAAAATCTGCTTCCTGTTGGGCTTTACTGTTGCTTAACTAGCCTCAGTTCTTCCCTCTTGTTTTCTCAGGCTGCTGTATGGTGGTGGGAAGTGAGCACCAGCAGAAGGGTAAATCCTTCCAGGGCTCCAAGCAAACTGAAGGAGAAGAAAAGATACTCCTATCTAAACTAGCAACTGCAAAACTTTCTTTTCCCTTCATCTTCTTTTTTTTTTGTTTTTTTCTTGAATATACGGCATTTTACTATTATTTTGCTTCATCTTTCTGCTGTGATATGAATCCAAACTGGACCCTTAAGAGACACGGCCTGACACTATTTGGACAACTGTGTTTGCAGTGGTCCAAACTGTCTCTTTATTATTCTAAAGAGACAATTTGCCTGGCTTGGGATTCCGTGTTGCCTTCTCAAAAAGAAATGTATCAGCAATCTTTAACAACTAGTGAAATCAAGGAAATTATCTTCTCCTGAGAATTCTTGGCAATAAGGGAACAATTTTATAAAACATGAATATACACCTGCACTCTTCACAATAAAGAAATGCAATATAACTTAATGAGGGTTACATGAAAGTGACTGAGGTAAAGGGTAGGATGTTAAAACATAAACTTTTCTGCCACTGACTTAGATGAAGAGTTGCATCTTTATCCAAATTTGAAATATTTGTTGTAAATATATCAAATATTTTTTTCTCAAGGAAATCTGAATAAAGAGCAACATGAATACCACAATTTCAGTCTCATAGACAAAACTGGTTCTTTGAGTCCTTTCAATGTTCAGCACTGTGTTTTTCTTCTACCCTAAGTCTGAAATAAAAAGATATTTTTGATAGTTGATTAAAGGAAAAAGATCATATCTTGCAAAATAAAATAATGATTTAGAATGGAACATTATTTTAATTAAGTGAAGGGTAATTACTTTTGTTAAACTCAGATTAAACCATTTACTAAAGTCAAGAATTTGAGAGACAAAAAGTTTGCCTCAATTAGAAAATAATTGATTATTCTTGAGGAACAGAATGGGAGTGGGTCCCTTTTTTGCTGTCTACATTTAAATGCTACTCTTTTTCACTTTCTTTCTTTTTACACTGATATTACCTTATTACTCTAATAAGTTTCATATGACCAAATGCAATGAGTAATATAAATAACAAAAATGAAATGGTATTAAATTAAATGTTATTCTCTTTTTGTGTCTGTTTAGAATAGCTTAAAATAATGCACCATATAGAGTAGTATTTTTAAAAGATACAGTTTTTGAGCTGAAAGAATGATTATTTTAAGCTGTTATAAGCACTCAGAAACTGTACTTCACCAAGATCATCTAAAAACTGTTGAGACTATTATTATATATAACTGTGCTATGTTGCATACATCTTTTTATGCCTGCCAATCCAGAGTATTAACAAGGTGTATTCCAATTAGGCTTTTGAAATAATAATCATGAAAATATATAATTAAAACGAAATACCACATCTTGTATTAAATATGCTATACAAAGTCTGTGCAAACAGCTGTACCTGCACAAAAGACTTTTCCAAGCTAAATAATTTTCTAAGCAGCTTGCTTTTCATATTAAATACTAGAAAATGAAAGCTCCACAGCAAAGTATTTAGTATGGACACAGACAAACATTTGGTTCACCTCATTATTTAAACTCTAATGGGACGAGGACATGAGCTGTTGAAGCATTATCGTATTATTTTCACAGAGTACTGCACGCAACATTCATCATTTTAACATTCTACTCTCTGAAGCATGACATAAATGTAGCAAACAAAAAGCATAATTTAGGGAGCTCAAACAAAGTTCTTTAATGTGCAACATTGTTAACTACCATACTGCCTAGATGTTATCTAGTAACAGTTTCCTTCACCTTTTTTTTTAAATTGACTGGAAATACGTGAATTTCAATATTGTTTTGAAAGCAGTTTTGATATTCCTAAAGTTTCAACTTACAAGGAATGCTCAAAGAACCTTTATCAGAAAATAGAGAGCAGAAGCTTTTTATTAGTGGTTTCAGAGATGAAGTATTTTTGAATTCTCTTGTAAAATACTGGTTTCTAAAACAAAGCATTACATGTACTAGATTTAGTTTCAAACATCTTTAAAAACTGAAATATAAGAAAAAAATTTGGAGCATAGTGCCATCACATCTTTATATAAGAGACAGTTTTAAAAATATACTTGAAATGCATTATTTATGCTGTAAAGAGCAGATGCATAGGTCCTCCATACAACTTTGTTAGCCAAAGTAAACAAAACCAAGAAACAAATCGTTTAAGCTATGTTTGATATCGACTAATCATGACATGTAAGAATACAATACCTTAGAAAACACTTGTATTATAGCTCAAAATTAATCGAAAGAGAAAAAACAACATTAATTTTCATTGGCCAATGAACTTAGGAGCTTTCATTGCTTGGATTTACACATCAGTATTCTTTCTTCGAACCTAGTCTTCTTCTAGGATCTTAAAATTTACTTTAAACTAACTTTGTTTATTATTAAACTAAAAAATTTGTTTTCTGCCACAAGTTCTACAACTGCATGAAGAAGTGCATAATACTAATTCTGAATGGCTATGTGAAAGCCGTATTATATATTTAAATTATTTAAGATTTGTTATAAGATCTAAACGTTTGTCAGCTCAAAGCTGATTTTTATCTATACAGTTTTGCATAAGAGATTTGAATTCCTGTGATAGTTTCAGTATCTTTGCTTAAAATAATGAAAAATTACATTTACAAATAAAGTTTGGGTTTGGTTTTTTTTGTTGGTTTTTTTTTACATAATGCTTTTCAGGTGAATGTGCCACGAGTTATTTTTAGCCCTTCTTGTAAGCCTCCTTAGATATCAATAATCCCAAGCTCCCTCGTTGTCTGCCATCACTCAGAATTTATTTCAGTATTCAGAAAGCGATTTATATATATTTGGTAGACACAACTGAGGGTCTTCAAAATTTTTCCCCATATCACATTTATATAAATACACACATAATGTATGTCATATATAACATAACTGATTATTAACGTTAGCTAGATATATATATATGCCAGATGTAAACATTAAACTGTAATTTATTATATTACTGTGTTAATCAAGACACTGCATTTTTTATAAAACATTTTAAGTCTTACCAGCTTAAAAGATATTCAGAGGCTTCTACTTTTCTGTTCATTGACTCTATGTAAACACCTTTATTTAAAGATTTATTCATATTCTATAGGGAGGCTTTCAAGCACATGAACCAATCCCTCTTATATAAAGAACACAGTGTGAAAAGAAACAAGAGCCCTGCTTTTAGTTAACACATATTAAATACAATGACTTCTGCCAACTGCTGTAACATTCATCTGTTTCTTTCTATTACCTTATGTCTTCCAATATTTTTATGAAAATAAATGTGTTCTGTAGAAGCTTAGTATTTACCACAAGCATTTATCCCCAGCCCTTAGCAGTTACTGGCAGAAAAGTTACTTTGCTCATTCTGAGAGCTCAGTTTGTCTATTAAAGCTGTAATTTTTATCTACATTTCACCTTCACAAACTGTGCCACTGTCACTACCTACAACAGAAGGCATTCCTACTTTTCTCCTTCCCCCCCACAAAAAATGTTACACTTTGAAAGTTTCTGCTATTGTTCCCTCTATACTCTCAATACCTGTATCTATAGGGATTTGTACTGCATTTACTGTCTTGCCAGCTTTGCAATTATGTAGGAAAAGAGCAAGTTTCTTCCTTCTCCTTTAGTGTATCACACATATGAACACACAAACCTCTTTTTTCTGCTTTCTCGGTTCTCTTTCTTTCCCAGTTAATGAAATAGATGTTTAGAAAATCCCTATGAAGAGTGTTAGAGGGTATCTTATGTTGTCTTGCATGTCAAGAGGATGTTTCAAAAGCTGTTGTAGCAGGTCTTTGAAGAAACAACAAATGCTAGGAATTGGGTGGCTGGGCCTTGTCTGTGCCATTGTCTGCTTTGCAGCAGGATTTTATTTCCAACCTCAGGTCTTCCACAAGTCAACAAATCAGAAATAATGCTGCTCTCCTTTACATAACATTAGTTGTCTAGTAGATGTCATTTAGACTGAAGTAAAACAAACAACAGCTACACTTCAGAAGGCATTGTTTAGTAATCTGCAAGCGGCAAAATTTATTAAAAAAACCCCAGAACAAATGCCTAAAATAAGTAAAAATGAACTTATTTATGGCATGTAAAATATGTACTTAGTGTCACAAGCAAAATCCCGACACTATTTGATTAAAAATACAGGTGATTAAATAAATATGCAGGTAGTTTCAAGTTTAATCTTTATCTGCTGTAGACTTTACATGGATTTCCAAAAGGTTAATGACTTATGACAAAATTCTGCCAAAAGTTCTGCAATACTGAAAACTAAGTTTATTCAAGTTTGGAACACATGCAAAATCTTATAAGACTAGAAGGCATCTGGCTTAGAAAAGTCAGAAACAAAAACTAACATCAGCTGTAAGGTTCCTGGTTCAGCTACTACTCTAAATTCCAGATCTCTGATCTCCTGTAGCAGTTCTGGACCCTTCTGGAGATACTCAACAGTATCAGATGGACACTGCCTGCTACAGAGCATCAGACGTGTAGGGCAGGGAATCAGTGAAGTCATCTGCTTAAATTCCTGAGTGCTCAGTGGTTTCTGAGCAACACACTAGGCTCTTGTGGTTTTCTGAGTGGTTCCAGAATCCTCACTGCAGACCGAGTTCCTGTATGAGAAGTGAAGAATTCCTCTGGCCCCAGACTGTAAAGCAGTCTATGTAGCGATTGTACTGTGGTGAAGGAGTATGGAGGTTGAGGACCCTGGAACATATGCTGCCTGGAACCCTATTTACATGGCATCAGAAGATACCTCAGTTGTATTTCTAAACAATGGTTTTACATCACTCACTAAAAAGTTTTGTCAGGATAATTTGCTATCAATTCTCCTAAGGAAAACAAATGTTATTTAACTTAACAGGACTTATATATAGGTATAGGTATCGCTCAATTTAAAATACCAGGCAATGCATGAGGTACCATTTATTTCAAGAAGAGTAAAAACTGGCAGAAACAACAGCATAATGATAAATGTGTCTCCTTGCAAAAAGGCTAGACATCTTTCATATTATTAGCTAAAGCTTGGGACACATGTTACTTTGGGACTTTCAAATCACTTAAAAGATTGTCCTTACAGGATCAAAAACAAAAGGTCTATCTGTGAATTTCAAGGAGAAAGAAATTCTTCATTTACTCAGAAGGATGGAAGAAAGTTATAATGTATAATATAAATAACATATAGTCCTCCTCCCCAAGATATATGACTGCCATTTTCAAAGCTGATGAAATACAGAATGGGATTTTTTTCTAGTTTCAGTAACCTAGAACACAGCAAACACCTACAGTAGACTAGAGATAAAGGGGTATAGCATTTTAAAATTATTAATCTTGCCAGGTATTCTCTGTCATAATAACTCAACAGTGATTATATATATATTGTGTTATCTTTAACATTTCTGAATCCTGATATAGGCTAGATGTAGTTTGAGTTAATTATGTTTATTTGCACCTATTCAATGTGTATCTGTCAATATGCTACTGTATGTATATCTATATGCTACTGTATGTATTATAATACCTTAATTATTATTAATTCTCATTGATGTTAAATATTTACAAGCAATATGCAATATAAACATACTATACAAACACATTTCTAACTATAATTTGTAGAACAGTACATCAGAATAGAAAATTCGTAGCCTTATTTCAGAGATGAGGAGTTCTTAGGTATTAAAATTAATCCAACTTTTTCTTTTGTCCTCTAATGTAGTAGAGACCTGAAACTGTACTTGGCAACTGTCAGATTACTCAAACCTGTCAAAAGAGAGCCAAAACCTTATTGACTCTTGTGAACTCTATGAAAAGTCTCAGCAGTGCTGCTGAGAGTCGAACTAGGCTGCGTGCCAAGATTTTACTGAGGGTCAATTAACTTGCAATAACCGAGTTAGAAAATTTGTCTTGGACTTACGACTGTACTCAAACTAAGAAACACAATTTTTCAGTACTATTACTAAGTAGAATGCAAAAAACCAGTCACCTTATAGAAGAAATTGGTGCGTCCAACAGATCCAACTTTTCCTGTGTGGTTCATGAAACAAATGTTTCCTTCAGTAGCACCATAGAACTCACAGATCTTAACAGCACCAAATCTGTCTAAAAATTCCCTCCATACATCATTTCTTACTCCATTTCCAACTGCTAGTCGGACTTTGTGATTTTTTTCTCCTTCCTTCTGTTAAAAAAAGAAAAAAACATTAACTTACAGTATACTGGCAACTGCATTTAATTGTTGCATATATTGCAGGGAAAACATACCTTCTTTGGAATACATCCAGTAAAAGACAAAAAGAAGAAAAAATAACACTCAAGAAAGCTGGCATAGCTGGTGGACAGCTGTAAAGTAGTAAGCTGCAATCTAAAACCTATTATCTTGTTGAACAAAGTAATTATTTCCTGAAAAATTACTACAATGATTTATATAAACACTTCCATATTTTAAAAGTTGTATTGTCTCAGTCTATTTCTCCCCAGAGGAATTAAAAAGTTGGGAAGAACAGAGAAAGATGGGAATTATTTCTGTCCCGGGATTAAAGTCAGAAGAGATGAATAGCTACTTTCTTCTTTCTTCAGAGTGATTATGAGGAAACAATCCGATTTCACATAGTTGTAAAATATGTTCCTTCCCACATACTGCATATGAGTCATCTTCTGTACTTTTTTCAATACTAAGACTTGGAAGGTTTTGTTCAATGTTACTGGAATACATTATTTCTTAGTGATCTTGAGTCTTCACTGTTGTCAGGTCCCATGTTTACCATAACGAACACAATAGTATGTATCCAGTTCAGTAAGATATTCTAGTTTTATTTATACATTCCCAAACATTGAGATTGCATGGACCACCATTAAAATACAATAATATTTTAAGCTGAAGTACCAGAAGGCAAAACATCTCTACTGTTTGGATTTGTTTTGGCTTATTTTAATTTCACCTAGTTTAAAATACAGCTCCCTTTTCAATCACTTCAAGTTGCAATACAGAATGCTCTAGAAGTGAGAGCTCAAAATAAACATACTTGTTTATCACATACCTTCAGAACTGCATAGCACTCTGCCACTGCAACTGTCTCTATATCCCTCCATTTACCTACATGCCTATGTATGCAAATACCTCTCTATATACAAATGCACACATCCGTACATATTCAATTCTTTCCACACATATATATATGTACACATTCACATACATATACTATAGACAACAGAGAGTCCCTATATCCGACTTTTCTCTTATGATTCTCCTCCCCCACCACCATAATCCAGTATAGATTAGTTATGTCTTTACAGTAAAAATCCATTTGAACACCTTTAGTCTAACATAAAATCACAGCAAATTATTTTTGTGAAGAGATCTGATCAGCTGCGTGAAACAGAAATCTTTGAAAAAATATGGCTATTAAAAACAGTAAGTCATCAATTGAATACAGAGACAGCAGTGTTCCTCAGAGGCTTGTCTGTTGGACAAATTAAATTTTTCATGAGGATGTGAATTCTTCCTCCTGTTAACAAAAAATTGCAAATACAGTGGAATTTTAAGCTCCTTTAAATCACAAAGACCACTATGTTTTTTTTTCTTCCCTCTTCAAAACCAGTAACTCACAGAAAGATAAAAACGTATTCATTCATCATTATAGTCTTCCTACTGCAAAATTCTCCTGCTGAAATGATTCATCAAGGAAAGCATCTATTTCACTTGATGCAGGTAAGTGTCAGCAGATTACAATCTGAGGCACTATCCCTCAAAGGCAATTTTACTGCAAAACTACATCACTCACCAGCTTCCCCTGGTCACTAACAACTCTGTTTTTACAAGAACAAAATTCTTCCTTTTTCCCTTCTATCTTTAGATGAAAGTAATTTCTAAACACATAAGCATATACTTCACTGAATTAATGCTAAATCATTATTAACAAGTGCTGCATTACACAGCACTATGAATCTGACATGGACATAGCCTGCAACGAAGTATCTAAAAATTGCCCGCAGACGTCATTTTTATAGTGGTTTGTTTTTTCAGCTTCAGACACAATAACACAATGCAACAGTGTAGGTTTCTACATGCTTGAAATAATAACCTCTGTTATACTGCATATTCAAATTAATTATATTGTCAATAAACAACAATAATATTCTTATTTTTTAAGTTAAAATATTTCAATGTTTCTTTGAACTAAATCAGGAAAGCTTTTAATGCTTTTTTTCCCTCAGAAAATTTTTCATAATCTTTAGAATATTCCTGTCAGCTGATCACAAAACTTTTCAAAGTGAGTTATTTTCTTTGCAATTTCAATGCTAAACTGATATGGACGTTGTCCATAGCCGAGCCGCAGTTATCTCTTGCTGATGCCACTGAATTCTTCAAATATTCTGCCTCTGCTAAGATACAAAAAACAGCTCAAGAGATACTTTCAAGGAAACTCTTTGTTCCACAATGAACAGAAGAGACAAACATATGCATATATACACACACAGTAATTAAGTGAGTCTTTCATCAGGCTAGGAACATTCAAAACCTCTAGAGATCAAGCTAATTAAAAGGCTTTGCTTCTACTACTTTTACTTTAAGGAAAAAAAAAAAGCATTTGTAGCTGTTTGCTGAAAAGACAGACTTCTTTCTAGTCTAGCTCATCATCTAGGATGAACTAGAAAACAGTTGTCTACATGGATTATGGTGTTTGGGTTTTTTTCCCAAAAGAGCAAATACCGTATCATTTAAAAGTGCAGTAATTTCAGTTCCTCACGTTATTTTGACTGGTTTATATTAATACAGCACAAAGTTGTTTCTCCGGTGGAAAATATGCAGAGTACTTCTGACAGATCATCATCCCATTTTGCTTGCAATGTTAACACCTATCATCAACATCAACAATACAATGTAAAGCCATCTCACTTTAGGAAGGAATGCTCTCACAGCACTCAGCCTTTTTGCAAAAATACAAAGACGGTGTACGATGTTATCAAGAACTGATTACAGAAAGCAGATTTCTTAAAAGGTAGAGTAGTAATCGACTTCTTCACAACTAAGGTAGATCGACTGTTAGATTGCATTGCTGCAACTACTGCATTTGTGATTTAGTTAGTTCCAACATAGTACTGCATAGAATACTGTAGGGAAGAACTCTTCACGGGATCTTGTATCAACAGACAGGTACAACTCTTCACTTTCTGATGAAGCCATTATAACTGTCATGCATTTAGCAGTCTTTCAACTGTAAGAATGAAAATTACATGTAATTTCATCTCCCAGCAGGTTTAATAATTATGAAGAAAATTATTAAAATTAGGGAAACTTCAAGCAGTGAGTTTTACTCACATTAGTTTCACATGCATGTAAATTAATATAGCAGTACTTTATCTATTTTTATATTTTTAATAATTCATATATGCCATTAGTTCATGTTAGCTTTATGTGTAACTGACTTTCAATGTAAAATGACCCATAGTAAATAAAACAGAGGTAGCCATTCTAATATCTCTTTTTAACATCAAACATCATCACATAGATTATTGTCCAGATCACTGCTGAAGTCCAGCTCTTAGGAGAGGCGTGTTGGTATCCACGGGCACTGTGGCTGAATAGTTATGCAGTAAATAAAATGCTGCAAGGAAGAGAAGGGAAGGAAAAGAGATAATTCAACCAAATTACAAAAACATGGTTGAGCAATGAATACTTAGGATGTCCTAACGGAAAAAGAAATAAAATAAATATGCAGAAACTTTTACTTTAAACTGACTAGACCAAATATGCTTTAAATTTCCACCATCTTCAGATGGCATTTCACCAACAAGCTTATCTCTGGAACAACAAATAAAATTGAAGGAGTAGGATGAATTCCAAGGAGTCTCCTAGTACATCTCCCTTCCAGCAGAAAAGCTGTTATCCCTGTGCAATTTCTTGACACCGATCAAGCTGTGGCATGTCAGCCAGTTGCACTGCAACAGTTGGTATGCAGCAATTGTGTGCATGGTATTCTTTGCCCATTGTAAAAACACTGTACCAAATTAACACCTCCTATACTAAAAGCTATATTTCCTCACAAGTATCTTATTTACAAAGGACACAGTGCCTTCCTCTGGTCACTTACCTACAAATAAGTTCAAATCAGTTCAAATTCCATGTCCTCTGATAATTAAATTATTACCTGTGGCTTTGAATTTACTAATAGCTCTCCACAGATAACTAGGACAAGAGATTTTAGAATAACAGAACGTTGTAACATCTTTTCAAGGTTTCTAAAACTGTCTGTTTATTTTCCTGCACTGTGATTTTATTTTCTTAATTCAGAGTGATTCTGAAATAAAATGGGGGTTCCGTTTACATCCACTTATTTCTAACAGTAAAGGTGAAGCACTTTTTCAATACCTTTTCATTGATATCAATGCATTAATAAGCAAGAACAGTTCTTACCGTACACCTGGATTTTTTTCCATTGATTCTGCCAAGATCTTTGAACTGTGTACCAAACATCTGCACCCATCATAAATCAGTTTGACACACTATGTTCTCCATCTTGCGTGCTTGTTTCTTTTGTATATTAATTAATTGACAAGTCAAGACCTGCCTTACTACATCACATACCACCTGCCTGGGATTTTTCATCCGGCAGTCTTTTCTCCTTAAGTGTTCTCAATAAACTACTTGGACTATCTACGTGATTAAGCTGTTGGAAAATGCCTCTTAAGGAGCTATCAACAGTCTACCAACTGGTACAGGAAGGATTCATGACTGCAGTTACATAAAAATGTGCTGAGCAGCCGCTTTAAACAAACACAAGAAAACAAGTTCTTTTATTATTTCTGCATAAGGAAAATACAAATGGAGAGAAACAAAGATAATTCAAAAAAGGAGGCATGAATTGTTCACTGTATCATGGTCTTGATGAAACTGAAAGCAATCTGAAGTCCTGAGAATGCAAATATCTGTTAAATATAAAATATGGTAAGACAGATGACACAGGATTTGTATTCAAGTATTTCATTCAAGGTATATATGTAACAACACATTCACCAGTTCCTCTATTGATACATTAGCCCAAAAAAGGGGGATCAGGTAGTTTATTAGACTATAAGATGAGAGATTTCCTACTATTATAGATATAATACATTTTTCAAGATGCACATCCACATTCATTATTTAGTAATGCCTAATTATAAACTGCAACTAGATTTTTAGAGGAAAACACATAACGAAATTTAAAAATACAAATAAAAGAAAACAGGAAGGGTGTGAAGAACACATAAGAAACATAAGAAATGACAGGAAAAGTAGGAAAAGGGCACATCTTTCTAGTTCAGAAACTCGTTGCTTGCTATTTAATATAGCTTGCCCTCACTCCATTTTTAATAATCAATCTCCTGACAATCTATTAGAATTACATTCTGAAAGAAGTTGTCTTCGTTTAGCTTTTCTATTAGGAAACATTTTATTTAGTAGTACTGCCATCTCCTCATAAAATATCTACCAACGGAAAAAAGTCACTTTTGTCTGTATTCCACCCAGTAATACGAAGTAGATATTTGTATTTTTGGTGACCATCCCAGGAGCGCACTAGTCAAAACATACCACACAAAACTTTTTAAAGGTCAGTTCAGAGAATTAAAGTGTGTACAGATTATTTCTTGTGATGCATATTATACACAGTGTTCTATGAGCAATATGAAGCTTCCCTTTGTGAAAGCATGATTGTGATTTTTAATATAAGCACATTTTCTGCATTACTCCACTGGTTTAACCTGAAAGATGAGTCTAGGAAAAACTGAAAGCTGGAAGGAGAGAGATTGGTCAAGTTGTATGACCTCTTAAGTCATGATCCACCGTGCTAGAACCAGTAGTTGACATTGCAACTAGCCTTCAGTGCTGTTTTGGATATGAAAACTAATGCTTCCTCAGACATTACTAAAGACCTTTTCCACTAAGAACAACTGAAAACCTTTACCATTATTAGTGGGGAGAATGAGAAAACAGACACAGGATCATCACCAAGAGAGGTATGCCAGTTTATATAAGTATCAGAAGGCAGTAAGAAAAACAGGTGTTATAATTGGTTTTAAAGTCACTTTTCAAAAATAACACTCTTGTTGTAGTTGTGGCAGTTGAAAGCAAAATGTTTGCTGTGACAGTGTTTTTTATAAGGTTAAATGATAGCGTATAGACAGAAAAAAAAACAAGCTTCCAAATCTCATGGCCTTTTCTTTTCAGATGTGCTGGATATGTTCTTAGTCTAAAAGTTCTATTTTCTCGAACGGTATATACGAAAAGTATTCAATTTTATTGGAGGCACTGTTGATATTGCAGTAAATCAGAAACACCTTGGATTAAGAATGTCTGCTTATGACACATGCAAATAGTTTCAGATTTTTTGTTTAAGGATAAGTCACTGGAAGAATAAATTGTAAAATTTCCCCTGTAAATGAAATTTTAATGACATGTAGAGATTCTCAGGAGCCTTCCCATGGAAGGTACAGATGTTGATTGTCTGTAACTGTGTCACATTACTGGTTAAGGGTATTCAATAAAATATTTATGCCAAAAACCTGCAAGGGGCTTGACAATTTCCACTCCACATTTTAAGGATATTAAAGAACAATTTCCAGTACTGAACATAAACTGAGCTAAACTTGAGGGAAATAAAATGTGATTACAAGTAAAACCTACATTGTAGAAAAGTACCTGCTGAGTAATTTCTCCTTGCTTATGTGACCATTAAATTCCCTTCACTGGTTCTCTGTGACAAAATGCTATCCAACTACATAAACCCCATCCTTACACCCCTTTCCCTAACACTTGAGTTAACTGCAGGGAAATAAATATTCATGCTGTTTCCTTATGCCAATAGCAATGAATTCCTTGTTTTCTCCTTCTAAACTACTATTGTTCTAACACAGAAGAGTTTTAACATAATAAATCCCTAATCATCTTCTCTGAAGTAATTTCTGAGAGCTTAATCCCATCCAAAGAAGCCTTGGCCAAAGTGTATCTAGTAGAAAGACTGTCTTGTCTCAGCTTAACAAAACAAAGTCTGAAAGCTGATAAGCATGGTCTTATACACTTAGGTAACCCCAAGGAAACAAGAAATGTTACCCGTGCCAGAGGATAACACTGTCTCAATACCAAGAGGACATAAAACAGGACATATATCAAATGAGACATTATAAGCAATGATACAATTATTTGTGACACAGACATTGAATAGAAGCAGAAGTGAACTCTGGTTTTAACAGAGAGCTTACCTATTTCATGCAAGGTATCATAAATCATACAAATACTGTCATTCTGCATCACAGCTTATGAAAGCAGAAAACAGGACATAATGTCAACCAGCAAGACCAATTTATCAAATTTCTGAATATTCTTCTTCACTGGAGTAGTCATGCTAATATCTTAGAGATGGATCCATTTTGTAGCTACTGATGGCTATTAGCCATCAATGCTGGTCACTGTATTTTCACTAATCAAAATGCTGCAGAAAAAGGTGCTCGGAATAGAGCAGGCATGAGGATTACTCACTTGGAAACCTAGAAAAATCTATGAATGTCACATAATGTCAGATTTTTTTGTACTTGTACCTAAGGAAAAAAGACAACTTCCTTTTCTAACAAATGTTCTTTCCAGACAACAGATTACTAAACCAAACTGGATGCAGAATAACCTCAGAAAAAAAATCTGCTGCAAGAGACTTCAAGAGCTGTTGCAGATGTGAGTGGGAGGAAGAACAATCAAACAAGATAAAACCAATAAGGAAAGCTCAGCCAAGAGCCTATATGCTACCAGAGAGACTTGCTCAAAATTCAGTTAAGAATTTATGAAATACAAGGGCCCAGTGTGGACTCCAGCTGTAGGGAGTATACCATATATTTTGAGTTTAGTGCTAAAGAAACAAATTAAGAAAATCAGGTAATTGCTATGGATTCAGTCTGGGTTGATTAAAAGGGCTTTGTAGCACTCTAATCTCACTAATGCTGCTCACATAACATCCTGACAGAACTTTAAAAATTCCCATATCTTTCTCATGCTACTAGCATATATAGTACTTCTACATTAACAAAACTTAAATAGAAAATCCGATTTAGGAAATTATTTTACTTACTTGAAAACTAAGAGCAAATTGCATAAGACATTTTAAAACCTTCCACTTATTTGTGTGAACATGTTTCTCTTCCAGTTTAAACATGACAGATACTTAATATTTTTCTTCAGGTACCTAGCTGTCAAACTGATTTGTTTTATGATTATAGTTTTCTTCAGAAGGCTTAGCAAGCAAGCAAAAAAAGAACAAAAAAAAACCGTTTAGCTCATAGAAAAAAGAATTCAGATACGCCAGCTCCTAGAAAGTATGCACACAAATTAACAAACAGAATAATTATACAGTTAATGAATAGCTAATGATTATATAACCACTGCATGCAGTACATAAATAGTTACGAATAGTATAAATTATTTTATTTACACAATTTAAAATTGCTTTCACTTCATGGTGGCTTGGTAAGGACTTAAAAATGTAAGAGTTTGTTTCAGAAATTAAGTATATTACTGTATAATTTGTGCTTTAAGATAAAAAGGGCTGGGAAAAGAAGCCATGCTCTCCCCATTCAGTAAGAGAACAGAAAAGGGGAACAACTAATATCTCAACTGCAAACATGGCAAAAGTTGTGAAGTTTTGGAGAGAAGGGAAATGACTTTGTTATTTTTTTCGTCATTGTAGGCTAACTTGATTTCCACAATTTAGAAAAACTATGCTTCCCCAATATCTTGGTTTTTCATATGATCTATAACTTGATTTTTTGTTATCCAGTACACCAGTGCTCTTCACTGGGCCATCATCCATGCTCCCTTAATTCAAGAATTTCTACCTTACTGAGGCACACATGGATAGTGCAGTAGGATCCATGACCCACAACTACATTACTTAAATGTACTTTAGAAAATTTTCCTAAGTGAAGTGCATCCAATGACCTTGTCCATTCTTTGGTCAGTAACTCGAGATATCAGTGTGAATTCTGCTGGAAAATGAGACTGATTTGCATTCTCTTATTTTAGAATACTGCTTAAAGATGATGCTAATAATTTTCAGATAAAATATTTTGAGTTACTGGTACCATTTCCTAAGAGACAAGTCATTTTCATAAAATTCACTGAAAAGGAAATAAACCACTGATTATTTTTTGAAATAACAAAATGAAATTATGGTAGTGGCAAAGGGAGTTTTTCAAAGAGATAACAGTTGCATTGCATCCAACTTCTGTACATTTTCACAAAATCCTTTCTGTTCTCCTAAATATTTGTTGTCTAGAATAGTTTTATCATTGGAAAAAAAGGCAAATGTTTCACCTTGAACAAAAAGCTGCTAATCTAGATGAAGCCCCTTCCAAGTTTAAAAATACAATTTAGATGGCCTCAGAATATGCACATTCCACAAAACAAAACAGTGCTAAAACATGGCATACAAAATGTGAGACCTCTGACACACTCAGACGCCAAGAAACAAAGTTCTAAAAGTTCAGAAAAGGCATTGAACAGTAATCCTGGTTTTTTGAACTAACCTTGCAAAATTCCATTAAATAGTACTTTTTCACCAAATGATACTGAATCAGATTTTAGTCTCAAAATCATTCCTTATAATACTTTTAGTATATCTTCATGATTCAAGCCATTATTTTTATTACACATCTGCATATCACCAAATAGTTGCAGAACCTCACATAAAAGGAAGGGCAGAAGGACATGCCTAATACAGTTTAATTTCCCTTTCAGCATACCCACATGAAGAACAATAAATGCACTGACAGACAAGCAGGCATCACTTCGATTCCACCTACCACTGGCTGATTGCAAAGGTAACGGCAGAGTTCTCCAATGTACTGGATGACAGTCACGTTGTACCTTCTGCAGTCACTCCAGAACTGACTAGCTGAGAACTTCTTTTTTAACACACAGGTTGCACCTTCATGGAAACAGTAAGGAAAATTAAATTAAGCAACTGCTTTGTGGGGCAGCTTAGCTGTAAAACAAAACATCTGAGGAGCTAAGATAGCCTCACTCAGAGAACTATTTGGTATTTAAGCTGTTTGAAGAGATGTTAGTAGACAAAAAAGAGAGAGGAAATCAGCCTCCTGGCTGAGACAGTAATGCAATAGATCAGAGCTTAAAAACAAGTCTGCTTCTCACAACACTGTTGGTGTTGTAACATATTTTAAGAGTTTAGCCTGAACTCTTGTGTTCAAGCTTTTAACTGAAAATATCCAGAAGAGTCAGGCTGATTAGTAAATCATTTGAGTGTCTCTGAAGCCTTAGTTCTCAATAAAGCATTCATCAATGCAGATTTAGACAGAATTAACCCATAATACAATGATCTTTCCCTTGCTCTGACTTGTCCTTGATGCATAAGGAAACTGAAATTACTTGCCAAGGAATTCCAAATAAATATTTTATAAAAGAGTCTTTACGAACACCTACATTGTCTCAGTAATACATGTGATTTATTGCCAGTGTCAAAACAGTACACAATTTGAATTGATAAAAATTCATATGGAATTTAAAAATATGTGTAAAAGCTGAGTGTTAGTACATTCTGTTGTAGTCAATGTATATGTCAGTATTTTAAGCTTACCAAATAGATTTTATTTCTATTCTACTGTACAATGCTTAGTCTGTACATATACTAATGCACCATACACACTACCAAAATACTGCTTATGTCTTTAATTTCCTTTTTTGCCTAAATATAAAGAAGTTAATATATTTGTAACACAAATTGCAATAACTAATTCTTCTCCCCAAACAGAGCTTGTAGAAATCCTTTGTTAGTGCAAAACATCCCCCCTCCCCAAAATACACAGCTATTCCAAAAAAGACTACTCACTGAATTTGAGCAAAGCATTAGCTTCCCTAGGGGTAATGAACCTAAGCATGTTTCATACATTTTTATAATAATTAATTCTCTATTAACAACAAAAGCAAACAAGTCTTACCCAGTTCAATGCATCCACCAATGCCAAGAAGAGAAGCTGCACTGTGATAAAGAGGCAGAGTAATATAAATGATGTCTTCTGAAGTAGCACCAAAAGCCCACAATCCAGCAGCTCCTTTAAGAATCTGTAAATGACTAATGACTGCTGCCTTTGGAAGACCTGTAATAAAAATCAAAATAATGCATTAAAGCACTTCTTAAAGAGAATCTATGTATAAAGCCTCTAAAATCATAAAAGAGTCAATTCTTTCTTCTGTAAAGAAAAAATTCCATCTTTTTAGATGGCCATAAATAGTCAATTGGATGTTTAATACAATATTGCATGTTTCTGAACACATAAAGATTAGCTAGTTTGAAACCTCACCTCTTTGCTACTTAGTTTGATGTCACTTCCATTCCAGTAAGAAGAAACATGAAGAAACTCACTGGTTTGCCTACTAGCAAATAACATACAGCAAAAATGGACAAAAAATTTACTCTATATATGGACTTCTTTTAACATAAAGATCTTGTTAAGGCAAGATTTATAGTGACCGTAAGGTAAATAAGAAAGGTATGGTATCTACATGGAGTAGATCACACAACAGGTGCTTATCTAAGAATCATACATCTATTAGTTTTAGAACTCTAAAAGTTTATGAAGTATTAAAAAAAAGAAAAAAAGGAAAAAAAATCATTGAAAAGACCACACCAGTTAGGTTCTTCTGCATGAGTTTCTTCAAGTTCAGCAAAGCATTTCTCTTTGGCAACACGCAGACTCAGAGGCAAGGGCTTCTTAGGCCACTACCCTGGTACTAATTAATCTGAGTAGGAGATGCGATCTTGCATAATGTATGTGCTCTCAAACACACACACAGATTTCAGTCTGAGTCAGGCTGATGATGAACAGTGAGAACTGTTCAATTCTTAAAAAATTGCAATGTTCATAAAGTTTTCTTACCTATTCTAGCACAGCTATTGCTCATTTGAAGACTTAGCTAGAGCTGGAAGTATAATCTGTGGAGAGTCTAGCTACACCTTAAGACTACTCCACTTTTCCACACTAAAGAGAAAACCGAATATGCTTAGGCTGCCAATAAATTGCTTATAGCACAAGTTTCCTACAATCTTGAGCTTTTACTTCTGCCTTTACAGATTGTGCAAAATACGCATTTCTTTTAACTAAGATTATTAGTCATTGGTGTATCAAAACATGTGAAAATGTTCAGTTATTCAGAATTAGTTATTCCATACTCTTCAGAATAAACAAACCTTATGGTTCTAGTTACATAGTACATAATAGAAATGCAATGTAAATTAATGTATTACATACAAAGTTTCCAAAAGATTTTAAATTCTACATAACTGAAACTTGAGACTTCACACAGATAATCTGATTCTAATTGTAAGAACAAAATCAACCCACTTGGACAATTCTGTAATATTTTTTAGGTAATTTTAACTCCCAACTCTTAACAAGTAAGCTTAGACATATTTCTATTAGTAGCATTGCAAATGAAACCTCATGTCTTGACAATATTTATAACTTCCTAACTTTTTTATTGGAGACGGATGTTCTTATTTCCTAATTTTTCCTGAGAACCTGAAGCAAATAAATTGAATTATTATTTGTATGAAGGAACAAAGCCTCAAACCATATATGCATTTTTAATCTTCATGTGGCTAAAACTGTTGTGTTCAACTGAATGAGAATGCCAATCCACTCATCTTAAAAACACAATGCTGCCTTTCATGTCAGTGATCAGGTTTTTTTAAGTCTTAGCTTCTTAGCTGGTGGAGCACAATTCAGACATCTGTTTCTAAACTAAAAGGCTAGTAACTTAATCCTATTTTCTGTCTCTACAGTGACCTCCATAAAACATGACTTGATGAAAGAACAACAAATGACTATTTGCATGATTCAAGATTATTTTTTAAAGTTCTAGGTAAAATCTTAGTTTAGCTAGGCAGTGTTATGTGGTCACAAAATACTATCTATTATGATTGTAAACCGACCAAAAAAGCAATGTTTTGTAAACAACTTAGCTGTGAATTAATAAGAGGTAAAGCCTCTCATAGTATTTGTACAATGTGGCAGGAAAAAATAAAGAAGAGAAACCCATAAACCACTGAATAGAAACACTTACTTAAAAGAAACATGGGTGTTTTTCTATAATAATGCTTCTAGATAGGAAACATGACATTTTGCTATTGAGATACTAGAGTTTCAGAAAAATCAAATTCCTAGATGAAAGCTGAAGAAAAATACAGACTTTTTAGCAGATCTGTACCTGTTGTTCCCGAAGTAAATATGTATAAAACAGCTGACTTGAGGTTCTTGGCAGTGCATCGATTAACTGGAACAGGGTCTTCAGATGCAACTTCTATTTTGTCTAAAAGGGTATGCACACCTGGAAACCTGGAATCCTTGGCCATTATCCAAACACTAACATCTTTTTGAAGTTTAGGAAGTATTTCTTCCAATGTCCCAAGCAAATCTTAAAAATCAACATGAAATAACGTTACTTCCATTATGTCTTCACAAAACAAGAGAATAAAGCATTTTGTCTCTTAAAATTTTTCTTATAATAGAAAGGAAAGTCACCTATGCAATGCATATAGATTCAATAAAATAACAATGAACTAGAACGAAAATCTACTGAAAACACTGCTAAAAATTCTACTGATCCCTCACAGACAAATGGTCAACCAGCTTTCAAGGCAAACTTGTGAGTCTTGATTACTTGTTCCTATTGCCCATGTGATTTTAGGTAACCCTTAGTCATCGTTAAGACCAGAAGGAAAGGTGGTTGAGTTTCAACTTCAAATAAATCTTGAAGAAATCCATGCAAGGCAGATATATACGTACAGTATATATACACATATATACAGTATATATATACAGATATATACAGTACAGGTTTCTTCAGATGCCCTCAAAAGCAATCTCCCATTGAGAACTTTTTTTTTTCAAAAGCACAGAAGTGACTAATTTTAAAAGAAACAGCAATTTAACTAGGGTTTATTCTGTTGGCTTATCAGAAAAGAAAAAATGAGAGAAGTTCCTAGAGTAAATAAAAAAGAAAATATATAGAGATGTCAATCCTTAAATAATCCATTTGGTAGTTATATTTTGAAACATTTTTACAACATCATTTTCTCAGAAGACTGCACAGTCATTAAAGTACTAATCCAGGAAAAATATCAAGAACAGAAACAATACTGCTTTCAATAAAACCCACTTACACCTAAGTGCTTTGATACATCTTACTCTAAGTAATTAATCTTACAAATATTCCTATGGGTATCAATTTATTTTATTATCTCGGTTTTCATAAATGAATAAACAAAGTTGATGTGACTCATCTAGAATCTCACAAAGAGCCAGCATTTGAAATCCTGATGTCAATTCCAAACTCACTTCACAAATATTAAATATGCACACCATATGCATAAATTTTATGCCAAAACAACTGAAGATTTTTAATCTTTCAGAAAGCTGCATTTCTAATGACAGACTGATGTAGTTATTTTAATTAATAACAAATAAATCTATATTGCTATTATGGATATACAGCCTACTATTATCAACTAAGCATGTTTTACTAACCTAAAGCCTACAGAGTACAAATTTTATATATTTTATGAGCATTTAGCAAATAGATCTGACGTAGTGTAACATTAAAAATTTTGTGTCCTAACTTCCTAGTAGGGCAGAATGATTTCAGGAATGAATTACCCAAATAATTTTAAAAATCTGAAAGATGGACAGCATCCTGTTTAAATCACTGGAATACAGTCCCCTTATAGACAGCAACAGAGTGAAAAAATTTAAATAAGAAATAATTTTAAGAAGAGTAGTATTAACTGCAGGAAACCTGATGCCACAAATGTCAAGGTTCCTTGGCATATTAATTATGTCTTGCTGTTGTATTATAGAATTAGGGTATATTCTTGAGCAATAAACAGAAAAATATAACTGTACTATTTCTAATACAGATTAATAAACCAAGTGTGATGGAATAACTACGTACATATCTTTTTATATTGATTTTTGTCTTCCTATTACACATATATGTCTCTCAAATATACTAAGGATAGCTTGTGTAATTAGACTGAGAACCTAACAAAAGAAACAGAGGTGTTGGACATAGCTGGAGTTCTATTTCTGTTTTCAAAAGTAGTAAGAAAACACAGCATTCTCTGCCACTCTTTATTCACCCACAGGTTCCATCTACAATGCAAGTCTCTTAAAAAGAAGAGGACTTGCCTCTTCTTTTTTTTTTTTCTTTTTCCCCCTTTTCATGCATCAAAGGAAGAAAGATGGCAACTATGAATTTTAACCCTGCAGATGCATTCATTTAAGATTCAAGAATAACATAAGGACACGTTTCCCTTCTAGTAGATTGAAATATATTTACCCAAAATAGTTAAGATTAATCATCATATTGAACATACATAGTAATTATTTTTCTCCCAATGGCTCTGGAGTTTTTACTACTATTGAACTATTACTATTGAAATGATTACACAGCATAGTTTTTCTTTGTGCTCAGGAATCTAGTACTTGCAACAATGCATGAACACTTGCAATTAAAAGTTTCCATGAAAGAAACTTCTCAGTAGATAGTAGAGAACAGCAGAAACAATAAATGATTTCCTGAATAAAAAAAAGGTTAAACAAGTTAAAACAGCTGTATTCAAAGCGCCAGAAACTGAAAGTTACTTCTGGAACACACATGCGATGGGGTGTTTGGAGATGACTCTCAGTTGTAGTAACATATTTCCAAATAATAATTTGAATGATGGTCAACTAACATTTGTTCCCCAAACAGAAAACTTCCATGCTAGACATTGTGTAGGGCTGTCTAGTCTTTACATATCATCTTTTCCACCTGACAGGAAGACACAGCCCTCTTGGAAGAGCTATAATTTGTATATTTCTAGAGCTACCTTGTATGTGCACTTCATATAGAAAAACAATTGCAGTAAAGCAACTCAGCTATTTAAACTTGGGAGTTTCACTCAAGTACTTGTTGACTTTTTACACTAATTTTGGGTTACTTGTTTTGGGAGAAATGTCTCCTCATGCTAAATTTGGCAAGTTCCACCTGCATTGTTTACATTGCTTGTATACAAATATTCACCATTTGCTAATTATTTGGCTCCTACTGGGAAAAAATAGCTGGAATTTATCAGGATGGATATGTTTTTCCACTTTTGTTTGCTTTTCTTCTCCTTTACTTTTAAAGCATTACTCAACAAAAGTTTGTGAAACTGTTACTTTATATTCACATTAACACATACACTAATGTCAGTTACATCTTTTGAGAAAGCAAGGAAAATATGTTTTGAACTACTGTCCTAGGCCTCTAGCTGCACAAAGGTTTTTTTATGTTATTTTCTAGCAGAGAGATCATGCAGGCTGTTGGCAAGGACACAGTTCCATGCTGATGAAAGGAATACATTAGATTATGAGATCAGTTTGTACTGAACAGAAAGTTACTCAGAACGAAAACTCCAAGAAATGGTTCTTACATAACTTTGATGTGTACCCTGGCTGATATGCTTAGGAAGTTGTAACAAGTCCAAACTCTTCCCAACACTGTCTGCCCCCAGAAAATAATTGTGACTTATACTTGATCCCCCAAGTGACTCAGCACGGCTTCTCACAAAGTAGTAATAGAAAAGTCAGCTGTGGCTCAGGACAAGTGCTGGTATCCTGAGGCGCCACTGAAGGCAGTAAGGTAATAAAATATAAATCACCTTGACCAGAGTCAGCTCTTTTTTTCACTCAAAGACCATCTGGGACAGGACACAAACTAGAGTAAAAGCAAGTGATCAAAGCGATATGGTGTTCAACAGAGCAGGTGTCTTCCACAGGTTTTCAATGGTCCCCTTGTAATAAACGTTTAGGTCTAAATAGCTTTTTATTTCAAATAGATAGAATCCATTTTGATAGAATCCATTCTTTTTTCATTCAGTGACTAAGATGACAGATGAGACTTCTACTTCTATGTAATTTACAAATACCAAAAAATACTTTTCTTACTCTTTTTCTCTAGGATGTAGGCATGCTTCTGTCTAGCTCAGAATACACTCAGCAGCAGCAAGCACTGCCAGTGCCTCAAGAGTAAAGAATGCTGCCCAGAAAAATGCAGTACAGATGGGAGACGTACCTCTGTACAGAACTGCAAAATCACAAGTTGGCTGCGAATAGCAGGGGCCTCTGGAGGTCACCTTAGTCCGATCTCCCTGCTCAAGCAGAGCCACGTAGAGCAGGCTGCCCACACGTGTCCAGGCAGCATGTACATTCCCTTAATAGCCTTTGTTATCAGGACTGATGTAAATCAATCTCATGGAGTTTAGAGAGCAATCCTTTAACAGGTGAATCCTTCCTTGCTTCAGAAGTCATGATGGCAGCCGGCGATGTCCTGCTCTGGGCTGAACTCTTCCCAGCAGGAACAGACTAGAGATGCCCTGGCACATAAATTCCATTTGTGCATTTCTGGTGGGTCAATAAACTGTATGTATTGTTTAGTAGTATTGCTGTTACACTGCTATAGATACAATGACACAACAGATGCTATGTAATCCCTTCTTCAAGCAAGACTTCAATCAATAGAAATATTCCCCAAAATGGACATAGCGCCTTAAAGATGTCTTCATTTTAAGCTCTGCCTTACCTCCTCTGTTGAACCAGCAGCTTTTAAACAACTAAGGGTGGCCTAGTCTGGTAACAAATATAGTAAGAATTAACACCTTTTGAAAGAGAAGAGCGGACAGTTTCTTTCTCTTTTACAAGTTCCTCATTGACTCACAAGTTAGTTAACTACGTTTTATTACAGTTTGAAACTGTAGCTTTTGAATCTCTTTCAAGAAACATTCCCCAAAATGGGAGTGGTGGGAGAAAATGTGTGTGAGAAGGTTAAGTAACAAATTAAAGCAAGAACTAAATACTCTGGGAACATAGCTGACAAATGAGAGTAGTTAAAGTAAAAAAAAACTCTCTCTCTGACACAAAGGCAAATGGAATTACTGGAAAGGAACAGAAAGACTAAATATTGGCAAATAACAGAATCTGTACTTGCCTTTTAACCCGGGCCTGGATGAAAAGACAAAACATTTACTTGATTGCACTAAATGAATTAAAAGAGCATCAGTGTCATAGGAAAAAAAAAATCAGACTTCTAGAGATGGCCATTTCATATAAGAAACCAACAAGAGGAAGAAACCTTGAAGTTTTTATACTATATCTAGGGTTTAAGAATAAAATATTTAGCTGTTGAATTCATAGAATACATTAAGGCAAAATCAAACCCACAAGCTTAAATACTCCTGAAACACTCTGAACTAAAGTTATAAAAAGCAATCTAAGTAAGAGAGAATTGTCAGATCAGAAGAAAGACTGATTCCAAGTGCTGAAGCAGAGACAAGATAATACTAATTGGATGGGGTTACCAAACTGCAATGCCTGAAAAATATGCAGGCACACAACAAAACTGAAGAGCAAAAAAGAACCATGAGAGTGATTTTAGAGAGGCACTATGAAAAATGGAACAAGGTATGGCAGAAAATGCAACCATAAATAGTATCAAGCCTAAATGTATGGAGGTATCACATTTGGAAAATGAGGCACAAAAAAGCTTCAAGATGCAATCATCTCACACAAAGGGAAGCTACATCATTCTGAGCAAGGAAGATTTAGCCATAAACAATCATCAATGGGAATTGTTTCAGACAGCAGCTGAAGGTGGAAGATATGCTTCAGCATAACTGAAACCTTAATATTAACTAGATATACAGTAAGATATAACAATAGAGCCTGTATATAGGTTCCTGTTCTAATGTGCTATTACAGACAAATATTTCAAGAGCAAATTTGGTTTTGCTGAGCGCAGAAAGTCCAATTGTTAAGAGCAATCCTGTTCTGCTGTGCTGCAGTCTATGAATAAGACCAAAAGCCATCCAAAACACTAGATATAATCTAACTTTTTCAAGAAATATAATTGCTATGCTAACCTGCTTTTGTGGAGGATGAAAAACCTACATATTTTTTAAAAGAATTTCACTATGCAGAAATAATGCCATTACATACTCTTGTCTGATTTAAAAAAACAGTCTTAATTGCCAGACATTATGCCTGTCTATGGCAATGACAGATATCAGACCACAGGCTGATTGGTTTTATTGTAAATACTTTGAAAAACAAAATATATCATATTCAAACTATCCACACTTCTGTGAAAATAGTGCCACAAGGAAAACGAACAACTCATGTCCACTGAGGAGGAAGAATCCCTTGATACTAACACTGGATGAAAAGATGTTTAATAGACCTCTAAGAATTATGTAGCTGACTGTGTAACCCCAGCGTTAAACATTGCTCTGCAATTGTTATAAACATTAAGGAGGAATTATTATCTATAATAATTAGGTACAATATGTTTCTTTCAAGAGTGGTATGATTTGGGCCTCACAGTCACTGGTCCGTGTATAAACTTTCAGCTGCTAAATCTGGACTCTTTTGGAGAGGCTCCTGTATGATGTGGTCAATAGCTAAGGACCTAGCAACTTTTAACTTCTTCCACAGCTTTAAAAAAAAAAAAAAAAAAAAAAAAAGAGCCTCACTGAGAAGGCTCATGGGACTGACAGACTTACAGCAGAGACTAAAAGCCAGAAAGCCAGTAATAAAGTAAGAAGTCCAAAATGTAAAATAACAGCTCAAAAACTAATTTTTTGTTATTTCTGTTGTACCAGCTGTCTGCACACAGCTCTTCCCTTGTAAGCAGAGGCAGAATCCCAGAAGAACCTATTTCAACACAGTTGCTCTTACTATCAGCTGTTGGTAGCAAATGAAGAGTTCAGAAACACAGTTCCTGGCCCTGCTCTGCAAATGCTTTTTTCATCCATTAGTTACCTTTAATTTAAATAAAAACTTCTCTCAGATACAAGCTTTGATCAAAAGTTTCTCCATGGCCACAGTCAATGAGCAGGAAGTTCCTGAACACTAATTCACTTCCTAAAATGATTCACTCAAAAGTACATATTCATAAAAATGAGCTAAACAAGATATTTTTTTTAATTAAGTAAGAAGGCAAAATGAAAAGCTGCCAGTTCAGAAGCCTTGTTATCATATATTTGGATTATATTTAAATTGGCTTTTGTTTCATTGGCTTGTTTTAATTACCAAACATCTTAAACCAGCAAACCATATAGAATTAGAATTACAAGATTTATAGTTTAAAAATGTGCAAGGGAAAAATCTTAAATGCATTTTTGAAAACACAATGTTGTAGCAGTAGAGAAGAGATGGAAGAAAATTGTATAATTTAGGTGTCCTGGGTGTAAACCCCCACAACTTGTGTAACAGCAGCAAAGCAAGAAGGTGTGCAATAAAAAAAAGGCAAAGAAGAGTTGAAACAATAATTTTAGAGAGGCGGGACAACATTACTATGCAATATTTTGATATATTTTCTTCCAATTAAGTAGCTTCTGTGCAGTCTTTGAGCCTTGCAAGTTCACTTTCAATTGATCATAAATGTTATGGCAAGTTTATGTCGTGGATCTGTCTTCAGTTTTTACATCTATCTAATTAAGTCAAATTTGAACATGTAATACCCAGGATGCCTACCAGATTTTAAATTCTTTTGAAGCATTTAATAAAAATGTAATACTCCAGAAAGTCGTACCACACACAGTACCATCGCTATTCAAACACAGCAATTTCTTCTACAGTCAAACAGCAACAGTTAGTTTGTTATTATGAATCAACCTCCTATACTCCCAAAACTTTATTCTTGGAAAACTGTCGTACCTCTGCAAACAGTTGAACAACAGAGGTTGTACAGTCCAAGCTTAGACCTTCCAGTTTTGCAGTGTGTTTGATCAGTAGAAAGATGGGAAGATAGTACAAGAGAATAAAGTACATTATTTAAATTATATATATATATAAATTAAGTATAAATATAAATTAATAAATAAATATATGTTTATATTATAAATTAAATATAAATTAATAAATAAAAGATTAATTTTGACTATTTGAGAAGTAATGGAAAAGTATTCTTAATAGGTCATTTTAATGCTTTTAGAAACACTTTAAGCTTCTACTGATGCAATTAAGCACTTGGAACAGACTGTACTTAGATGTTGAAAACTCTCCTACAATATGTAATTTTTAGGAAAAGGTTAAATGGTTGCTAACAAAGCATGGATATAATTGATTCTGCCTGAGAGGGTCCAGCCCTGCGTTTCCTTCACATCTGTAAATCAGGTTCCAATAAACAATCTGGAGGGCCAGATATGTGTAAGGATGTGAATTAAAAGCTTTGGATGCAAGAACGAGGAGTATACCCTACCTGCTCCCACAACCAGTATCTTGGGCTCACAGCTACTGACACAGTGCAGGAGAGATCTTAAGCGGACATTGAAGTTGAGGAACGCCACCACACAGCCCAACTTGGCCAGTCCGAACCACACGTGTATGAAGTCTGGCTCGTTCCCCATCAGCAAGGCCACCGTGTCTCCCGTCTTCAGAGCCTCGTGCTGCAGGAAGACCTGTGCTATCCTGTTACTCCTCTGGTCCACATCCCTGTAGGTGTGAACGGTCCCTTCGTAGATGAGGAACGGTTTGTGGGGCTGCTTCTCCGCCAGCGTCACGAACTTGTCCAGGACGGTGACAACCCTTCCGTGCAGCCGGTACATCTCCATCCTCAGCCCATAGGTCAACACTTTGAGCAGGTATCCCAGGTCTGCCCAGAAGTAGGGGAAGAGGAGCTTCTGGATGAAGTGCAAGGAAAGAATCCCGACAGCAGCTCCCGGTACCCAGGCGGGCGGCACTGGGAGCGGGTAAAGGTCCTCCCAGCCACGCATCTCCCCGCAGCCGCGCCGCCGGCCACACGGCCGGGCGGGGCGCGGAGGCGAAGGCCGGCACGGGCTGAGGCTCTGCCCGCCCTCTCCTCCTCCACAGCGGGACGTCCGGGCCAACACCGCTCAGGAGCTAGGGAGACAGGGAGCTCCGACGGCGCCCGCCCCGGCACGGCACGGCACGGCACGGCCGGAGCCCCCGCCCGCCTCAGCCTCGCCGCACCTGCGGGACGGCGCGGCGGGAGCGGGGCGGGAGCGGGGCGGGAGTGCCTGCGCGGCCCGCGCACGGCTGAGGCCGGACACCTTCTCCCCCCTCGGCCCCGGCACTCACGGACAGCGCCCGGCTCCTGCTGCTGCTGCTGCTGCTCCCTGAGCCGGTTGCATAAGGCGCGATGTCCCTCCCGCTCACCCCCGCCCGGCGGCCGCAGCCCGGGGTTGGCTGCCGGCGAAGGCGGCGGCGGCGGCCGAGCGCAGGAAGCCTCGCCCCGGGCCGGGGCGGTGGCTCGGAGCTGCAGGCGCGGTGCCGCGGAGGGCGGGGGCGGGGGCAGGTGGCTCCCGCCGCCGGGCCAGCCCCGCCCCCGGCCCCAAAGGAGCGGAGGAGTGCAGACACCTGAAGAGCCGAGTTGTATGCCCGACTCTTTCTACTACTGTTTTCTTCTGTTTTACCACTAAGGTCGAGGCTTGATTAGATTAAGAATGTACAGACACAGGTGTGTGTCCTGGGGTGACTAGAGGGAACCCACTCAGAAGTTTCCTACCAAATTTTGCCCTAAACCAGGACAGTCTGTCATACGGACTCTGACTGGACATGCATTGAAAACCAATTCAAGCAAATCAAATAGTGCAAAACTAGATTATGAGTAGATTTCACGCCTCTTTAAAGGCGAACCCGTCAGTAGGCTGGCAGGTTTTTATTGATACTGTAGTGTTCCTTACTTGAAAAGGGCAGTGGATGTGTATGTTCTGTGCTAACTAGGTGTACATTTACAGGAAGAAAGAAGTATTGAGGTTTTCATCACTTCTTCCAGAAAGACATTCTTCGACAACACAGAGTTCTAGCTTACTTCTCTTAGATGGAGATAACTTAAGGAGACAGTATTTAAAATTTTTTCAAAGTAACTAAAAGGTAGATTAAATGCTGCATTAACCTGTGCTTAACATACAAAAACTCGCTGTAGTTATATGACTGACTGGAGTTTGGCTGTTGCTACAGAAATGTGCATAAGTAATGAATAAGGGGAAATGCCGTGACTTGTAAGGAAGATACATACTTATGTATTGATTTGAAGGAAGATAGAGGTTGGCAGATACTTTTGTTTGCAAAGACTGCTTTGAAGAAGGCAGAGAGAAAGCAGAAGGCACGGCAGGTCAGGTCAATGAAAAGCTCTGGGCACATCAGCTTAGATGAGAGTGAGAGGAAAAGCAATAGGTAATTGATAGAGCACAGAATGGGCTGTGGATAAGAGAAATATATTGTAAATATAATGTGCTCTGAGCTAAAAATCAGCCAGGCAACATTGCATTTACTAAAGTGACTAATGATTAGTATGTCACCACATGTCATGAGAACAGACAGGAAAAATTTTGTAGCTTAGATGTTCTTATCAGTGCTGCTAATCCCCAAGAACTGGAATGATGAGCGAGACCTTAGCATAAAGACTCTGGTATTCTGAAATATGAAACCTCAAAGCTAAATTGTACATTTGTGGTCTCTGAATTGTCCCTTTTCGTGTTAATTCTGCATAGAAATTATATTGATCCTCTCTACTCAGTATCCAAGGTTCTTGTAAATATGCACAATAACTTACTTCTTAATATCCTCCTGAAGAGAGACAGGACAATTCTCTAATGCATGAGTTATTTTCCAATATTTTTCTGGTCTGTTATAAAAATGGATAAGACGAGCCAAGAAATATCAATTGGCAATGGAAAAGTCACATAACTCAGGCGAAGCCATGCTGGAATTGGATTCAAACCCTGCTTATGCCAGAATTCCTTTGGGATATTGGACTAATCCCTTACAACATCTCCAAACAGGGTTAGTTACTCAAGCCACATGCCTAACTTTACACCTTAAGGCCCTCTTAGTCCCTTGGTATGATGGTTACACAATCAACTATAGATTAAGACTCAAGGATCTGCAGTTTCTATTCTATGCTAAGTGAAATGGTAGCTGGTCTAGCTCCTAAAGTTAGGAGGTAGGTAAGGAATTAGTTAAATTCACCTTCAATATTTTTGCTCTCTATAGCTTTGGTTCTTGAGCCCATGGAAATACATGTACATTTTTAAATTTTTTAAAAAGTAAACAGCATAGAATTTGAATGACTCAAATTAATTTTTTTCTTGTTAACAAGTTAATATCAGCAGTTAAGATACAATTATTTGCATGCATGGGTTGAGTGTAACATACAAACAGTTAAGAAAACATGAATGTCATATGCATTGAATAACTTGTTGGAAAAAATAGTTGTCTGGGAAAAAACGTATCTTATTATGAGGATAAAATTACTAATATAGCACGTACTTGCAAGTGGTACATCCATATTGTGAAGAAACCTTAATTAAGACTATTCCAAAGGTTAACTCAAAAAAACCTCTAGAAAGTTCTCATATTTTAAATGCAGTGATATTCATTTTAAAATAAATAAAACCCCAAAAGTATAGTGAAAAATTATCTGCTCATCAGGTTCTTGTTAAATGTGATAAGCTGGAATCTAATTTACTTTTGACACTATGTAGGACGTGTAAACTCGTACCACAGACAAACCATTGAGCCCTGAATTATTTAGTACGTTGTAATTATTCTGCTAAGTTTCATTTCAACAAAAACATTTTGATGCCTGAGAGTATGCTATGACCCAATAGTGAAATATAAAGGAGTTTAATTTTCTACTGGTGGAACTCGTGTGTGAGAGGTTTCTGGTTTGTTTTTTTTAATGTGGTTAGATAAAGTATTTCCCTGTACCAAAATCTCAATATTGCAGGAAAATATGCACTGATTACAGAAATGCTTCTGTAGTGTAAAAATCCTGTACTTTTGATGTTACCATTTTGACACACTGTGCATTTTAAGATCCAGATAACACATTATGGTGCTGTACATACATTTTATTAACTCTAAACCTGGCTAATATGCCTATGGGAATTTGCTTGGACTATTTTTTTGACATAAGTATCAATTTGGGGGACAGGAAGCTATTTAAAATAAGATTTTTTTTTGATGTATGGAGTTTCTGGGTCGCCTTGGAGTTAAATAATAGCATAAATTCTGAAGTGTCAGCTATTTTCTAATTACTTATTAAAGTAATTTTAAAGTAGTGACATTTTTTCATCTGAAATAAAAGTTTTTAAATTTACAACAGAAAGAGATTAAACAGAAATTCCTCCAAGAAAAAAAGTCAATGACTTAAAGATAGATTCTTGGCTTTTCAGAGTGTCAGAGTACTGTAATATGGAAGAGGAAGAAAACAGCACCATATTCTGAATACTGTCTTGCAGATTGTCCACCGACATTGAATTCTTCCTTTTTTGTATTTATAGTAAATAAATATATTTTAAAATATATATTTTATTTAAAAATATATATTCTATTTTAAAATATAGTTCAGAATATTAAATTAAAAATAAAAATACCTTGAAAATGCAGTTTCCAGATCTTCACATCTTGCTCTTCAATTCCATTCCCATTAAAGTAAAACAATAATGTCCAAGTAATTGTGTCTATTAATTTCCACAGGTTAGCTGTGAAGCATACATCTAGCAAAGTCTAAAATCTTAAATCTCAAATTGAACAATTAATAAGCAAACCAGAATTTGATGTCTAAGTGCCCAGTAAGCAAGTCATAATGCTGAAACAGTCACACAAAACTCATGACTAATGTCCCATGGAAATTTGGGAAGGAATGGTATAGTCATACTACAGTTATTACAGAGACCTCAGGAGGTAAAGTCTAAAGTTTTGTCGTGGCACAGACCAGACATTATGGAAGTTTTTCATTGTAGAAGAGCATTTAGGATCCAAACCCATAGGAAATGAAAATTAATTTTCAAAATATTTTGTAATGTTTGTTTATTCTGTAATAGTGTGAGGATATTAATTTGAAATACTTACATTACATAAGGTACCTTGTCTCAAGTCATTCACTACAGCATGTTGACACTACAGACTTGTGGCAACCTTTCAAAGATGTAAAGAAATATCTCTGGTAGATGAAATTTTATTAACAGAAAGCTTTATTATTAATATAATTAATCCTTTTTAAAACCCCCATATTTTATTTTTAAATTTGATTTAGCTTTGAATAGGTTCTACAGGTAACTTTGTCGTTTTTCTTGAATTCATGAAAATGTGTTTGTACTAGGAACCATACGCACTAGAACCTTTACTTTTACTAGAAGTAAAATTTAGCCACAAGCTTCCAAAGAAGCATACTGAAATACTCAAATTTTCTCACTCCTAAAACAACTTTGTGGACTGCTGATGGAATGAGTACACAACAGTGAGTCTTTTGGTCCTGAAAAGATAGAGTTGGGGTTCAGTCCCACTGTCACCCAGAAGTGATGTGAATTGAGCAAGCTACCAGTTTATACATTTGATATGAAATATACAGAACTATACAGAAGGATTTCACATTGTAGTTTGATAAGTCTCAAACCAGTGGTTTTGATTTTAGTCGTTTCTCAGCTCCTGCCTTGCTTATCAGGTATAAAACATGACACTGACCTGTCAAAGATGCGTGCTTTACATGGCTCTAAAGAATAGGTCATAATTCATACAGAAAGATCAAATAAGAGCCAGATGAAAAGTAGAATCTGAGTATAAATCCTTTATAAAGAATATTCTAGTGCTATCTCAGGTATAAGGTAAACAATAAGATTTGAAAGCAGGGAGAAACTCCAGACAGGACATGAACTGAAACAGAGAAGGAAACAGACTTCTCCTCAGTATGAAGTGCCATCATTTTCACATTCTTTAAGTAGATACTTTGTTGACCGCTAGTTTAACTTGACTCATGTTACAGGTGATTTGAAAATACCTTAACATTTTTTGAAAGTACATACACCTTACTCTTTTTTGTTGTTCTTAAAATTGTTCTAGACTAGTACTGCAGAGCATAGTATCCCAATTTGTTCTTCTTTTAATGTCAAATAACAAAAGCATTCTTTTATACAATATTAGCTGGCTTGGAATAGGATGACATAAGAGTCTAGAAGAAATCTTCCAGCGATTGTCAGGGAAATTTTCTGGCATGTTGGCCTGTGTCAAAACAGCATAGAGCAGATGAGACATGAAAATCCTGTGTGAAACTTCAACAATATGTAACTGTCTCTAAGAAATCATATTTGAGCTAGATGTCTACCGCATCCATTGTTTACTTCTGCTTTGTGGGTATGTACTAGGCTTTTAAACTTTAATTTAATACAATTTTTTTAAAATAAGCATCTCTCAGATCAAGGTGTTTTCAGTAAGTACCAGTTGGAAGTATTCAGTGTTTTCATTATCATGCTGAATTTCTAGGTGAAAGGGCTGCTGTACTCATCTTTCAAAGGATTAGAACAGGGTGTTTGCTTTCTGCGCCTTCAGGCACGCATAAGATAGTTTTCAACTTGCCTCTGCTTTCTGAGCTTTCATGTTTGCAACACAGTTTAACAGTATGCCAGGAAATATCTGCCCCTTATTTGTACCTTCATTGTTTTGTGCTTTGATTGCATTTGAAATTTTATCTGATGACCATGACAATAGTATTATCAATGTTAGCTGGTATAACAGTACATTCCTGTGACCTCTTCTTGCTACAAGTACTTTCCTGTAGTTGGTCTTCTATATGGAGCAACATTTTCAGAAATACTTTGCCATCTGGTATAATTGGGCTATATACTAAAATACTGACTTCTTTAAATTCAGTAGCAAAAGCTTCACTCATTTTCTTAGTTTTCTTCTCACATGTTCCTTCTCCGTGGTATGGGAATGAAGAGGGAAAATTACTCTCTTGAAAGCCCAAAAAGAAATTTACAACAGGAGAGGGAGAAAAGACTTCAAAGTACTTAAGAGTTACAGGTACTTGTACTTCTCTGCACATGTTTAAGCATTACTGAATCCTGAAACCACAGTCATTTTGTGGTGCAAGAGACTCATTCCTCAAGCATCTTCTAAGTAGATCCTGTTCAATGTGATGGTCAATCACAGTGATCTTGTATTAAGTTTGCTGGATAGAGTTGGTGTGTTGTTGTGCTAATAACACAGCTAATAACTGTTTGTGGCACATACAGACTTTGTTTGCTTGAAACAATGTTTGACATGTTCTTTATGCTTCCCTTTTTTCCCTTTCCTCCTTCACAAGGCAGCTTCCTTTGAAAGATGATGGAGAGAAAACCTATTCCTTTTCCTATTCCTGTGGCTCCGTTATACACAGTCAGAGTTACCAAGGAGCAATAGCAGAGGTACTCAGCAGCCTGAGGAACAAAACAGGTGCTGAGGATGCCCCTAACACAGGTAAAAGCACCCTCCCTGACCAGAGGGCACTCTGGTGCTCCTGAGCACACCGGGGTCTGGGGTACTTCAACAGAGGAGCTGCCAGCAGTCCCAGACAAGGCATGGTAATGGATCAGATCCAGGGTAGGAGATGAGCCAGAGGCTGGACTAGAGACAACGATACGACAGTGTCCATCCACAGGGCAGGATAGGAAAGGGTGGCAGCCCAGCCCTGAACTTAGACCCTTTGGAACCTTTGGGTGGAGGGGAGAACAACCCAAGTGATTGCTGGTCAGGGCCATTAGGGCAAATTTATGTCACTAGCTGTTACTTGAGTCTTGTAGGTTCTAAAAAGCTGGCAGAGCCTCATATCTTTAGCAGTTTTCTAAGAAGTATTTCTGAAAATAAAAACCTTTTATGTTAATTCAGATAACTTGTCATATGAACTGCAGATGAAATCTGTCATATTCAATAACCTTAACTGATAAACATCATGAGGCTAATGGGGAACAAATGCAGGAAAAAAGTTAATGAGGAACAAATAAGGTGACTAAATCACATACTTTAATATCATTAGCTTTACATTTATGTGATATAGTCTCTACTATGTGCAAAGGAAATATCTTTTGTGTGTCTCATTTTATGGTGTTTGTAAGATTTAAGCCATGAACATTTCAGACAAATTGGCCATTTTCTTAGTTTCTAACTGCCTGGGGTGTGTCTGTTTTATTAAGTGGTTATCTTAAAAGTGAGGAGGTAGGTATGTAGGTATCTTCAAATACTAGTCTGGTAACAAAAGAAAAAAGAACATGGTAACCACAAGGCAAGTATAGGCACTTTTAAAGTCAGCATTATGCGAGTAAATAACTATGCTTTTATTTCTGAAAGGGACTTTCTTGCCAAAAACTTCATCTGGATGAAGTTGAATAACTTCTTATATCTATATGAATGATCTTGTTGCAAAATTATTTCATGCCAAGAATACGAAATTGTGTTGAAAAATAAATTTTTAAGGATATGTTGTGTGCAGGGGCCATTTTTAAAATAAATGACTTGCTGAAGTCTAGATTAGTAGACTGCACTGTACACTAGTCCCTTAACCACCTAATAATTGACCTATTGGCTATTTGCAGTTTCATAGTCTTGTTTCAATGCAGCATGAGTGTTAGTGGTCAGTGAGATGTTAATAAATGTCAAGATAATCCCATTTTGTCTTCTCTGCACTAGAATACTGTTTGTTCAGGTATCACCGTGTCAACAGCATTGAAAATGACTTAAACATAAGGTAGTGAGCTCTACTTTCCACTGAAAGCAAAAGGAATTCTGGAAGATTTCTCAAAGTCAGCTGATCATGCAACGATGTACAAAAATGACCAGCCAAAATGGTCTTGCTGGAATAATTTGTTGTTAATGTCTTCCTACATTTCCATCTGTCTGCAAACCATGATAACTGAAAACTAACAGCCCAGGCAAATCACCTTACAAGTTGCTTTTGTAATTGCAACATTATGCCGAGACAGGAAAGTCTTTGCCTGACTAGCTTGTGTAATAATCAAAGCAGACAATTGCCCATCTGGAGCAAGAAAAAACACAAACTTCAGAAGACTTCCACTTTAGTGATGGTAGTGACTACAGCATTCTGCCTAGACAGCACAGGCTCAGGCATGGCAATAATTCTCTTCTATCATGCGTTCTTTTCTGTAAGTAGCTCTGTGAAGACCTCTCACCTGTTAAAACAGGTTAAAACAAGAGCTGGAGGGGGTTAATTTTTTTTTCTTTTTCTTTTTTTTCTTTTTCAGACATCTTCTGACAATGGCGGCAAGAAAGAATGAAGATAAACAAGGGAAAAGGTGCAGTAGGAAGGACAGAAAGGCCAATGATGCACTGCACATCCTGTCCCCTTTCCCGTGCCCTGTCGTTCAGCATTACATTGCTTTCCAAACGTTGGGTATAGGCTCTTTGCATTGTGAGAAATCAAGAAAGGGCAATGGTGGTTAGGAAACAAACAACATGTCATACTTACACCATAAGGCCTGAGAGTTATTCCAACTTTCATACTGACTATTTGTTTGCTTAAAATTAAAGTCTTTACTATGCCCACAAACTTCAGAAATAAGGTATTTGTTTGCATGACTTTTTCTTGAAAGTCTTTAGTGCCTTATTATTCATTTTGGGCTCTTGTCTTGCAATGTGAAAAAGGCTGTGTCTGGAAGTTCCTAAAAATCTTTTTCTAAAGTAGTTTTGAGTGTACTCACAATTCAGTTACTCCATCTTTGTTTGTCTTTCTTTAATAACAAAATTATTTCATTTGTGTGCTTTGTAAATACCATATTCATAAACTCGTGGTTAGTGAAGTATTTTGAAGAAGGTTTCCATAGTCATTTTTAGTAAAAAATTCCAGAATCATCTCCTTGAAGTTTCAAAACCAGAAAAATTACGTGTGAGGTATCTCTAAATATAATCGAGGTAAAGGATCAGCCATTTAACATGCTTGTCTATTAAGTGTTACACAATGAATAGTTTAGTTATTTTTAAACAGTTTTTCTACACTGAGCATATTTTTAACGTTTTGTCAGTTGAAATTGCTAAATACTGCTGCAGATGTAGAAGAGCCATTTGAGGTCTGGCAGAAGACAATATAGACTTATTGCTAAATAAAATTATTTTCCAGTTTCTCCTCCCAACAGGCAGATTCCAAATGTTAATTTACTGTCTCTAGTACTCAGAAGCAGAATAATCCACATATCATCATCCCTACCATGTTTCTCACAAACCCCACTGTGCAAGTATCTCTGTCTCTGAAAGCCCTTAACCTCTTTTTTTCTGAAAAATATCTCAGGCTTCAAGACAAACTATAAAATGATTTAGGGGTTTTGCAAGGGAAGCGGTACATGTGTTAAGATTATCTAACTCTATTAATTTTTATTGTGTTTTTGTCAATACCATATATTCAAAAATTTTGGCTCAATGCGTTGACACTCCTAGTTCATTGATATTGATGCTGATATTGATGCTGATATTGGCTGTTTCCCTCATTATTATTTTCTTGGTTTCCTGATTTTCTAATTCAGGTAAGTAGATCCATGCTATGATTTTCGCTTTCTTTTTCTCTATGTCCAGAGGTAAAAGCACTAAAGTTTTTTGATAAGGATTCCCTTTACTGTAATCTACATAAAATGCATATGTATTGTTCATATCTATGTGGCAAGGCAATATAGCTGTCCAACTAACAGGAAGTAAAAAACATATAGAAAATAAGATTCTACACAGAGCAAGAGTTCTATATAACCTGTTCTGTACAAGTAAATAATAATAGTTTTTGTCAATGTCAGAAGTTTTATACAGCTAATCCTTGCAATTCTGTTTACAATTTAAAGTCAGGACTGTAGGATATGTGCCTCAAAAAGGAAGAAGCAGCCTATGCTGGAGATTGTTTTAGAACATAATCTACATGTCTTCAGCACTTTTATTTCAAGAGCTACAACTGTCACCATATGCGGAAATGTGTGAACTCTAAGAAGCAGACAATATCTAAGTCAAAATCAGTATCTGTTATGAAATGGGCCCAAGACTTCATATGGCAATTGCTACTTTTATAATAGTGAAGAAAAAAATGAAAAAAACGCAATTAGTTATTTTGGAAAACTTTCTAAACTTGATGACAGTGTTGTTTTCAGAAAATATTTTGTGGGAATTTTTTAATTCCTATGTGGAGGATAAATGATTATGGCAATACCTGTGTGGTAAAAAAGTAATAGGAGCCATGTTGCTATCAGATTTCTGGTATTTAGAAGGCTATGAATAACTTTGTAAATACTTTTCTTTGCTCATTGCTCCACATTCCAGGGTGATCTAGTTTAAATATAACTGTGTAAGTAGTTATTTACAATACTGAATGCCAACATGATTTAATTAAAATACATTCTTTCAAGGCTTTTGAAAGAAGTCTTTGGTGAATTACATTGAATTTCATAAAATTCAAGTAAATACTCCAAGCAAAAATGAAATTCAAGGAAAAACAACAAAAAAGTTGTTAAAACAAACACTAAAGCAAGCCTTATCCAACACTGAACACACTTCAGTATTTAAAATGTCCCCATATTTTTAAATTTTTGAAGTGTTAAGTCCGCATACCAAGAAACATGAATCAGTTTAAAACTCACATTAATCTTTCTCTTTGAAGTGTTTCAAAATTTGTATGTAGATGTATCTGTAGGACCTCTAAGGACAATATAAATATGATTCTTGAATAAAGGGTTTAGTAAAGTAAAGGAATATCAAACACTTTACTTTGAAAGTTCTTTCTTTATGTCGCTTTGGGAGTAGCCCATCTTCAGCTAAGGGAAGATCCCTCATCTTAAAACTTTAAAATCTTTTATTTGTACTATTTCAGTATATTGAAGTACCAACAGGTCAGAATACTTGGACTGAAATTTGCTCACCCTTGTTCCTCTCTGTTGTGTGTGAAAGACATTAATATATTCAGAGCAGCTTCCTTTGACTGTCAAAGTTTAATCATGATGCGTGTGGTAAAATGTGCCTTTTTGGTACTCTTCAAAACAGCATATAATTTTTTTTTAACAAGATAAAAAGGAACCTTTTGGGTTTTTTCCTTCTCAATATAAATGCATTTTGCTGCTTCTAAGATACAATTTTTATTTAAAGCTTTTGAAACAACCTGCATTTGTGTTGCTTTAGACATAAAAGAACACATTCTGTGTAATATGCCAACAGTAACAGAATTCTCATTTGATTTCTGTAACTGTTTTAAAACTCTACTTGTAGAAAGCTTTGGAAGAAGTCAAACTTTTTTTGCATGTTTAAAAATGTTATAGTTAATCTAGTCCAAGCAAAGAAAACAGAACAACAATTGTTTTTAGACCTGAGGGAACACTGGCAATGCCATATAAAATTAGTGCCATATAAAATCATTAGAATGTTTTGAAATCTGCATACAGAATGAAGATTGGTACGCCATGCAACCTTCCAGTTGTCCCTGAACTTTTGTTAACATTAGCCTGTTTTCTGGCAGTTTGTTTATCTGCTTGAGGTTTGGAGCTCCTGCACTGCCTAATACCTCCACAGGGTAAAAATTTCTCAGGTGTTTGGGTGTGCAATGTTTTTAGGTGCCTGTGCTGTTCAGCTGTCAAGACTCCAGATATTCGTGGTTGGATATTAAGAAACTTCTACTTCAGTATCTTCTGGAGGAATAAGTGGGAGGGCAGGTTTTTATTTTAACGCCTTCCCTCCCTTATGTAATATTCTCTGAGTTTTTCTCCCAGAGAACATTTTGAATATTTAACTTGCTTTTCAATTCAAAAAAGAACAGGTTTATTCATAGGCAGTGATGGTTCATGTACAAGGGAAAGTAGAGAAATGAATTTGTGGTGCTGCACGTCAGCCCAAATACAAGGATTCTCTGGAGGCTGCAGGACTGTTCTGTGCATGACACCCACTTGGGCAGGAACACTGATGGTGGGAAATTGATTCAGCTGCTGAGCAGGACAGACTGCAGAACCTGACCAGCACTGAGGTGTTACATAGGTAAAAGTGACCAGTGGCAACAACAAGCTCTAAATCTTAGAAGTACAAATTTTAGAAGTTTCTGGAGGAAAATGGCATGTCTTTTCCAAATAGTTTGCTTACATTCAAATTGTGGCTATGTCTTTCTGTCCTTCTGATGCATAAGCTTAACACAAGGCAGCATTAAGCTGATAGACTGAATCACATGTGGTATGTATAGACATTTATGTAAATACTGCTGTAGTTCATATATTCAGATATTTTAAAAATTACTTCAAAATTTCTTTCCAGTCGTGATTTTTTGTGCTCCTGGCATGGTGAAAGCATGTAAGTATCACTCTCCTTCTTCACAGCTTAAAAAAAGACTCAGCATTATCAGCAGATTAAAGTCCTGGTATCCTTGCACCTAAAAGGATTTCAGGCTTTGAATAGAGAAATTTGTGCCATCCCTTATTTATTCTTGAGATTATTAATGTGTGGGATTTTTTTGTCTTCTATAGGACTTTTTTTCCTATTGCTAGGAATATTGTGGCCTGCATATGAAATATCCAGTCCCTCAATTTCTTTAAAGGTCTTCTTATTTGATAGGGTACTGCTGTTTCACACCCATCTGTGACATGGGTAACTAAATTATGTATTTACAAGCTTTTCAGTGCTAAAAATTCTTATATAGTATTTGTGAATAATTTCTGTAATGGTGATTTGACTCTGGTTTAAACACTAAGTTTCAACTATTTTTATTTCTTTAAGTACAATCCATGACAAAATTCCTTTATGAAAATAAGTTTCTTAAGTAATATTATTTTCAAAATCGAATGCATGTCTTGCTCCAAAACTAAAGCAAAATCATCAAATTCGAAATAACAAATGAAGAGATGTTACTGATACTGTTTTCAGCTGGGTGTTTGCTGATACAAGAAAGAAACAATACAAGAATACAAGAAAACCAGACAAGATGCCGAAGTCTGATACCATTATGGAAAGTACCAAAGGAGAAAGAAAAAACATGAAAGAAAGATTAACACTGGGAGGTGACTGAAGGCTTTGAACTGTGAAGCAGATGAAAGTGTGTGGAAAAATACCCGACTTTGCAATCTGTTTCTATTCTTACCACAATAACCTTACATATCTTGAGTTTTGGCAGGTCACCTAGACCTTATTGATGCATACAGAGGAGATTACTTTTAGTCCTGAGACAAAATTCCTCCTGTTTTTGGAGAAAAATACAAAACACAGGGTGTGGAGATGCCAAAAGAAGTCATCTGGTATGACTTCAGTTTAAAAGAAATTCAAAAGTAAATAAAGTATATACCTGATATTTATTTCACCAACACATACAGCCTGTGAGAACAACATACACAACTCATCCCTGTGCCATGTGAAATGTGGTTTCCTGTGAATGCTGATCATGGTTGGATGACTGCTTTCTTTGAAGTACAGTAAAACGTTCTCAAGTAACTCCATAACAAGCTATACAGTGGCTAGAAGCTTAGGTCACGTCTGAGAAAAATTTTTTTAAACAACTTTGAGCAACACTTATTTCACAGCCTCCTCAACAGTTTAAGAATTCCTACTGAAGTATGAAAGTGCCAGCTCTCCTGACCTTGAAAGTGTAGTTTGGTTCACTGTTTGGGCACTGAGAGCTCTTCACCCAGAAATACTTCTATGCTGAAGTGGGCTCTGCTGCTCACAAAAAGTGTGTGATCGTTCCCTGCCTTTGCAGGCCCAGAGGAGAGTGAAGGGAGACACCTGTGCAGATGAAGTCCTTTTTGAGGGCTTCTACTTCACTGTTTTCTGTACATCTGATAAAGATGAACACAAACCACTCAGGTTTATCCTTATATCATTATTTATTATATATCATTAGTAGGAAGGGGTTGGCACTTCCATAGCCAGCTGCCATGCTTAATTAGGTGGGCAGTATGTGCTGTTGCTGCTAGAGGTAATTAAAATTACCTGTCTGCATTTTTGGTTGTTTCTTCATGGAGGAATGCAAACAGCATGCAAATAGCTGAATTCCTCTCTGTGCTCTACGCTATTCTTTAAGATCTTAGACTTGCAGAAAGAACCAGGTTTTGTGCAGGTCAAATCATCTTGGCCATTGTACGTCATACCCAGTGGAAGGTTGCTTTCTGCAGCCTGCTGGAGAATAAACAGCCTTGGTTTGTATGTGCTGGCTTTGGAAGTCATGTCCTTGGATTTGATCACTCTACCCAGTGCAGCTTTCTATTCACAAAGTTGCTGATTAATTATTTTCCTCTTGTGTAGGTACAATTCCTTCCTTATTGTATTAGTTCCTCTCACGTTTTGCATCTTACTGTTTCCCTAGTTTATCAAGACATTTCTAGTGGTAGCTAAAAAGTACTGGTGCCTTAAAAAACATACTGGGTAGGTCCATCATTGATGCAGAGGAATATATTAGCATATCTTTTGTTCCTTAAACCAGAAGTCAAAATACAATTTTGAACTGAACAATAAACAAGAGAGATTGTGATTGTGAGAGATAATTTCTTTTGTAAGACATTTTGAAAACATTAAGGATAAACACTTTTAAGTGGAGTGAGTGGGACATATGCAGATGAATAAATTACTGGCTTTTAATTGTGAAACCGGGAGCAGAATTCTTGTCTTGTAATTCTTGTTTGTGCTCTTCTTTATTCTCACTTTTTCTGAAGACTAAATGTTGGAAAATCATTGAATATGGAGGAAAAGAGTGAGGAAGAATGGCAACAGTGATGGGCAGACAGCAGCATACTGTAATATATCTTCATAGTGAGAATAAACAGATCAGTGACCAGACTTTTCTCTGGGCTTTTCGGAGGTCTCTAATATTATCCTTACAATTAAAAAATAATTATGTCCTGGGCTGCATTATGGGGAATCTTGCCAGCAGGTCAAGGGAGGTTCTCCTTCCCCTTTCTTCAACACTGTTAGTGCCACATGTGTAACGATGCATCTAGTTGTGAGCACATGGAGAGTATTTTGGGTACTGGGGAAAGTTTAGGCCAGCATGAAGATCTTTATTTCCTACGAGGAAAAGCTGAACAAGCTGGGGCTGTTTAGTCTGGAGAAGAAAAATCTCAAGGGGAATCACCTCACTGTGTACAAATACCTGAACCCAGTGTGTACAGAAGGTGGAGCTGTGATATTTTCAGTAGTGCCCAGTGACAGAACAAGAGGCTATGGGCACATACTGAAACACAGGAGGTTCCTCTGAACATCAATGTGTTAATATTGACAATAACAACATCAAGAAAATGTTTTTGTTTTTTTTTTAATCTGAGGATGACCAAACACTCATGCAGGTTGCTCAACAGGTGTTGAGTCTCCTTTAGAGATAATCAAAATCCATCTGGGTAGATGGCTCATTCTGTGATTAAAAATCAGGCTACTACTGTTTTATTGAAATCTGTGCACGGAAGTACTAGAGGAGGCAGCCAGTATGATTAACGTTCAGAAATGCTACCACCCTGTGGTGGCTGAAATAACTGAACGTACTGACAGTGCTCTGAAACTCAGCTCTTCACCCACAGGGTCTGTAATTACATGTAGTGTCCACACACCTTCTGAAACAAGATTTCAAAGTGCTTTTGTCGCTCCTCAGTAATATCGAAGTAATTTCTTTCAGTAGATTAGGTTGTTTTAGTTTAATTAATTTGCAACAAGTAATTAGAAAAGCATCTGCATTTAGTTCTTATTCATATGGTTAGGTAGGCCTGCAAGGAGCAGAGAGTTCGACTCAATGATTCTGGAGATTAGTAAATTTATATGGATTATGTAACAAATATTGCTCTTTTAAAACTTCACTCTGAATTCAGAAACCTTTTATCCCATGGGAGATGTCAATGTACCCTCGGTGAAGGTAGTATTAGTCATTATTATTATTAATGATGTGTCAATGCATTATGACAGTAGTGGCAGTATTAGCACAACTGAAAACCAAGAGAAAATAAGTCTCATCCTTGGGAAATATCTAATCAAACACCTCTGCAAAATGGGCTCCAAATGGGGCAAGAACTAGGTTAATACAATACCTATTTTATCCATCTGGACAAAAGATCAGGGATCCCTGCAAATTCGGGAAAATAAACAGTAGAATATACAGCAGACTGGTTTTCCCTCACATAAATGTGGAATTGTTTAATTTTTAAATGCAATCAGATGTGCAGTGAAGGAAGTACAGCCAGCAGGTGTGCTAATGTTATATTCTCTGATCTGCTTCTTCCTGCAAGACTTTATAGCACCTTTAAATAGGGCCTAGGTGTCCAATCCCAGAAATAGCTGGAACTTACAATCATTTCAGTCCAGTTTTCATGAGAACTCCATTTCAGCAATATAGCCACTGGTAAGTAAAGGAAGAAATTTTGTGCCAGAATTGACGAATTTTTGCAAACAGTTTATCTGTGTTAATTTTGATGTAAGTTGTGGAAAATAATGACCACTAAATGCTACAACTGTATTTTGACATTGAATGTTTATTTTCCACAAAAAATCCAATACAGAGAGTTACATAAAATGCTGTAATTAAATATTACATCATATTATAATAATTAACAAACATTGAACTGTAGTCTATATGCAGTGCTTGTGCAGTATTTTGGTTGTGTTTCCAACTGCATCTTTTGTATTTTATTTATGCTTAGGACATTATTAATCCAATAATTTATGCAGTTTAAAAGTAGAATCAGTATTATGATCTAAAGAGGTAAAATATTCAGCTGCCTTAAGATACTAGTGGCCTAGACAGAAATAATTCGTGTCAGTGATAAATGTAAAACAATGCTGTGCAAGCACAGCAGTTTCTCAAGTGCCAGTTCATGAGCAAGTTGGTCTGCACACAATAGTCAGTGTCTGGAAGCAGAAGGGGATATAAAATAATGTAATTTAAAATGTGGCTTACCTTAAGGGAAAAGTTCAAAACAGAATGTTCTCAGATATTGTTACCACTTTTACAATTTTCAGTACAGCAGACACTTTATTTTATTCTCATGCTAAAACAGGCCATGGTTTAGCTGTTTTCTCTCTTGATCTTTAACATGCCTTATTTCCTTTTCACACTGCTACTCCCATTTCCCGTTCACAGATCATTTGGGTTTTGGCTCCTGAGCTCAGTCTGCTACTAAGTTTGCCAGTTCATATTCTCATTTGGCAACACTTGTGATGGAAAGCACGCTTACACGACCCAGTCATTTCACAGGCACTGAGTAGCTGCCAGGTGGCAATAGCGTTCCACCATTGCCACGAAAGATCGTTTCAAATTGAATAGCCAGCATGAATTTTTCTTGGTAACTACCTAAAGACTTGCAAAAATAATATTAAAAGTTTAATAAAAAGCTATTAATTATTTAAAATTCATTATGAACACAAATTCCTGAGACTTTCCATTTAAACGATTCTTTGATTTTACTTTAATAAAGTCAGGCTTTTCTATGCAGAAATACAAGTTTGGGCTGGGGGGAGAGGGGGCTTTTGAGGAGGCAGGGGGGTTTGAAACCAAACCAAAAAAACACCAAAAGGCCCAAAACAAATACAAGAATTCCTCAACACAACAGAGTAGAAGTAATGCAAAAATTAAGTAACTCCAGGCATACTCTTAGAAACCTCTTCCTAATGTCTTTCTGCAAACAAGAAATTGAGTCAGCCAAAATCAAGTGAAAAACACCTTCTTGGAGCCACATGAAATGCTTGTTCTTTGTGTCACTGACACTGGGCCCCTGCATTTTTTCTAGAGTCAAGTCAGAGGTTAAGAAGAATGACTTTCAGTGTGTCTGTTTTGCACAAACCAAATTAACCACGGTTGCAAGTCCTATTACAGAGAGCCTACATGTGGTCCATTGGAAACCTTCAAGACAGATTTTATCTTATACCCACTTTTGCATGGGAATTTCTTATTTTTGTTTGCCTCTTTTGATAAGGATGAATTTTTTCTCAAGATGTCTTTCCACCAACCATGCCCCCACCCCAAGAAGGGACTTAATTATTTTTTTTAAATTTCATTTTTGGTGGGGAGTTTTTATTTTTTATTTTGAAGTTTTATTTTGATTTTTAAAATTGATTTTACCTCATTTAAAAGGGATTATTCATTAATTAGTACCGATAGAATGTATGGTAGTAAGCTCCCTTCAATTAGCCTCTGGCGCTGTCTTTGGGAAGCACAGATAAACCCCCAGCGGACAGGCTCTGCTTTCATACCAACACACACAGAGCAAAAAGGGGATTAGTTAAGCATCACAATGTAACCAGCTGTTTACTACAACAATAGTAAACAAACACTTGTAATGGAACCAAAGCCTGTGTAATTCCTGTCCGTGTTGGCAGGGCTACATTTCTGAAAATATATTAGAAATAAATCACAAGTTCCTTTCAAATTAAGCAAAACAGTGTAAACATGAATTAATCAAGTATGAAGGGCCAACAAAGGCTGCCCCGAACTCTCCACTTGTCCTCATAGGAAGAAGAGCTACTTTCTCCCACCATTCCTCTTAAGACTACGTGAATTGCTTTTGCTTAGAGCTATATGAGGGATTTTTTACTGAAAGCAGCTGAAACGAGTGGGGAGAAGGGGAAGAAAACACCCCTGCGGTCTGCACAGACAAGTGTGGGCACAACGGCCTCAGCTTGCTGGTTGTCTTGAAAGAATTTCGATGCTAAGGGCGGTGAGAGCTACCCGGGCGCGGGGGTGGGTCAGTCAGCACGGCTGGTCACATCCTTCCTCGTGCACCATTGTGGGGAGCCTGGGGTGCTGTGGCCCCCAGGGATGGAGCCGTGTGATGCCGGTCAGCCCTCCTGAGGAGCGACAGCTGTGCGAGCAGAGCTCTGATGTTGGCATCCGTGTCTCACAGATATCCCGCTGGGAGCCAGCCCTGCCCGCGCCGCTCAACCCATGGCGAGCCTGGGGCGGGCGGGAATGGGATGGGATGGGATGGGATGGGATGGGATGGGATGGCATGGCATGGCATGGCATGGCATGGCATGGCATGGCATGGCATGGCATGGCATGGCATGGCATGGCATGGCATGGCATGGCATGGCATGGCATGGCATGGCATGGCATGGCATGGCATGGCATGGCATGGCATGGCATGGCATGGCATGGCATGGGATGGGATGGGATGGGATGGGATGGGATGGGATGGCATGGCATGGCATGGCATGGCATGGCATGGCATGGCATGGCATGGCATGGCATGGCATGGCATGGCATGGCATGGCATGGCATGGCATGGCATGGGATGGCATGGGATGGGATGGGATGGGATGGGATGGCATGGCATGGCATGGCATGGCATGGCATGGGATGGGATGGCATGGCATGGGATGGGATGGCATGGCATGGGATGGGATGGCATGGCATGGCCCCAACCCCCCTGCACTGGGATCTGTTCTCATCGGACACAGGAAAAGAAAGGCAGTGCAGAATTCAGCAGTCCTGTCCTTGGTTTAGGGACTGTGGTCTGTTGGTAGGGTGAACAGTTATTTTATTTGTTTTATCGTTTAACTGATCCTTGTGTTTTCAAGGTTTAGCCTTGTCTTCCCTGGCAGCGTATGCAGGACAGAGTTTATGGATTATATGACAGGGATTCAACTTCTTATGAGTTGTACAGCTCTATTGTGTGCATATGAGTATGTTTCTTGGGTTTTTATTGCAAGGATTGACACTGTTTGCTGTGTCTGCTTACACACTTTATCTACTATATATAGTTATATATAAACATAAACTACATTTATTTATGTAGTTCTTTATTACATGAGCAGTGGATGGTGTTGTGATGAGCCAGTCATAAGATGACATGTCATTTTACTCTTTCCACAGGATAGACTTTTTTATGTTTTTGGTTTTGTTTTTTTTAATGTCGGTTTTGAAGAGATTCAGATTTCAGTCAAAAAGTGAGTTGTGCAAGATATTCCCAAAAGAAAGGTTTAGGATCATGACCACAATCTAGGCTAAGGCTAAGAAATATCCATGTGAGGCTGCAGGACCAGGTTATATGTTAACCAGAACCTACACTTACAGATCCATTGCAACTGCTACAGTCCTTGTGCCATCACTGCCTGTCTTACTTGCCTGTACAATGCAATGGGAAGTTGAATGTAGAATTCTAAAACAAAACATAATTTAAAAAAAATTTAAAAGGAACAAATCTCGGTGAATCCCTTTGTATGAAAAAGGTACGCATATATTTATATACATCCATTAAAAATACTTAACATATAGAAGTCTTTATCTTTGGCATTAATTGAACATGCAGAGCTGTTGATTGATACCATTAAGTTCTCCATCTCCAAAATACACAGTTATACCCTGACTGAGGCTTTTGTTATGTTACTCCATTAGGAGGGATGTCACTGGACTACTGGGAAACAAGTAATTGGAAGTGAGACAGAAAGAAAGAGCAGCAATGCCATCAACTCTTGGAACGTGTGCTGCACATGACCTTTGGGTCTTTGGAAGGAGACAGGCTTGCTTAGATTTTTTTAAAGGCAGTGAAAAGTCTTGTCATTGATAATTTCCACTGCCAAGCACATCATCTCTGAAGACGTACTCTGAGAGGAAGCCCTACTTTGCAACTACATTGAATGAGACACACTTCTGCTTTTGATAATTTCTTTCCCACCAAAATTCCATACTGTAGAGGAGTGGCCCCTGGTCCCTCAGTTAACCTCTCAGAGAACCAGGGGTCTGAATCCACACTCAATAGAAGCCACAATGGTTAGTCAGGCTATCACTGCATTTACCAGGTATCTCTCCTTGTTAAATTTCACACGGTTGGTAGCTCCCTAGACCTTTCATTCATCAAAGTCTCCCTGCAGGACATCTCATCCTTTGAGGGACTCAATGGCTCTTCTCAGTTTAATATCACTAACAAACTAACTCATTATCTCCTCAAATGTCCAGGTCATTAATGATGATGTTGAAGAGGACAGGGCTGTGGATAAAGCTCTGTGGAACCCCACCAGTGATAGGTCCCCAGTCTGACATCACCCCATTCACTGCAACCCTTTGTGCCTGACACATGAGCCAGCTGCTCACCCACCACATGATGTGTTTATCCAGCTGTGGGCTGGACATTTTCTCCAGAAGGATGCTGTGATAGACAATATCAAAAGCTTCGCTGAAATTAAAAAAGATCACATTAACTGGCTTCCCTTGATCAACTAGGTAGCTAATGACCACATCTGCATTACCCTGGGAATCCCAGGATCCATTTCTGTGTAGGATGGGTTGTCCTGTCACTTGTTCCTGCCTCTGCATTTTAGAATAATTTAGAGCCATTATTTCAAACATTTGTCTTTTATTTTAAAACTGCATTATTTATTAGTTTAAAGTCTGATTCCAAGAGAGTAAGTCAGCCACAGTGGTCTGCCCTTTAAAATTTTGTGAGGTGACAGACCATACTTGCCATTCACAATGCCTCTTGTCTACCTCACTAGGAGATGCATTCAGACATTTCAGGCCAGTCTCTGCACCTACTTTTTGTGTGTTTGGTTTTAAAGCCAGGGTTTTTCCTTTCTACAGTCACACTGGACTGCGGAGATGGGCACAAGGACATTTTGCATTTGCAGGGTCCAGTAAAGGGTCCCCTTGGTCCTGTCCAGAAGTAGGGGAATATTAAACCCAGAGAGAATTCTCTTTGCAGTTTTGCTTTGCCAACAGCAGTTTCATCTGCATGTTTACAAGGATGGGCCTCCATACCGAGAACACAAAATAACAAGGCATCATGTTTAACCACAGCCAGCAGCTGAGCTGAGAGGGCAAGGAGAATCAAGGGAAAAAAATACAGTAAAACTCATGGGTTAAAATATAATATTGATCATTCCCCGGAGTCCCAAGAACACTGTACCCAGTGCCAGGGCCAGCAAAACATCTCCTTTCTAATCTGAAGGCTATGGTATGATATTGGGATCAGGGGCTTTTAGAGGAGATCATTATAAGCACCCCAGATTTTTTTCTTTGGGGGGAAACTTTCAGCAGTAAATATGGGGGAAAAATCTTTGCACTGGTTAGGACATCCAAGTAGGCTGTCCTCTCACCACTTGTCCCCTGTGAGTGACTTTTCCATAATTTGCCTACAGAGCTGAGAACCAGACTAATCTTGTGGCTGGCATTGATAAGTTCCTGGTTTAAGTCATGGTTGCAAGAGAGTGGAATCCACGAATCTGAATTGAGCCCTTGTAAAGCATCCTTCTTAGGTGCGTGCTGTACTGGAGTGAGGCGTGAGAGGGACAGGCAGGATGGCAGCCAAAATTCACAAGGTCGCAGTTTAACACAGCGACCTACTCAAAGCAGAAGCAAAACAAACCAGTTGTTATGAATACATATCTCTATCTTCCTTACATTTTAACAGTAAAAAAAGAAAATTCCAGGAGCTCTCAATAACCATGCTTTTCTCAGCAAGCTAGGGAAACACAACAACCCCGATCTGGAGCAGATGGGAAGGTGTGAGTTTGTGGTTTTTCCTATGCTTGCTTTTAAAATCTGAGAATGCACTCCCCCTTCTCACTCCCCAGCCGCGGGAGCACTCTCCACAAAATCGCATTCCTGTCCACAAGCCAATAATTGCACACTCAAGAGGGCTATTGGCTGTTTATTCCAGAGCTACGCAAGCCTGGTGATATTCCAGAGATGGAGCGCGCCCTGCCGCACTTTTCGCTTCGTTATTTACACGCACAGGTTTGGAATCAGTGACTTCCCAAGCACAGCCCGGCTATCACGATTAGTAAGGAAAATTCCATACATTACATACCCCGGCTATCTTTTACGCATGCTCAAGGGGAGGATCTTCCCCCTGTCAGGGCTTTTTTGCTCTACAGGAGTGATTTTAAATGTTATGATGGACATAGTTCAGCTACAGGATTCACAGACCTTGAATGTATTGCCAAGTTATCAATGTATGCAACAGACATACATCAACGTCCCGATTTACTACATCCTCAAATCTCATTAGTTCCCGTATGTCCTGAATTAGGCGATGCCAGCCCCTCCCAGTTCCACTGATTAGGTCTCTTCTCTTGCTGATTAGCCTTGAAAGTATACAAAGCTCTTACGCCAAAGCACATCCTGACTCAAGGCAACCTTGATACCTTCCACATCCTGCGACAGGCGGGCAGGTCCGCCCTCGCCCCGGGAATGCAGGCTCCCACCGGCATAAGCCGTCCCTGCTCCGGAATGCCCGCTGGCAATGCCGGCAGCCGGAGCGAGGTCGGGCTGCCAGGGAGCTGCTCTGGGGCCGCTGGTTCGAGTTCGGGGGGTCCCGCAGCGGGGAGCCTGTGCCCACAGCCGGGGTGTCATGCGGCATCACAACAATCACAAGAGAGAGGCTGTGCTGCCCTGCCGTGGGCTCTTTCAGGTCCCTTCCAACCCCGGCGTTCTGTGTCTAAGTATTGTGTATACGTTTTCACTTTGCTTAATCACAGAGCTCGCTAATCCAAGTTCTAAAAATAAAGTGCAAACATTAAAAAAAATATATATCCAACACCGCAGTGTTGATAGGAAACTGTAATTTCGCAGTGATGGCGTTTGACACAGCAGCAGCCACAAAACAGCCACTGGGCTGGAGAGCAGCTTCTTGGTGTCACAGCAGCTTTGAGCACAGTGCTGGTATTAAAAATGCGTCACCAGGTTTGTGCTGTCTTTGGGATGCTGTCCCGCCGTGAATTTTATTCCCCTGATACTGACTGTTTCTGTTCAGTGAGGTAGGTTTCAAAAGACCTAGTTGATTAGAATTTGGCCTTTAATTTCACTTAACTACTGTGAATTTAATTCTCTGCCACACTCATGCACCTCCTGCTCCTTCCCTACCTCTGACAGAATTCTTCAGAACAGAGGATATATCGATATAGGTAGGATAAAACCCTATACACCACCGAAATAAAACAGAATCAATGGGGTTCATGAGAGCTGCTGGAAAGAAATAGAAGATCCGTTATGTGGGAAAAAATATATTGCTCAGGAGCCGTCCTTCTATGAAGATGAAGGCTGAGTTCTTCAAACCACGTCATTTTTGTCATTTTCTGAACTTGCTCCTCTCATGCCAAAGTGTCTATTGAAATAACCTTTGACCATATCAAAAAGCAGTGAATAAGTACATTTTCTCAGCCACTGCCTAAGAAGGCTTGGCCCAGAGCCACAGTCCAAAAGTCACTTCGTATTTTAAAACCAGATTTTGAGAAGCCCTGCAGCCAACCAGGACCAGAAAGAAGACAAGGCAGAGTGAGGAGGTAAACTGGGGAGGATCAGAGGCAGCAGCAAGAGAAAGCAGAAAAAGGCAAGTTTCTCACATAAAAGCCAGCACACCTGCAAAAAGGCTCTGCTGCTGCCTGTTTTTGGTTTGGTTTGGCTTTGTTTTGTTCTGTTTTGTTTTTAGTGGGGAGGAGGAAATATGAACTCTCACCTCCAGGGAGAGATGCGCTGGCATACTCCAGTGGAAAGACCAGTTACAGTGTGGAAAAGAAGGAGCATAATTAATGAGGTTTCCAGGGCTGCATGCACTTTGCTGGGTGGTACAGTCAGTTCCAGTCCCCCAGCTGTTAAAGCTTAAGGAATACTGTTCATCCAGCTTGCCACCTGCACCTCCCCTTTCATTATAAAAGGTTCCCAAATAAAATTGCAGGCAAAGACTTTTGTCCCCATGGCACACTGCTGCTTGTGCCAGGGGCACTGCTGCTGCTATGCCTGCCTTCATGTAGCAAGAAAGTGCTGGTGGATAGCAAGGCGCAGAGTGGAGGACAAAAGGCTCCCTAAAGCTGCTTCTTAGCAAGAATTAGCTGCTGCCCTCTTAATGGACTCAACACCTCCTAATCCTGCTTTTGCACTGCCGACTGGCTTGCCCTCCTCGCCTATGACAGGCATACACTCTGCACGCACTGATGTCTGCGACAAAAAGCTGGTAGTCACCAAAAGGCGTGGTTTTATGAAACCCCTGCCTTTTGGCAGGAAAGTGGCCCGGACTCTGAGCAGGTGGCTGCAAACGCCCAGCTGATGGCACTGTGTCTTCGTCAGTCTTCCTGTCGGGGGGAGAGCGGTGGATTACCTTACCTGCCTGTGAGCAGTGCCTAGAAGGATTGTTGCAGCGCCAAACACAGTCCACGACCTGTCGCTTTTACTCTCTAGTTAACACTGAACAGGGGTGCTGGCATCTGAAAACCTGGCTGAGGAGGAGGCTGTTGTGCATTCAGAGACCGTAGCCTGGGCACAAGCTGGAGCTGGAGGCGGTGGCAAGGACAGTGTGAGGAAAAATTAATGTCAACAGAGCTTTATGTTCAGAAAGGAGACAGAGGAGTCCTGCAACTTTATTCATGAACAAAGGGAGAGGCCATGGGGCATTTGTCCATGGGGTTTCTCAAAATGTTGGAGGATGCAGCCCCTTTTTTTTTCCTAATTTCCTGGCTGCGTCACCCTCTTCCTTTCCCCACTGGCTGAGGTACTTGCAAGGTACAGACTTCCAGATTTGCCTACTGTATGTTCTCCTTAATATGCAACCCCTTTTTGTATATTAAATTATATTCATATTCTATTAAGTATTCTTCTTCTCTCAGTTCAGGAATTTAACATGACATTGGCTGAGCAGCAGTCCATGTCAATTAGTAACATTTTCTGAAACTGATAGTTTCTCCCCTTACTTCCTTATCTAAAAGTCCCTGGCTCTGTCTATAAGTAGATTCACACAGTCAGTTTGTAAAGACACATTAATCTTATTCCTTTCAGCAGCAATCTTGGTTCTACTCTTGGGAGATGTGGGTGGTATGAAAGTCTGAGGAGCAGCTGGTGACAGCCCCACCCCTTCCTCTCTAGGACAGCCAGCTATGACTACAGCGGAACATCATCAGCACTTTCTAGGAAAGAAGGAGATGCAGCTGTCCTGTTCCACTTCCCCATGGCATCTGCCTGCTTTCTGGGGGAGAATGAACCATGCTGCAACTAGCTGGAGACTTCCCACGCCCATGGGATCAGTGAAGAAGCTCCACAGCTTGCACCTCTAGAAGGTGTAGCTGTTGCTAGAGACCTAAAATGCAAATCAGACTGTCACAGTGCTCAAGAAAGCATATGTGCACTGCGTACACTTTCCTTCACAGAAACGGGTGACTACTGCTACGGCGATTTGGACATACGTGGCTTGAAAACCTGCCATTTGCTGGCCATCTGGTCAAATGGGAGGCTTTCTGGTCACTGACGAACATTTATAATTAATAGCATTTTTTACTGAACCCTCCTGGGGGCATGTCTTCTTTTGGCTCAGGCAAGTAGAGTTTTACTAAAGTTGTTGGAGACATTTAAAGTACTTTGTAAAAGCTTTAAAGAGCAGAGAGAAGGCAGAGTGATGGAAGTGGCAAATTTGCAAGCATTTTTGCTGGTTTTGTGGTGACTTGTGTTGTCTCAGGGCTTCTGCCACATCCCCGCAAGTACCCTAGACCTGGGTACCAGCAGCACTCATTGCTGAATTTCCTGTCCCCACCATGCCCCAGTGTCCCTCAGTGCCTGCTCCTGCAGGCACCTCTCAGGCCCTGAGCTCCACAGCCCTCACCCACCTGGGGATGCTGAGGGTCCCTGCAGAAGAGGACACCCTGAGATGGCTGCAGGGGCACACCTGCCATTAGAAGAGCCTGCATCTATGTTGGTCTGTGTGCCCAGGGTCGTGGGGGCAGCTGTGGCCTCTTGGAGGACAAGCAGGGAACAACACGTGGCACTTTGCTCTGCTACTGTCACTAACTCAAGGAAATTCTAATTTTAAAATGTAATTTACTGAAAGCACTAGTTACTTTAGGGTGCTCTTGGTTTTCATTTAAGTGCAGTGAAATCCTGAAGGAACCAATATCAGTCTCCCCGAGTTACTGGAGCCAGTGAGAAATGCCCAATTTCCTCATGTGTTCTCAAAGTAAGCACATCAAATAAATCGAAGTGTTTCAATTACAAGTGGACCCAAGATAAAACACATTCTAAGGAAAAGCTTTAGGTTTCTCAGATCTGAATCTATCTACCCTATCTCTGAGTGAAATGTAGACAGATTGCACTTATGGGTTTGTTGCTTGTGCCAACGAGGGACCCTGCAATTAGAAATTTCACTTAAGTACTTCTTGAAGAACCAACTAAAACACACCATGCTTAAGCCCTTTGGGTCCCTGTTCAAATCATTTTAGGATGACATGGTTAAAAATGCTTGATCCTGCCTATCTGCTCTCCATTCTGCTTGCAGTGCAAGTAAGTGGGGAGGCACAGCCAAGTGCAGTTGAAATTCCACCATAACATTTTATATTGGAGTCAAGACCTTGGTTTACCAAGCACTAAACTTACACAGACAGAGGAACTGTAGGATGCACATGCAAGCAGGTAGCAACACATCTGTGTCTTGTTGATAGCATTAGGGACAAAGCAAGGGGATCAAAGTTTAAAATAGCAGCATAACTACATGGCCATAAACTACATGACTGATCCTGAAAAAGGGAGGACAGAGGTTGGAACTGTCCATTTACCTACCTTCACTGAAGTTACTGGGGCAAGCCAGAGCTGCAGAATGCACACAGCTTCTATTTTCTGTCCCTGAGGACATTTGAACTGTGAGACACTCAAATTTGACATCTAGCTTGAAAAAAACCAGAGTGAGAGAGAGGGAAAGATGGAGAACTTTCTCCTGGATGGCCGAAGCAAGAGTTAGAGCACAAGCATGACTGTGGGATGCCTCAGGTTCCAGGAGAGCTAGAAGAGGATCATGGAGGCAAGGTTTGGGTGCGGGAGAGGTGTAGATTATACATGAACTTGAGGCTGGGGCCAAGGGCTTGGCTTTGGAAAATCACAGAGAACAGCAGAGAACTGAATCAGAGAACTGAGGCACAGCTGGGCGATGTTTGGGTGAGTGAAGAGGACTGTAAGGTAAACAGGTAGAAGGGAAGTAGCTGAACATGTGGACAGCAGAAGCACAGGGTGAGTTTTGTGTGTGGCATGAAGATCAACTGTCTTTTCAAAGAATAGAAAAAAATGGGACTGCAGGGATTGAGGTGAGGTGAAAAAGGTGACTCGTGTGATCCTCAAGGAAAAAAAGAGTTATAAAAGGGTTGAAAGTCACATTTCTGCACTTCTGTGAAGGCAATGTTGCATATATTTGTGTGACCACTTCATGGAGCAGTAATGGATGAAGGATCTGACCCTTTAACTTCTCAGATCTTGCAGTGAATTCTGGCTGCACAGCAAAAGAAGATTCACAGCAGGAAAAAAACCCCACAGCACTTGGGCTTGATGAGCCATGGCTCTCCTTAAGCACAAGAAGCTGGGGAACATGAAAGGGTGTTCTAATCCTGTCCTACACTTAACTGAAACTCAGAGGCAGCAGATCACCTTTGCCCCCAAACGCTAATTTTCTGCTACCTCCTGGAGAGCAATAACCTCTAGGTGCATCACCTTGGGTTGCAGTCTGATAAGCCAGCAGGAGGACGCAAAGACAGGAGCTGGGGGAGGTCAGGTACTGCCAATGCCAGTGCTTTGTGCACCATCTCCTGACTCTGGGCTGGGCCAGTTGGGAGGTGAGCTTCTCATCTGTTCACACTTCCAGCAGCACTCATAGGCTGGCTGTGTCCCATACAGAAATCATGCGAGGCGTGTGCACTACAGGCTGTAGAGGCACAAATGCTGACACAAGTCAGCCCTGCCTTGGAGGAGGAGGGGCACAAAGGGTTGACATTTGTCAGAAAGTCATCAAGCTGGCAATCGTCCTTTAGGCAAGAGGCTAGCAGAGCTCACAGTAGTCCGGGCTCATTGTGAGCCCACCCTTGGGACTGGCTTAGAAGACAGAGGGGGTACAGAGAGAACAGGTCTCTGGAAGGGTCACTGGAAACCACACCACCCAGCTGCAGCACCACATCTCATCTCAGCACAAGGCTTTCCAGAGCTGGAGCTGGCCCAAGAGGTGCCTTTGTAGACTGGAGACTTGCACTGGGATTATTTTTGTGGGGAAAGATCTCATGTCGTGGGCTCTAAGAAGATGAACTGCCCTTCGCTGTTTTTTTAAAAAACTAGATCAGATACAGAAAAGAGCAGTTCCTTCTTACAGGAGAAATTAGAGGATAAGAAATGCTGCCTTTTCCTTTCAGAGAGCTGCACTCAGTCTCCAGTTGGGACCGTGAGAGAGAGCACCATTGCTGGGGAGCTTCCAAACCCAGAGAGTGCTGTGCATCCATGCATGCTATGGGAAGCAGTTGTACATTGTCAGGGCATTAAAGGGCATTAAATTACATTCCCTAATGAGCTCTGACCTGCTGGTGAGATCCAGCAACCCAAGCTACTTCCATTTTCTAGGAGCTCACTCAAACAGTCAAGCAAGGCCCATTTGGTCTCCTGATCTTCATGCACAAGGGTAAGAACAGGTCCAGTGCCCCACAGGAATAAATATGGCTCAGTACACACTGAGTTGAGCTGAGCTATTTATGGAGGATATGGCAGAGCCAGTGTGCTGCTGAATAGCTGTGGTGCTTCTCCCATCTGAGGTCTGTGAGGGAAGCTGTGGGCAGCCTAAAACCTGCACAGCTGGCATGTGTAACCATGCCCTTCTGGCTCTGCTTGGGGAAAGGGGACATGGAAAATTTTCTCATCAGCATGGGTCTGAGCACAGAAATTGCTCCTGCTAACACCCAGTGAAAATCAGTTGCTGGCTTCTTTGTAGTGTTGCTTAATAAAAGGCACAATGTGTTTCAGTGAATATGCATTTCCTGTGATGCTATTTTAGTGTCAAAATTACTCTATCAGCAGCCTGTTTAAAATGGGGTTATGATGGAGCACCAATCTTATTAGCTAATTGTGCTTGCTAGTCTGTGGCTCTGTATTTCACAGCCACATTACAATGGTTGGCTGATGGGCTCTGCAGCCAGGATACTTTTAATTCCCCCTGGATTTCATTATTGTGACTGCAAAGGAAGGAACAGAATAGCAGATGAAGCTATTGCTCTTTAGGCTTATGATGCTGCCTATGCCTTGTACTGAGCTCTGCCCTTAGGGTGAACGAGTTGGCAGGACTAATCTGGAAGACTAAAAACAAAAATTTTGTATGCATGTGGGTTTTGTGATACAAAAAAATTTAACCCTTTGACTCAGGAGCAGCTGCTGGGGTTTTTTTTCCAAAGAGTAGACTACTTCAGTGTGAAGTGCTAATAATTTTTAATAGCTTTCACCTGCACAAGCACATCATAGGTATATCTGGACATATGTAACATACTCAGTACCCCGTGATGTGTTACTGATGTGATGTGTGCCTGATGTGTTACTACTGTCACACCAAAGTGCTCTGTGTCCTGGCCTGCAGCACTGCATAATTTCTTACCAGACCTTCTTAACATTTTTAATACCAGAACAGGCAGCAAGAACAACTTATCCTCCTTGCAAAAGTAAGACACTCAAGGAAGGCTCTCTCCAAAAGCTCCTTCTATTGCAAATCCAATGATGCTCAGACAGCAAGGGCTCAATTTCTTCATATGACTTTTCAAAACAACTCCACGTAAATATTTAATTATACACTATAAAGAAACACTCCACTGCCATCGCTCCTCTAAGCATGGCACAGATAATACTCTTGGATCCCTTCTGAGCTTTCCAGCAGCCCAGTTCTGAGGAGGGTCTCTGAGCTCTGGCACCTCATTTACTATTTACTGCCCTTTCTATTTTCCATTACCTTTTCCCTGCTTACTGGTTTTCTAGCTTGATCCCTCTAGAAACGTTCACTGGAAAACATCTGCAGGACCTCAGTGGGAGTGGGCAGAGCTACAAGGTGCAAATACACGGCTGCTCCAGAGCAGCCTGGACAACAAACATTGCTGGGACTTACCCCAGTTGATGCCACGCCCCTAGCTCAGCAGGTCATCAGTCCATTCCCTCCTTCGCCCTAGTTCGTTCACCGTGTCATGACCGTAGCCCTTCTGGAGCCCAGCCCCAGCTTGTGGCCACACATCAAATATTTAGCTTATTTCAAACAAGAGTTCATTTGCCCCCATGGCTCAAAACCTCAATGCTTTTTACTTGCCTTGTTATGTGCTATTCTTAAAGTAAATTCAGATGGTAATTATGGAAAGGTGGGGGGCCCCGGCCCACGAATACAAAGAAGTGAACAGAAATTCAGACTTGTGTATAGTTCTCCTACACTCTTCATTCAAGCTTTGATTCCTTATTATTTCTTTAAGAAGCTTAATAGCTTTTCAAGCTGTTCATTTTCTGGGAAATTCAGACCTGCAAGCACTTATGCTGGTTTTTTTGGGGAGCAAATTACATTTTTATAAAGCTGTCAAACTTCATCTTCATCATAACCAGCATGAACCTCACATGCTCTTCTGGCAGGCTGGTCTCCTGCTGCAATGCAATACAGACATTTCTGAGGTTTTCTTGTCCTTTTGTTGTCCCATAATGCACAGATACAACACCATAGCTTTCAAAAGCAAGCTGTGATGCTCCTTGCCTGGAAACAGCAGAGTTTCTGTGCCTATAAGGAGGAAGAACTCCTCTGCAGATCTCCTACTCAACCTTTCAAAACAGGCAGCAAACTCATGCTTTGAAATCCCTTTACTTCATTCAGCAATGTTCAACATTAGGTACTAAGGTTTGTTGCTGTCACTAGAGGCAGTGCAATTTTAAGACATTTGAAAGATACCCAGCACACCTCCCAACAAGTGGATTTTTCTTCTTGCAGAAAGCAGGCAGTGAACTACCAAGACCCACTAAAGGACTGGGATCCTAAGGAGGAGATTTTCTAGAGGATTGAGTTTTCAGATATTTTAACTATCAGAAGAGGAATGAGTTTGAGATGTTCATGTCTGTATCATTTCTCTTGCATAGGAGGCAAATTCCACTCAATTGCCTCTTGCAGCTGCAGAGGCATTTTTAGATCCCAATTTCACACATAACCTTACCTGCCCCTATTTCATTCATCCGTTCTCCTGCAGTATCTTAAGTACTGACTGATCTTTAATGTACTCGGCCTTCATGGAATCCTCATCTTTGAGGAAAGGGAGGCACAGAGACAGAAAGTGGTAAGTCCCAGGAAACAGAGGTCTTTGGTGGAGCAGAAGTGTGTTAGCCCCAGGCAGGTGTCCAAATCTGAGCCATCCCTCTCCTACCTGGAAGCAAAGATGGGAGGACATGGCAGGTCCTGCAATCAGAAGTGCCAGACTACCCTGCTCCACCTGGCATTGCTAATGCCTAGCAAATCTTTTTTATCCAAGGTTTGTATTCAGGACTTAATATTTAAAACTAGAATACAAGTAAGACCTATCAGAAAAGTAATTAAAAATGGGAGAGATTACTATTTCTGGGACTGTGGTAGACTTTTTTTCCCCCAAGGGCACAGGGTTCAGGTCTGTGATTTCTTCTCCAGAGGACTGCAGTGTGAAATATCTGCTCACCCATTTGTCTCCCACTTTATTACTGTCAGCTGAGGTAGTGAGATACAACAATTCCACAGCTTCTGTCATAGGCTTTATTTCTAGCTTCGACTGCCTTGGTAAGGGTCTCAGAAAATCTGCTCTGGTGCTGTATTTTCTTCCACATTACTTTTAGTGTATCTAAGGTAAACAAGAATGAACACTAGATGAAGATTATGGCAGTAGGTGTCAGAAAAACAGTCTTTTTAGGTTTTCTGTGTGCAGGAATGCAAGCTCCATCCATTTCACACATTCATAATTTAATAATAATAATTCATAATTTAATAATTCATAGTTTAAACAGCAATTAAAAATTCTAAATAATCACTCCCTGGGCACTAGCTAACCTTCATTAAGCATCTAAATACCAGTGACTAAAACTGGGTCAGTGGGCCACAGTGGTGGAGGGAAGGAGCCATGCAAAGTCCAGCTGGGCTCCTTGGCTCAGAGAAGGCCTGTTTGCTGCACACTAGATGCTGCATAGAGAGGGTCCCAACTGCTACACATGGCAGGAGAGCTCCTTCAGCAGCCAAGGACATGTGCTGTGTTGCTAGCAAGGAGACTGGTCCTTCATCTCCAGTGGGACAGCAGGGTCTTTCAGGGAGTGGGGAACTGAGAAGGCATCTACCTGTGCTGTTCTGCAATTGCAAATACCAGCAGGTGAGTCCCAAGGCTAAGTGGTCAGAGGTACGTGCCCACAGCATGAAGAGTATCTTGGCAGTGGGAACTGCTGTGGGGTTGAAGGAAAAATCCTGCTTCTGCAGCTCCAGTCCTCTTTCCAGCTCCCTGCTAACACCAGGAGAACAGGGTTTTCTTCCACACTCCACCACAGCAACCTGAAATTTTCCTTCCAAGTCCCATGTGCCATTCTGTTCTCCCTACATATGCTTCTCTCACTAGCCTTGTGCAGCCCACATTTAGGTGCTTGGTTTTTTTCCCTCCTTGAAGTCATGAAACTCTTGTTTCAGAGCATTGATCTCTGCAGACAGTGCTTCAGTTCCTCATTGCTACAGAGGGTAAAGAAAGCTAAAAAGCTCCTATTCTGCAATTCCGACACAAGTAAAATACAGTGGAAACCAGACAGGGTTCATACAGCCTGTATGTTTCATGCCTCCTGCCCCTAACACCTCTACTGATGAAGGGTATCTCTAGAGTATCTTTTGCTCTTTTAGTTTTGTGCAACTAAACCCATCTAGCCATACAGCTTCATTGTTAATAAACCATGAAATAGACACTCTGAGCCAAGGGGACATAGACCTGCAGACCACTGACATGCAGCAGAACACTTTGGGTCCACAGCATGGACCCTGCCTGTGAGCAGAGGTCGATGTGATGGGCTGTCCAGTCCTTTTCCTCCAGATGTTATTGACTGATTAGCCACAACAGCATCAGTCTCCATTTCAGAAGTAGCTGTAGTTTCCAGATAAAGTAGACCATCTTATGCAAATACATACTTTACATAATACGTGCTGAAGTGGTTTGTAGTAAAGAACAATAGAAGCAGAAGACATGGTTCAGCTTGGCTTATTAGTGCATTAGTATATTAGTGTAAAAAAAATGGCAGCAAAAATCAGATATATGCTATGCCTATGGGATAGAATGGAGAGGGAAAGAAATCTTTGTGACTATATGTGCCTCTGTTATTGCTTCTACTCACCATCCATCTTCAGACATCCAAGGTGTTAGAACAGCTGTGCAGAATGAGGAGTGTGTACAGGACTTGGAAGAACAAGGGAACGGTGCCACAAGAGATGCTGTGCTGGGATATGTAGCTTGCATGGCTCATTATGCATAACAAGATCTCCTTCATGCCTCCCCACTGTTCATTGCCCCACAACAATGGGGCTGCCCTGGTAAGCAAAGCATCTTATGAGCCAGTATGCTCCAGATAGCCTTATGAACCCTGAGAGTCCTGCTTCCTAGGTATGAGCATGGACTCTTCTGCATGTGCAACCACAACCTCACCTTTCACAGTGAAGAACTTTCCAACTGCTTCTGTGTATGACTGACCATCAGCAGACCCTATATAGCCTATTAGAGAGGCTGAGGAGTGTGGTGATGGGTGAAACTGTTAGCCTAAAGGGGCAGATTCCAACACCCTGGAGAGAAGCTGAGGAGTAGATGTGAGAGAGAAAGACAGCAGAAATATCCTGCCTTTGCTCTATTAAACCCTATTCACGCATCCATCTCAGAAAACATTAGCATCAGAATGCTCTTCTTGGTACCAGGCACAGAACAAAGTAAAACTTCAGAAAAAGTTTGGCTTGCTTCTCAGGAACATGATATTGTATTGCTAGTAAGAGCATGGCTTACACACACCACATGGAAGATACAGAAATTTCTTTCTTACTTAAAAGGAAAACTTTATTTTGATACATTAAAAAATCTATACATTTCTTAGACTAAAATACAGTTTTGCATCAGTATCCTGGCACAATGTCAGTTTACACAGAAAATCTAAGATTAGATCAGCACTGTTAATTTCTTTTCTCTTCCTGCATTCACAGCTTGCAGTATAAAATAGTTTAAATTCTCAAGACAACAATGAACAGTGTCACATTTACTTTTCCCACTTTCAAAGGAGGTGGCATTCCACTGGAAAAAGGAGCACTTGTTAGTTGATCTTGATTCAATATAAATCACTAAGCCAGTCCAGGGGTTTGATTGCCCTGTTAGAAGTATGAGTAAAGGAGCATGAAAAATTTGTTTCCAGATGAAGCTTTGATGGACTATGAGAATGCAAGTACTGTCAAGCCTTTAAAATCTGTTCAGAAGATTTTCCTTTTTCCTTAGGGTAGTTTCTGTAATCAGCAACACAATTCATTATACAGAAATAATTCTTTTCTATAGGTACAGTATTCCACCTTCATTTTGCTCTGAAGAGCTCCAGAGTAAAATTAAAGTGGGACATGGGAGATGTTGCTGTGAGATGTCTGAATTGGAATGTAAATTTTCTTAACTACTGTGAAGATCCTGCAGAATATATTCTATCTGCTCTCCATGGCTCCACCTAACTTCTGGCAGCTGCTTTCTGGCCAACATTAGAAACAAAACCACTTTTTGGTTTTCTCTTCCCTCACTCCCCTAGGAGACATTATGAAATTGTCTGTGGTGCTGTTTTTCAAATGAGAGATATTTTTCCATTTCAGTCTGAGCAGCAGGGAGGGACCAACTAACATGGAGGACACATGGTATCTGAGAGTTAAAAAACATGATTAAAGCAGGAACTCCAGTTAGTGCACGACTTCTGCTGGGTCAGCTTCCTAACTTCACTAAACCTCTTGGAAATAAGCTGCCCCTATTCCCACTAAACCCAGAAAGGAGAGGTGGTACACTTGAGGAATGGTAGCCACCTATGCTGCCAGCATAAAAAAGGAATGCTCTTAGGTATCTATTTATAAATCACATACTTAGAGAGGCCATAGCTGTCTTTAGCATTACCGAAATTAGGGTAGTTCTGTTAAAGTCAGTTGGTACTTTTACTCTGAATTCTTAGAACTTTGGTTCTAAGGGGAGTCTCATGTTTCTGTAGAAAAGTACTAAATGCTTATAATACCAAAATCTACTAATCACATTAAAATATGATGATTTGACCTCAGTGAGACAGGGGAGTAGAATCTGATGGGCATTTGCTGGTTATCTGCTAGTTCCGTTTTAACAGATGTCTGTCAAAAGAATGCCAGATAGTTTAGCCTCCAAATAGATATTTTCAGATCAATTCATGCTACCAATTCTCCTCAGAAATATTTTCATAATCCTGGTCTCTGAGGAGCTTTGGCTTGATTGTATCAGATTGCAAGACTCATCACAGCTCCATCCCAGACCAGAAATTTTGCCTTTTATATATGACCCACATCACAAGAGACGAGTTTCATCTCTTCTCTCATCTCTTCAAATATAGAAGAAAAAAAAAACCTTGAGAACAGTATTTGCTATAGAACACAAGAAATACAGATTTACTAGTCTCGATAATCTTGTTACATGATGGAAATAACAGTAGAGATGAAATAGTTGGAAGAGCACTTTAAAATGAATTATTTAGAGTAAACTTCCATCATCCCAACAAAGAAGCTGAGTGCAAAAAATGCATCAAATAAGCCTGTTGGGAAACATGAGGGTTGTTTTGTTGTTTTTTTCACAAAGATGAAATAGAATTTCTGATAATGTGACACAAGCTGTTCAAGAAACAATGGGCTAGTGATATTTAGATTTAGTAAATAGTATCTGCACAGGCCAAGCCATGATTTAATAAACAGAAATGTTGTCAGGTATCTACTTATAAATCTTAAGACTGTTTCTTAAGATGACTGTGCCATATTCAATATAGCATGTAATACGCACTCTTAACTAAATGCTCACTAGATGGTGATGAGTATATGTCTGCTACATGCATTTTATTCTGACTCTATAACATACATTCATAGAATACATCAAAACCACTCAGAGCAAACCACTAAAGTGCATGCCCTGAGGGCACATTAAGTATATTGTCTCCAACACTGGCTGCTCAATTGCCAGAACACTGATACAGAAAGGGCTCAATTTTGCTTTATATCCCCATTATGTGCTGAAAGAGTAAGAGCTAACATCCCCTGCTCCCTCCATGAAAGGGAGCACTGTGGAACAGGCTAATTGCCTGCTGCAAAAAAAGCCCTTTCAGAAAGAAGTAACCACCCTGAGAAGATGCTGTACAGAAATGCAGGGAGCAAGTCTTGGATCAGTTATTGGGTAAAGTGGGCCTGTGTACTGGGTTAGGCTGGATGGAGTTAATTTTCTTTTCAGCAACCTGCAAGGTGCTGTGTTTTACATCTGCAACCAAAACGGTTGTTGGTTGTATGCTAACACGAAGCTTTACCTGCTGCTGAGCAGTGCCTTCACAGGGTCAAGGCCTTCTCTATTTTTCACTCCACGACCCCACCAGTCGTCTGGGGTTGGGCAAAAGAATGGGAGGGCGCATATCCAGGATAGCTGACCTGAACAGATTGAAGAAATACTCCACACTATATAAGGTAACACTCAGCATCTAAGTGGGGTGGGTGTGGTTCCAAAGCTGCTGCTGTTGGAGATTGGCTGGGCATTGGTCTGCTGGTAAATGATTACCTTTGCTTCCCCCTCCCCCCTCCTTCCATTTGCTTACTGAACTCCACTTACATGAGTGTTTTTGTCTTTTCACTGCTTTCTCCTGCCCTGCTGCAGGGACTGAGCAAGGAATGTGACAGTCATGGTCAACCCACCACAACATTTAACTGCATTTTCCACTGTTAGTTCTCCCTTCTAGGACACACTTTCCCAGTGCAGAAAGACCTTCATTTACTATGCCAATCTAAGGCCACATTAAGAAGCCCATCCTCGTTCTGGCAGCTGGGAGCTACTACAAAGCTGAAGATGCACATCTAAGCTGGCCATCCCATGTGTTAAATCTAGTTGTGGAACAGCAGTGAAACTCTAGAAGTGATTGGTTGCACTTCTAACCACAGTGATGGAGTAATATCAGACAAAAAAAATCCTACCTCAGAACTTTAGCTTAGCACCTGCTCTCCCTCTCATTCAGTCCAGATGATATCCTGAATCATTCCCTTGGGAAGGTAAAAGGGAATGTGGTAAGATCAAGGAATAAAGGGGAGCTGACACTGTCATTTGCCACTCTTTTACTCAGCAATATGGAAATGAGACCCAAAAGAACAACAAAAAAATTTCTTCGTTTTGAAGAAGCAGTGAAGATGACATGGTGCTGTTCAACTTCCAAACAGAAAACATAATGTGGAAAAAAATTTAACAATTTAAGGAATGGTATGCCTTTTTTCTGTTTGAAACCTAACTGGTCAGAGGTTATGATGCAGAAACCAAATGCTGAGAATCAGCAATCTCAATGATTTTGTTTCTAAATCCAAATTGTCCAGCCTAAATCTCCAGTCTTTGAACACTACTCAATTCAATGGACTTTCTGAGATGATTTCTCTGTTTTAGCTGTCTCATCTGCTCCTCCTGCATTGTTATTCTCAGTGCAGCATCACTCTCTGCTTAGTCTAGACTGCTTCCCACAAAGCAGACCATACACTGGCTTTAATAACCAACAGTCAAAACCAGTATTTAATACATCACAGCTGGCAGACCCCAGCACCCCTACTGCCAAAAGTTACACATGGGATTTATTTGCCAAAATTTATGCATGGCATTTATTTGCCAAAATGTCCTCCTACTCCACTATCCCCACTAAGAAAGGAAAGCAGTCTAAATTTGTCCTGAAAAGTTGTCTTTTCAGAATTCTGTCTTCTGCTTATCTCTGTGCAGAAGACAAAGCTGGAAGAGGACAGCTTGTAGTTTGTTTGCAAATGGACTTCAGAGGACATTTGAAGCTTTAAAGGGCCACTGGAAAGCCTGTGTCTGGATGGAATGCCTTTTTGGCAGGACTGAAAAGCTCTGCATGCTGGATATACACTCAAGAATGCTGCACACGTTTTTATTAAGAACTTTGTAATGATATAGAGTTCTCACTTAAACATTACAACTACCTATAGAAAACTGTTGCCTGTATCTTTTAAACATGTAAATAAACAAATTTATTTTTAAGACAGGATAAACTGCTATAAAAATGGTGCACAGTCAAGTCATACAAAAATACAAAATTTGTTACCAACTGCAGTCCTAGTTGCAATTACAGAGAACAGTTCCCACTCAGGGCTTCCCAGTGAGCGGAGAACACAAATCTGTGGTACCAGTCATGGCAGAATTTTTTTATCAAAATGAGCAGAATACAAGGCTTTCTTCATTAAGCACTTCCAATAACCTCCAAACAAGATGAAAACTAGATTTTCTGGAAGCAACTGGGTACCTGGTAAGTCTTTTAGCCTTGAAAACCAGCTTCTAGGATTCATCTAAGCCAGTTTTTAAATTTGTGGTGCTAAACCCCTCTTATCTACACAAATACTGGTGTTGAGTACCACTGCTATCATAGACACTGGTACTGCAGGAATGTCTCGTCTCCACAAAACTAAGGCTGCTCCAGTGCTTCTTCTGGGCAAGTCTGACCTCTAACTTGCTCTGAGATGCCTCACCTGTGCTGCAGTTTGAATCCTAGGCTGAAGCTCTAGTCCAGTCAGCACTTACACAGATGTGTACGTTACAACTTCCATACTTAGAGAGCCCTCCTGATGCTAGTAGAGTTACAGATATAGTTCACTTAAATGAGTAAGTGCTTCCAGGACTGGATAATTCTCTTTGCCTCCCGAACAGCTATCCTTTCTATATGTATCTCTATTTTTATACCTTTAAAATAGTTTGAGATCTGTGACATGAAAAGTGTAAATTGTTTTAACTGGCTTACAGAAGAAAAAAAAAAAAAAAAAAAAGGTAACAAATATAAGTTACCAAACGACTTCTGGAAGCAAAAGTGAAATGTTTTACTATTGCCAAAAACATAAGAGCACTAGTTAGCTAAATGATACTACATACTTTTTTAAACCTTCAGCAGCAAGTTAAAAATCTGATAGTCTGAAAGGAAGCACAGTTAACTGCTTACTTACTAAACCTTGATTACACGAGTTGTGCCTGTCTTTACCTAGACATACCTCTATACTCCATCATAAAGCTTCTGTAGAAAGGCTCTTACTCTTTCAAAAGATTTTCTGGAATGGAGTGATTGAACCATTGAGGCATCATTATTTGTAGACAGCTTGTATTTAGTGCAATAAGTTTAAAAATTCTGCTCTGAAATATTAACTTTACAATAACAAAAATAGTTTTCTTAAAAAAATGTTAACAAAAGGAATATATAGCATAGACAGATCATTAATTCTTAGCAAATACAGTTAAGCATTTACCATTTCACTATGCTGAATAATTGAATATTAGCATTCATATCTGGTGAGCTTCCAGACTGAAAAGATATTTATGTATCTAATAATAATAAAAAAGCATGTTCTCTTGTCATTATTTAATAACTTCAGATAACTATCCTGGCAGCTACACTTCCAAAGGAATGTTTCTCTGCCCTTTCTGGCTTTAGCCACCCACTACACTATGTACAAATATGGATCAAACAACAGGCAAGGAATGATCTCTTCTACCTCCCAGAGCTCTCTCATTAGATGAAATGAAGCATACAGTACTTTTTAATGTACAGCAGTACAATTAATTTCTCTTCCCATCCTCAGCATCTTTGTATCTAGTCATGAATTAATCATGAGTATGGCTAAGACTGAACTTTAACAATCTGTTATTTCACTTGCCCGTATCGAGAATCCGTACCCTTCAAAGGAACACTGCTGAAGTGTGAAGGAGGCTACTGAACTCAAGGGGAGCATAGAGGGCAATGGGTATGAGGGGTAAAAGTAGGGTAAGCAGGAAGTTAATTGCATATAAAAATTATCTGTCCCCATTTTGTAGGTTCTGTTTAATAGGAGATGCAAGGGCTCCCATACACCTAAATACCTGAGGAGTTGGTTATTGTGATATCTGGTACTGGTAAACAAAACTGCCCTGCCAGGGCTGTAAAGGAAAATAACTCCTTACAAACACATTTGAACTCAACAAATTTTTGCTGAAACCACCTCTTGAAAAAATAAATTTGAGATATTTTCTTGATTTTAAGGATTTCTGTACATGTCCCAAATTTAATGCAAATTTAAAAGAAATTAAACAAGTAAAACTCTCAGCAGATTAGCAGTGTCATGGGAAATCTGTCTCTAAACCCAGTCATGATTTCAGATTATCTTTACAATGATACTTCCTCCAGATTTTAAAATATCAAGCAGATAAGAATCAACATTTCCATGACCACAACAAATAATTTAAGAAATGGAACAATGATAAAGCTGCTTGTAAAAGCCACCCGTATGAAAAGAGTACATGTTTCACAAAAATAATTGTTAAAAAAAGTTTTAAATCCCTGTTCCTTTTCTCTGATTTTGGCTGTTTATTTATATATATATATATATATATATAGTATGTATGTATATATGTATATATATACTGTTTTGGAATGTCAATGGGTTCCAATATGGCTGGCTAGTTTCAAGATGAACTTGCTCCAGAGGCCTAGAAAACAAAGTCATACAGTACAGTCTTAGACAGATGCCAAAGGACAAGGAGAAACTGAGTCAAAGGGGGTCACTGGAAGCCATAAAGAAGGAAGCATGAAAAGGTGGGGTTTTTTATTGTTACGCCCTGATACAAGAACAGAACTACCTAAAATGTTGCCTCATCTCTGCTACTAATATTTACTTTAAATACAACTGCACTTAGGGCATTTCACTTAAAGAAATAATTGTAATATCTAAGAAATATATATATTTCAAGGAAACTGAAGCAAATCAGTAAAGACTCTTTAAAAGAAGATAAAAAGGTAATATTGATGTAATTTTCAGACATGTAATTTTGGGACTATGGGTACTACTGTTACGTAACAGACTTATGAATGATCCTATTCTAGATATAACTGAGGCCCTCTATCACTACTTTGGGGAAAGGTATCAGAAATTTAACTGTTGTGTCCCATCGTCATCAGGACGCGAGATCCTGGTATTTCAAAATCAAATCAACTGGAGTGAATGCCCAAAAATGGAAAACCACAAGGCCCAAACAGTTCCAAACAAGACAACCACATGAGAAGCAGAACTGGGAGTAATTCAGCAGGGGACTTCCACTCTGAGCCTCAAGTGCTCAACATCTTCTCTCAGCATCCTGTGAAGACTTTCAGCCAGTACCAGGCTAAGAGCTTAGAAAAAATTTCCTCTAAGAATAAGACCACCTTTAGTGGTGGTAATTTGCAAGTACTTGGCTTGCACTTTTACAAGGGTTGGGAGTGAATTAATTTTTTTAACATCCAAGCTTTAGGCAGTCAAGTACTAAAGTTTAAGTAGCAGTCTGTGCCAGCTCTGACAACAGCGTAAATTAAGAACCACTTAAGGTAAACCAATTATTTGAAATAGAGTTTAACATAAAATTTTGAACTGAATTTTTTGTGCATATGACTAGAGAGTTTGCACACCGAATTCTCAATCATTTTCATGGCACATTTGCATTCATAGCAATTAACTTGCTCCAAAAATCCCAACGTTAATGTCTGCTTGACCAGCTAGAATTACTCCCAGAAGAAAACAGTAAATGAGCAGAGAATTAGTTTTGTACATGTACAAACACAGCAGCATTTAGGCATAAGCAAATCTAGAAATTGGTATGCCATCATGAAATAGCAAAACACACAAAGCTACACATCTATCCAATCTATAGCAGGAACTCATTCCAGCTTAGTCAAAAAAAGCTCATGCAACATAGCTTCACATACATTGTTGAAAAAATAATTTTTTCTGTTAGCATACACTTATTTAGATTCCATTTAGTTAAAAAATTATCCCCATGGTATGGAAATTAAGAAGATCCCAAACACTCTGAGAAAGTGATGATGGAAAAATGTTCTATTTGACAAAATCATAATGTATGATGACAAATCATACCTTGCCCAGCCTGGCTCTCCGTTATATGCCCTCTGTTCTCCACCTCCAAACTTATCCTCCTATCTGTTATCTGTACCATGTATAGTGTTCTTATTCCGGCTACTCAGACATGCAATGCCTTCCTAACAGGCACACCATAAGTAAAACAGGCTGCAGAAGCATAAATGATGCATTGTTCACTGTCTGTGCATCTGACAGTGTGAGATGGAAAGAGCACACAAGAGACAAGCAACATAAGTAGTTGGCAATAAAACAAACAACTGGGAGAAATGTCATTTGAGCAGGTTGAAAGGAATCACTGTATCCAATTCCTTGGCACTGTGTAAGATAATTTGGTGAGGGCTGGTCCTACTTTGCAATAATGGATGCACGCAGTAGTGTTCTTCATTTGAGGATTTTGCAGTGAATGTAAGATGAGCAAAAATTGTTCATCTCAGGGCTGAGAAGAGCTCTGAGAATCTCAGAGACATCTTATTTTTAGACTATTCAGCAATTGGGGCTGTCTGCATATACCACATGGCATGCACCACCACTAATCCTAATGAAATGATACTGCATTTGTTTCATATGAGACAGTTCCTTTCATCTTACTTTTACAGGAGATGGTCTCAGCTGTGACAAAAACTCTGCCATCCAGGTGATAGGCAAGCTCACAAACAGAAAAAGCAGAACATCTTGAGTGATACAGAGAACAAAAACTTCTCCTGAAGAAGTGCAGTCAGTAAAGACAAAGAGGGAGAAGAAGTAAAAGTGAAACTCTTGGAGGATCGCCACCTCCTCATCTGCACCTACCATTGGTTTTAGCTCTCTGCCCTCTGCTCCACCTCCCCGGCCAGCTTCTTTCATAGATTTCCTACTATTCTCCACAAACTCCTGAAAAAAAGTAATGAAATGACAAGTGCTTTCATAGAGAAAACATCAAATCTCAAGACAGAACTTCAAGATGTTGTAACTGCTCATCTAGGCAATTTGCATCTCCCACTTCTGCTTAAACTTGACCACAAGGTATCAAAACAGCCTGCCAAATAACCACAAAAAGTCTCCCCCACTTAATTTTGGAAACCAGACAGATGTTCGCTTTGTATGCTCTTACACACAAGTCAATTTTCACATTTACCATGCAATGCTCTCTTTATGGAGAAAGAAGGTAAAAGGCCGACTTTCAAAAAAATTTTAAAAAGCCAAAACCAAACAAAAAAAACCCCACAACAACAAAAACCCCAGACAAACCAGAATCCCATTTATTGCCTTGTATCCTGTGCATAATGTTAGAACTCCATTAAACAAACAGACTTCACGATAATTACTTGCAAGGTTTGGCTGATTTCCCTGTCCTCAATTCAACCTCCTACATTTTCACCATATCATAATTTTCTTTCCATGAACACTAGAAAATGTGCTATAAGATTTTAAGCAATTTTTCTCTCTTAAAGGCAAGAATTCTGCAGAAAATGTCAGTAAACTTCAGCCGCTGGGGTTTTGTGATATTGACTGCTGACTAAAGAAACCCACAATGCTTTTACAGTTTATCAGTGCTTTCTTCTGAGAGAACTTGCTGCATTTAAATCTTAATTCTGTTAAAAAGCAGCTAATCGGTGGCTGATTTATTTATTTATTTATTTATTATGTACTACAGATTCCGTAGGGGTTTACAAAAAATTTAGCACTAAATTCTTGGCATGGTTTTCCCACAATAATAAAAAAAAATGCTAAGAAGTCATGAGAATCTTCCCCTAGCATATGCATGAGGGTACATTTTACAGAGACATATTCTACACCTGCCACTTAAAAAACAGTCAAGAAATTTCCTACACAACAACAAAGTGAGGAACTTGAGAAGCAGAATTTTTACATGTTGGTGTCTAGTTATATAGTGAACAGAGAATAACATGAAATGAAAATGGACAAAATGAATTTGCCTTGCAAAAGGCCTTGACAAAACATGTAAGCTCCAGGATAGAACATAAAGCCTGGTATTTCTATGGGTGACAAAGTCGTATTCTGGTTGATGTCTATATGAAAACTCCACTGTGGTCACTATCTATGCATGAGGTAGAATAATCTGGTATTTTTTTTGTCTCTCATATCCAAAGGGAGGTCCTTCTTGGGAAAGTACAAAACCCAAGTTTTCACCCCTTGTTTTGCTTCTTTCTTTTCTGCATTGTGTCATTTACAAGAAGTGATATCCAAGAGTATGATTCTGCAAGATCACTTCTCATCTAACAGCTAGCAAATAGAAGCCAATACCATGGGAAGGAAGGATCATTACTTATTTGATGCTTATCAGATGACATTGTTTCCTGATCAAGCCACAAACAAGAATATCAAGGTAAAAAAAAACCAAAAAAACCAACCAATTAAAAAAAACCCATACTGAACTAAGCTAGTCCTTTCATTCTGTTGTCAAAATACCTATTTTATGGACCCAGATCCTTAGACTTTGAGAGTAAGGGAAACTTACCATGAGAACTTTATCCATGTAGAATTCCCTGCCAGGGCTCCCATCATTGTATTTTGTATCGATGGCAAAACATAAGAAAAGGACATCAACAACCATTTCATAAATGGAAAGGAAGCAGTGAGCAACCAGGAATGCAAAGAGGCAGACAATGATGAGTGGCAGCACCCAGATGGTGTAATCTCGTTGGTAATTCAGCAACATAATGCCGGCCAAACCTGTGCTGCAGACAATCAGGACCTGAAGAAGAAAATGGTAGACAACTCTAATGGCAGAAGCCTTTTGATATTTTTAGTTTTGACTGTTGTTCATATTTTTTGTTTGGTCTGCCAGGGTTAGAACTAGAAGTTATAGATGGTAGGTAACCAAGACCTCTACCTCCAGGATTCCCCACGTCCCTGAGAATAAATGACATTTAATTCATTTTTCAGCAAGTTCAAGTCAATTGTTACACATCCTTCAGCACAAAGTGTATTTTTCAGAGAAAATTACATTTATATTCTACTTTCATAATTCTAGTGTTATACAACATTCCTGTAAAAAAGAACTTTATCCTGTCAATTCTATAAACCCCACAACCAGATGCAATGCATCAACTAACTAATGTGTAGTTGTTTCTTTTTTATTTGGGGTGGAGGGAGAAGTTAGGTATTAGGACAATAGTATGTTTGACATTTTGCTAGTGGAAACAACTTCCAAGCTTGTTTAGTATCTACTTCCTCTGCATACAGGAGAAAGTAGATTAGAATTCACATGAGGCACTTAATGTAATAGTCTTTACAGAACTACACTATATGTGAGGCCCTAACAGATATTCCATTGGGTACCAGTCTGGTTTTGACAAAACCAAAAAGACTAAATTGGTGTTGCCACCTGATTTTTTGAACATTTCCAAATGTGTTATTATGAACTGCAACTAAACACAGCTATTAAATAGGTCAGCTTTTACGAAAACACCACACTGAACTGGTAGAGGAGATGCTGATAGTGTAGCATTATTTTAGATGACACTAATTTTTATATGCACTGTTCATTTGAACATTTCTGTCACCTGAACATTTTTCTAAAAATCTCAGACATCTTTTCAGGGGGTATTTCCTAACACTTTTCAGATTCCTCAGTAAAACTTTGTTATGTAATTTCAGGCTCTCCCAAGCACCTATATCTCCCTTATGTATTTATTCCTTCTCACATCTCACTTATTACTGGGTTCAAAGTTCAGCCTGCTGTACTCTGATGTAACAGAAGTAGAGGAATGCAATAAGGAATACAGATCAGTCCAACCATTGTCCAGATACTTAGGCACAGATGATTTAAGTAGACTGGTATTTATTGTTTCAGTAAATTAAGGCACTTCAAAGGATAGAAGTAATTCACTGGATTACATTTCCATACAGTATATCTCCATTAGCTGGAAACCCAAAAGACTGACTGATCGCAGAAATTATTCTAGTTTCCTTTTAATTCTCAGAGTAGAACTAGCCTAGTTGTTTAAGCTGGCAGTTCCTCATAGCAGGCTCTATAGGCTGATTTTGTCATAAAAGGTAATCAATGTGTCAAATTTTCAGCATAAACCTAAAGAGCCATACTAAACAGAATTTAAAATAAAAGCTTCCTTTCCTTAAAATTCTATGTCTTAACCACAAAATCAAAACCTTAAGACTTTCTTATAACTTTTCTCGACTCTCTAAAAAAATAATGCATAAACTTCAACTATTCCTCTCTAGTCACTTTTACTAAATGTAAGTGGATCATCTGTTTATGCTCCCTATCCTGGGTGGTCCCTTACTAATATGATGCAGCTAAATGCAATGAAGTGCACACTAAGAAACAGAATTTTTAAGGCATTTTGAATCAGGGTTCAAGCTATTGCTAATGAAAGATTGCTTCTGCATAGGTCTGTAACAGCTGTATGTGGCAGACATACCTTTCCTAGAAACAGCATAAAATCCCCAACTGTGTTTATGGCAGCCACTCGCAAAGCGTTTTCCACTAAGATAACAAAGGCATCCTTTGCTGAGGTGCAGAAATTGGTGCTGTTGATAGCTGTGGCTGTATATGCATTCTGAGAAAAGGAGATTGAAGATTTATTCATAGAATGATCAGGTATTTCAGATGGAGGGTGGGGAAGGTGAAGGGGAAGATACAGCTTCTGAGTAAGACACATCCATAATGTAATTTTAATGAATAAAACTTCCCTTGAGACTTGTTGAATCAAGCAATATGAACCAGCTGACAGAAGATTATATGAGGTAAAGAATTACTATTCTTCTCTCTTGCTCATAATTTATGCAGTAACAAGTTTGTTCAAAAAACCTCATTAAACAGAATTTGCAATTTCTCTGCAGGAGAAGGTAAACGGTAACATAGCTACAGAAATTAAATAGTTTAAAAAAATCTGGAAATATAAAAGAATCTGAGTATCATACAAGTCAATCAAGATAATTTGGTTGACTTAAATACTTAACTAGACTGCCTTCAAGGTTAGTGAGGACAGTTTTTAAAGATTACATTGCGTGTTTAAAATGCTTTCTTATGATTTTATTTTCTACATTTCCCCAGGCAAAAAAATTAACAGCAGTGAAGGAGATATTATGTATGAGATATTTATGTATCTGATATTTATTTATGTGATATTTGTGGCCCATATACCCACTTTTCCAAGGCGTCTTTTACAAGGATCAGCTAGTGTATTGCACTTTGCAATCTTTTTTCCCTTTGTAGATGATGATGACAATTTGATGTTTTGTATAGTTTTTACACAGTGAGAATCTTAAACATTACATGTAGAAAAGCTTAATTCTCTTTTCATAGCAAAGATATTTTGAAACACTGATGTAGTTGGACTGAACAGACATAAGAGAGAATGTCTCCAGCCACTAAACACATTGTTATAAAGTTCAGAAACCATGTTGACAAAGATGAATATGGGCTATTTGTTAGTTCTTTTTTATATTCCAAAGGTCAATGTAGTGATTTGCAGTGTAATTTCAGTAATGGAGACAAGACTGAAGTATTGTCATTCAAGTTCAGTTCCAAAGTACAATATATGTTGGCATCAGATTGCACTCTGCGATATATATGCTAGTATCAGCGTTTACATAAAACTTAAATATGGAAAATCTTACCTGATTTAAATATGTCAGGCACTTTTCTAGACACCAAAGGCAGCAAATGCAGGCTTTAAGCATACAGCGAGCACAAGCGTTTTCCTAGGAAAGCACAGAACACAGATATGTGGGAAAAGATAGATAAAGAGTTTCTTTGGAAGCAGTGTTTCCTTGTGTTTCTGCAATTGACATTGAGCCTGCTAATTTAAGCAATCTGTATCAGTCCCCTAATCCTGTAAAGTCTAAATATTCACAGAACAATAGGATGGCTAGGGTTGGAAGAACTCCCAACACCACAGGCAGGGATATCTTTCACTAGACCAGGTTGGTCAAAACCTCATTCAACATGACCCAGAACACTTCCAAGGATGGGGTAGTCATAACGTCTCTGAGTAACCTGTTCTAGTGCCTCACTACCCTCATAGTGAAGAATTTCTTCTTACCCCTATCTATTCCCAAACAAGACTTCCAACCTCACACATTGACTAAATAAACAGATAAATATATCAGGCCTTGAGTTTCGGTAAGAAAATGATCTCTATTTCTCTTACCTTTCCTTTGAGTTGTGTGTGAATATACATAAGAATCATTCGTGGTATCTTCACTAGTGTGATAATGAAAGACCCCTTTGCTACCGTTCCTAGGTGGTAACAAACAAGGCGATTAACAGATGCCAGAATAGGAGTAAATGGCAGATTTCTTTTCTCCCTGTTGAAAAGAGAAAAAAAGTGAAGTAGAATGATCAGTATTTATGTGACATCATCTAGAAATGCTACAAATTCTCAATAAAATAATGTGCAAAAGGAATATATTACCCTCATACTAGCTTTCAGGATATATTGCTCACTCCACCTTGACAATCTGTGTAACTCATAGATGTGTCTCTAATGCAGAACTAGGATAAGGAATCGGTACGTCATAATGTCAGAGACTGAAATACTGTAGTTATGGCTTAAGCATTTTTATGAAGGACTTCTGCCTATTATAGCAAAACTTTATAACAAAAGATGCATGAAGACCACAACAGCCTCAATGAACCTCCTGACTGAGGCCCTGGACTGCAAGTTGATGGAGATAAGATAAAGTGACTCAATTCTGGGCTGGCAGTAAAGAATACATTCACAGGAGGGTTAAACCTCACACCTTCAGGGTGGAGACCATAGCCCCAGGGCTATCAGTTGCCAGGCTCGAACAGACCCTCACACCAAAGACCGGGAGAAGGAAGGAAGTAAGTTTTGGATGTGTGGTGAAAAAGCCTCTGGTGAGAGGCACACTGAACGCCAATACTCTGCTGTGCAGACCTGCCCAGCAGCAGTCACCTCTTCTCCCGCGAAAGCCACATCTACAGGACATCCACCTGAATGATAGCAGAAGGGGAGTCATGGCCCATCAAAAGTTCCCCTCACAAGGGGCCCCAGATCCTGCACCGTGGCACTGCAACATGATGCAACAGATCCACAGTGTTGCAAGGGACAGTGTCAAACTTGCCCTCTCTGAGACATTCCCTCCTGGCTCAAAAGTATATTAATCCATTGGATTCTATACTTTTTGGGGTGTGGGACCCTCACCACCAAGAAGACCAGACGGAGGGAAGCCACAAGATGTTGCTGGGACCCTTGGAAGCATGGTATGCTTCTACCTAACCCCTGTCCCTCTCCCTGTTCCCCTGCCTGATCTTTTTCTACATCTTTCTTTTTCCTTCCCTTTGCCTTTTCTACTATTAAAAAAATGTATCAGTGGGCTTTTTTGTCACCAATATCTAACCTCCTTTGGTTTTAATCAAGTTTTGGAGTATATTTTGAACCTTTCTGCATTCCGTCTGCTTTATTTACAGAGACTTAGTTTTCTTAGCTCTTCTGTGTTAAATTGATTCATAACACATATGAGTAGTGTGGTGGTGCATCCCCTTTGTACCTTCCCACCTTGGGCTGCATTATGATCTCAGAAATACTTGTTAGGCCCCTATCTTGACAAAGAGCACCTGGGCTCACCTCCTCAAACTTATCAGAAACACAGTCTGCTCCCAGGACCTTGTCCTGTCTAACAAGCTCCTGTTTTTAAATAAACTGTCTTGTAAACTTATTTTTTGTCCCCAAATACCAACATACGTAGAACAACAAAAATGTTATTGAACCTTCTTTGAAAGTTATAGACCTGAATTGTGGACAAGATGGAAAATTACTATGACTAAAGCCAATTCTCTTGCAACCCTGTAAACTCCTGGACCACAGTGGGCTGTGACCAGCACCTCCTTTTGAGTGGGACCTCTTTAAGCCACTGAACACTCAAGTTTGTGATACTCAGAGGACCAACGTCAAATGCTGCTGATAGAGCCTGGGCTGACACCCCACTCCTCAAGCCTCAATCCTTCGCCAGTTGAGAAGGTGCAGTGGCATCTGACCTGAGCACTTCACTGAACTTGTTGTGCTCATCGTAAATTTTGTAGATTCTTTTGATAAATTACGCTACTGATTAAGTGATATTATGTTTAAGTGCTCTTTAGCTCTTCAGGTCTAAACTGTTGGCCAAGTCTGGGGCAAAAAGTGGCAAAAGGGCTCATTATTAACCTTGTGATTCAATGAGAGGGTCTCTCATTTTCATCCTTATCCTTTCTCACCCTTAATCTTTTTCCATCCCCAGTATCCACATAAATAATTTTAGGTTAAGTTTTAGATTAATTGATTTTAGTCCTAGTTTTCCTTTTTAAAGTGTGCTTTAATCATCTATTAAGTAGTAGAGTGAATCTTGTCAATAAACTCTGTCATACTTCTATACTAACCTGCTTTTGACAATACCTTGGCCAGTGATTCTCTGAGCAACTGGAAACACTCATTGGTGACATGTAGTCTTACTAGCAGTTGGCTGCATTACCACTATTAACAACTCGCAATTCCCATAAAGTTGCATCGGATGGTGTGCAATGCAAAACCTTCCGAAACAGTAAGAAACTGTGCTAATACTTTTTTAGTCAGACTACTGATAAACTTGCCTTCTCCTTGCTTGTTCTTTTGGAGAGCTTTGTGTAGACTTTGAAGAGGATATTACTAATTGATCAGGTAAACTCTGCTCAGATTTTTTGCATTTCTGATTTAGTTATTACGTCCTCAAGGTATCAAGGGTTGAGCCTTAAAACAAGTTATTTAATGCAATGTAGCTATAATATTTCTAATTTCTCAGATAAATACTCATGTTCATGGTTTCAAGCAATTTTTATTTTCTACCAAGAAATTAACTTATACATCTCTCTCAAAGAATAGCACAAATTAAACGTATAAAGAGCAGCTCTTCTTTATTAGAAATAAGAGCATGATAATAAGCATATTAAGAAACATGTGGTAACATTAAAAAAATAAAGGATCTCCCCAGCTTGTGAGAAGTGAGAAGTTCATTCAGAAACGATACCAAAAGTAGATTTTTCACTCCAGAACACTAATACCTGCATAATGTAATCCTGAGATGCTAATGATTAAAATAGGTTTACCCTGTATTTTCTTCCAATTAGCTTTTAGGGGAAGACAAATTCTACTCCCTGTTAGGCACAATCACATAAATTTCTTGAGTCTTATGTCCAGGCACCCCAAACACTTCCTCCTTTTCAGGGCAAAGTCTGTAATGCAAAACACTTTGAGGCTTATTATTGCCTGAGTTGAAAGGAATCCATCTGGCTAAGGTGAATGAGCAGTGAACACATATAAAATATTTCTCCATGGATAACCTCATCTCATTTGATTTGGAAAGCTCTTCATATGCAAAATAATGGGTAAGTGCAAATTAATGGCTTTTCCAATTTTACAAGTCACTTTTCAAATTATGATTGTATCTTAAAATGCAAAAAGAAGATAACAGTAGAGAGCAATGAGGATTTACTAACTTAAAATAAAATTGCTGTTATGGAATTATAGGGTACAGATAAAATAAAAATCATTCACCCTCAGGTGACAGAAAATACATAAACTTACAGATGAAGCATACACATTCCTACGCAATCTATTTCAATGCAGAGTTACTATCTTTCCTCTGTATTTTCCTCATTCCTGTACTCAATATAGTTTAATTATTCACAAGATTACATCCCTGTAACATCTTGTAATAACTTTGTAGATGTACTTCATTGGTACACTGGAGAACTTCATCATTAATAAAATAACAACATTTCTGACAGCACAGTAAATTGATTCCTTGCTTTTGATATTGTTTTAAAGAGTAGAGAAAAAAGGAGTCAAATGTAGTTCAGGTAACAGCCTCAATTAAAAAGACAAAACAATTAAACATCTGTGATCTAAATCATGCACTTGAAAAATATCGCATACATTATTCTAAAAACTGATACACAATTTAGTTCACAAATACAGCAAAGAAATACGAAGCTTTAAAATTTTACATGAATTTTTATTTGTATATGATCTTGTCAGAATCTACATGCAAATAATGAATCTAATAATATCTTAAGTTACCTGTGAAAGAAAGATTAATGAAGACTAGTGAAGCACTGTAAATAATTTAAAAGGCACTGTTTCACAATTAAAGTAATAATCAATGCTTTCATTATTTTTTTAACCTCTACAGGTCTTACCAGTACTAATTATTAGCAAAACAGATGACCTTCCAGATGCATCCTACTTTGTCAACAACCACCCATGTTTGTAGAATGTGCACAGGTTACTAGGCAAATAAGACTTCAAGTCTTATATGTCAAGAACACCATCTATAAATGGCAAAACAGATAGTTCAGGACTTTACATGATTTAAAAAGGCTCAAGTCAATTTAACTGTTGCCCAGCTTTCACAATGGACACAAATATTCTCCCCAGAAACCCTGTTGCTCATTGTTTCTGCTAAGTCAATGTGTAGGCTACTCCTTAGAGAACTACGTTATCCTTACCTTGTAAAATAGTATGTCACAACAGCCCCTGCTACTGTCATCTGCTGACAGGCTAGGATAAACTCGCTGATCCAGATGAGTCCTACTACATGGTACCACCACATGTATTTCAAAGGACCCGCCATTCGAAATTCAACAAGTCCTTCTTCATTTGGGACAGGACTACCTACAAATAAATGAGGGTAAAAAAGAAAATGATGCTTACATCAACTCATAATGAAGGACGCATATAGTATTAGCAGTTCATAACCAGTTACAGCAGAAATCCCTCTACTCAGTTTTAAATGCCATGTTTAGGAAGATTGTTCTTAAGAAAGAGAGCTTTTGAGACAATAAGTATAATGGCATTTGGAAAAAAAAAATTCCACAACTAACAACCATTTCATAGCGAAAATTCATATAGTTAAACACAATTGAAGTCTACTTCAGTCATTCCCAATTTGAGTTTGCCTCTTTATCAGTATTTTTCATACAGCAGGAATCAATATCAGCTCCTTACATCTAGACATCAACATTAACAATTACTTTTGTTTTCCCTATGGTAAGATTTTGTAGCTTTACAGCTCTTAACAGACATACAGGAACAGCCTTAGAAATTCTAAATATATTATTTCATATATTCAAAAATTCGTTGACTCTTTGTCTAATATGAATTAGACAATGAATTAGCAATATCACGTATGGAGACTGACAGCATGTCAGAACATGGACAAGCTCTATTTCAGTGTGTTAATGTACAGTGAGATGTTTCATCTTAAACAACAGTTACATAAACAGCTGATGAGATTCAGAAAAACACTGCAAGGAACCTTGTGTGTATAAAGTGCTTACCTTGAAAATCATTGTTTTGACTTAGCACTGACAGCACATTACCTCCATTCTTAGTTATGCTTTTATACTTACATGTAAAATTAATGTTTTCTTGTGAATAAGTTAACTATTGAAATAATTCTGGTTTCAGTGAACAAGGACTTGGTCTTATTTGCACAGTTTATTTAACTGATAATAGTGATGATACTAAGAACATATAAGCTAGAAAGATAAATTGGTTTTTGCAGAATCAAGGCAGGCTGAAGGGTTCTGTCAGTTAACTATAATATCACACTACATTCTGCTACAGATTTAGTGCCTGTGCAGTGGTCTGACTCAGAAAGTGAAGCACAGGGCTGAGACTTTCAGTGGTGACCATTTTCTGCATATAGCACAGCATGCAATAAAACTAAAAATTCCATCAATAATGGGAACAAAAGCATGTGAATTCTGTTGCCTCCAACCCTTGCTAAGAACTCAGGATATGAAAAATATTTATTCTTGTATTATTGTGAAATAGCTTTGTGACTTGAAACACTGCTACTTTTGGGTCACTAGCAAACAACATATTTCAAAATTTTATGATATTTAATAATGAATGACAGTCTCTGTTGCTACAATGTACTGTAAAATAACAGACTTTTAAAAAATTTTCTGCTGTGGGTTCTTTTTTTGCTGAAGTAGCCAAAGACCTATGGAATTGATTAATTCTAGAAGCTCTTGTCAGACCCTGAATACCAACACCAACAAAGTACATCTTCTGTGTACTGAAGAGCAGGCAGGAATTAGGAGTACACTGGCTACTCTCAGAATACAGTGTACAAACAGCAGAAAAATCTCCCTAATGATTCTGGAATAATACTGGACACTTAAGTTACAAACAACTGAAAACTAAAATCACAATATTTACATTGTGGGAGACAGTAGTTCAGTGCAATGGCCCTTCCCTTACTGTGTACTCATCTGTGTGAGTACAATCTACAATATTTGTGACTCTAAGATCATGCTGTCTTTAACTTGTGTAAAATTAGAGGGAATTATCTGAAAAATTGCTATAGAAGTTTTATTAATAGAGTCATGGTTTGCAACAAGCCAACTTGCATCAAATCAAAAAGCCAGACTAACACACAAAAAGTGCCATGCTGGGAACGAAGACTCAAATGCATGATAACCTTCTTGAAAGAAGTGTTCCAAAGTTAGTGAAACAGACAGGAATAGTAGCACAACAAGTAGGCTTTTTTCTTTGAGATTCCCACAAGCTTTTTAGTCAACTCTGGTAGAAATCATACAAAAATGAAGTGAAATTTATTTAAAGTAAGTGACTGCTTACCTGTAGTACCAAGAAAAAGCAGGACTGTGATCCAGTATGTCCAGAAGAGGATAAGCACGAAGAATGTCCAAAATGGCTGGAAGACTAACAGTGGCAGGTGAATGAAGACCTTGCCAGCCACGTGGAACAAGGCAATGGTGAGAGCTACTCTTTTGCGCATAATTAACACGATCAAGAACATGATAACCTAGAGGGGGAAGTTTCAAAATTACATTTTAGAGTACTGAAACAGAATCAAGCTACTCTTTTGCACAGCTAGGATATTCAAACACATTAAATTAACACATTATCTATAATATCACAAGATCAAAATGTAAAACCTCTACCAGCTTCTTCTGGCAATAAATTATTTTCCAAATTATACTTTTGGGGAATTCCATTCTCATAATTGGAATCATCAGCCTTAAGCTGATGAGATAAAACCAGGTTCTGTCCTCAATTATGTTTTATAAAACAATGAAATCAGCAAGTTTTAACCTTTAATTACCTTTAAGGTAATTTAAAATTTATATGACCATAGTGTTGTGGTCTTATAGGATGTATGTATATGTGTGTCTAATAACATAGGGAGTAAGAATCTACAAGAGAGAATGGAGAGGAACTTTTGGATTAGGATGTGAAGCAACAAGAAGAACAGAAGAGGAAGTCTACAATTCCTGTGAATTTAGTCAAACATTGTCAGTTTTTGTTAGTAAATTCAGTGATTCTGAAATGAGCAGCAAGGCCCAAAGAAGATAAATTTGTTCAATTGGTGTTAGTATTTCAGTTCACGGATTGTTGAGAACAACTTCTTTCAGTAGGCTAAGGACTTTTAAATACACTGAAATGACTAAGTACCTCTGAATTGAGAACCTAAGAAAAATCTCTTTGGATTGGCAGTAAATATCGTATCTATTCTTGGAAGTCCCTGTGGACATTTTACAGCAGATGAAAGCACCTGCAGGGCTAGAAAGTCTCTCATAACTCAAAATCATACATTAGAGAACAGTTCCTAGAAAGTCTCCCCTGACTCATAGAAATCAGATGTTAGAGAACAATTCCTGAAAGTTAAAAATAACATAATGAAAGAAAATCGCTTCAACAGAAATTGTGGCAGAAATAACTGTTCCAAAATGTTCCAAATACAATGTTTTCACCTGAATAAAAAAATAGAGACCAACAGGAAGACAAGAACAAGAAAATAATACAATCATTAGCAAAGCATACCGTGAAGACTGTAGCTGCAATGGCATAGATCAAGAGAGCCTGAAGATTGTCTTTGGCTATTTGGGTCTCAAGAGCACCAGCAGATATTCTTTGTTTAGCATAGAGCCACCACAGGACACCTGTACCACCTATGTTTTAGTGAGAAAACAAAAAGGATAAATTAATGATCCATCTTCTGTGTGATCCATGCTACTTAGTCCCAGAAAAATAAAACAGTTCTTACCATACTATGACCACTTAAAAGACTTGCAGAACCTTAACTCTGTGTTTTAGGGTAAACTGCATTGAAAGACTACTTTACAGGGAACCCTGACAATGAATAATACAACTTCCACTAGACAGGTAATAAAGAACAAAAGGAAGAATAAATAATTCCGTGGCAGGCTATATGTATGAATGTATATGTGTGTATAATAATGCAGGGAGTAAAAATTTAGGAGGGGGAACGGAGATGGACCTTTGGATTAGGATGTGAAATAACAACAAGGCAAAGAATCTACCATTCCTAGGAACACAAAACAACAAGCATCAGCCTGATGCTGGAAACTGCACCTTAATCGTATGTAGCTAAATTTGCTTCAGACAATGTCTTGAACACTGAAAAAAACATTAGTAAAATGCACAGGAGGCAAATACAATGTGAAGTACTATCTTCTCTCCCCTGTTATATTAATCCTAGCCTTATGGCCAGAAAAGCATTCTCCTATTCTAGTTGCTTTTCCAGGGCAGAACTTTTCTTGAACACAGGTCTTCAAACACTAAGGGAGGTAAACTCTCCTCTCTGGTACAGTTCTTTTCTCTTTTAAGTGTCCTTCTCTGTTCTACTGGTATTTCTGTATCAAATGCATAACCTTAGTAGGGGAGGTTGGACTAGATGAGCTTCTGTAGTCCCTTCCAACCTTACCCACTCTGTGATTCCGTGATTACATGTTTTTGCTGAATATACTGTGTTCAGGTCTAAAATGAAGAAAGCTCTTTTGATGTCTCCTAAACAAACACTCAAGATAGAATAAGCAGTATGTGTCATAGAAGACAAATTTTTATTCAAGCCCTGTAATGGATGAAACTTTTTAGAACATAGTAACAGATGCCAGTAAGAGAAGTTATTCAACTCCTTTACTCAACATGGTTGCTCAGCTTCTAAAGAGAATATAAATGAAAAAAAAAAAATCTGTATTTTTCCTTTTCCCTGATCATAGATTGTGAGGCCATTAATCAGAAAACCAAAGTGATCCTGAAAAATACAGATAGTCTGCTGATTTTTTCTATCCACTGCAGTTATGAATTGCAAGAATTAAATCACTAGTGCTTCCTAATACAATTATTCTATTTTTTCCTTCTTTACACTCATGTGCCCAGACATTTTGGCTTAGCTACTCAGTAATAAGCAGAGAAAATTTTAGGTTTATGAATTTAAAAGCTAATGTGATAAAATAAGGCTATTTTCACACAAGCTACATCATTTTGGAAGAGACAACCTTTGGTCATTTCCAAGATAGCATGGCTGGTTGCATTTCACACATCATCTAGGTCACACAGGTTTTCCTGAGTCATATGAAAATACAAGGATTTTATGAGAATTGCTAGACAAGCACCTTTACTTCCTCTCTTCAAGAACAGGTTTAAAAGAGCTTCTCAGAGAACTGAAGGGCTGATAAACACGTCAGAGTTGTAAATATATTCAGCCACATTAAGCAATAGTTGCTCTTCGATTTCTTCATGCACCAGCCATTGTGTGGGAGTGCCATCAGACATACCCAGGATTAGCTGCCTTGATGACCTGTTTGGAAGGTAGGTTAAGAAGTAGGCAACATTTAGGGCTGTGCTACAAGTGCTGTGAGGAATCTCCTGCACTGACACACCTGCCCACACCTGTGGGCTCTAGTGAGCTAGGCTTACATGAAGACTGCCTGCCAAGTAGGGAGTGCAAATACTCAAGGAGCAATCTACTCTCTGAGAGAGATCTGCAATTACTATGGTGGCATTTTTGATGTGCATCTTGAAAGGAACTAAAAAAAAAGGCTGAAAGGAAATGCATGATGCAAGATCTGTGTGGGATGTAGCTGGGGAGAGGACATGGAGCACAAGGATGGGAACTGGGCACTCAAACTGAGAGACAAACAAGACTTACCAAGTGATCCCAGAATGACAAGAATTGTTAAAATCCAGACAAGTACTCTTGAAATGTACCTTATTATAACCATCAAAATCATGGACAACACTGTAAAAGAAAACAAATAAAATAAGCAGACTAATTACTTCAAGTAAATAGCCTTCCTTAATTTTCCCACTGCAGTAAGATAACTGCATTCCAGCAGAATTTTTACAGACAGATTTATTTTTTGAGACTTACAAACTCACTGAATAGATAGTTAAGAAAATTAGGCACCTCTACAACTTCTGCTTTGATAAAACAAAGAGAGCATAAATACATTTACACAATAAATTAAACACAAGACATAATCCATGCATACAGAGATGTACTTAGACAATGACCAAACAGACAGCAAGACATGACAGTACTTTGAGTCTGGTAACATAAGCACACTTCCTCAGGACCAGAACAGAGTCTGCACTCAAATACACAGGTCAAACAAGTGCAGTTAATATGGTATCTGTGTATTGCAAAATGTCATGCCAGTCATAAGTAAAAACCTATACACCAGCTAAGGCTAAGTGAGTGGTGTGTACAAGTACATACTCATATTTTAACACATACACGTTTGTGTTCAGCAGTCACATGCAAGCCACTGGAACCTGGCTTTTTGAATCACAGTCTAACCCACTGTTTTAAAATAAATAATTTCTGTTTAACTATGAAATTACAAAAACTGTTTTTTAATGTATGTAAATTCTGTACTAACTTCTAACTCTAATTGAACAGTAGCACTGTGAATCAGCCACTAGCTTTCATATTCTGAGCAGTTTTCTACCATTATTACCAAGCACTGAAGCTGTCAAGATGTAAAAATAAACAGCTTTCCAGTTACAGTTGAAAATATACACAGTGGTCTTTTGTGTGTGTGTAGGGGGGGTTAATGGTATCTAGCATCCTCCTCTTTTTTCCCTTCTTTTTCCCTTCCTTCCCCCTGCCCTTTTTTTAAACCACAAAAGCAAACTGAAAACAAAGGACCTCTCTATCTGATACAGCTTTGCAGTTTCTTTCTAAACAATACACTGTTCATATGCATAGTTAATATCTTTATCCTCCTATTTTAGGATTTCAGATTTTATACTTTGTATGAGTAAAATAGACTAACTAGGAAAGCAATTTATGTCATTATTGTGGGTAACATTCCAGGTCAAACAAGATTACTTTATTAAAACAGCTCTTCAGTCTGGGCAAGGTGGCACTCTATAGGCTTAGAGGCATCCCACACCTATAGAAACAATTCAGCACCTCTGTACTGTTAGGAATTTCCAGCTCTTCAGAAAAGGCTGAGATTTTCAAAGACCAGAAGTTTTAATTTTGAAGGAAGGGGAAGAAGGAGGTGACATATAAGGCAACAAATGGGCACCTAATTTTCTTGTTTTCACTCTTACAAGTTCTCATATCTTTGCATGTGTTAAATGAAACAAATTAAATCCCCTGCATCCAACAGGAGTGTGCTATTGTGCATTTCTCAACCTGTCCTTTTTATTTGGAAGGGGTTTATTTGGACTTGAGTTGGTAGTAGATGACTACTACAGATGGGAAAGGGGAATACTATAATAAAAATTAAGAAAAAGCGGATGGTGTCTTAACTATATCAAAACTGATGTTGGCTAATTAACAGCCATGCATCCTCTATTTGTAATCAGTGTAAGAAAGACAAAACCAGGAATGCATATGTATATTACTTATGAAAACGTTACCCAGCTCTCCAACAAAATTTTAAAAAGCATTCTGAATAATTTTCTAAGAGATTGTTGCTATTATACATGTTTTTTCTCATATTGTGGTTAGAGTGTATTAACAATCTCCTAATGGAGTACACTAAGAAATAGCTAGTAATGAGAAAAACAATTACCTAGTGATAACAAGCAAAGTCCCATTATAATCTCTTTGCTGGTCATAACTCCACTAATCAGCCTGTGTAAGACACTACTGTCACTGACAAAGGTGATCAGGGCCTCTGCAAACTTGGCATAGCAGGAAATGTTCACAGGAGCACAGCGATGGAAGAATGGAATAGGTGCACTGGTGACACAAGAAAAAAAAATCAGAAAAAAAAATTACTCCTACTTAATATAAATGCCACATCAACACACAAATGAAAGGTGAATAGATGCAATCATTCCACCCTTATAACATCATAACCAGAAACATGTGTTGAATGCACAAGTACTGCTGAAATGAGGATGATCATAATGGAAAGTGATGCAGTTCTTAGAGATAACCCTGTGAGGCTGAAGTGTACATTCCAATATGATATTATTACCCTCCCACCCTTAAATGACAAGGTGCAGAAAGTATATGTTCCTACTTCCACTTAAATTTCTTTCTTTCAAGTGTCAGGTGGTGAACCAGCAGCTGAAACAATGCCTTTCACTCATGTTAGAATGGAATACTGGTCCATATTTGCAGCTAAAGAAATTACAGAATAATAATACTCTTCTTGAGTGTATATATTTTGTGCTAAAGGATATCAGCATTCACAACTGCTGCCAAGGAAAATGAATGAATTTGTTCCCAGTCTTTCCCCATACTAAGCTTGTTCTTGTATTGAATATTACAGTCACAGTAGTTATATTCATTAACTTTGTTAAAATTATGCAAAACATGCCAAGATGCCTGAACCATCTTGGAAACACCCTCACAAAAAACTATTTAGACTATGCACAAAACTTTGCAGAATGCTACAAAAAAACCTGCTATCAAGTCCGTCAGAGAAAGATATAAAAGAGCAAAAGCTTCCCTTTTAAAAGTGTTTTCTAAATGTCTCCCGTTTAGTGACAGTCTGTCTTGCTCATAAACTATGTCAGATCTCAAAGTGGCCTATTCCTAGTCCTGTTTGATCAATTCCCAATTACACTTCAGACATGAATTACATGTTCCTTTCTGTAATTGGATCCAATGAAAAAAATGTCCTTTCTATTGTTTCACCTGCCCAATATTCCTTACTTGAAAGATTTCAGTGGCTGCACCAGCAATGAACATTATCTTCTGCAGTTCCCCATTTCAGCAATGACCTATAAATCAACAACTTTCTGTCCTCAGTAACTATTTTTTAAGGCCATGTCTTTCTAAAACTCTAACCACCATTTTAGACACATAGTGCCAGCAGCCTTAGGCACATATTTCCCATCTGTTGTTTTTCTGACTAAAAAGGACGGCATGGTGAAAAACATTAATGTGTAATTATTCTATAAGGAAACTGGGAGAAATTACCATCACCTGCCATTTCTAGGTAATTAGTAGATCCTAGGTTGTTGTTTAAAGTCACTGATGATTGCAAATTTTATGGTTCTAGGATTACTGTGCTGAGTAGGTAAATGTATTTGGAGATGCTCATATTGATGGTCTACTTTTGGGTAGTAATGAATACAGCAGTTAAGCACAGCATAGTAATTGTGCATTAGTCACAGCTGTTAAAAAACAAATTAAACCCATAATGACGGCTACCCTCCTTAAGAGGTGGCCCATGTATCCTTTTAGCCTCTTAAAAAATAACCTGTTTTGGAATACTGCTGCTCATTATATGCTGTATTACTGAAAAATACTGAAATTTGAGAGGTTTATTCAATTGTTAACTGCTACAACTTTACAGAAAGCCTAGAGCATTTATAAGTTGCCACTACCAGTAACAAAGCCCAAATTTAAGCCAAAGGTAAAGAATGTTATTCCTGCATCCAAATATAAAAATATTCACTTTGAAAAGGGAAGCAATGAGATTAAAGTATTCTTCCAAAATACATCCCAATTGAGGAAAACATGTTTTTTGCATCAGAGTTTATATTAGTCATCTAATATCCCTTAACCTAAAGCAACTTCACTACCTATTTTAAGTTACCTATTTTCATGTGCAGTAATTAAATGATAAGTTTGTTGTAATTAATCAAAAGAAAATAGGTTATTGGTTCCTACAAGCTTTCTTGAATAAATGAGACTCCTGAGAATCCACTTTGGAGATCTGCTTCTGCTCCAGTGGTTCTGACTGAATGACTAGGTGAGGTAAAGTGTCCTAATAAAAAACACAATAATAGACAAATTCTCCATGACCTGTGTATTTTATATGAACTCTTGATTATATCTTGATATATTATGTACTGAAAAGGAATTACACATATCTAAGAACAGCAACATGATGCTTAATCATAAACAAGTATGAATAAAATTCAAGCCAGTAGATGATGGTCTCAGAAAGCATTATTTCAAAGCATTATTCAAATGAAGTTAGGAGGTCCATCTGATTGATACTCAAGTATTAGATTTCAGAGTTTTTTCCTCTCATACTATCCCTGTGTATGTACAGGGGTAGTACAGCAACCTGTGTGCAGGGACGGGAAGTCCAACTGGAATGCCACTGCTAGCTGGTCTTTATAACCTCTATAGAGCAGTCCCTTGGCACAGCTCAGCACAGCTAGTTTATAGATAAATACTACAGGGGACTGGACAGGTTTTCCTCCAGGGTCCTCTAAACATGCAGTAATGTCTAGAGAGGCTGATATAGGCTGGGTGTAGAAGAAACACATATTGCTAATTGCACTGCTAGAGCGTAGTGCTCTGTTAAAGTTGGACATAATACCTTGAAGATGGATGGTAGGAGTCCATTGATAGCCTTAGCTGAAAGCTGTGAAGAGCCTGGTCATCAAACAGAAAACATCAAGGGACAATCTTCATACCATATGCTACATCCATCCCATGGAACTAATGGGAATCAGAGGGTTCATAACCCTTGACAGATTGCACTGGTTTCAGCTGGGGTAGGGTTAATTTTCTTCACAGTGGCTGGTACGGAGCTTGTTTTGGATTTGTGTTGAACATGGCTGATAATGGAGAGATGTTTTTGTTATTGCTGAGCAGGGCTTGCACAGAGCCAAGGTCTTTTCTGCTTTTCATATGATCATGCATGCTGGCAAGGACATTGGGGGTGCATGGGAGGCTAAGGGGAGATACAGCCAGGACAGGTGACCCCAACTGACCAAAGGAATATTCCAGACTATGTGGCATCATGCACAGGACATACAAAAGGGGAAAAAAGAAGAAGGAGGGCATATTTGAAGTGATGGTCTTTGTCTTCCCAAATAACTACTGCATGTGATGGAGCCCTGTGCTCTTAGAGATGGCTGAACACTTGCCTGCCCATGGGAAGGAGTGAATTAATTCCTTGTTTTGCTTTGCTTGTGTATGCAGCTTTCCTTCTCCTATTAAAGCACCTTATATCAACCCACAAGTCTTCTATCTTTTACCCTGCCAGTTCTCTCCCCAGTCCTGCTGGTGGGGAGGTGAGCAAGTGGCTGTGGGGGTCTGAGTTGCTGGATGGAGTTAAACCACAACACAGATCAAATGTGACTGTTAGGCAAGCTCTTCCTGAATGCCTCAGTCTAAAAGATATTGGGTTTTCATTTGGTTGTCTCAACAGGATTCCATTTATCCTTCAAATGACACTTACTCAATTAATTTAACTATAAAAACCTGGAAACTAGTGGTTTACAGATACAATGTCGGCCTTTTTTCCCTTAGAGCATTAAGTTCAGACTTGTCAATCTCAAAAATGCTCAAATATGTCGTACATTTTAGTAACACCATGTCAAAATTGGGAAATACTCCATCTACACAATAGCTTATTTAAAATAACACAAGGTAGTTTTCATGAGGAATTTACATAGCATCATTCGATCTCTGACACATTGTTCTATCCTGTTTTCTTACTAAGCTATATTCATTGAGACTGAATGACATGGGAACACACAATGAGAAGTCAGTATAATTCTGGCAAAAACTTGGACTAACAAGCCTTTTCAGTATGCAAGCTGGCACTGAAGCTTTCATTTGTTTTTGTATTACTGCTGTAACAGCTGGCTATATGTATGGAATATTAATCCATATGGAGAAAAGTAAAAAAAAAAGTTAATATTCCAGCTTCCATTAATTGTCACTATAATTTAAAAAAAGAAGATTCAGTAGAGAGGCTACTATATATACAAGAAAGTCTTAAAATCAGAATTTGTAGAACTGACACAAATATAACATTTACAAAAAACATAACAGAAAACTATGCAAAAGAAAAGACTCTGCAGTTACCACCCACTACTGAGTATATTTGAGAAGCTAAATTTTGAGAAAACACAACATGGTTGCTCTCGAATTAGTGCCATTACTGACAGAAGGCTGTGCACAACAGCTAACAGATCACTTCTTTTTTCAGCCATGCTCATTTCCACAGGTCCAGGCAGCAGAGCTAGAAGAGTTTATGAAGCTATGAACTTTTCAATCCTGTTTCACAAACAGCATTCTAATGTAACACTTGAAACAATAAATCTCAAAATGATCTGTTAATAAAATGTAACTATTGACTATCCTTATATTAGTCATTTGTGGACTGAAAGAGTAAAAAATGAAGAAATTTGCATCTATCTGACTGGCTGAGGTAAGGTGTAAGAAGTGAATGCTGCAGAGATTGTGCATCCCCACATAATTTTTCCTCCCAAAGATTAAAAATGTTCCACGATTGTCTCAGATCTGCATTGCTGATAGGCAGCTGGCTATGGATAGGGTGAAAGGCAGTAAAACAGCTGATACTTAGAACAGTGTCAGTCATATGAGAAAGAAAATTTGAAGATATCAGCTCAATAGTTTCAGTAACACATACATGGATAATTTGGGTTTTTCTTTGATTGTTATTTTCATTACATTTAAAAAAAAAGAATTTTAGAATTATATATACACTAAAACATCTACCTGGTAAGAGTGAACATCTGTTGGTATTTTCTAAAGAACTGTCATGATCAAAACAAATCTCTTTTCCCTCCACCCCAAATCAGACAATTTGATCATATTACCTCTCTGGAACAGGATATTTAGGACATAACTTGGCAGCCCTTGGGTCTGTAGTGTATTCTGATGGCTGTAGTTCATAGCTACATAGAGTGGATCCTGTGGAAAAGTAGAAAAAAAAAATGGTAAAGAAAACAAATAAAAATCAAACATTCAACATTTTTTGCAAACAGCATTAGAACTGGTACAGGTGCTGATTCTGCACCTTCTCATGTCATTACCACAAAGCTTTGCTAAAGTTCCTCCTGTAATGTGGTGAATCAAGTCCAAAACAGTTGTCAGTAGAATACGATGACTCTCCATCTAGCTTTTCCAACCCATCTAGGATTTTCCAAAGTCTGGGTATTTGAGTGGAAAAGACTAATTCACAATGCGGTGTAAAAGGCAAGGACACAAAATACTGTGAAGTCCCCCTCTCCTGCTATTTCAACATGATTTTCTGGATAATTTTTAATGCATGAACATTGCATAACACAACATTCATGATAGAAAGGAAACATTCCTGGGTTTGCAGGGGTTTTTTGTGTGTGTATTCAAAATGCAACTAGTCTATAGATTTCAGGGAGAGTAACAAAAAACTAAAATTGATAAAGTTAGAATGTTGGCTGAGAAATAACGGAAGCTCTGCATTACATATCCAAAGCTTCTAAAAAGCTGAACTCTCTTCATAAGCAAATTGGTACAGCACAGTAAAGATCAAGCTGCCTATAACAAAATTTAAATGTGAATTAAGTTTTCCTTTGTACCTGACACTTGCCTAATGGAAGTGCCTTACTTAGGAGAGATTTACTTCAATTTATCTAAAATGAAGACACTGAACATCTGACCCAATGCTTTTAGGAAATCAGCAACTTTCAAATCAGATTGGAGCCCTGGTATGTCAGAAATTGCAGAGGTAAGGAAGCCTCCAATGATATAAGCTGCCTATCCAAAGATTAATATCCTTTCAAGCTTGTTTCCTAATAGATTGCTTACTTCCAAGTGCAAGGGCTTTTAATACATAGCTTTTAGTGTCCTTTTTCCCTATGCAACACACTAAGGACTTATCTTAAAAAGGACTTATCTAAGTCTTGATCATCAAACTAAATATTCAATTATTTCCATTATTAAAGGGTCCTCTTTCAGAATAGTTTGCCAACTGGATCTATATAATACATATATACAATATACAATTACCCAAAATAAATCAAGAATTTTGACAAACAGCTTTATCTTAGCCTGCATTACACCAAGCAGAACTATTATTTGTCGAATTTGTAGAATATTATTTGCAGAAATTTAATCTATCATTGTTACATTTCTACCTCCATGAAGAGACCTCTTCTCTTCACAGACTGAAAGAGCAGAGGACCGACTTGCCAACAGCAACTGCCTCAGCTGCTCTCTATTTAATGCAGTCTCTGGAACACTATTTAAGTACCACTTCTACAAAGTAGTTTTTTAGAAGGCAGTTCAAACCACCAAATACACTATTGAAGAAAGTTATATTTCCTACAAAGAGAAATTACAAGGTGAAACATTGGAAATGCATTTTCGAATATACTGTTAATATGAATTCTTATGCCTCGGCTTATGTGGAAAACATGGCATGAGATAAACAGATATCAGACAAAACAACATTCCTTAGATTTAAGTTGTAAATGAAGTACCTAAAATATTTTGTCCTTTTTGGACAAAAGACTCTATACAGCTGCAAAAATTTTTAATCTGTTCTTGTAGATATGAAAACTTCTGGATCATGTTCATTTACTAACAATTCCATCTGTTGCAGGGCCAGTAGGAGAGTGTTATAGGTGGAGAGTTTTAGGTGTATCTTAAAAACAGAAGGAAAAAGAAGATTGCAGATATTTACGTTTATTTTACTTTGAATATAGGTCCAAAGATAAGTTATAAAGATGGTTGACAGCCAGCTGAACATGAGCCAGGTATGCTCAGATGGCCAAGAGGGCCAGTGGCATCCTGGCCTGTATCAGTAATAGTGTGGCCAGCAGGACCAGGGCCGGGATTGTCCCCCTGTACTTGGCACTGATGAGACCACCCCTCAAATCCTGTGTCCAGTTCTGGATGTGTCACTGCAATGAGACACTGAGGTGCTGGAGAGTGTCCAGAGAAGGGCAATGGAGCTGGGGAAGGGTCTGGAGCACAAGTCCTGTGGAGAGTGGCTGAGGGAGCTGGGGTTGGTCAGGCTGGAGAAAAGGAGGCTCAGGGGTGACCTTATCAGTCTCTACAACTGCCTGCAAGGAGGCTGTAGCCAGGTGAGAGTTGGCCTCTTTTCCCAAGTAACCAGACACAGGGCAAGAGGAAATGGCATCAAGCTGTACCAGGGAAAATTTAGATTGGGTATTAAAGTAATTTTTTCACCAAAAGGGTTGTCAAGCATTGGAAGAAGCTGCCCAGGGAAGTAGTTGAGCCCCTATCCCTGGAGGTAGTTAAAAGATGTGGAGACGTGGAGCTAAGGTAAATGGTTTACTAGTGGACTTGATGATCTTAACAGTGTTTTCCAACCTAAAGTACCCTCTGTTTATGATTCTATGGCGAGAACAAGGAGCTCTGTGGGAAGAAATAGGATAAATGTTATGTGGACAAGTGTATATAGATTCATGAAACAGAGTGTTTGGGGCCAGCTTGGCCATTCTGCCCAAGTGACCAGTGTGTACTACAGTTTAAGTGTTGTATGCAAAGACCCCAAAACATCTAAACAAGCTTAAGGGACAGGGCTGGTCTGTGGATGCCCATGCTCCCTTTTGACTTCTAGCAGTTCAGGCAGGAGAGAAAAAGGGCAGGATTTACTATGGATAGGAAAGGAAACTCTACAAATGTGCATCTGGAGATCTGTTTGGATGACAAATGTAAATGAAGCAAAATCAAATGCCAGACCCTGATGTGCATACAGGTCAGAAGCCATTCAAGTAAGACCTGTAGGGTAACCAAATACACTCCTGGCTGTAGAGCAGACTTGCAAGCACCTTGACATATTGACAGCTCCTTCTGGAAGCCAACAGTATATTCACTCCTGTCATGTCTGACAACTCAGGCTGCCACTAATGTCTTGCCTGGGATTTGCTTTTGGGCTACTCTGGATCTCTTCCCTTCAAATGCCTATCTCATGGCACGCTCCTTAGTCACAGCCAAGAAGAAGGATATTTTCATTGAGCTTGTCAAACAAAGGATATTAACTACCCTGTATTTAAAGAAACTACTAGTCCCATAGCTGAAATAACACCCACGAGATTATTTGTCCTTTTGTCACAAATAACTAGGCAGAAACTCTAACTATTCCCATAAATATTTATTTATATTTTGAAGACCTTCTGACTTCTCTAATACTGTGTAGGAGAGCTTTAGAACTCAAATATGTGCTTGAATAATGTCACTTTACATTAAACTTCAAACTGATTTCCTAACAAATGAGTCTGTGTGCATCGCTAAATAGAAGCTTTCATTTTCCAAGGTGAGAGAGAAGAATGAACTGCATTATCAAACCTTCCATTCTTATATTAGTTTCTCTGGGTTAGAAGAGATCAGCATAACCAAACTTTTTGTTGCTGTTGAAGTTGGTAAGGCCTGAAAAAGTTGAAAGAAACATTTGAATCATCTATCTTGACGAGATAATTAGTTTACCAAAGACAGTACTTTTTATTCCTAAATTATTATCACTCATAAATGTTTGAAAACCAGTATGAGCGGGATACAGAGAATAAATTAAAAGATCACTGAAATAATACACCCTTTGCTTCCTACAGCAATGCACTTATTTCTTCTGGAGAAACCCTTAGGCAAATGACATCAAACTGTCCTACAGGGATTGGATTTCAGATCTCAACATGTTGTAACATTAAGAAAAATACTTGCAAACTATGCAGAGCATCAGTGTTTGGGCTATTCAGTAGTGTGCCTGTGTGCACACTTTGGTCCCACAATACTGTATTTGGTGGTTTCACACACGAAGTGGTATCATGGAGACATACCACGGTTTCTGTCCCATGGTTTCTTTACAATGAATATAACTGCTCCAGCCATTGTAACATATTGGAGTCATAACTGGAGCAAAGTACCTCAAAAGATAAACTTCCAACCTAGCTGTAGGAACTTCTTTTCTACATCTCCTTTCTGTTTTACCGAGGCTTGGATTAGTAAGAAGCTAAACAGCCATTATCTCTGGCACTCATAGAAAACAGTTATATTTAGCCCAACTTTATAAATAAAGATGCTGTAGAAAGCCAGGACTTTCAAAGATTCTAAATGAGAAGGTAAATTATTGAAGGTCTTGTGTGCTCAGAAGACACAATACACAGAAGACATAATGCCTTGCTTTCCATGCAGTACAGTAAACAGGAAAGTCCAAACTAACCAAAGATGGTTAGGAAAAAATACTTTTAGAGACCAGAGCTCCAGTACAGCTTTCCTTTGTGTATTTGCTTTGCTGTAAACCAACAAAAAAAAACTCTGCTAAAGCATCATTACTATAAAGAGTTTATAGCTTGAGAAACTGTAAGATTCCCTAAGTCATCCAATAAGAGGAGCAGTCCACAGAGGATATAAATGACATTTATAAGTCAGGGAATACCCTGATTTATAGTAGTGGAAAACATACCAGGGGTTTTGGATTCCATTCTGGGAGCTCAGTAGTATCTACTAGTCTATCAACACTTATTAACATCAACTAAAACAAAGACTTTCAGATCTAGAAACATGGACTCATATTCAGAGTCAGGGATTTAAGCAGAAAAATACAAAACTGTCAGGCTATGGTTGTTTTCTTTAAAAGAGTCGAGCAGCTATTAGTTGCTATTAAGTTGTTTATTGTAAAGGCACATCAGTCTCGAAAGGCAGAGTCACAAGTGTTTAAGTGCATGCTAAAGTTTTCCAACTGGAAGTAAAGTCCCAATTAGAAGTAGAAGCTGCTCCTGTCTAGGCCCCGGGAAGGCCAATGTTGCTGTCACAGCTCCTGTATTCTTCCAGGTGATGATGATGGAGGTGGGGAGAGAAGAAAAGTGAGAGAGCAAGAGCGTGTCTCACCCCAATGCATAGATTCTTAGACACAAATTACCTAATAAGCTAAAAACATGAACCCGAAACATTTCTTCTTAACCTATTTCTAGTTTCTTAGCATGCCAGGTTACATCTTAATATACTTCAATCCATCCAAAGGTTTTAATTCAATCCCTGCACTCTGATTTCTCTCTGAATTCTTCAGAGGCCTCTGATTTACAGACTCCAACACAAAACTATCCAGAGACAACAGGGATAGCTTCAGTACCAAGAGCAGCACAGTCATCTCAGGAGTTTAGGAGTATATTCTTTTAAATTACAAAGAGCCCCAGCAGCTCCACATACCCCTTCTCACAAAGACATGGTACAGCACAGCCTGAGAGACTACAAACCACAGTTTTGATTAAGTAATTTATATGAACTTCTGTTCTGAGTCTGATATTGTGCATGCATCGTGCACTTATGTGGAATGACACATGTGAAATATTCAAAGATTTTTTTGCTTGTGTCTTTCACACAAGTGATGGACTTAGAAGGTCCCAGTGCCCAGAGCTGGAGGACCATAGCTGGGAGAACAATAAACTCCCGCTGACCCCGAATTCATGTGGAATCTGCTGCTCCAGCTGGATCCTCATGTATCTATGTGGCTTCATGATGGGAGTCATCCAAGAATACTCAAAGAGCTGGCAGACGTCATTGCAAGGACTCTCTCGATTATTTTTTAACAGTCTTTGGTATCTGAGGAGTTCCCAGCTGACTGGAAGCTGGCTAAGGTTGTATCAATGTTCAAGAAGGGCAAGAAGGATGACCCTGGAAACTACTGGCCTGTCAGTCTCACTTCAGTGCCTGGTGAAATTATGGAGATTATTCTGGAGTTCTGCAAAACACCTGAATGACACCACAGCCATTATCACAACCAGCACAGTTTCATTAGAGGAAAGTCATGCATGTCCAACGTGACTACCTTCTAGGACAGGGTAACACACCTTGTTGATCAAGGCAAGCCAGCTGACGTGATCTTTTCGGATTTCAGTAAAGCTTTTGATACTGTCTCTCATAGATCCTTCTGGAGAAAATGTCCAGCCCACAGCTGGATAAGCACATCATGTGATGGATGAGCAGCTGGCTCATGTGTCAGGCACAAAGGGTTACAGTGAATGAGGTGACATCAGACTGTCACTGTGACTAATGGGGTTCCACAGGCCTCTGTCCTTAGCCCTGTGCTCTTCAACATCTTCATAAATGACTTGGACAAGACTCAAAGGCCCAGAGTAAGTTTAATGGTGATACAAAATTAGGAGGAGCCATTCACTCCCTCAAAGCAGAGGCCTTGCAGAGAGAAGTCAACAAATGACAGGGCTGGGTAATTACCAACTGTATGAAGTTTAAGAAAGAGAAGTACTGGATTCTGCACCTGGGACAGGAAAACTCTGGATGTATGGACAGACTGGGGAGTAAGACCCTGGAGAACGGTGCTGCGGAAAGGGACCTGGGGGTCACTGTCAAGGATAAGTTGACCATGAGTCAGCAGTGCCCTGGCAGCCAGGAGGGCCAGCTCTGTCCTCGGGTGCATCAGGCACAGCATCACAGCCAGACAAGGGAGGGGATTGTCCTGCTCTGCTCTGAACTGGGGCAGCCTTGCCTCGAGTGCTGGGGGCAGTTTTGGGTGCCACAATATAAAAAAGACATAAAGCTCTTGAAGAGTGGCCAAAGGAGGGCAACTAAGATAATGGCTTGGGGAGAGGCTGTGTGAGGAGTGTCCAGGATGACTCAGTTGGTTCAGCCTGGAGGAGACTGAGGGGAGATCTCACTGCAGTCTACAACTTCCTTGTGAGGGAGAAGGAGGAGCAGGCACTGGTCTCTTCTCTGCAGTGACTAGACCTGAGGGAAGAGACTGAAGTTATGTCAGGGGAGGCTTAGGTTAGGTATTGTGAAAAGGTTCTTCACCCAGAGGGTGGTCACAGCACCAAGCCTGACAGAGTTCAAGTGGTGTTTGGACAATACTGTCATGTACATGGTGTGACTCTTGGGGTATCCTGTACAGGGCCAGAAGGTGAACTTTGTGGTCCCTCATGGGTCTCCCCAGCTCAGCATATTCTATAGCAATTGATAACTGACTTCTAAAAAGCCAGAGCTTCTAGTTCAAAAACTTAGTATCTTATTTCATTGTCTCCTTTACAAGTAACATCCTATTAGTTCATTAAGTTCTCTGACATAGGAATAAAACTCACAGACACAGAAATGTGCAGAAATGTTAGCAGCAATGAGACTTTAAAAATCACACCTCCTCACTTCTGGACTTTGAGCCCAGTCCTACTTCCTCTTGAGTTCTGGGTGTTTTATGACTAAGTTCACCAATTAAAACTTAGCAATGTTAACTTAGTTAACATTGTGAATACATGACTCACAGATGTTTATACATGACCAACCAACCCACGCAATAAAGGCTAGAGTATGATATTGATACTGACAGAGGTGGAGTTCAGGAAGGACAAGACTCCCAGATTCTCACAAGGATGAAATTCTTAACACTTTTCTACATTTCTCACCCCAGAACTTGCCTGAAATCTATCTGTCAAACTCTATCGGCTCGGAAGTGTTAATCTGAACCATACTACCCATTCAAAGCTTCATGCAATGAGACAACTTGGTACATTTCCAATAACTGGATATTATTTTAGCATATTATGGACTAGCAACACAGCATAGAAAAGTGGGAGCTTAAAACACTGTCTCGTGTACCTGGCTGCAGCAAATTCCAGAGCCAAAACCCACAGAATTGGTAGGATGCCAAATACCACTTCCACAGAAGATGGTAGTTACTATCCTTTGCTGAGTTCTGCCAGTAAAGAGAACAATGCTGCACAACCCCAGAAAAACCATGCCTATAACAAGTAATAATATTATCCTGTCTTCACAGACTCCTGTCAAATAGAAAAAGGTTGGGATCACCATGAAATAAACCACATTATGTTGACCAGACTTTCTTTATTCCTTGATTGCTAGACCTGACGATAGTAATTATAGGTCATCTACAACTACAGGAAGCAATTCTACTCAGAGCAGAAGCACTAACCACAAAAGTTTGGGACTCTATAAATTTCCTATTTGCCTATTACAGAACAATGAAAACATTCCAGAGCAGACACATTTGATGCTCCATTTAGGAATGAAGTAGCATTTAGTTATACATATATTAGCATCAGAGCTAGAAATTACTGAGAAAACAAGAACTCCACTTCTTAGCCAGAGATTTAAATGTGGTCTAAAGTATCAGATAAAGTGGAAGCACCAGAGGATTGCACAAACATAGCTAAACTTTGCAGCTATGCCTTTTGTAAATTGAGCAGGAATTGAGCCAGAAGACCAAACAGGGACAGAGCTGAATCTTGACAGCGAAATCTGATTTCTGGGCCCTAGCAAAATAGCGATGCCTTGAGATAAGCAAAAAGGCATTGGAAAGACCACCTTGCAGTCAGGACTTCTCAGATTAATATGATAGAATTGTTCTTAGAAAAGGAAAGCTTAATTCTCTGCCTTCCAGAAGCACAGTATGTGTTTTAAAGGAAGAAAAGTAAGGTTTGTATTTATCTTTGCTTTTAGTTGTTGCAGAGAGACATACCACCACTTCTTTAAAACAATGAGTATCAAAGGGCAAGAGTAATTACAGGTGCTTTTATAAATAAATATGCTTATTTTCACTTCAGTCCCATTCTCCAATGCCTGCAAGAATATTCCAGGAAAGATCCATCCAGATAGATCTTCAAAAGTCTGTAGAATTGAAGACCACAGAGAACTACTGTGGTAGATATTAAAACATGCTATTACAACTAATAGTATGGCAAAACAAAATCCTGGATTCAGAAATTATCTACCTATACATACACGTATTTCGAGTTGTAATAAAAAAAAGACAATACTCAATATTAATAATTTTCTCCTATTCTTATGAACAGTACAGAGAGTTGAAAAATATTAATTTACCCATTCTTCCACTTGTATTTCTTCCAGTGCTAAATAAAACCAGCTACTCTGAAATCAAATTAAGAATCCATCTAGTGAAGTAGCAGATGTTTCTCCTGCTGTATCTTTAGCTCTGCACAACTTAGACCTTAAGGATATTCTTCAGTGTTAATTAAATATCCAGAGTTTGGATTTTCTAGTCTAAGACAATTATTCTAGGAGTTTATATTTTTTTGTTTTTAAAATATCCTCATTGCAATAAGTTTTGTAAATTAACCATAGATTTTTCTGCATACAAGTTCTCATCGATGCTCAGTGATTTCATTTTTGATCTCTAGTTTCACATTACTCAGGTTATCAGACGAAGGAATAATAACTTTTCAACCTTCTCTAAGATATTCCGGCTTTTAATGACCTGTTCTTCCTGATAGTTTTCTCTTTTACAGACAAAGGAAATCACTGGTCCTTTTATTATGATAATACTTGTTTCCCTTCTTAGTATGTATATATATACAACATGTGAATACATGCCGAGAATACGTTCATGTCCAAGTTTAAAAAAAAAATTGTAAAGAAAGGACCAGAACATAGCCTTTATGCTGCAAACATTGCAGGAGTTGACACAAAATGCAGTCCCTCTTCACAACTCATAAACATTACACTTTCAGACAATACTGTGCCTTCAACCTAATCTTCTTGTGATCCTCAGTAGCTTCACAATCTCCTCCCCTAGTATCAATAATCACTTTAAATTAAAACACTATATGAATAACAACAGGTTCCCACCCCTTCATTCTGGGGGCATTCCTTTTGATTTGACATTTTATTCCACTGCAATTGATAGCAGGCTTTTTTCCATATGATTCTAAATAATTCAGTAGTCACAACAACGAGATTTATAATCTCACTGTTTCTTCCCCTTTCCAAATGGTTTATTAATGTAATCAATAACACAACACAGCATTATTGGAGGACTCCACGTGCTGTCACTTTCTGCTGAAGAAACAATTTAATTCTAACAGAGGATACATTTCCAATACACCATAAACCTGATGGACAGTTCTTGTAACAAGACAGAGGACCAGTAGTAGATGACCATTTGCAAAATTGTTCAAAATGTACTTTTACTCTAGTCAATTAAAAAAATTACACTCAAAATTAACATACTCAGGTTTCCAAAGACCTATGGGTGCAGACGTGCTTTAAGCATAAGGTATCTGTAACTGACACAGTACATCATACTTCAAGAAAATCATGAGCAAACGATTAAGTTTTAAACAGCCCACTTTCACTGAAAACAAAGGCAGGGGGAACAAGAGCAGATAAAAAAATGTCAGAAACTCACAGTGACCCAGCTATTTCTAAATAACAGCTATTTCTAAATTAAGTGCCAACAGGAACTGCAAAGATGTACTTTACTACACATGAAGATGTCATTATCTTCAGACAAAAGAAAAATCCTTTTTGTTTCCCTTGTGGTTTCTTCTAATAGCTCAGAGATTTCACCTGTTCTGACTTAGCAGACTGATTTCCTTTATTGATTTCTTTCAGGTCAGTCTCTACAGCAAACTTAATGAAGCATTCCCTCTGGCTCTATGTCCATCCAGACCACAACTAGCCTGGCCTAAGCTAAAGAATTTTGACAACAGAGATGCCTGCCAAGATGCTGCAAAATGAAAATGTCATTTCAGGTTCCTAAATATGCATCCAGTTATTTAAATAATGAATAGGAATAGTAGTTCCCACACTGAGTAGACACTATAGCTATCCCTGAATTAAACAGGGATTTAAACAGAAATTACAACCACCTGTCTAGTGTCTCTCTTTAATAATGACATTTCATTATTCATGTGGCACAGTCATAGATTAATTATATCTTCAAGGATATTTCAAAATGCTTTAGCAAGTCCTTGAAAACATCACTGCAGTATTTCACGGACATTAAGTTTTGAAGCATCAATTTGGTTTCTGGGAAAAACAGCTTTCAGTCATACTACTTGAAATACATGATTTTTTAAGGGCCAAGATCAACAAAAACATTGAATCACAAGTACGCAGTGCCTGAGGTGTTCTACTGGGTGAGAAAATCCTGGGGAGAGCAACAGCAGTCAGTTCACAACACATAACATTCTCAGTTGTGTCCAACCAATAGCTCTACAAACTCAAGCACTAGCATGGCTGTTTGAGAACAGCATTGCAACATTTCTCAGGTAATACTGCACCTTCCTGTGTCACTTCCGGAAGTTGCTCCAGAGTATTTCTGTAATTTACCTCTAGCACCTCTGTACAGGTCAAATATCTGAGTGGTCAAGTTCCCAGCTTTCTCTTTCCCTCCTTCCTCCTCTTGTAAAAGGTCCCAGCTGGTTCCACTTTTCTGGGTGTCAATTATTGTGAAGATTTTAAAGGTACATGCTTTCTTGTTTTCTTAAAATCAGATTGGCTTCTCAAGGGATGGGCTTCTTCTCTTCTTTGATGGGAAAGTACTGCAAATGCAGGACCTGACTGTGAGAAGGCAAGTGAGGTGGGGATGGGAATGAAGTTACTGCTCTGAAATGGTGCTGCTATTCACAAAATCAGCTCCTTTCCCCAGGTTACAGCAGAAGAGCAAGGGCATCGTTACTGATTCAGAAAGCTAAAAGGCTGCTTTATCATTAAATGGTCTTCTTGCCTCAAGCAAGCATTTTCTCTGCCCTAAATGCTTACTTATAATCCCACTTGCAGAACTGCACAACATAAACTCTGTCGTAAGTGTTCTGAATCTTTGGGATTGGGAGTTCTGTCCTTTTGTGTTGAGGCAATCAACTGCATGGCTCACTTAAGTAAAAAATACCACAAATGCTAAGTAGCTGCAAATTCATATGTGGAACTGATAAAACAACTAGTCAATACAAATATGTTTTAGTATGCTTTACATGTTATAGCTCTTAATAAAGATGTTTAGATTAAAAAACACATTTATTTGAACTTACCACACCACCTCTTGATGGGCAACTGAGGCACTACAGGTGATTTCTTTGGGCTGAGGAAGGGTTCTTAAGCAGTAATTCCTTTAAGAATTTCAAGGTGCATGGACAAATAATGTGATTTCAGGGATGGCATACGAGCCAGGTGAAAATGGCCAACTGCAAAAGCCATGCAACAACCTACATAGTCTGTCTCCAAACAATTGCTATTTTCAGGATACAAAAAGGGTTAAAGCTTTCAGAAAGACTCAACAGAGCAAAACTAAGAATTTACTGCATTCTTTACCTATAAATTTAAAACATGAGATGGTTTTCTTTTCAAATGTTAGAAGTTCTGAGCCTGTGATAATTGGTACTGAATTTTCTCAAAGTCCAAACACAACTTGCCCTCCCTCTTCAGAACTCAACAGCTGAACTGTATTTTCTAACTATATATCATCACAAACACAGAAATTGAAATTATGCTCTTTACAGTCATGTTCAAGGTCCTCAGATTTCGTTACTACTACTACTATTTTTACAGTGGAGTCAATGGTCACTTAAAACAGACTGCCAAACCTAATCCTAGTATTCATTAATTTAAATCCACTATCACAAAGTGGATCTCAGAAAAATTATTTTCCGTACTGAGCATTATAGTTTTGGTACTAATTCATTGTCCTTGCTCTGCTAAAAGGCTGAATCACATTTGAACTTTGACTATATATATATATATATATATATATATATATGTGTATGCAATTGTTAAGCTAATCAACAATTAAACTGCTCATTTGCTGCAAAAGAGCACTTTTTGGAATTTCCATAGGTTGGTGAAAATTTAAGCAGAAATAGAACCATGAGGATGACAATATTTCTCTGAATGATGTGATTTCAGTCATGCAAAGGCTTCATCTATAAAAGGAAAAATCATTTTAGTGTAATACCTGTCTTTGATAAGCCAAATATATAATGAAAATTAGGAATTGAACTCATTAGTGATTTTGTTCTGGTTCAGCACCAGGTTTCATACTTTTGACCAAACTTTTGGAAATAGAAAAAATTGCCTGTCAGATTAATTTTAAAAAATATTATCTTTAGGTTTTGAAATCTAAAGCTCTAAGGAAAATAGAATTAGAACAAAGAATCATGAGGACAAGACATAGCATAGCTTGTTTTGGGGAGAGTGGTTTTTGTTGTACTTTAAAAGATAGTTATAGTGAATATATGTCAGGCACAATTAAAGAGATTTAACTTATAGAAACAATGTTGTTGATAAAGAAAGGCATGGCTGAATTCCATTGCTTCAAGACGTACATAAACTGCACTACAAATGACCTTCATACTAACAAAGACCTGGCCTGCACTAGTTAAGAAAAACACAGCTTGCTCAGAGAAGGAGTAAAGAATGCAACTGTAGATACTGATTATTTAAATTTATAATTGACAAGGGTGCACAGATCACACGAGGAAGCTGTTTGTGCAGCTCCGTGAAAGCTGTGATGCCTCATAGTAGTTCCTGATTCAGATATCAGACACCCAGGCATGCAGGTACAGTGCACTGGGAGACCAAGGGCACTAACATTGCCCCAAGGCCACTTCAACTGCCTCTGCTTTCAAACAAGAGTACTCACATAACCTGTGCTACTAAAGGAGTAAACATTTCAGTTTCTTTTATGAAAAGTAATCCGGTTCCACTGCTTTGAACTGGGTCATCCAGACTGACTCATTTTTTGTCACATACCTTGCAAAGAACTATTACAGCATCATTTTGAAAGATAAGTTTAATACTGTTCCCATACATTAGCAAAATATTCCAACTTAAATGGCTAAAAAATGCTGAAATTTCCTCAAATTAATTTTATATTTTTATTTTTTATTTTGTATCTTTTACTTTATTATCAAAGGTTAGTCACTTCTCATGTATTTTATTCCACTGCTAAAATAGGAACTGAGCTAGTAATGTCAGTATTACTACTACAGATAAAAAACGTACTTCTCTTAACGAAGACAAGGTATAAATTTCCTCTGCTAATGCAATTAACAAAAACTTATTTTTTTAAAGAAAAGCATAAGAAAACAAAACAAAACAAACAAAAAAACTGCACTGTAGCACTGAATAAAAGCAGGAGTATTTTCACACACAGCCATACTCTGTGCCACAAGTGCCATTAAGCAATAGCAAAGCTCTCACTAGCCCCCTGTACATGAGAACATTTCAACAGCACTACTCTTAAACAGCAATGTCAGAATACTTCCTTAGGAGTGGAAAACATATCATAGTCAGACATTCCCTCAAATGCTTATTACACTTTGTACTCCTATTGCCAAAACAAGTTTTCCAAACTGCCCAAGACACAGTGGAACACTATTATAAGATAGAGTAATGTTTTAGCTTAATGAAAAGAGCACATTATTTCTATTAATATTTCTTAATACATAATTCATTTTTAGCTCTGCAAATGTATGAGTCTTTTTTCAGATCCTACGAAAATATGAACAAAAACAAACCTATTTTTTCATACCATTAGTTTCTGCAAATTTCTGTATATCAGCCAGAGTTTTCAGTTCTTTCCTTGGGCAAGCTGATACACACAACGCAATAGACTTAATCTTCTGATGTACTAGATCAATGTTGCATGGATCCAAGAAGAATACATACCTATGGAAGGAAAAAAGGTAAATTACTTCTACTTTAATTAACAATTACACTGAACAAAATTTCAAACTATGGGATTCAATCACTGACTGATTCCATCTACGCAGAAACATAGGAAATTTGATATTATTGCAACTGCATGGAATAAAAGAATTTATGCACTTAACATACGCATAACAGTGTATGGGTATTTATATACCCATATTTATATACCTCTGGATTACAGAGAAAGGATGTTTAACTCCACCTGATTCAAATCCATTCAAATGGTGCTACTCATAAAAACAGCAGTAGTCCCACCATGCCTCTTCACAGATATGAACATTCACAAACCTTTACTCAAACCTTAAACTTGACTTAGAGAATCAGGTTTTTTTTCCAGAAAGACCCAACAAACCAAATAAAGTCACTCTTATTCTGCAAAAAGAAAAGGTCCATGGATAAATTTATGAGTATACATAATACCAATAATTAAGAACAGTTTTTTAATAGATTGATTTTCCATGCCATGACTGAACAGATTACTTTAGTATTTACTTAGAAATAAAACTTCTTCCAATATTTCAAGTAGTATTATCTAATGTTTAAGTGCAGTATTTTAAAGAGAATCTACTTGCTAACTTTTTACAACGAATGTAATTTAAAAATCCAATGCATCAAGTACATATTATAGATTCTTAACTAACATCTCTTGGCTGTACATGCTTTATGACAAACACTAACCCTACAGAATCTTCACTGATGCTATAATAGAAATGTTTTTCTCTTTCAAAGTTGAACAAATCTTAAACCCCTATAATTCCGGTGATGTACTATGCATTGAAATATTCTCTTCATATTACCTAACATCGTCATACGAAAACAGCAGAAATCTGCCATATAAAATGCCATTTCTAATTTTGCAGTCCTTATGATGGGAATTCATTCTGTAACCAGTAAAAAATCTCTTTCGCTCCTAGAAAGCATTTATGTCCTCCCTAAACACCTTCAGTTTATATGCTAATTGCTATCTACTGTTCTATTGCCCAGTGTCACTGTACAAGAATGATTGCTACATAGTACAGTCTTCCTTGAAAGTCCATCAAAACCCATGTCATCTAAATCAACCATAACATGGTAAAATATTACTTGAATTCTTAAAACATTCCTTTCTTTGTTAACATCACAGTGAAATCATCCACCTCTATTTCTTTTTTACTTATTACACACTACACATCTTGGGACTTCACAGACAGACCACTGAAGTCTGAGAAACAAGTGTAAACATGAAAATTCTGTCGTAGAGATACAGTAAAAGTAACTGTATGCAAGGAATAAGCCAGAGTTTTCCCTTATTTCAAAGAAAATACTCTTGAATTGGTATCAAGACTTACAACAGTTGTTTTAATTGAAGTTCCTCCAGTTGTTATCTCATGCAATAAGGGTAAATGGCAGGAGAGTGTATACTTCTTTGAGGGTATTTGGTCAAAAGAGCTACAAAGTAGAACCTACAGAGTCAAACCTAACTGATATGGCAAGGGAGGCTAGGATGGGAACAAACTTGGTCAGTGCCACTAATTGATAAAGATATGTGGGTTATGAAAATAGTGATTTTTCAATAAGACTATCTGGCTAAGGACCTTGCCAAATTGAGATAAGGAAAAGGAGGGAGACAGACATACAACTTGTCCACTCAATGTTAATAAAAACAATAATCAAAAACAAACCCAGTAAATGACAGTAATTGAGGGGCTCCCAAGAAACTGCAGACACGGACTTTGCAACTGATAGGGATGCAAACTCCTAAGTGCAGAATGTAGGAGGAGTCAGTGGGACCCTGCCAGCAGCTCAGGGAACATGCACAGGACAGGGCAGCAGATAAGGGTGTAAAAGTGAACAGTTGCATGCAAGTTGATGTTAGTCGGTACATTATCTGACCTCAGCACTGATCACTACAGTCTATCTTATCCTATTACAAAAGTTTTTAACACTCTCTCTGCATAATTATAGTCTCTAACCCATGTGCACAGATGCTGCAAGTGCTACAGGGATTAAGTATCAGCTACTGAGGGAACTGACATGGATATGAGGGATTTGATGCCAGCAACTGGAATCAGACCAGAGGTTCAAGTGCCAAAGGACTGTGGCGTCAGCTATCAAAGTAAGTGGGGTCTCAGTGCCAGTGTCAGGGAGAAGTCTTGGCAATGAGTGCTGGGGTGGGAACAATGTGTGCCCGCAAAAAAAGCAGCTATAGAGGTGATAGACTCAGCACCACTCAGGTGGTCACATCCTTTGTGGTGCTGCAGCTGAGCACCTGTACCTTCTCCAGAACAGATCTACGCATATTATAGAATCACAGAAAATCCTGAGTTGGAAGGGACCCACAAGGATCACCGAGTCCAGTTCCTGGTGTAACTCACTAACAAAATCCAAGCCATATCAGATGGTGAGTAGGCAGCTCTAGATGAAAAGTGTTGGGTGGGCAGAGGGTCTGTGGTGTTATTTGGGGGAAACTGGCTCTGGGTTGCTTGTGGAATGAGTGCATGAGTGTTTGATACTTAGCACTAAACCAGATCAGCTGCTAAGCAGGGGAACCCATAAGGTGAATAAGGTGCCATGCTGTTACTTGGAGAATCTGCAAATGTATGTGAGCTTGTGAACCTGGAAAGTGTCACACGTGTGCCTACACTAATGTGTCACACTACTAGTGTAGTGCCTACACACTAGTGACCTTCTGCCACTATCAGCCCGTGAGGAAGAGGGGACATGGTTGGCTGTGTTTGTGGAGCTGAAGGCAACACCTTGTCACTGCCAGTCTCCATAACCAGCTATGTCAATGTCCCATATGTTACTGTCCTTCTACATCCTCAGCCTAGGCAGAGACTCTAGGTTCTGGGAGCTGTACAACTGGACTCCAGTTCCTGGACAGGAGGGTCCTCTGAATTTCCCTAAGGAAACCAAATCAGGAATTTCACCATTAGCAAGCTCGAACTCATCCCACCTCTACAGTGATTTCAACTCAAGGGTCAAGCTATCATTTTAATTACCAGAATATGTTGTAAAATAAACACTACAATTCTAACTCAAACCTGGAAGTTTAGAAATATAATGCAATTACAGCATCATATGCGGTTCTGACAGAAGTGTGGGCATAGCCTTAAACAGCATATATAATTCAAACACTGCATTGGTAGATAGACAGTTCTGACAGAAGTAAGGGAGAAAACTCTAGGCTATCAAATCTGTGGCTTCAATCTGTGGCCTTGGAAGATGCAAGTGAGATAAGTAAGATTATCTCAGCTAAAACAAGAACCAAAATTCTAGGAACCACCATTACAGAAGAAAAGTTAAATTTTGTTTATAAAGCTTACGTGTAGAAAATAAGTGATTTTACTGCAGAAAATTTCATACTGTGCCACCACAGGACAGGTTTTGTTTCTCTATAGGAGAATGTCATTACATGCTTTGTGCTGCAATTTCAGCTATTTACAATCAGCAATAGACTAATTTTCTAATAAGGAACTAACTTATATCAGCAATACAAAGAGTGACATAAACAAAGTAATCATGTTGTTAGAGATGCTTCAACTGCAAATGAAAATATGCTTGCTATTTGAAAAATCAATATAGTAGACTTACAACATATGTACATTTATGCATCTTTATGAAGTATCAGTCCTGTAAAGAAGGACTTGGAGGTACAAGTGCATGAAAAATTGGACATGACCTGGTAATGTACACCTGCAGCCCAGAAAGCCTGGTGTATCCGAGGCTTCATAAAAAGAGGCATGACTACCAAGGCTAGTTTTACTCTGCCCTTAGGGGCGTCCCTCAGCTGGTATACTGCACCAGCTCTAGGATGCCCAGTACAGGAAAGACATGAACCCAGCACAAGTGCAGAGGGGACCTATGAAAATGATGAGAGGGCTGGAGCATATGAAGATGTGCTAGGAGACTTGGGTCTGCTCATCCTGGAGAAGAGAAGGCTGTGGAGACACCTTTTGGCAGCTTTCCAGTACTTACAGGGAGCTTCTGTAAAAGACAAAGTGAATTTTCACAGAGGCAAATTGTGAAAGCAGGAATGGCTTTAAATTAAAAGAAGGTAGAATTAGAATGACAGACTAACTTTTGTTGAAAAAGACCCTTCACATCATCTACTTTGACTGTAAATGCACTGCCAAATCCACCACTAAACCACGTCCCTAAGTGCCAAATCCACACTTTTAAATATCTTATTTTTAAGTATCTTTTAAATACTTCCAGGAATCGTGACTCAACCATTTCCCTGGGCTTGATAACCTTTATGGCAAAAAAATTTTGTCATAATGTCCAGTCAAAACCTCCCCTTGCACAGTGTGAGACCATTTCCTCTCATCCTGTAACTTGTTACATGGGAGACTGATTGCCTCCATCCTTTCAGGGAGCTATAGAGCAATAAGGTGAAACCAAGATCTAGTAATCTGAACATAAATAACACTTAGACAAAGCTAGCATCTTAAATATTACCTAAAAATTAACAGCTAGACTGTACAGCCCATAGGGTGTGTAATAGGAGGCATATGGTAATGACCATATTGCAACATGGAGTACAGAACCAAGAGAAACCCCTGCAAAAACCAGCCTAGGAGGATATGCAGGTAACCACACGGCAACCACTTGGTAACACAACAGCAAACCAATGAAAAGCAAGACCACTCCAGGCCCTAATACTGCTGTTGGTCCAGGCTATCACGGAAGGGAAATAATTCCCCAGGTCTTTCTTTGTTCAGGTTCTCTTTTTTCAAGGCACATAGATTGAGCTACCAGATATCATAATTGATCTGTGCTGTCTAATGGAAACGAGAGTCTAGAGTCAAAAATTTCTTCAACAGTAGAGCACATACAGTTTCACTCAAATTCTCTGTGTACATGCTGCAAACCGTCCCTGGGTTTTCCCATTACCTACACTTCAAGCATTTCCTGGGGTCAAAGGCATGTGCTCAGGCAGAATACCACCCTAGCACTCTCCATAGCATCACATGCACATCTCCTAGTACGTGAGTAGACAGCAAAAACTGAATTCTGTCAAAATAACAATGCATTAGTGACCAAAAACCAGACTGAACTAGTATTTCAGAGACTTACATTTGGCTGCTGTGATTATCATTTATTTGCAAATAAAAGGTCATTTTTAACCCCTTATAACTACCAGAACTTGTAAAGCAAGGAGCTTACTTGAAGCAGATAGGTTTAACTAGAATTCACTGCCAGAGCTACAGTATAATCCAATGTCTGACTCAAGAAAACAGACTACTAAACTGTGTTGTGGTTATTATGTAAAAATAAAAGGATGCCTGACCCACTCTTTCTTTATGAGACCAGGTGGTAAAATCCTCCTTCCCAATATTTCATCTCACTTCTTTCAGCTTTTCTGACGTACACACAGCAAATCTCTGAGAACTCTGCTCTTCACCCTTACCACACAGATTTCCATATCCACGTAGACCACATCAATTTCACTTCCACATGACAGTGCCTATGAGTTGCTGTCATATATAAGGAAGAAAATGTTATTTTTACAGATGATTTAGCTTTTCAGCCCTTGGACTAGGAAATGAAAATGGAATTACCCTGCAAGCAAAATGAAATGAGAATAGCTTCATGTTTCCAGAGCTCTATTTGTGGAGCTTAAAAGTCTTTTCTTTCTCTACACAAACTGAAATGTACAGGCAAGAAGAAGAGTTTATTTTTACAGTCTGTCTGCAAAGTGCTCCTATATAAATAGCATTAAATATTCCCGTGAACTCCACCTCAGATACTGTAGGAACTCCATCTGCTAGAGACAGATGCAAAGCAGATAGCTTTTTTAATTTGCTTGGCAATTTTTCAGAGGCAACTATGGGGTGTGAGAGAAGGAAAGATCACTCACTTATATAGGGACGAATCTCTTCCAAAAGTGGATGCCCTGGACTATACCAGGCACTTCATGCGAACAGTTAAAGAATAATTTGTTTCAGCAGAGGGTTTTCTCTTATCCAAATAGAGATGATGTAATTCATATGCGTGTATCTATTAATCTGCTTAGATCATGCCTCAAGCCACAACATCTTTGTTATAAAGCATAATTCCTTTGAATCTCATTAAGACTTCTTGACAAACAACAGGCTCTGTCAATTAGCTGTGTTAAAAAGACTCTTTTTAGCTGCTGTCTTTTGAGCTTGCATTACAAGAGGAATTTATTTAGTGGTAGATGTTTCCCCACATGATGGTCTGACATGTCACATGTAGAAGACTATCACAATATTAATTATCACATTTCAACAAGGTGTCTGATTTTCTCTACCTTCACATGAACTCCGACACATTTCTTTCTAAAGGTAAACTTAAAATTATGATTTTAAAATTTGCACTTTTTCTCAGAACACTAGAGTCACAATTTTGTACATGGGTTTAGAAAGTGCTAAAATGTTTATGTAAAAAAATAGGAAAATTATGCTACATAATCTTTAAGCCTTTCAACCTTCTTAAATATGCGATTAAATTAAGAAATAACTTTTCTGACAAAAGATATCTGTAAAAAGTTCCAGACATTTTATTCACCTCAAATCTTTCTGGAAACCACCAATTAACTATCTACATTAAATCTTAAAGGAGATATTTAGAAGTCTTTAGAATAGCAACTCAAAATAAGCAGATCTCAGGAAAGACGTTTCCAAAATAACTTATGAAAATAATCTATTTTCTGTTAGTCTGAAAAAGGCTATCATATTCAGAAATTAGTAACTTTTTAGCTCCTTGAGGTAACTGACAGTGAAAAAAACATTTATTTTGTCAATTAATATCACTGTACTAAGCTAAACAGTTTACTTTCTTAAATTATCCAAGTTGTACAGAAGGACTCTGAGATTGTCTGACTGACAAGACAGACCTCAACAGACATTCACAGGTATTCAACCTGTCAGTGCAGAATTCTTGCCACTGCTCCAGTACTACTACTGCAGTGTGATGCGCACCTCTAAAGTTTCATCCATTTTCTCCACAAGTCATATACCTTCTGCCTACAGTTTAGATTTTAAAGTCTTATTCTAATGTGCCAGATGTATCTCACCTCCCCTTATACCTAGTTGGCAGAAAACAAGCATACATCAAAAGCAAACACTGATATCAAAGCCTGCTCCCAAATCTGAGAATACTTGTCACACCTAAAACTCTAACAAACAAGACTTTTCAGCAGCCTAGAACAATACCCTACAAAATGGATATCCGATGAAGTGGATACTGAGGAAAAAGTAATTCCTCAATGTCTTAGCAGTATTCATATCGCATATCTGCCAACATATAATCTAATGTTGCTGGTTGTCACGAACGACTGCTGTCCTCTAAGTGAGAAAAGTGTCAAAGGACAAGTAGGAATGAGTTAGCATATCCCTTTTGTTTAAAACCACTCCCAAAGAAAGAAAGGTTTTGCCTTTCCTGGTTTACAGAATGCAAAAATTGTATCACATACTTACTTCTTCTGTGTGAGGTCCAGACCACTGTTGACTATTCCCTCCACCTTGACATTTTTCTGTCCACAAATATTTCCGTAACTGTCATATCCCGAAAGCAGTCTTGCAGCTGCTCCTGTAGCTATTGAAAAGCCACAGATAAAACCCTGGAGGAATAAAAAACCCCCACAGTTTAGAAATACTCTGTCTGACAGCTGAGAAAAGTCAGTTTTATTAATTTATTTCTAAGCAGAGGTTGTCTACAAAGTCTTTCAGACTGGAAAAGGAAAGACAAGGATTATCACAGAGAACTGTTGTGCAATAATAAAACTGAATGCAAGCTAAAAGAGGATTCAGACATCTAACACTAGATATTATAAAAGCACAGTTAAGACTCCTGTATGTGGCTTATTTGAAAGTCATATTATCAGCAAGTGGGCATGAAGCAGAAGGGAAAAGTCAGCAAATGGGCAATGGCAGGCAGTGAAGGAGAGCTACAAGCAGAGATGGAGTTATCAAGGATTGCTATCCATCTTAGATAATTCCACACAATCCAGATTTGCTTGCTGTCAGACTTTTTTTCTTTCCTTTAAATCAAATACTTTCAAATATGTGCTAGAATGAAGAGGCCTACCTAACACAAGTTTCTTTTAAGGAAATCCTCTTAAAGCAAGTGACCAGGTCAAGGTCACTGTGGTTTTAAATGCAGGAAAGAAACAGAAAAAAAGCAAGATAGTTCAGACCAAGTAATTTGGAAAATACCATAAGCAGGCAGGTCTTTCTGTGAACTTTCACTGATATGTCACAAGCAAAACCAAGATTAAGGCAATTACTGTGCAAACAAGAGACTTGCCCAAAAGTTTCATTAGCAAACCACTGACAAGGAAAAATGAACCATCAGCTCACTCCCCTACCACCAAGGAACTGATTTTACACATGAGACAGGCTAAGATCTGAGAAATGGAAGTGGAATAAACAGCTGAGACAGGTGCATGGAACAATAGATGGCAGGGGCAGGATCAGATTAAATGATGACAACAGGTAATGACATTGGCATGGAACGGTGAAAATGTGGGTAGTTCACCCTGCAAGTGAAGTTTCCTAGAACAGTAACAATGTGACTCAGTGAGATGACTGCTCTGTATATTACATTGCTTATACAGGAAAATTTGAGACACTCATACACTAATTTATAATTGGGGGAACAGGTAAATATAACCAAATAACCAGGGAACATCAACAAAACCAGAAAAAAATACAAACGCAAAAGAGAGCTACTTGTTTCAGGAATGCTGTGCTTTTTGCAATTTTAAGATATTCACATTACAGTGACACCATAATTCAAATTATTTAAAATAATGATTATAATTTTTATATTTGAAGCCCAACCATTGAAAAAACACCGAAGTAGAATAAATTTTTCAGTGGAATTATTCCAAACACCAGAGACCGAGACAGAGCAGAAAAGAAAGCTGAGCACTTAAGTCCCAAACTCCCCTAAAGACACCTGCTTGCAACACAGCAGTTGCAAGACAGCAATACGTATCATCTGTTTAAGAAGAGCAGCAAACACAGGTCCATGAAACAAAACAAGACGGAAAGAAGTGTGCTTGTAGTTTTCATTAATCTGCAGCTTTTGGAGGTTTGGTCTTTTAATAAAAAGTGTAGAGGGTTCTGAGGCTGACTTGAAAAAGGTGATGATGATTTCATCACAGGGGACAGAACTGTTAAAACTTTGAAAGAAAGATCTTATAATTAGTAATATGACTGTTAACAATAGCTGCTTCTATTAAGTATACAATAAAAATAAATTAATTAACAAATAAACAAAAACCCAGTTAACTGCTCGATAGTCAGAATCTTTCAGAATGTTTCTTACAAAAAAGTTTACTGTGATTCATAGAATTGTTTACCAGACTCCCAGCATCATTTCTGGGACATGCAGAGTCCCATAAGGAACACGAGTCAAGTGGTAATTCACCATGCTGAAAAAACACTTATCACTGAGATTGCAATTTCAGGGGAAGAGAAGCTGGAGCAAGAACTGGCACCAATCATAAATTATGGATCCTTACCAAAGGCCTTTGATATGTACATACTATCCATTTCTGTTCTACGGCTGATGCATGTATCAGAAACATATCCCAATCTTTGCCAGTGATTAAGTTACTGACAGGTTTTTAAATTCCTTTCTTGTGAACACAGACTCTTAAAGGATATAACACTTACAAAATCTTCTGAGTTTTACTCACCATTCCTATGCAGAAGAGGATAAATAAGAGCAGCCAGGGTACATCTGTGCAGCTGTGGTCTTCCAGAGGCTTCCACTCTCGCTTGGAACTCTTATGTGAGAAGAGACAGATGAGGTTAACAACACTAATTGTCTGCTCATAATAGAAAAAGGCAGAAAATTATCCTACAGGTAATTTACCTACAGCAGGAGCCATCTTTAAATGCCAAGATAGTTGAAGAAGCTTGTTTGAAAGACTTAAAGAGTAAGGCTCATGTAAGATTCCATAAGAAGTGCCTCCACAGGAGCTAGATCACCAAATAGTAATTTACCCATCAAAAAGTTAATTTATCCAGAAATTTACAGATATTTATCCACAAAACAGGTTATTTTCACTTGTCTTTTTATTAACAGAAAACAGAAATTAATGGCATGAAATTGACAATATCTCCTGTTGCAGTCTTCCACAGCTATCTTTCAGAAAACTGATTTCCAGGAAGGATAAAGGATTAAACTTTTCAAAAACACCTAAGTTTTCAAACACTGTTGGCAGGCTGAACAAGAACTATGCATGTAGAAAGGAGGCAATAAATTACTGTTTAAGGAACAGTTTTCTACCTGCCATAAGGCATCTGAACTCAACACTTCAGTGAAGAAATCCTTCATCTGTATTGCCATGGTACCAGAAAGGAAAGTTGTGTAATTAAAGGTTGGAATACTCAATGATGGAGGTAGTTGTAAGCAATGCAGATAGTTTGCTGCTCATGAGGTAAAAATCCTTAAGTATGTATACACTGCTAAGATAACTAGAGTCTTATAAACAGTCATTTAGGCAAAAAGGTTTCAGGAAAAGAATAAGCACAAGCTGTAGTACAAAACCAACCACCAAATCAGAAATTGCTATAACAAAAATAATGATTACAGCTACTTCTAAAAATATACAGTTACACAGATAAGTTTTTTCAACAGACTCCTAGATAGTGAATCTTCAGATATATTGACTGAGACCCAAAAACTGCAGACACTGTTTTAATCTGTGAGGAAGAAAAGGAGATTGATATAAGGAGACTACATACACAGCTGTTCTCTCCAGAGACAGGGCAAAGGGGATAACCTATTCAAATTTTGATTTTTTTTCTCTTAAGACTCTAAAGAATCTTCAAAATTTTGCTGACAAGGTAGCAAATATCACTGCTGAATTAAAACTGAATGGATGGATGAAATGTCAACAGCTTTTATCTCCAGTATGTATTTTGCATATTTTTAATTTTAGAAAAAAGCAATAGCATGTAACTTATATGATATTAGGAAGAAGATTTTTTTTTGTATTCATGATTTTGGCTTTTTTTAATTCACAAGCACAAAGAAACCTTTTCAAATACTACTATTAGAAGCTAAAAACTGGATAAACAAATGAAATCCTGCAGGCATCACACTTCAAAAAAGTGTTGCTTTCTAAGTAGTCCAGCTTGGCATTACGGAATTCCATATTAATTTTTTGCAATATTTTATTAAGGAAGTTCCACTTACAGATGTGATAAACACTGTTTTAATTCAAACCGCAAATTCACTGTAGGTTCTGAGCAGTCAAACTTCTTTAGATTTTACTCAATAAATTTTACTCACTAGTGAGAGATGGTAAAAGGTCACATTGTACACTGTACAATCCACATTCAACAAAACTGAATTTTCTGATCCTGGCAGTTCACGCTTAAAACTAACACACTCTTCAAACTTAACATTTACAACAAGATTGCGACATTTATGTTGCTATAATTAGCATAATCATAATTGCATAAAATATGTAAAGCTTCGTGCTTCCTATTCCTAAATTCACTTCAAGAACTCTAGATTCATTAGAAATTTACTTTTATTTACAAACAGCAGAGATAAATTTCAGCTACAGCTGCTGTCTTATGAGCAAACTGCCCTTGGCAAAAGAGAGAGCAGCAAAATGCACTGCAGTGTGTGCTTTGTTTTGTTGGTTTGGGGTTTTTTTAATCCTCTCTGTACCATCTGCATACGAAATCTTTTAATAGGATTTTTAAAAGCCTCTAGAATAGCTCTAGCATGGTTTTCATTTGCCTGGCTAGTCACAGTTACAGTAAGTAATCCATTTTACTTACTAAGTGGACTGCAATTTATATGTCAGAAAGAAACTTCAGATGCCATTAAATAGAACATAGTCAGAAAGTTACATGATACATTAATTCTCTGTCTACTGTTCTTATTCTGGCAAAAAAAAACCAACCCAAAACAACAACAACTTCAGAAAAAAAAAAGCATTAACGAAACAAAATTAAAACAAACAAACAAACAAAACCCCAAACAACAACAACAAAACCCAGGAAGGTATTCTAAACAAAAAGTATCCTTGGAGGAATTTCAACAGGTACTAGATACTTACTAACTTACAATTTAACCACCTAGCATGGTAATAAGGTTTGAAATTATATTTGCTTAAAATTGTCCTCAGACCTCACTAAAACCCAAGCTAGCTACCATTATCTGTCTACTGTTTTCTTCCCAGTTGCTTCCTTGCATTCTGGATTCCCAACGAATCCTCTTCCATAGCTTCACAGTCCTTTATCCTTGTCTTTGATGTTGCTGTGTCTCTCCAGCGATCACTCTCTGTCTACTCTACACCCTTAGACATTTACTCAGACTGATTTTCATGCTTTAGCAACATAAATTGTCAGTCCATGGTCAACATAAGGTCTAACAAATGTTGTTTGTTCTGCAATCTGTAAACTATGCTTTGTCTCCATTGTGACTGAAACACCATAACATTTTAGCAGACATGCTTTGCCTGAAATCCTAAATCAGCACTTCTGCTCATTTCAGATTTTCTTCCAGATAGATTAGGAACCTGCAGTATTTGCTTATGCAAGAAAGCTAGAGAAAAAAAAATGGAAATTATTTGATTCATGTCAAGTTTTCCCTTAAAACAGAGCTTTCATAATTCACAGTATGCTCTCTAAGGATATTCTTGCCATTAACAAAGCATGCACTGTCATGAAAGCACAGGGAATCTGGAGCACTATCAGTGAGAAGTGGAAGGCTGGCAAACCAGTCCTTCTCTCCAAGACAAACTTGCAGGTTGGGAACATTTCCTGCTCATAACAGCTTTTCTGTGCTGATTTTACAAGTTACTTACTCAAGAATCCAGATGAGTGTGTCCAGAAGTTTACATTTGTCCATTTTGCACAAGACTTAGCAAACTCAAAACCAAATCAGAAACCTCGTGTGTCACAGCTTACAACAGTGCTTTAGTACTACAAACCTAGAAAACTGGATGTCTACAATTAAGACTTTTCTTGCAGAAGAGGAAGTGGGAAGAATGTCATTAGTAGTTAATGTCATAGGACATTAACTACTGTTTTTTTCCTAGTTGAATTCAGAGCTACATATTCTCAAGATTAAAAGCACTTGCATGCAAAATAAAAATACAAAATAAAAAGAGGTTCTTTTCTTGGCATTCATTGCATCTAATCATTCCAGAACAAAATAAGAAATCCCTCTTCCAGATTTCTTTCTTGCTGCCACTTCCAAAATATACCTTTGCAGTACCAAAGAGTAGGTCTCTGCATATTGCAATGTGCTTCTTACAGGATTGCCAGAACCAGCATAGCCAGAACCACTTTCACTATTAACTGTAGCAGCAGTACTGGATACTGCCATACAAGCACTCATGTGCCATAACCAGAGTGAAACTCTTATAAGAGCATAAAAAGATAAAAAACTACAGATGCAGGGAGCTACAGAGAATTTATTTTAACACATGTTTCATGCAACGTAAAATTCAGGAGTGATGAGACTGAAGCAAGAAGCCTATTAAAGAACATCTGCAGCACTAGATATACAGATAATCAAGCTGTGGGTAAGTAGCAAAGATGTGAATAAGATTACGATAAAGATGGAATCTGCCATCAACTGATGACGTTGCAACATCATGACGTTACAGGAAGCAGAAAGAAAAAGTTTTGCAGTGGTCAGATGACACGCTTCAAGGAGAAGAGAATTCAGGTGCTAGTGAGACAGATGGCCTGAATTAAGGACAACCCGGGAATAACTGGCATGAGTTACAACCACTGGATGAAAAAGAGTTGCATGTAAGAGCCTAGAGGTTAGACTCTAGGCTCCACTTTGGCTATAGTAGCTGGAAAGTATAGGACAATTCCAATTTGCATATGAACACAAAGGTTGTAAGAATAAAGTCACAACTTCTTTACATAGTTAAGTACACTGATGTTAAGATAATTTGTTACAAAATCCTATCCCAGGAACCATATTAATCTAACTACATCGCCTTTAAATTACGTTTTTTCATCACCTTGATGCAACATCTTGACTCAGAATACATACAACTGTAGTTCAATACAGAAGAGCAAATTGACATAACTGCTCTTTGTTTATTTAAATTAGAATTCAGAAATTATTGTGTAGCTAACTATCTTCATAGGAGACAAACAGCCACAGTGTGCACACAGCATTAATAAATGTCCTTTAGAGATAAAAAAGGATTCTCATTCTAGTTGGCATCTTCTGTGGAAACTGCTGGAGTCCTACAACATCCACCTTTCCTAGAAGGCAGATTGGTTCTGATAAAACACCAGAGATTCAACTGATCGTATAAAGAGCATTTGGTTTATTCCAGTAGCATTGTGAGTATAGAATACATAAATTTTACACCTATGATGCAAGTTCAACTCTTCACAATTGGAGGGTCAATTTGCGATATAGCGCATACCACCAAAAGGCATGTAAGGGCATGGCTCCTTGGGATATGGGCACGCCAGGTTAAAAAGGGGATGACCAAGAAGTCATTCAGTTCAGAAGCTGTCCTGCAAGCAAAGTTTAACCCTGTACATTCAAATGCTATTGAAACATACCCACACAGAAAAAAAAAATACAGTTCTTGAAACATTTATCAGTGTTTCCTAACAGCCATTTAAGGAGATGGTATTTTACCCATTTTACATCTTTACAAGCTAAAGATCAGTGCTAATCGCATGTTGACCTTTACTGTGAAGCATTCCATCTGCAAATAAGATGAGCCATACTTTACTAGTTTACCAAACTGTTTCTAATGCAACCTGGAGTAATTTTCCAGGTTTAACAGATACAGCATTTTTCTGTCCAAGATACAGTGGACTTTTCTACACTATGCAGCTGTTTAAAAGAAGAACTAGCAGCAGCTGCATATTATCCTAAAGAAACTTCTTCCACCTCTGAACAGACCTCGATCCTAGAGCCTAAAGCAAAAGACACCACAAGTCCTGACCCCAAGCATACATACTCAATTCCCCACACAATTATGCTTCTGAGAACAGAAGTAAAACTCAAGTAAACCAGTTCTCTCTATAAAACTTACATGCAGCAAATCCACTTTTTAAGTGTGCAGAACCAAGTTTTGAAGAATTAAACCCATTCTCAGTTCATGACATTACCAACTATGTTACATTTCTATATATACCATTAGCTTATTCCACCAAGAATTCTAAGAACCTCATACACAGATTAGCCAAAATGTTCACCATTACCTACAGACTTTCCCTGCATGACTTATAAAGGTGCTCAGACAAAGCACTAAACAGCAGCTTACAGCACTCTATCATGAGTTCAGACAATCTTTCAGGTTCACAAATAGAACTTGTTTATTATAAAGCATTATTGGTACACCTCCATTACTACTAGGGCACCAGCTACTGTAAACTTTTACTCTACTAAATTATACCAGTGTCCCGGAAGAATGAACTACATTGTATCAATTAAAATAAATGTTAGTGTAGACTTGGCCTGGATCTACCTCTGGGAAGAGTAGTATTCCTCCAACCTCAAGAAGCTTGCTAATGGTTGCATTCTCATGGGAGGCAGAAGCTTCAGTTGCCTAAGACTTAGAAAACCGAAGTAATGTCTCCCACTTACAGGGACAAAAGAGTTTGTCACAGTCATCATGCAGTATGTCCCAGTCATCTCTAGAAAGAAGCCAAAATACCTGGGGCAATTCCAAATGGACTGCATAATAGGACATGCAACTCACAGTGGAGTCCAACGTCCATTTTTGTGGAATTTCTACTTCAGCCTCATTACAAAACAGTGTAGTTTTCAATTTACTGCACAGCAGACATTAGTCACACTTCAGACCTAGAGCCATACACCAGTGTTTTACATATAGGCACCTACATCCTTATTTTCCTAATGACTTCACATTTCACCACTTGTTCTCCAATTCCCTGACCATTAAAAAAAATGCACCTGCCCATTATGTATGAAACTCAGAAATAATGCTAGGAAAAGTTTTCTGATGGTGCAATACTGCTTTATCCAGCAAAAGGTAATGAATTTATACTTTGTGTCTCTTCAGATGTTAAGAATACCACCAATTCAATATGTCCATATCTTCTATTTCACTACTGTCATCCGACTGCATCAATAGTATTTATAAGTTTTTAACATAAGATAAACAAAATTGAGATCATATAAGGTATCACTTACAGTATTACTAATGGTGTAATATAAGGATGTTTACCCTGAAAACTCATACATGGGGACTTCATTCTTGAATGTAGCATATGCTGTGTCGTAGATTATCTTCCATGCATCTTTACAGTCAACTCATATTAAACATTGCTTCAAAAGTCCTTGATTACATACCTCCACCTCAATCAACAACTTAAATATTTACCTTGAAACATAACACAGCTGATTAAATAAAGCTGACATGATCAGCACACCTGCTGCAGTTTTGAAGTTTAGAGATCAGGTCATCTGCAGACAAACTCTCTGTTTTTTTTCCTCTAAAGTATTTAGTTATTGTTTCTTTTCTTCATTATACATTATTAAGTATTTATTTCAAATGAACAATAAATAAGGATACTTTACAAATATCACAGGAATATTTTTCAGGGGCTTAAAATACCCATATCAAGGCAATTTTGGTACTTTCATAGTTCTTAATCATTAATAAAAAGTCAATCATGCAAACAAAACCAAAACAATAAAAATAATAAAAACCCTAAGCAACAAAACCAAAACAAACCACAAAAACCCCCCAAAACCTACAGCCTCCCCCAAAACCACAAAACCAGAAAATCAGAACATTTCTTTACTTCTGAAGACATTTTGCACATACCAAGTTACTGCACTACCTTTGAATTTTCTACTTGTTCATCAACCTGTTTCATGGAATTTCAAATTGAATTACTTCTACAGACCGCAGATCCCAAATTACAAAATATTTTCTAACTTAGGACTAGTAAAACATACTATTAAAAACACATTTTACTTTCAAATGTTAGCTTTATCCCAGGACATTGAGATGCATCCAAAAAAGCCACCAGGAATCCCAGGGCCCAACTCCCAAGTTACTGGTCTCCACATGAGATGAGGATGACATTCCATAGAAAATGTTGCCCCTGTTCTTTGCGCTGTCTTGATGTAAATGCAAGACCAAGGACATCACAGCTCATTAGGTGCTCATGGTCTGCACAGCACTGCTGTGAGAAGGAGGAGTGTTGTCACTTACAGGGACATTCATAGAAGCTTGATACACATTCCCCCAAAATGCATTCTACATGCAAATGTATTTGCCAAGTAAAAACCATAGCTGCTTAAATAAAAATTCCTGACTTACAGGTTCAAAATTCTGGCATAACAACAAAGGAAAACACTCATGATTACAGTAAGAGGGCAGCACTTGAGGACACTGAAAGTATATTAGATTAACAGAAACTAATACTAAGAAAGCTCTATCTGATTTATGTAAGAAAAAGTGGGAGGAGAATGGAAATGGAAATATGTCAAGCCCTTAGCTTATTACATAAGTGTACTTCCTTATAATTAGGCAATAATTTTGCAGTTTTCCACTGCAAACTATGGGAAGTCTGACAAAGCATTCACAGGGCATGGTTATTATGACCTTGAACAAAGCACTTAAATAGGTTTCCTGTTTTGTTTCTGTAGATCTGTATACAACATTCAGAGGTCTTTTCCTCAATCAAATAATATATCTGGAGAGCAGCAAGAGTGGTTTCAATTTAAAACAAAAACAAACCAAAACAGGCCAGTGCTCATTGCTGTATACAGCTGCTTAACTACATTAAGAACAGGCACAATACATATTATCAGGTAGAAGTCACCTTATTCTGCTCATCATGCTCTCCACCATAGTCTAGCAACACTACTGATAAAAATAGCAGCTATTAGAAACTATCATGTAAAAATGCAGTATGGAATCAGCTTTACAATATACCACAAGTCATCTTCTATTCTTATAGTGCATTGCATACGGGGTGTTGAAATCATATTAAAGCAGAGAAAACTAAATTTTTGGACTGTAAAGCAGAACTTCAAAATGAAGTTGACACTTCTCTCTTCTTAAATATACATACAGATGCTCTTGAGGATGCTGTCACATAATTATACACTTCTATTCCACATTAGAAAATTGCTTACTTAAAAGATTTAAAAGAAGAAAACAAAACAAAACCAAAACAAATCCCTCAAAAACCAACCAACAAAAAAAAAAAAAGGGAAAAAAAAGAGGGGGCCTAGCAAAAGCAGGCCAATGAATGCAATGGTATTTATTTACTGCATAAGTCTGGGAAACGTCAAAGTGGTTGAATGACCTAAAAAGAATCCTATTAGATATCCACCAACAGAAACTCTTTCTCTAAAATTTATAGCTGAGCGCTCAGTGCAGTTTCATAAAACAAAGGTAAAAATTAGCTATCAGTTTAGTCAACAGGTAGAAGTAGCCTGACAACACTACATAACCATTTTTAGCAGGTAAGCATAAAATTTACACAATTTTTCAAAAGCTGCTTCAAAGGGGGAAAGATACAGATACAAAATATCAAAGACACAGTTTCTGTTGAATTGGTTTGCAGGTTCTACTTCTCACAAAAGAAATCACTGAGCTAAGATTATAGGAACAAAAATTATAGTCAGCCCCAATATGGAAAAGGGATGCACAGTTACTGGCAAAACTTGCCTTTAGAGTAAGCAGCATAAAGATGGTTGACTACTACTTAACAAACTTAGAAAACACTCTCATTTCTTCAGAATGACAAATAAAAGCCATCAGTTGGGTGATACTTAACATACTCTCAATTACTAACCTAAAACTCTGATGTCTAACGGCAGTCTCGATGCCAAATAGATTACAATAACAAACTTTGGATTTAGCATTCACTATTAAAAATGCAATAACCAGTCTTCTCCAAAACTGTTCTCACTTCATTAAAAAAAAATAAACTGTAACGATGCTACATCCTATGCTCATTCCCAGTGCAAACTATCGTTTCCTGAAACTCTTAAAATGTTGATGTTTGAATTACCTGACAAAGTAAAGGAAATAATTCACTACCTACGAATTTGAAGAAGTGATACAACTGAAGGGTAATCTGAACCTCAGATCAGCTAGTCCTCAGTACGAAAATCTCCATTAATTTTATAGAATACTTTTAAGTATCTATGTAGTTGAAATATTTCTATGTTAAGATCAACAGGAATTATTTGCACAGGTTGTGCAGTTGCTTGTGACAGCATTTACAAAAGGACAACTTGTGACAGCATTTACAAAAGGACATCTCATGCTCCACAGGAAACTAACAGACCTTAGAAACCAGAAATAGAGAAGCCATTCCATGAGATGCCTCATCATTAGCATGTTCTTGGATCCTGCTTGTACACTTCATTCTTTGTACTACAACTGCTTACCAGAGGCTAGAACCGAAGCCTCATCTACTGTCAATATACTGAAAGGGAAATCAGGCTTCCTATTTCCTGGAAGGAGAATTCACAACTCATTCTGTTTCCCTTCATCAACACCATTATTTGCCTGGTCTTCTTCCATGACAGTACCCATGCCCAAAACAAAACAGGCATGTTTTGATGCTCCTTAAACTCATTTGACTGCAAGAACCTCTGACAACTGAAGATATACAGCTGATGTATAATTAGCAATCTGTATCGCCCATAACGGTCAGAAGAGACATTCCATCAGACCTACATCTTTTTTCAAAAAATTAGGAACTCCAGATTTATTCAATATTGTTTTGATAGCGGATGCTCAAGGGAAAGTTAAGGGATGATCTGTCTTCATCTCCTCTCATAACGGGAAGTTCTTATAGTCTTTCAAAAACCAAGGCCACCACCACTAAAACCACCAAGAATAACATGTGCTTTGTTTTTCCTAGTCATGCCTCCAATTTCCAGCAATATTTCAAACTTCTCTCACACGTATCATAGATTAAGTCACTAATGTAAAAAGCTGCAAATTTATTTTAAATACACACAGCTTTTCCCAACTGCAACACGAACACTAAGACTTCAATAATTGCCTTGTTTCCTGTAAAATGTTGCCAAAGCAAACACCTTTTAACTATCAGCTACTTCCACTGTAGAACAGCAGGAAAGGAGAACAGATTAGTTGATACAATTATTTCATGAGAAAACAATTTAAGATCCGTCTCTCCCCATACCTAATTCCCTTTCACCATCTATGAACTTTTGTCCCCTCAGATATAACAATACAAACTTTACAGAACTGTGCTACAAACTAAATCAGTGGAATAATTTGAGTTACCCTGTAAAATAAGTTTTCGTGCTAAAAACAAACAAAAAACCTGCATGGATTAGTTCAAATAAACAGATTTACAGCACAGCCTAACAGTTGTGGCAACATAGGAGTGATGAACGCCAACTCAGTTACTTCCTGAAAACCTAGTTTTAAAATGGATTGATGCTGTGACATAGAAGAAAATACCACTGGAAAAGGAGAAGAATGAAAAGCCAGAGAAGAGAATACCAGCACTCAACTCCATTTTTCATTCTCAGTAAAACTAAAGATTTGAAAGAAATGCAATTATTTTAACAACTCAGAACTTCAGCACCATTTGCTCAAAAGATCCCTACACTTCGGTAAGAGATCACTTCCAAAACAGCACAAACATAGAAAAAAAAAAACCCACAAACTCAAGTTACCTCCATCAAATGCAAGAAACTTAAGCTTTGTTGCACAGTAGATCCATGACAAAAGAGATGCATCCAGACAGAAGCACCTTTCTTATGACAACACCCATCTAATGATAAAGATAAGGCCAAAAGAGGACAGTAGGCTGAAAAAACACGAAGATACTGACAAGTAACAGCAATACCAGACAGGAGATAAGAAATTCCACTGCAGTATTTGTCCCTTCCTTTACAGATTTTCTTTTCATATAGGATAGCCCACTTTGGCTGAACTACAATTCAAAGAAACGTTAGGAAGATCGGTTCATGACAACTAACAATAAGTAAACAAGACTGCTTTAAGACCATTCCTAAGATGTTGCGACATTTCACAAGCTTTTCTCTACAAGTTCAAGGTTCAAGATAGTCATAGTAAAGAGACAGCAAGCACAAAAAAATGACAGCTTAGTGATCCTAAGTAAGTACAGAATTGCACAAGCCCCTAAAGAAAGAAAGATGATGGCACCCTCATAAAACCGAGGAGAAACAACAGGTAACATTGAAAAGTAACAAGAAGTAAACAAGAATTCTAGTTGTGATGATAAAGAAATAGTGGAGATCACAGAAGATGCTACACTAGGGGAAGCGAAAAAACTTGGTGCAAACATGGAAAACTAAAATGAAAATCAGAAAGAAAGTGGGGGAAAAAAGTACTTCAGTTCTAATCACCTCAGCAGGCAAAACAGAAGTGGAGCAACAGAAAGAATTAGCTCATCTGGAAGAAAGTCTGGTATGGTTACATCAAGTTTAATTTAACAGATTTAACTCTCTTGCTTTATTTAACAATTTAACTCTTAACAGATAAAGCTGAGAAACTTGGTAAAACAGAAAGTTAACAAAAGGGGGGGAAAGGCTGGAAGTATAACCACAGAGAGAAGTAGTGGCAAACCAATCATAATCACAGAGTAGAAGAGAGCAACTAATTACAGAACACTACTACTATCCCTGTACCGACCATTCACTTAAGTGCTGGGTTCAATGATTCTTGTGGGTTCCTTCCAACTCGGAAAATTCTGCAGCACTACAGACACCCCAGGGAGAATAAAACATCACGTGGTAGAGGATTACATATGCTACTGAAAGCAACAGAGACCATGGAGGGTAAGAAAGACGTGGAATCCTTGCAACCTAGGCGCAAGAAACCTATAGAGATATTAACTGAAGACAATTTCAGTACAACACAGAATTTGGACTGGAATTAATTTAGTATGAAGAAAGAATGTGTGACAACAGACATACATTCCTCTGTTCAGGAATTTGAAAAAGAAGGGAAATAGACTAGAGTGCTGTTATTTTTAAGGATGGAGAATAGCAGCTCAGAATAAAATCAGGAAGGGAGTAAGATGGCAGCAGGAGGTAAAAACCTGAAATTTGAAATTAAAACATAAAAACTGAATGAATTGGGCTTTGGGTAGTTAAAAAGGCAAAAAAAGCAGAAAAACGCAAGAATACGTCTCTGTAAGTAGCAATCAATACTGCTGAATAAAGGTAAATATGTCAATTCTAATCAGTTTTTCTCTGGAAATCTTTCGATTCTGCTGGGGAAGAGGCATGGGAAAAGGCCTACGATAGGGGCCTTTAGACAGCTGCAAAGCAAAGGAACTGGGAAACATATTTAGGGAGAAAAAATGGATAACTGAGTATGAAATAAAAGCTATGAATAAAACTATAAAGAAATCTATCCAGTTCAACAAACAGGTAGACACATTATCAGGAATGAGCGGAGAAGATAACAGTCATGAGAAAGGGACTTGGAGATGCAGAAATCAGATAAGATGGTTGGCAGAATCAAAACAGAAGTTATCATTTCCGTCAGAAACAGAAATGGGGATTAGCAGATGAAGATCAAATAGGCTAGAGAGCTGAAAAATAAACTTAATGAGGAATCTACTTGAAAAACAAAATCTTAAGGAATGAGGGCATTCATAAGAGGAGAGATTATGCCAAAGACCAGTATGAAGCTACAAAGGAAGAAGCAAAAAGTAGGCAAGGAAACATGAAGGAATGTCTGATGGACCCCTGCCCAGGAAAAATTTAAGAGATGGAAGTGCAGAGACCATTGTAGATGAGGAACACAACACTTACTTTTAATGATAAAAGGGATGATAGGACAGACATTAGGACTTAATGTAGTGCTGTATGGCATGTAGCAAGGGTTTTGTAATCCATATACCAGACAAAACTGCTGATAAAATATTTAGCAACTAGCCTTTGATTTGGATTTCCTGAGGAGACACACTATTGCTTATGGTTAAGAAATTAAATAAACTGCTATTCTTTATACTTCAGCCATATATATATATGGAGTACAAAGCTCAATTGTTGTACTGTATCTTGCCACACATAAGGAAGGCAAATGTAAAGTTTACTAGAATACTATTAACATTATACAGTCTGGCAGTAGAACACAAATTTCCCTAAAACCCAAAATCAGTTGAAACCCACAAACAGGCCAGGTATGCAAACCAACTCATCCTCTAACATTACCCACAAAAAGCCTGCAGTTTCTTTTAAGAAAAGAACTGTGAACTGCAATTCAAATTCATACAAAAGAGCTAGAAAGGGCCTACAAAACACTTAAGAAAAGCAATCTGGATACGAATCATAGAAAATGAGGTTGGCAAAGGTATCAAAACATTACTTCAAAACATGAACTTCACTCTCAGTGCTCCAAGGCTGTACCAGCTTTCCTTAAGCCACTCCTGACAGATGTTTATCTAACATGTTTTTAGCAAACCTCAAACAATACAGACTTCACAATATCCTCCGGCAGTCTACTGCAGTGACTGAACAATTTCAAAATCCACCCCAACATTTAGCATATATATCACTCTCTTAATTAAAATCATTTGTTCATGCACCATAAAGCTGATTGCCTTCCTCTTTGCAGTATATTTGCTATACAGAAAGGATGTTTCCTATTGTAACTGGACAGCTCTTTGCAGTATTCTGCATTGGAAGGACAGAGCTCTTATATAAAAATAAAAGTCTGCCTGAACGGCTCAGCTACAAAAACTCCTATCTGTGATGAGTCATCTGGGACAGCAGAGACGGACTTTCCCACATAAGCAGTCTGCTGGAAGCTGGATTCAGCCTCTGCAAGTGATACAGCCAAAGGAAACTAACATCTACAAGTGAGCAAAGCACAGCCAAGGCATCGGTCGTGATCGTTCCTACTACAGCCTTCAGAAAAGAGCCATGCAAAAAACCAGCATAGTTTTGGCCGTGTTGTTCAAAGGCAAAGTTAAAATGGGAAGCACAGGCGTAAACTAGAGCGTTGGGTGGAGCTCCCGATTGTGCCTTGCCTGGCAGCACCACTCTGGGGGAAAAAAAGGAGTCAGTAAGGGCAAAGCAGAGCGAAGGGGGAGGGGGAAGAAAGAAAAACCGACCTCGGAAACAAGAGATGCGCACGGGACCAATCACAAACAGGGAAATGGATGTAGGGAGGCACCTGAACCCTCGGCCACGGAATGAGGAAGGAAGCTGGGACTAGGACGGTCTCCCTTTCCAGGGGCAGTGGACTTGAGGGATGCCCTGGGCCTGATTACTTTACTCCCATGGAATAGCTTCTCTCTGGCGGGTAGGGCAGTAGGGACCCCAAAGAACATGCTGCAGGGAAGGGCAGGAAATGCAGAGCTATGTAGAGAGATGTACTGAGGCATGGCGGGGGGAAGTGGGGTGTGGATCATAGGACAGTGGTGAAAGGCACTATGAGGATGGCAGGTGAGAACTGGAAGTCTGCAGCTGCAGCCATAGCACGGAAGTGGAGCAGGGTATACCACAGATTGCAAAGCCAAAGGAGGGCTGGGGAAGAAGGGGCAAGGTGAGGATGGATGATCCACAGGAGAAGCAGCACACAGAGCAGTAGGCAGAGGGTGGAAGTGCGTTGCATGGTAAGAAGCAAGGCTGGGGGAGGGGGTAGACACGGGGGTGCACAGCCACGAGTGGGAAAAGCGTAGCTACAAACGGAGCAAAAAGGTGCATAGTTCATACGCATGAAGGCTTGCGGCGAGTGGATGTAAAGGGTTATATCCAGCCACGAAACAGAAAGGCTACTACGGGAGGGAAAAGCAAGGTGGTCGCAGTCACGGGAGGGCAGAGCTGTTGGTGGAGGAGCGTTTAGTGGGGAGAGAAAGCAATGAGTCCCCAGCGATGACAGAGCGTGGTTACAGACTGGGACGCAGTAGAGTGCGCAGCCACGGGAGAACGGCGCTACAGGTGTAGCGAGGGGGATGCACTGCCACAGGAAAGCGGGGCTCCGTGGTGGGAGGCGGCAAAGCGGTGCTTAGCCTGAGGGAAGCTGTGCTGCGAGGGGAACAAGGAGGGATGCACGGCCGCCAGAGAGCGCGGCTGTGGAGGGGACAAGCGGCTGCGCAGCCACAGGACAGCGACACGGGCAGACCCGGGGCCAGCGGGGCACAGCCGCGGGGCGGGCAGCGGGGCCGCGGGCGGGTGTGACAGGGCCCTGCAGCAGAGGACGGCGGGGTCGGAAAAGGGGGTCGACACGGTCCACTCACCTGCGCGGCGGAGCTGCAGCAGCCCATGGCGTCCGCAGGTCTCTGCCCCGAGGGTGCCCGCTAGGCATCCACCCTCCGCGACTCCCCCGCCCCAGGCGGCGGCGTGGTGCGGGGCGCACGGAGGACGGCACGGAGGAAGCGGCGGGGACCGCGGGGCCCGGTCAGACGAGTGCGGCTGCACCACAAGCGCCGCCTCGGCGCCCCCTCATCCCCCTCCCCCCCGGCGGCCGCTCGGGAAAGGGGCGGAGCCCGCGGGGAGGGCGGGGCCTGGAGGGGGCGTGGCCAGTGCACTGCGGCGCGGGGAGTACCTGCCCGGCCCCTCCCCCGCACCGCCCCCCCCGCGCCGCGGCCACTTCCGGTATGGTAATGGCGGCGGGACTGCTGCGCCTTCGGAGTTGGCCGGGCCCGGATTCCTTTATCGCTCACCACTCACCTCACGGCAAGGTGCGCCCCGGGGCGGTGGCAGCTGCGTGTGGAAACCAAGCTCTGCTCAGCAGGGCTTCCCAAGAGTCTGAGAGCCCGCCCGCTGAAAGGAAGCAAAGTCGCTCGTATGACCTCGTAGTACATAACGCATTTGCAGCCAGGAATTTCTAGTAGAATCAAGCACCATTTCTGCACTTCTTTTAACGCTTATAGGGATGGTGACTCAACCACTTTCCTGGGCAATCTGTTCCAATGCCTAACCAGCCTTCATGGTGGAAGAATGTTCTGTAGTATCCGATATAAGCCTCCCTTGGTGCAGCCTGAGGCCGGTTCTTGTTACCTGGGAGAAGGACTCCCCATTGGGATGCAGCCTCCTTTCAGGGAGTTGTAGAGAATTATTTGGTCACCCCTGAGCCTCTTTTTCTCTAGGCTAAACAACTCCAGCTCCCTTCAGCCACTCCTTATAAGACTTGTGTTCCAGACCCTTCAGCAGCTCTGTTGCCCTCTGGGCACGCTCCAGCACCTCAGTGTCCTTCTGCATGGCCTGGAGCTGGACACAGATCTTGAGGTGTGGCCTCACCACCAATGCCAAGTACAAGGAGCACAATCGACGGTCCTGCTGGCCACACTATTGCTGATACAGGCCAGGATGCCATTGGCCTTTTTGTCCACCTGGGCATGCTGCTGGATCATTGTCTTGGGGTGACTGTATGATGCCGTTCCTCCCAAATTTGTCCTAAACCAGGACAATCATGTTCAGGCTCTGTTCATGTTCAGCGTCCCTGGGCTCTCTTCCACCATACGGCTTTCAGCCACATTTCCCCCAGCCTGTAGCACTGCCTGGGGTTATTGTGATCCAAGGGCAGGACCTGTTGGTTGGCTGTATCACTTGCCAACAACAAGTTGGCCTTGTTGAACCTCTTACCACTGGCCTTGGCCCACCTATCCAGCATGTCCAGATCCTTTTGCAGAACCTCCCTACACTCAGCATGTTGACATTCCCACTCAATTTGGTGTCATCTGCACGGTGACTAAAGGAGTACTCGATCCCCTCGTCCATGTAATTGATAAACATATTACATAGGCCCCAGTACTGAGCACAGTACTGGTCACCACTAGTGACCAGTTGCCAACTGAATGTGGCACCATTCACTACCACTCTTTGGGCTCAGCCATCCAGACAGTTTTTTTATCCAACAAACACACATATCCAAGCCACGAGCAGCCAGGCACCCTAGGAGACTATATGGGAGACAGAGTCAAAGGCTTTGCTCAGGTCTGGAAAGACATCCACAGCCTTTCCCTTATGCACTAAGTGGATCACTTTGTCATAGAAGGAGCTTGTGTTGGTCGATGAGGATCTGACTTTCCCCATGCTGGCTGGGTCTGATCCCCTGCTTGTCCTGCACATGCTGTGTGATCACACTCAAGATGATCTGTTCCACAACATTACAGGGCACTGAGGTCATGCTGACATGACCTGTAGTGTTAAAGATCCTCCAGCCTGTCCTTCAGGATTTAGTAGTTGAGTGTCACATTGGCTAACCTCAGTCCCTTTTAAAGTATGTTTACTGGCCCAGCAGTTGTCTTTGAACACAACCTAAACATATGAGGCTGTAAAACTATTTTTCTGAATCTTAACTCAGTAGCAGAGTTATCTACTATTCTATCAGTATAGTAGAGTATCCATGATTTGAAATAGCATTGCAATGACTTAAATATAAAATGATCCTTTGACAGGCAGAATGAGGCAAAAGAGACCTTGTGACTAGAAAAGGAGTTTTGTTAGGCTTCCAAGAAACCCAGAAACTGACAAGTGGGTGAGTTGTGAATCACACTGGGTTTTTTTAGCTCTTGTCAGTTTAATGGCAAGTAGAATCATGGAATCATTTTGGTTGGAAAAGACCTCTAAGATCATTGAGTCTAACCATAGCCCAGCACTGCCAAGTCCACTGCTAAACCATGTCCCTTCGTGCCACTTCTACATATCCTTTAAATACCTCTAAGGTGAGTGACTCATCAGTAACATCATAATTTTCAGATTTTATACTATTTAGTTAAAATAATATTTTACCATTTACATGTATATTGCTATTATTTTAATTGTTCCACCTCATTCTATCCAAATATTTCTGTGGTGTGCAAAGATGTGGTCATCAAATAACTGTTTTGCAGGAACACTCTCTAGAAGGAATGATTATTTTGTGATTCACACAGTAATTTATAACAAGAAATTTGTAGCCAATTCTTGTGTAACTTTGGAGGCATCAGAATCTCTGTTCCTCCGTTTTGCCATTTATAAAATTGACTTTTGTCCCAATGTTTCTCTTTTCTGTTTTCTTGGGTATCAAAAGAATTAGATCTGTGCCATAGATGTTATTTAGTCAGTCTCTTAAACAGACAAAATTCAATTTTTTAAAATAGTCTATTCATTTAGGACTTTCACTTCCATAGTTTCTTTAGGACCTCAGAATGTTGTCATGGAAATTAAATTCTGCCTCCTACTTTTTTGCATATAGACTAAACATGTTCAGCATGATTATCAGAGGAGAGTAGTGTGTTAAAACATAGTATCTGCCCCCCAGATTTGTAGACTCTTAAAAAAAGTTCTGGCCAATAATGAAAAGCTTTGTGCAGCTGCAGAGTAGCAATAGCAACTTCATAGTGATTGGAAAATGCCAGTCCTCCATTGGCTAGGGGAGCCTTTATGAAAAGACTTGTAAAGACATACCAGCTGTAGCATAGGTAACTGGGGTTTAGTGCAGATATGTGACAGCTGTAGAAATTACTTGTACAGATATGAGTGTTAGAAATAATCTTCAGAATCTCTGCCTCTGAACTAAGGAGATTAGTTATGTTTTTGGTAGGGATGCAGTAATAGCAGCAGCAATAGTTTCCTGGCTTTCACTAGTTTTACTGTATTTTGTCTGGTCAATCACACAAAGGAGAGGAAAAGTTAAAAGCTTCTGGCTTATTCGTAATTATATGAGCTTTTGTATTTATTTAGATTAGCATTTCATGAAGGAACTGAATTGAGACTTGCTGAATCTTAGTTCAGTAATACAGACGTTGAACTTTAAGCATATGTCTGAGTGCATTGTTAGAATTGTACTTTTTGGATACCCTTCTGAATCTGAATGTAGTAGGCTCTAAGGCATGGTTACATCACCATGTAAGCTGCTAAAGAGCAAGTCTGACTGCCCAAATTTACTGTTAATAAGAATATACCTATATTTTCATAACAGATTTGAGTCTGCCCTTCTGCCCTGGCCAAGAGCTTTATGTGTATTTTCATTTCATTGCTGGACTCAAAATGACAGGTAAGAGTTTTTTAAATACCATCTGATACTGACAAAGAGAGACAGGAACAGAGAGAAGGCCTTAGAAGGACAGAAATGCCTTTAGTACTTGAGAAACTTGAAGATTATGTCCAACTTCTTATGTTCTGAGAAGAAAGCATTAATTTTATGGTAATACTTACCATACAGGTGCAGGATCTTGACCTTGACCTTACTCGGCCATATTTAAAAATGTAAGGATTTTACAAAGTTGTGCTGGTTTGAAAGCAAAACCAGTGAGAGACTCCAAGTCAGTAATACAATTTAATAGGAAAAAGGAGAAAAAATAAAATACATGCAATAATACAAAAGAAAAACCACCGACAGAGTCAGAAATACAACCTGACACCCTGTCAGTCAGGGTGTTGGTAGCTGCAGTCCTCCTGGATGACAGATGTGGTTCAGTTGAAGCAGTGCTCCTGTAGAAGGTGCAGTTTTCCTCCGAAGATCCAGCGATGATGTGGAAAAGGTCCGACTTCCCTCTGGGATCCAGTGGAAAGGTCTGCCCTCGTGTCCCAAACCCCAGTTTTTTATCTGGGTAGGAAAGGCTTGGCTCCTGCCCCTGGCTGGGGCATCTCCCAGTGGGATGATGTAATCTTATCAGTCACACAATAGGACTTAATGGCCCATTAACGGAATATATCTCCTGGAGGAAGGATGGGTTGTGAAAAAATAACGATGATCATCCCCCTAATTTATCAGATGGCACATCAGCAGAGGATATCTCCCACGGAGGTAAGGATCATCACCCCTCCCACATTTCAACAGATGGTGATAGAATACACATTTTTGCATTGTACCCCAGGACAAAAGTACAGTATAATCTATATCTTTTGTTCCATATTAATGAGAGAAATATCTTTAAAATAGTATTAGATAAAATTCTGTCCTTTTTGATATGTTCTTAAGTGTGGATTTTGGGAGAGAATTTTTTAACAAGTTAATTCTGAACTAAGTGCTCAACCAACAGGTAGTCAAAACTTGGCCTTTTCATTAATGAAATGGGAAGCAATGCATTGTGCAGACTAAAAATTGAATATTGCCCCAGCAAGGTGGTGTTGCAGTCTGTGTGTTTGCCTCCTTCTAATTGACGAATTCTGCTTATTATCATTCTGCTGACTTCTTCCATCTACCAATAAATCTGCATCTATGTGTGCTTGGCAACCACTCTAAATGTTTAAAAATCTCATCCTGTGTGCTTAGCCTCCACATTCCTGAGGTAGTTTTTTTTTTATTTTAGCTTTTTTGGTTGTTTTTGTTTTATGGTTTTAAAAGTTTGTTTAAATACAGAACCACACATATTTGCTCCGTAATGTGCCCAGTGAATGGACTTAGTTCTCATATGCATGTATCGATGTAGGATTAGGGGTGATTCTGCTGATTTCAGCAGAATACTAGTGGAAGCACATCACAAGAAGGAATTGCAGCAAACACATGGCAAATAGGCTGTCAGACTGGCTCTATGAGCAGGGGATAAAGCCCGCTGACTTATTCAGATCCCTGTGGTCATATATATCTCAGAAGCTATGTGAAACTGATCATCTTTCTGAAAAGTAAAACCAGGCGATTGCACATTTTAAGTGCTATGGAACTACAGCATAGGCGTCTGCCTCTGTCAAATCATACAGGACACCAGTAACAAAGCAGAGAACTGAAGCTGTATGTTACAAACTCCAGCTTGTATAATGAAAATCCTGTCAGTTGTGAATTTTTGACAGTCAAAGTAAAAACATTCAAGGCATCCTTCTGTGGAATTCGAAAAGTAAGATTCTTGCAGACTTTTTGATTGCTGACTAAGAAAAGATACACGGTGCTCAATTAGTCTGAGCTCTCACCAGCTAAGGCTAGGATTTTCTTGGTGCGTGTCTGACCACAGAAGAACAGTTCAATTCAGTAAACTCTCTGAGAAAGTCATAAAACCTATTGTGGTTCTACTTTGTACTGCAGCTCCATAAATGAGTCATATTAGGTCTCCATTTAAAACTGGAGACTCTAAGGAAAGAGAAAGAGCATAGGGCTTTTTGAATGAATCAGGAATATGAAATTTTCTTTCTCCAGTTCTGAAACAAAATATTGGTCTGTTATACTCCTAGAGATTTAACTTTCTGGTGAGAGGACAGAGGTGTACAGTGGAGGTCCTGTCTGTAGGAGGCTATCAAAAACATACAGTGCTCATTAGAAGATTATCATTTTAGGAAAATGGCTTTTTAAACATTTAGTTTAGTACTGCTTTGTATCTCTGGTAGTACATTCATGCCATAATGAAAGTAAAATTGATATTCTTTGTATATTAAAGCATGGGGTGTGTGCCCTATTTAACATCTATTGGACTTCATTCTAATGTAAGATCACCTGTGCATGAAGAACTGTATGAATAGACCATTTCATGCAAGCAAAATGCCTGTCACACATTTACATTGTTACTAGCCTGAGCCAGAATCATGCTAGCAATTTACAGCAAAAATATTCCATATCCAGTATCCAAGACCCCAAAAAATCCACTTTTCAAAAAATGTTCTTTAAAATACCTAGAATGGTGCTGTTGTGGGTGCACGGAGGTGGCAATGGAGTGTGCAGTGATGGCATGGTAGAAATCAAAACCATAGAAAAAACATTATTTCAGCCTTTTGAGAAAGTTTTGTGTTACCCAAAGGAGACATACAAAGCCAAATACAATCCTTCCTGTAGAGGCTATACCATCATAATACATGATGAGCTATTACAGTCTCCTGTCATTTCACTCTAGGAGAGTTATGGCTCCCATAGTGAGGATGTAAGACTACAGATGGAGGACTGCCTGCAACAAATCTCTTACAAGGCTGCTGCTGTAAATCTCTTGGAGAAGAGTCATTGCCTAAAAAAACTATGCTAAGGGGACCTGCCATTTGTTTTCTTATAGAACATGGAAAGAGGGGCTGTAGAAGGAGGTACTGTTCCACTCTACACTCCTTAATGTTATGCAGGGAATCAATCATCAAGGAAGGTTCAGCTCTTCTCAGAATAGTAAGAGAAGAAAGGAGACATGGCTATATTCAAAGGGTTGTAATACTCTGTCTTTCTGCATAGTATTTTGTATGAGAGAGGAGTAGAAATCCCTCTCCAGAGGCTGAATTTTTTAGCTTAGTTATAGTAATTGCCACCTAATGATGGATAGATTGGCACAGGTCTGGACTATTGGTTATGCTGAATATTTGCAGTGGGATCAGAAGTGGCATTCAACTCAGGTGCAGGCTTAAGACCAAAGAGTGCTTTACCATGGACAGAAACATTCATATACTCAGTGTAGGTGAATAGACACTGATAGAGCTCAAAATATTTTTACCTATCCTGTGTGTGAGTCCTTGAAAGTAGTTTTTTGAGACTTTCAGGCTGAGTTAAACCAGAAATATGGATAGAGATATGGAACTCTCAAGGGGTCTGCATAATTCAGCTCTGTATTGCAGCTGACAGCACATATATAGTCAATACAGCTGGCAGTGACAGCTAACAAAATAAGCTAATATGGCCTTCATGTTGCATTTCACTGATTTTTTTCTTTCTGAGGTGGGTTCTAAAGATCCCACCCCCAATGCATGGTTGTTCTGTGAGTCACTCATATTTACATTTAAAATTAGGGTAATAAAAATTTGAAAAGCAATTTCTTTTAATACAATGGCCACCACTCCAATTCCAAAAAGAAGTAGGTATATGTGTATAAACAGGTATCATGATGTAATTGAGATTGTCAATCTCAGTCTGCATGTTTCCTTTGTATATAGACATGCTTATCTTTAAATTCATAACAAGTACTTTGCATAGTGAAAGCCTGTAAGTGATGAAAAGAATGTTTGAAAAATCTGGTGTTATGTTAATTTTTCTGGCTTACAGAAAATATAGGGACTTTCAGAAGCTCTACACATTCATCACCTCTTGTTAATATTGAGTTTCTTTTGGGAAAAAAAGCACATTACTTATTTAAGAAAATAATGGCAAGTGGTAGAGCTTGTGTGACACTGTGGGCCTACTTGGGGGGTTTCCATCCTTATTGGTCCTGGAGACCAGGATGGTACTGTGAATGATGTATATCCTCCAGTGAATTTTATGTTCCATTTGCTGAGCAGTATCAGCTGTCAGGCTGCCTGTGTCCTTTGAACCAGGCATGTGTTAGTTGATGCAGTCTCATGCTACTAGCTTTGGGGTCTAAGGCCACAAAAGATTTGGATGGGTGAAAAAAATCCTTGCCCATCTGCAATAACCACTGTAGTATAAACAACAAAGAAAGAACTTTGGCTGACAGTATTCTTGAGAAGAGGAAGTTCTAATAACTTCTTTGAGCATTTTTTCTTGTCAGAACTTTATCTTTGATTATCAGGTATTTGATTATCTAGAGGCTATGGCTCACCTGGAGAATTTACAGAGGTACAGTTGCTCCTGATTGTTCATTCAAACTCAGAAAGTATTCTACAAGAACATAATCAGCCAATGTTATTTTAGGTTTATTTTGTTTTGTTTTGGCTACTTATCTTTCATTTGACAAAATATCCCCTAAATGCTGTAATAAGATTCACCAAGTAAGTTGTTTTGTAATGTGCAGGATTTGTCAGCAGGAATTATATTTCCCTGCCTTTCTCAAAAATATTTATTCAATGGTGTTCCAGAATGTTCTTGTTGCTCTTCACTTCTACATAACACCATTCTAACTCCAGCCTCTAGTTACTTCCACCAGTTTTTCCTGTTATTAATACTTTTGTTGACAGTTGGTATAAGCTCCTAAGTGGGAGAATATTTCCAAAATAAAAGCAGGAACAGTCTACTTGTAGGTATTAGTCTGACAAGCCAAACGTTGTTGTTTCACTTGAAGATACATCACTCTTGAGCAGGTGACACTGAGAAATAGCTCTTTTTCTGTGGTATCTTCACATTTGTGGCAGACAAGCAGAAGTGTTTAACTTCTGTTGCAGTATTAATGAGCATGTGATTAATGACACAGAATTGAAACATTGGGGTGAAGGGACACAGGCAACAGGCTCAGGAGGTGGAAAAATGTGGAAAGAGTGCAAATCACTGACTAAAGAGTTTTTTGTTATTTGTTCTGTCACTGTCCCTGTTCTCTAATTGACCAGGTTCCAGAAACCTGACCAAGGCAGCTAGCTAGGTGTAGACCACAGAGTCCCTGACAGACCCACACATACAAAAGTGCAGTTTTATCAATTTTCATGGCACTGGAAAAATTCTGGGGCAGGATGCAGTTTCTCGTATGGACACTTTTGTAGCTATTTCTGGTAGGAGGGACTGCGGAAGAGTGAGAACTATGTCATTTTGAAATTCAAAAGATTTCATGAGAGTTTTCAAGCTGAAGGATGAAAAAAATTTAAATGTGGAAAACTGTTATTTAGCAGTGCTGTGGGAGCATTGTACATTTTAGAGAGGTGTCATCTATCCACCAAATCTATTGACATGGATGCTTGCAATAGCTCATTACCAGAAAGCCTCTTGTTTTAGAGGTAGATGAGTAAACCTCTCCCTTCTTCATCAGATCCTCGGTAGGTAGGGTCCAGCAAAGATCCACATTCTGGAAGTTTAGTTGGCTGAGTTGAGTTTAGCTGTCTGAGCCCAAGGTCAGCTACTTCCCTAGTAAGAACTGTTGTAGAGAAAACCGGAGGTGAGGGCCTGCCCCTCATCTCCCTTGGGGCATCTCAGCTCTTTGTTGGTGAAGTCCTCACTCACAGGAGCCATAATAAGGCTCCTGGCTACAAGCCCACCTCCCTCATTGCTTCCTAATGTTCTGTGCATTTGAGACAGCTGGAGGGTATGGCCAGTCTGTGCTTGCAAAACAGGAACAGCAAATGAAGGAAAACAGTGAAAGGCAGGAAGATTTATGAGTAGATAGAGAAAACACAAGTTCTCAGACAATTTGCATTAGACATTGTACTTTGCATAACCAAACCTCCACAATGATAAACAGTGCCATGCCACAAAGACAGATTTCAGTAGCTGCTTGTTCTGCAGTAGGAAAAAAAAATCGTATTTTTTCTTCTAAAAATATAACCCCCCTGCTTCTTTAGTTAATCATCTAATTACTGAGATAATGCAAATGCTGTTGGAAGTAATGCACTGCTGTTCACTTGTTTTTCAAATGAAAGCCTCACTCCTTGAACAGTTTGTTCTGTTTGGATTAATGACCATGGACAGACTCTGGTATAGATCAGACATTGTCCTTTAGATATCAAAATTAGTTTCTGACAGATTTAGGGAAAGATTTCTGCATTGCTAAGAAGTTTCAGTTTCAAGGAACTTGCATTTTTCAATCAGTAAAACTACTTAGTCAAAATATTTCTTAGAATAACAAGAAAACTCAATTGCAATAAAAGTGATGATAAACTAATAGTCTCAAATAGCTTCAGGTAGGATTGAGACACCTGTCCTCTTTTTTAGGTGTTATCCCATCACATTTGCCAAACAGGTCAACCTCAGAGACCTTCCTGAAATAAATGTCTTTCTACTGTAAAGTTTTCTTTCATCAGAGACACCAATTCCGCAAAATCACCAAAGGACATATTCTGCTGCTTAGCACTGGTGGCAGGGTACAGGGAAGAGGGGACTTCTTCCACCTCTCTAATGAGTGGATCTACCTTCATCAGGGGGGTAGGCTAACTTATGAAAAAATTAGGAGACTGAGTACATTTCATCCATCCCAGCTAGTGAACTTGCAGGTGGAACCATATTTCATTTATAGTGCTGTGAGGAGGGTTTGATCTGTAAGTCATAATGGAAGTTGTTAAGCAGATGTCAAACAGTGTGCGTAAGTGTAAAGATGAAGCAGAGGAGCTACCCTTACTCTAAGTAGAGAAGATACTGGCCCCTGCTGTTCTTGTGTTTTCCTTTCTTATATCTCACTGAATATCTCTCTTGCAGCATTTATTCCTCCCTGTGAGTTTTTAGATGGGCATGAAATATCAATCATTAGCCCTATTTCATTAGGGTTATGGGGTTTTTTTTTATTGTTACCATGTCTGTGTATGTCTATTCTAGTGTGCCTCCTCTGAAGTAGGAAAGTTGTACCCAGTCCTGAGTTGTGGGCTAATGACACTTACATGTGAGGGACTACAAATGTTTTAACTGTGGTAGTGATGCACAGTCAAGTCGTCAAATTGTCAAGTTGATTGTCTGTGTCAGGGACAAAGGGTTTTCAAGTCATTAGAACAAGGAAGATGGAGATGGCAAGCCTGGATTATGTTGCAATCTGCCCTTGCTAATATTTTAATGACTAATTGCAGACTTTAGTAACACATCCTTTAAGCTGTGTAACTTTTTGCCTCTTTGCTATTTCAACTAGCTTTCTATGCATTTGCCACCCCCTTTACAAAAGCTTGAAGAGCAATTTCACTGTAGGTAAGCACTGAGAAATATGGCAGGTTGCAATGAGTTTATATCTATCTAGTTTAGGAATACTTCCAGGGCAGATATGTAGAAGCTAATGTTTTAACCCATGTGACTTTGCTCTGAAATCATATTTCTAAACACCGCACGATTTGGTGTTTTCTTTTGTAACAGCAGGCACAGCAACCTTTACCCTAAATGCTTTGTCTCCCCCTAGAACCTGTGCATGAGACACAGGACAATGAAAGTAAGGTGGGAAGATTTTGGGCAGAGATGAGCACATGCATTTTCACTGGATGATGATTTTCACTGATTCAGATGATGTACTTTTTGTGTATGGCTCAGTTCAGAGCATCTGACATTTCAGGAAATTGCAAAATCTCATTGAATCTCTGTGTGGCTGACACACTTTAAAGATGGAGAGTGCTGATTCTCTCCAGTAAGCCAAAGGACTGCGAAAGATCATCAGTGTCTGCTGCCTTTCCCTCTTCCCACACTGTGCTTCTGTGCAGCCAAAGCTGAATCTACTCACTGAGCTCTCTGAAGACAAAATCCAGAGGCAGCAGCAGTTCCGTTTGTTCACACTGGCTTGGTCATCCTTCTCACGCGCTGCTGCGCTGTACACACTCATCCTCTTTTACGCGCTGAGCGTGCAGGCAGAGCGCCTGGGTGAACCACGGGAGCCGGTGGAGTTAAGGCAGTGCCCACCCTCCAGCCGCTGTGTGAGCAAGGCCTTTCTCAGCCTGTTCGTAAACTGCAGGTTCATTTTCGTCGTCAGTAGATGGCAGAATTTGCGTTGTCAAACCATGCAGAGAGGTTTTTCGGTTTGTTCTTTTTTGGTGGTTTGGTGTTTTGTGGTTTTTTGGGGGGTGGGGTTTTTTTGGTTTTGGTTTTTTTTTTTTTTTTTTGTGTGTGTTTTCTTGTTGGTTTTGGTTTTGGTTTTTTTTCCTTGCAAGCTTGCAAGCTTCTTAAACTCTATTCCCGTGAATCAGTATCTACGTCCTGGTAAAGGGAGCTATGTGAAGGAACAAGCAGGACTCCCTCTCAGGGACATGATCTGTCCTGCAGCTGATGGATCACTTGCATTTATGCTAGATTCAGGACATGGGCAAATTTGACACATTCTCCTGTTAATGCAGTCTTTCAGTGTTTGATTTGCCACTCTCAACGGTGGTTCAAGCCTGATTCAAGGGGGGGTTTTATATTTGCTGAATAATATTTGCTCTTTTTATCAATAGGAGTCTGCCTCTGAGACATGTCATGTAGGGTTTTTGGTTAGCTCTAGTGGAAATCAAAGCTCAGACTACATCACAAGGGATATATATTTTTGAGCCAAGCTAAAACATCTGGAAAATTCAGGTTTGGTGAACTTTTTAGACTGTAACCTCTTTCTATCAATACACTTTAGGTTGATTTGAATCTTTAGGTCACAAAAAGAGAGAATGTTTGAATAATGTTTCTTATTCTGAGCACCCTTCTGATAAATAAAGAATGTCCAGGGAATGTGTTAACAAGACTATGATTTTACAGAGAAAATTTAAACTTAGAAAACTGCAGAATATGAAGCAGCTCCAGATCAAATCAGTTTCTAGTTTGATAAATTACTGTTCAAATTACTGTATCTTCTGTGCTTGATCATAGCACAGGCTGGTCAGAAGAAGGAACAAGTGGTGAGAACAAGATCTCTGGAATAAGACAGCTGTTTCCTGTCTTGGTAGAGCTGGAAATACTGAGTACAGGTAAATAACTTTTCTGCACTAGGGCTTTCATGCAGCATAGAGAAAAAAACCATTCTTTAACCACATCTTTAATCCTATAATTGGCATATTTTGTTGTCTTATGTAGGAGAGAGAGCCTTGCATAATTCTCCAAATAGAATGAAACAGGAAGGAGCACAATTCACCTATTCACTGAAGTTTCTGCATGTCCACAAGGAAGTATAACATTCCCATACATGGATCTATATAATGTTCCAGTATATGGATCTATGAAGAAATGTCTGTTTCCCCTCGCAATTTTTTTTTCCAAATATGCAGATATCAAATTAATAGCAGCATTTGAGGACAGCTTGCTGGTATGAAAACTCTTTTCAAGTATTCACAGAGGTGAGTGAGATTTCAAGACTTTGAAACAAAATCTTTGGATTCTGGAAGGGAATTCAACTACAACAAAAAGTTATGGTATTACCTAGGACTTTTTTTTTTTTTTTAATTGCACAGGCTTCACAATCTTCTGCTCCATGTTCCCAGACCTCAGTGTCTTCAGACTTGAAACCTGATTCCAACTCAGTGTCTTGAGCCCACAGAAAATTATTCTACATGCACAACTCAATGCTCTTAACCTTCATCAGCTGTATTCCCCGTAGCTAAGAGTATTGAAGGCCCTGAAGGAAAATGATTTGCAGTGGTGATTCAGGTGATTTTTATTTGCTTCCTGCTTCCTTTGGGTCTTTGTACTCAAATGTATTGTTACCATTCTTCTCTGAGTTTTTTCTAATTTGTCATAGCAAGAAGAAGGGGGATTTCTTATATGTGAAAATTTTTTACTGAGGTAATGACTTAATTGCTGGAGTCTTTAATAGTAAGATGACGTATTCCTGAGGGAGCACTCACTGAGTCACTTTCAACCATTTAACAGCAGTTCTGGCTATCCTGGGAGATCCCAAGGTGACTGGAAGCTGCACGGTGTGATGCCCATCTACAAGAACGGCAGGAAGGATGATCCAGGGAACTTCTGGCCTGTCAGCCTGACTTCAGTGCCAGGGATGATTATGAGGCAGTGACAGCACTCATCTTGAGATGGCAATCAACTTCTGTGCCATCATGTGACATATACAGAACAAGCAGGTGATGAGACCCAGCCAGCAGAGGTTTAGGAAAGTCACGTCCTGCTTGACCAACCTGATAATATTCTGCAACAGGGTGACCCACTTAGTGCAGAAGGGAGTGGGGATATTTTTTACTTGTGTTAGTAAGGTGGAAGGAAGGAGGGAGGGAGGGAGGGAGGGAGGAAGGAAGGAAGGAAGGAAGGAAGGAAGGAAGGAAGGAAGGAAGGAAGGAAGGAAGGAAGGAAGGAAGGAAGGAAGGAAGGAAGGAAGGAAGGAAGGAAGGAAGGAAGGAAGGAAGGAAGGAAGGAAGGAAGGAAGGAAGGAAGGAAGGAAGGAAGGAAGGAAGGAAGGAAGGAAGGAAGGAAGGAAGGAAGGAAGGAGCGTTACAATTGTGTACCAAGTTTGCTTTTCTGTCCATTGAGATAGGCAAGAATCTTTGTACTTGAAGTCATACTGTGATTGTTCCTGTCATTAGGAATCAGGAACAGCATCTCCCTCTACATTTGAATTGGGAGAAAGGTTTTATTTTTGGCTCTGACATATGTGGAAGCTGCTGGAGAGAATTTGACTGAAATACTGGAGGAGTCAATTGTTCCATTTCTGCTGGCTGGGGGATGCCTTTTATAAACATTGTTACTTAATATGAGAAAATACTTTGAGTCTCAGTTCAATATTCAAATTTCATGATGCATTATTCTCACTAAGATGGAACAGTACCTTACAACATTGTGATCAATGTCTACACACATGTTGTAAAAATATTATTCACCCTCATTTGGACTTTGCAGTTGCATGGCAAATCAGGTGTCTAAATATACAAAACGGCAAGATGGCCATGCCACTGTGTATCTAATTTGGTATAAAAGAATAAGCTCACAGCCCTGAAACTGCTTTTTTTCACTATCTAGCCTTAGAAGTCAGAGCTATGTTGGAAGAAGACAGCATCTTTCTTTATGCATACAAAATTCTGCTCTGAAATAGACAGAAAATATTTTTAGTATTCAGCATTTGGATGTCAGCAGAAATATTGCTAACTGCTGTATTAAAAATAGTTTTTCATTGCAAAGTTTTAATATCCCAATATTATGTCTGTTCTTGCAGGACAGGAGGCTTTTCAGCTTACAATAGAGTGACACACAACTTCTTTGATTGATCAACTGATTGATGGGTTTTGAAGACTCTGTTTCAGAATTTTGGATAGCTTCTCAGAGATGGTTGTTGTCCAAAATCATTGCCCCCAAGTTTGGGGGTTTTTTGTTCTCCACAAGTTGTGACTTTATCTTTACTTTTAGTTAGTAATGAAATAACTATAGGAGAAGGTCTTCCCACTGTACATTTCTGTAGACCTGTCTTAACAGGACAACTCAGTCTCAGACCTTGATGGATGGAAGGCTGTGATCTAGCGAAGCAGTTTACACAGGTAGTTAACTTCAACCATGTGCTTTAATGCTTGGCTGAATGATCATGGACTTAAAGCACATGTGTAATGTTAACTGTCTGCTTGGTTCACTGGTGCTTCAAGGAATAGCCAAAGGGCCTGAGGCCTCACTTCAGGCTTCTGAGCCCAGTGACTATTTTTCAGTTGGAACATCCTATTGAATAGATAATCTCAGAATATATGAGTAGTGTTAATACCTTTTGGGACATTTTGAGTATCAGTGAAAAAGCTGACTCAAGCCTCTCTTCTCTGAGGAGGGAATTTGTCTTTGGGAGTTCCCTATTGCACTGAACCCTTTGTCAGAGCTACTGCTTCCTGCTAGTTGCCATTATGTTATCTGAAAATAATGACAGGACTTGCAGAGCAGTTCAGTACGTATGGTTTTACTGCACTGCAAATATTTAGTAGCAAAGCATATTGGTGTAGCTCTCACAGACAGGACTGATGGCTCTGTCCTCTGTCCAGTCAGCAAAGTGGCATTGCCTTTCCTCTCTTTCCTGTATTTTGCAATGGTTTTGCAAGTCAGCACATAGAAAGCCTTTACATGTGTTTAGTTAAGTGAGCAGTGCTTGATGGGCAAGCTCACATGAGATAGAAATGAAGAGAATCTTCTCCTGTCCAAGCACTCTTCTTATCTGCAGTGGTGGTATTGCTGAGCTACAGGCTAAAGCATGTGAACAGATTACAGAGGGCTAAAGAAAGAGGACATGCATGCAAGGCGTAAGAGAAAGCAGCGCTCCGTATCCCTGTATGAATTTACCACAGTATGCAAGTGGGTCAAGAATTTTAAACCAGTATTTTAAACCAGTGGCAGATCTGCCCTTTTTCAAAGATGGACCACAGCATTTCTCTCTTTCCTGCCTTATTCTATAAGAACAGAAGAAGAGACATATTTGGTCAGATCCTAGTCTGGCACAGTGTTTGGGGAGAAATTTAGGAACAAGAAAAAATGTGCTAACATCTTTAAATACTCCCCCGATTCTACTAAGGGAACTTGATGTGGCCATTGGGATTTTTCTCCTACAGATCTTTAACTATTCTGTGTTTTTTTCCGTGGCCTAAGTTATTTTTGTTGCTAGACAGAGTCAGCTTACAGTTTTTGTTTCATCCCACCAGAGAGGAGAAAATGAAGAAGTTATGACTATCTGTGTTTTAAGGAAAGACGGGAGACTACTGCTCTTGGGACAGAACATACACACACACAAACACACACCACATGCACTCCTTCAAACTGGTATGTGGCCCCTGTAGGTGCTGAGAAAGGACTTTCTGGGGCAAATACCTTTGTTTTGAAAGTAAAAGTACTGACCTTAATTGGAGAAAAAGAAAACACCTGAAAACTTAAACCTACAAGGCAGATAAGTAGAACCAACTTTTTAAAACTGTCATAATATTTGATGCAAATTAATTTTTCAATATTTGAAAATTGAAATATTGAATATTTGTGAAGGCTTCCCATTTTATGAAAATGCTGTAAAAGAAGTTCCTTAGAATATAATAGAGAAAGAGCAACCTCTTTGCTTTAAAATTTGCAACCCATTTCCTTTAGTAAGCTCTGTCTTTCTGTCTCAAAGCATAATTTGGAGTGGAAGTTGCTCCATTTAAAAGCAAATGTGTACACATTCAAAAAGCATGAATAATATTCAGGCAGTAAGGGCTGGTGAAATCTAAAAGAAAGGTCATATTTCAAAGGCAAATAAATATTTCAAGGATAAGTTTGCTAAATTCTTCCATTTATACAGACATACTTTTAAATTATTTTAGGATAACAGATACCCATAAAAAATTGGCTGAATTATTGTCAACAGATAACACAGAGTGATGAAGAAGTACATAGTTAATTCACAAAAGAGTCACCTTGTTTTTGCTTTTGAACTGGGGACAAATCCACCCTGAAAACAAGCTATCTCCACCGATGTTGGGAGATACTTGTGTAGAGAACTTGCATATATTTTTTAGGCCAAATTCTCCTGTTTCATAATACATGTAGCATTTACCTCTTCCAGAAATGGTCAGAGGTATTGAGGCCAGACTGTGTGAAAAAAGGGAATCCCAAGACACCTTGTCTTTTCATTATTTCCTTCTGCAGAAAGTGGCAGGATGTGCTCTTCTCTGAGTGTCATTGTTTCTATGCAGAGCAGAAATGCATGCTTGTGGTACTCCTGTTAGACTATGGCCGCAGGTCACTGAGGTCACTGAGACAGGCTTGGGGGAATTCCTCTCCTGCCTCTTTTCGCTTGTCCACCAACAGTGCAGGCCTTTCCTAGTGTGTTTAGCTGATACAGCTCCTATGCCAGAGAGCACTTGCTGATAGCTCCCGGCTCTGAAGTAGGGTTAGAAGGGTTCCTAAAGAGGGAAAGGGTTACCCATCTTCTTGATGAAATACTGGCTGCAAGCTGAAGAGTCTTCCAGCCTCTCAGAGGCTTACCTACAACTTGGGAAGCATGTGATAGGTCTTTCTCAACACTTAGGAATTTATCCAGCACAACACTGCATTCAGTTTCTTGTTTGGGGGATTTGTTTTGTGGATCAGAATGCAGGGATCATTTCCATAGAATGATACAACTGAAATTGCCTAAGATGACCCAGTTGTAATAAATTCAGTTTTCTCTCAGTTTATTAGATGCAATTATTTCTGGCAAGCTGTGTCAGAGATTATACCATCAGTGGAAACTGAGGACTGGGTATATGATTCTTTTTTCAGCCAACATTCTGGCTTTTCATGTAGTGCTGTTCAGACTGCAGATGATCTGTTATCAGTTTTTTTTATCTCCCAATAAATCTGATTCTAACCACAAACAATCCACAAAGACAATACTGCATAGTGACTGTGAAGAAGATTGGGATTTGAGAAATTTGTTTTTTCTCTCTCCATTATTTATTCCTCGATTTTGACTGTTAACTCTGCATCAAAGAAAATGTTTTTACATAATGCTTGGCACTGAGGATGTCAGACAAGGTCTACAGAGGCAGTTATAGCAGTAACTTTTATATGTCAGCAGTTCTGATATTGAGATTTTTTTGCATACATTAATCTCTTGTCTCCACCGATTAAAGTTGAAAACTAAGATTGAACTCTGTAGGTCAAGTTTGTTATTATTACACAGATTTCAAAGAGTCATCAATCAGTTTGACTCATTCAAAAGGTGACTGTGTAAAGTTAGGAAAGATTTTCACATTTAATTGTTCTCCTTCCAATTACATGTGTGTTATTTCAGGTAATGGTGAACGTTTCCTCTTTCTCGAAACCATCTTCATTGAGAGCTTTGCTTAGTATTTTTGTCTGATTAATTCAGATGAAGAAACACTGGTTTTCAGCATTATTATTAACATTAATGTCGCTGTTGTTATCATCATCATCATCATCACCATCATCAAATAGTCCAGCTTTTTTTCCTCTGTTTTCATAGTTACATGCATCCAAACTCATCTCTACAGTGAAGACAAAGATCTTAACAGCTCTCCTGCCTGTCACTGAAATACTACTTGCATAATATTCACCTGAAATTAAATCTGAGTCATTCCAGAAAGATTTGCTCAGTACCAAACAATGTCTCTAGCTGGATAAATGCATTTCAGATCAAATCAAGGGCTTCTTTAACAGTGCTTGATAAACAGTTTTCATTGTCTTCTGATGAGAAAACTAAGAAACTAAGAAGCCAACAAAATACTGAGGAGAAGCCATTTCACAATAGGCAACAGAGAAGTCTGTTGAGTGAAAACAAAATAGCAATGTCTCTGTTAATTGTCATGGCTGTTCTGTGACCAACTCTGTAATTTCTTGGAAGATGGTATTTTTAGAGCTAGTCTATCGTAGCTAGCTGTCAGCATATAATAACAATGTAAAATGATCTATTGCCCACAACAGTAAAAGTGATGAGGATTTAGTGGGGATATTGTATGCATTGAGTGCCTTGATCTTTTGCAAAGTGCTCTGCAGGTCCTGGATGAACAAGATCCCAAAAGTGTCAACAGTGTTTTATAAATATGAGGAAGAATGAAGCAGAATGTTGGGTGCCAAATGACAGTGCCACTGGGCGCCTTAACAGACCAGTATGTGAGCTACACTCTTGTTGGCAGGCCTTTGTAATCTCAATAGCACAAGTCACTGCTCTTTCTGCTTTGAAGCAGCAGGAAACTTCAAATAACATCAAAGCTATAGGGATCCAGTGCCAGGCATCATAATATTTACTTTCCCCATCTAGAATGAGTTCATTCATCAGTGTCATGAAAATAATGGTAGACTCCTTCTGACCCTGTTATAGATGTCTGAGTCAAAGGTTTTGATGGAGAGGAGAGTGCAACAAAGACCTGAATGTGACAGCCTACTTTAAACTTTGTTGTCTCTGGGTGTTTTGGCTTATTGTCCTCTCCCTTTGTTCACTTTTCTGGCATTTAGACCAAGACTGAACATTCACTTAATAGTAACTGAAGCATGTCCTGTTCACTGCACAGTTTCAAAAACAAAAAGAGAGGAACCTTGGACCTTGGCATTCATAACCTTGGACTCAGAAGACTGACATGAAATTGGCAGTGGAGAGCTGAAGGAGGAAATTAACAAGAAAATATATAGAGAAAGAACTGCACTGCAAAAAAAGAGCTAAAAACTATTCTCAGGGACATAAGTGAGACATTTTACTTGTCTTGGATTGCAGTATAAAACTAAAGTCGGGCTTGCCTTTGAGTGTGTAATTCTGGCTTTTCATCTGCAACAGGGAGGTAGTGAATTAATTGCTTATGCTCCTTATTATACTTAAGTCAAGGGGTGGAATATGAGCAGCAAGCTAGGTTTGACTGGCCAATATCAGATAAGCACAGTAGAGAAAATGTGAATTGCTTCAGAGCTGTTGATTAACTCTGTAAATTCAGACAGCAGAAAGAGGAGAACTGCAAAAAGAAGAGTGATTTTTCCTTGAGTTATGACTGACTGCTCTGCTCTACTTGTTCATAAATCTCTTCATAGATTAATGTGCATAACATAGCTGAAGGCCACCTGTGTTCTGCCCAGTGCCTTCATGAAAGTGAAGAAACCAGATATATGGGTTATATAAGTTTTGCATTAGATAATTGGTTTTGCATTAGATAATGAGTATCTAGGAACAGAATGCAGCTACTAGTGCCTTAGTGGTTTACAATGGATTAGAGCATCCATCTAGGCTTTTCAATTTTAAAAATTATCCATCTCTAGTTGTTTTCCCAAAGTGACATATGCTTGTCTGACCAATTACTTGATGGACATAGTTACTGGCTGAATATAGTAGGAGAGCAACATTTCTTCTAAATGGCACAAGAGGACATGTCCATCCCTGGGATGGCTTCTATTTTCAATCTATTAATATTTGTTTCTACCTGTTTCTACCATAATCTTTGAGAGTACCAAGTATGTCATTATGAATTCAGTAGGAATATCCATGAAGAAAAGAATGGATAAAGAAAAGGATGTTAAAAACCTTAAAACTGAAAAAGAATTAGTCTCATTTTGCCTTGTGATGCCCAAACATGTAATAGCACTACACTTTAACCTCTTCAAAAACCTGAAAATGACAGTTACACATTAATTTATGTCCAGTCATGGCTGTAGACATAAAACTCTGCTTCATAACTAACTCTGATGAATGCATGCAAGCTTCTGCCAGTGCTGATTTTGACCACCTGCCTACTGAGTCAACATGCTCTTGCAGGAAATAGCTTCTCTTTTGCAGTATTTAGAAGTGGAATCCATTTGCTAAATTGTTGGCTGCTCTGAATCCCGCCTTTTCTGCACTGCTTAATGGTAGCAGTATTTGGGAAAAAAGGTTTGGCTTTCCAGCTATAGACTGGAAAACAGTCAAAGCAGAAGGTCATTCTCAGAAGATTCCTGTGCAGATTAACTAAGCAACATATCTTTTTAGTGGCAGTTACTAGTTTGTTATGCAAATATGTTTCTGTCACTGTATGCCTTACACTTTGTCCAGTATTTTTTGCCAATCCCAATCAGAGCAGGGTGAGAGCTCGCCTGAATTGTGCATCCTCCCTCCCATGTACATGTTTATGGGTTTCTGCCAAGTTGATTTGTCAGTAATCAGTCAAATGTTACTTGGTGCATAATACGTGTTAATGTTTTTCTCTTGTCCCACCTTATTAGAAATGAATGGGAACTTCTTTTCTTCGTATTCCAAATCTTAGGATTTAATTGAATATTCAACTGGAGCAAAAAATGTAGTACATTAAGTACTCTGACATTTTGGAAGAATTAGCCTTTTGAGAAACACACTGAGTAGAAATTAACTCTATGTTCAGGACTAGACTACCAAATTAAGACAGTAAGATAATAACAGATACAATAACTGTCATCTCGTACAGGTTGGTCTAGCAGAGAATGAGCAATGGGAACTGTCTCTTCTTTGAAGAATAGAAAGGTATTGGGTCATTACAACTCACTGCTTTTGTTTAGGTCACTAGTCTGAGATATAACAGAACAAGTTGAGTCTCGAGTTGGAGAGTCAATTGACAGTCTTGTCCCATTCTTGTCTGTTTCTCATAGGACCATAATGTTTCCTAATAGTACCATGTTAAGAGTCTCTACTCATTTCCCAAAGAACCTTTTGTTCAAAACAATATATGTTAACTCAAGAAGACAGCAAAAGAAAATTTCTTCAGACCTCATTTGTAAAACAAAGCATCCTAGACCTACTTTCAGTTTTATTTTTAAGAAACAACAATTCCTGGTTATGGGAATTCTCCATAAAATAAATTCTTCTTCGACTACAGTGAAGAATGCCATTGAAAGCCAGCAGTTTATCTGTTCAGGAGTCTTCTTGTAGTGGACAAGATTTATCTGACAAGATTCATATGCATAATGTTGGGTGGTGCAGCAGATCATAGTTCTAGAAGTTCTTGCCTTAACAGAAGCAGATAAAGGCCCAAAGCAAAGATACTTGCAGCCGAAGATCTCTTTTTACTCTTCTCCTTGTTTACAACATACTGGTAGAGTGACACTGACTATTTCATTAAATCAGAGAATTTCACAGAAGAGTGTTTCATACTTCATCTGTGTACAGAAAACAATGGTATTGTGTTACTTGAAAGTTGGGCTACAATTCACAGATACTATTTTTCTTTTCTTCTCATTGTGCTGGTGCTGATTCCTTTCCTAGTCATTCTCCTGTTTATCTGGACATAGACCTTGATTATATGGGGCAAATTTAGACAAGCTCCATGGCAAAAGAGTAAGCAGTTTTAGGCTTCAGTACCACTGGTTTTTGATTTATAGTTTTGATTTTGCTGTCTTTGCCTGGTTTACATTCCACTCTTTTTTTTTCATGAAAGAATAAAGCAATATCAGTAAGAATGGCATCCGTGATAAGTGCAAAATGATGGGATCTTTGCTGTCCATTGGAGAGGGAGATTACTTCCTAGTGTGTCTCACTGTGTCTGAGTTGTGTGGCATTCTGCTCTGACACTGTAAGTGTGGCTTGAGAATGAAGGGACTTATACCAGCCTCTCAGAAACAGACAAGGAAATGATAGACATGATCAGAAAAAGCATGAAGGTCATACAAGCAATTTTAAAACCTCAAAATACCCACATTCCAAGAAAATTCTCAATTTCCAGAACCGATGCTCACATCCTAAGAAGTGAGATTGATGCATGTGTTCATCTATAGTATCAAAAATAAGCAGATATCTTCTAGACTACTAGATTGAAGATTCTGTCACCCACTTCTCAAGGACCTTCTGGTCTTGACTGAATAAAAGCCAATGGGACATGCTATTTATGGCTTTTCCAGGTGGGCTCTTGTGGCTCTACAAAAAAGTTTTCAGTCAGAATGGTATTCTCTCTATGTACACTTTGCAGAACACTTTCTATTCATCAATCACCTGCAGTGTTGCTTTGGCTTTGAATTAAGACTTGGCTTGCTACAGCTGTGGACAGGAGATGACAATGATCTGTGGAAAATTAAAATTTGTTTAAACTGAGGACACTTGTGAAGATGTGCAGAACACAGAGGGTGCTAAGAATAAACAAATCCCCAAATTCATTTGAGTGGAAGAAGAGAGCATATTATTTTTTAAGTACTGACAAACTCTCAATCTGCAGCTCATAAACGTGCCTCATGCTGAGGTTTAGGAAAGCAAAGTCAGAGACTGGATGTCTGGTATATACTAGAATCTAGTATGTGGATGCACTTTTTTAAATGTAACATGAGGTCATTAATTTCTGGTAAGTCATGTTGCTTTACCCATTTAAGTAGTAGAACTAACTGAAGTAATTTTTATCAGAACATAGCTCATATAAAAATGAAGCATATTCTAAGAGCTGCTTGCTATTTACAACAGGAGCAGGGAATGTGGTTCAGTCTACCCTTCCTGTTCCATTCAAATTACCATTCATATAGTTTTAGCCCAGTTAATCTATAGCTCTAGGGAAATCTTTAAGACTCAGGCATAAGTGACACACCAGGTTTTTTAAAAAGGATCCTTTTTTGGGTCCTACTTGAATTTTCAGTCTTTAAAGGATCTCAGTAGGCCTCATACATTAACAGGAGAAAATTCAGCAAAGAATACACTTTTGTCTGCAATTATCTCACAGCAAAAATTACGTTATTTCAAATGAGAATTCTAAAGATTTAGCATATATGGGGGGGGGGGGGCGTTTCTAGCCATCAAACTGCTGTCATGAATTTACTCCAGGTATCAACACAGGCTGGTGGATGGTTGAGAGCAGCCCTCCTGAGAAGGACTTGGGTGTGCTGGTGGGTGAGAGGCTGGACATGACCCAGCCATGGGCACTCCCAGCCCAGAAAGGCAATGGGATCCTGGGCTGCATCCAAAGCAGTGTGGGCAGCAGGGGAGGGAGGGGATTCTGCCCCTCTGCTCTGCTCTGGTGAGACCCCAGCTGGAACCCTGCACCCAGCTCTGGGGTCCCTGCACAGGAAGGACATGGAACTGCTGGAGGGAGTCCAGAGGATGGACACGGAGATGGTTAGAGGGATGGAGCACCTCTCCTATAGGGAAAGACTGATGTAATTGGGATTGTTCAGCCTGGAAAAGGGAAGGCTTTGCGGTGACCTCACTGAAGCCTTTCAGTAGGGGAAGGGCTGCTACAGCAGAGAAGGTGGGAAACCTGCTGGAAAGAGAGGGAGCCTACAAGAAAGATGTAAAAATACTATAAAAGGACATGTAGTAACAGGACAAGGAGGAAGGTACTTAAAGTGGAAGAGCTGGTTTAAATTAGATATTGGGAATAAATTCTTTGCTATGAGGGTGGGGAAGCACTGGAGCAGGTTGCCAGAGAAACTGTGGATGCCCCATCCTGACAGTGTTCAAGGAGCAATCTGATCTAGTGGAAGGTGTCCCTGCCCATGAGAAGGTGGTTGGAACTAGACGACTTTTATGGTTCCCTCCAATCTGAGCCATTCTATGATATATCCATTTTCTACATAATTCTTCTGTCTTTTTGTAAAGCTGGAAGTAAAATTTACGTGTTCCTTGGTGTTTCAGGAACACAGTGCATGCACATCAGTGGCAAATCTTTCAGCTGTAGAAAACGTCTGGATTGCTTTAATCCCTATTCAATAAGGCATTTATACATACGGGCATATGTGCTTTGCTTTAGGCACATAAATTATCTTCTTTAGTTTAACTAGCTTATCCATGTACTAGAAACCAGATTTCAATGTTTTTCAAACTCTGTTTTTCTAAAGAGAATCTTCCGAATACAGAAGATTGCAACACAGATAGCTAAGTGCATTCCAGATGAGGTTATGGGTTAGAGAAACAGTACTCTAGAACCGTAAATCCTAGGTTTCCAGGCCTAGTCTGTACTCTTCTTCAAGCCATATTTTTTTCAATATTTATGCAGCTTGCTTCTTTTTTAAAATCCTCCTCTTCTTAGATACTGTTAAGCATAGCATCTGAACGTTTTGTAATTTTGCAATATGTGATCATAAAAAGATTCCTTCTCCTTGTATCTGAGGACACGAAGCAGATTTTTTTTGTATTTGTGCATGAGCGTAGAGGAGCAGCATGCTATGTGGACACATTGCTCTCCTCTGGGAGAATGTCCTGGAGCATTCTCCATCTTCTCTACCTGTTTGTTCTGACTGTGACAATATACTACATGTTGCAGAAGCCTTCCTCTGTCACACAGGAAGGACACAGGTCATGTCTCTGACAATAAGAAGATCAAACCCCTCATTTTATTTTGACCTGAAGCCAGAGAAAAGAGCAGAGCCCTGAGTTGTTTTGTTCTTAGTCATCTGTGTTGCATGAACAGACGGTCTGTTGTGTATAAAACCAGCTGCGACTGTTTAAGGGGCATCTGTTCTGTACTGAGGCATAACAGTTGATGGTTATTTAGACTTGGCAATCAAAAGTGCCAGGTCAGTCTAGCTCAGTCTAGGTCCCACAGGATAGGTGTGGCTTCTTGCTAATGCTCAGGGATTAGCCGTTTGAGTAAGGAAACAAGAAAACCTATACAACTGTCAGCCTTTCAACAAAAGGGGAGAGCATCTCATAGGAGCACCCCAATATAGTTAGGAAGAGGAAGGATTCAGTTAGTTTAGTATCAGCTTTATTGTGTGACTTTGGAAAATCATTTGTTTCTTGATAATTGATAGATAAACTGAGCTCAGTTTTATGCCACTGCTTCACTTAAGAAGAGGCAAACTGCATGGTGCTTGTATAACACAGGCCTAGAAGGAAGATGGTGAATGGTGAATTATTCAAAGTGCTTCCTTATGCAGTCTGCCTTAGACTTCCTCAAGATGAGCTATCTGCTATTCAAGTCAGCTGGACGTTCAGAGATCTGGATGGTAGATTTAGCTGCACAGGATGCAGCGTTGATGGGAGGAGGCTGCTGTCAGCTTATGAATAGGACCGACGTTTTCATAATCTGCTACTGTAACTGCAATATATTAAATATCTGTTTTTTTCTTTTGGACTGCTTTTTAATGGCTTTTTTTTTTCCTTTTAATTCATTTTAAAAGGACTCTATTTCTAGCAGCTACTGTTGGTGAGAATTTACTGAGTGGTTTAATTGCTTCTGAATGAAAGGCAGCTGCTAGAAGATGTAAATAGCTGCTGGTTAATGATGTGATGGCTTCTCTGAGGCATTAAATGAGGAATTTCCTCTCTCTCTCAACGGTTTGTACTACATAGCCAGTGTCCACACTACATGACTGTTTAAGTCTCACATGCTTATCCTGTAAGTATAGCTGAGTGGTATCTTAGATTTTTTACACAGCTGGCCTCAGTAGAACTACTAACCTGATAAATCAACAGCCCCAGTCTTACCTGGCTTAATTTCCATTGTGTAGATACGTCTTCTGAATACCTACACAGCAGAGCATAGGAAGAACCACAAACCCATTCTCTAGTATATCCCAGGTCTTTTGTTTCTCATTAATGTTTTCAGAAAATAAAAGCATCACTGGGAATTCAGGTGAAGTTATTTTCTCTCTGTGCTTACAGCTTTGGACATCTAACCTCAACCTGATCCTTCATTGTGACAACAAAAAAGAAAGTACTTGAGATGACCCATGACACAAAACAGTATTACTGGCCATTCCCAATTATTCAGAGTGTTTGTAATGCAGTAATTCTTGCAGATCTAGATAAGTGTTCTGTTGTGTTTGACATTGTAGAGACTAGTAATAAAAACTGATTGCCATCTCAAAGATCCTGCAACAGACAGGCAAGAATTGGTACTTCCCATTACAATGTTATAGACAGATTTAGTGATTTCCCATAAAAACAGAGGAAACTAGTGTCAAAGTTTGGGACTGAAACCTTTCAATGTGTGGGAACACCAAATTCTAGTCAGATACTGAAAAGCAAAGAGCACTGCTCCCATTCTCTGAGGCTCAGCTTCTGATACACAAGGACTGCAGTAAGTAAAACAGCTGAGGTAGTGTTATCTCTATCGATCCTGTGCTGTGACCTGACATAATTGTGGAGCTCTTGGATGCATAGACATTAAAATTCATCACGTCCAGAAAACAGAAAAGTAAAATGAAAAAGATGAGGTTGAAAAAAAATGAGGTTGCTTGATTTGTATGTGTATTCATTACAGTCACCTTAGAAACAGATATTGCAAGATAAGTTGGAAATATGTAGGTCATTCAAAACGTCTTCTTCCCTAGTGTGGAGAAGAGTGTTGGCTTTTTTTCCTGCAGTTAGGAGATAGGGCAAAGACTGACAGAGTGGGAGTGGAAGTGACAGGTGATGAAAGAGAAAGAGAATGAAAGTGACTACAGTAACAAAGCCTTTGAATTAGCAAAAGATGAGAAAACCTTGAACTTATTCAAGGCTTAAATATATGAGGATGTTTGTGTATAATAAGGCAAAAGTTGCAACACTATGCAATTAAAGCTGAACATTAATTCTGCAGGCTGGACTGCATTTATTTTGGAAAACAGGATGATAATGAAAGATGCACAGAAGGTACCCCAGGTCAAGCCTACTGCTTAAGTAGTTTGTCTTCTGTAATACTGCGAGCTTCATCTATGACAAAATTAACTCACTTCTTTTCATGGGTCCAGTCCACAATATTGACAATACTTCTGAGAGAATTAGGCCCAAATTTGCCCTTGGATATCAAAAGCTAGCAAATATTAATACTAGTTAAAAATGATCCAGAAAATCAGAGCAACATAACTTTCTACACCTATCTTAACAACATAAGATCAACCTAACCAGATATAATAAAACCATTGAACTTTTACTAAATCAGACTTACAAACAGAGGGTCAAAACTTAATACCTGAGTATGTTTCTAATTTGCATTTCCTAGCACTGTACCATTTTAGCTTCAAGCAGACTGGTAGCAGCTCTAGCAGCAGCTCTGTACTGCATAGTGCTCCCTTCCAAGTACATTAGTTCATTGAAGGCCTGGTTCACTAGCCCTTCTACTTGTACCTTGTATTGTCCTTCACACCTGGGTGAACAGGGCATAAAAGGCTTCCATTCCAGTCTCAGACCATATCAAACCTACTTCTTATCTCTTTACGCATTTGAGAATTGCTAGCGAAAGTAGAAGGCAAAGCAGAATAAAAATTTCTTAGCTTAATTTTTCTTGGCCATTTTGTTTCAATTCAACAAAGCCAGAAACATTTAACCAATGCTACTGGGAGAAAGACATGTAATGTTTGAGGGGTTAGGTGATGGAAGAACCTTTCATTTAATTTTTTGACTTACAGAGGATGAAAACAAAGACAGGGAGAGTATGAGGAATTGCTGTCCAAGCAGCCAAAGATGAGGTTAGGAGATCTTAAGTCCTGACAGAACCAAATCTTGCAAGGTATCTCAGAGGACTAGAACAAAATCTTCTACACATATGTTGGCAATAAAAAGAAAACTATGAAAAATGTGGGGCTTCTCTGGAAGGAAACAGGAGACCTGGTTACCTGGGATCTGAAAAAGGCTGAAATACTCAACAACTTTTTTTTGCCTTGGTCTTCACTGGCAAGTGCTCCAGCCAGACCGCCCAAGTCACAGAAGACAAAGGCAGGGACTGTGAGAATGAAGAGCCACCTGTGGTAGGAAGAAAGTCAGATCTGAGTCCATGTCAGGAAAGGTGCACAAGCCCAGGGGACCTGATGAGTCACAGCTGTGAGTACCAAGGGAATGGGTGGATGAAGATCTCACTTGAGAACTTGTGGCAGTCTGGTGAAGGTTCCACTGACTGGAAAAGGGGAAATATGGCCCCCGTTTTTAAAAAGGGGAAAAAAGGAACACCCAGGGAACTAGAGGGTGGTCAGTCTCACCTCTGTGCCTGGAAAGATTATGGAGCAGATCCTGCTGTAAACTATGCTGAGGCACATGGAAAACAGGGAGTTGATTTGTGACAACCAACATGGCTTCACTAAGGGCAAATTGTGCCTGACAAATTTGGTGCTCTTCTATGATGGTGTTACAGAGGTGGTGGATGAAACTGTGCAGAGTATTTTACACTGTCCTACGTGACAAGCCTACTCTTTAAACTGAAGAGACACAGATTTGACAGATGGACCATTCAATAAATAAGGAACTGGCTGAATAGTCACACTCAAAGTGCTGTGGTCAACAGCTCAATGAACAAGTGGACACCAGTGATGAGTGCTGTCCCTTAGGAGTCAACATTGGGGCTGATACTGTAGAATATCTTTGTTACTGACATGGACAATGGTATTGAGGGCACCCTCAGCAGGTTCACTAGTGACAGCAAGCTGTGTAGGGCAGTCAAGCTGAAAGGAAGGGATGTCATCCTGAGGGACCTGGACATGCTTGAGAGATGAGCCTGTTTATATCTCATGAAGTTCAACAAGGCCAAGTGCAAGGTCCTGCACCTGAGTCAGGGCAATCCCAAGCCCAAATACAGACGGGTAGAGAATGGATTGAGAGCAGCCCTGGAGGGAAGGATTTGCGAGTATTGTTGTACAAGAAGGTCCACATGAGCTGGCAATGGTGCTTGCAGTCCAGAAAACCAATGGAATCCTGGGCTGCATCAAGAACAGCATGGCCATAAGGTTAAGGGAGTGATTCTCCCCTTATACTCTGCCTGACTACTGCATCCAGCTCAGGGGCCAACAGCATGACAGAGGGGCCACTAAGATGGTTAGAGGGCTAAAGCACCTCTCCTGTAAAGGCAGGCTGAGGGAGTTGGGCCTGTTCAGCCTTGAGAAGGCTCCAGGGAGACTTGAGAGCAGCCTTTCGTACCTACAGTGGTCTACAAGACAGCTTGAAAGGGACTTTTTACATGGGCATGTTATGATAAGACAAGGGGAAATGGATTTAAACTGCAAGATGGTAAGTTTGAATTGTATATGAGGATGTAATTCCCTACAGTGAGGGTGGTGAAGCACTGGGCAGGTTCCCAGAGGAGCTGTGGATGGCTCATCCCTGGAAGTGTTCAGGGCAAGGTTGGATGGGGCTCAGAGCAACCTGGTCTAATGTAAGATGTCCCTACCCATAGCAGGGGGTTGGAAGAGAGTGATCTTTAAGGTCCCTTTAAACACAAACCATTTTATGAGTCTGTGGTTCTATGACTCTAAGTACTGTTTAAGTACTGTTTACTGCAACATGTAATGTCAGACAGCAGAGGCAAAACAGATCACTTCAACCTAGTCAGATACATGTAATTCCAGAAGGAAATTTTCAGATTTTTTTTAACAGAAGATAATTTACTTGCATTTCTGCATTTTGTGTGCTTTTAATGTTGTAGAATCTTGTGTGCTGAGACTTAGGCTTAGGATATCACAAATGTCACTAGATTGGTGCCAGCAAAAAACCCAAAACATTTTGACTTCTGTGTTTTATGATTCTTTCCCCTTCTCAGGGGACCCACCAATTCTGATATTTTCTCTTCTCTGTTTCCTGTTTCTTGACTAATCCTTTCTTGTGCTGGCATAAACATCTTACATAGATCCGAGATCTGGACTGGATAATAGTTACGGAAAAAGAAGGTATGAAAATCGCATATACATACATATATTTCAAGAGATTGTGAACATATGCTAAATTATAACATGTAAAAGAGAGTCTGGTTTATCTTTCTTCATTTTCTAAATTATTTCAGGTTTCCAGAGAGCATAAATCTTGATTGAAGGCATCTGAGATACAGCCATGTTCACATGTAAAGCAGAAGAAATCTAAGAGCAAGTAAAAGCTAAATAGCTGTACCAAGATAGCATCTTGTTGCTGCCCGAAACTCCAAGTAAAACACAAACTAACAGAGTGTCAGTTTATGCGGTGCTTTATTCAGGGCCCGGGGACCTGCGGACTCGCGTCCAAAGTCAGGATCCCGCTGGTTCCCTTTTTTAGAGGGTTTTTATACCCTTTTTACAAACGGTTTTCGTGCAGAAATACATACTCGTCTAAACAATATAGATACATTCACTTTGTAGATAACATTTACGCCATAACTCCTTCAAGGTTGCTTATCCTAGGACTATAGTGTTCTCCCCCTCAATCTCTTTCTTCTGCCACTACCCACCACCAGTACTTTATTTATGACTATACTTCAACCTTATCACTAACGGTTCTGCATGCTTTGCTAATTGTTTTCTCAGCACAGTACATTCCTAAGTTAGTTTCCCAGGGCCTACTCTGGAAACTACAGTCTCTAAGCCTTAGCATTACTACTACTATTATATTACTACTACTATTATACACTTTATATTTTAATATTCAGGATTTCTAGTTCATACGGTAACATTGTGGCTGAAGTATTAATAGCTTTGCCAGTACTCCTTGCTCTGGAAGACATGGTGTAGGTCTTATAGTGCAAATGGACTGGTAAAGCTAGTTTTCTGAGAACTCTTGGTTACTACTGTTACTGGTGGTTGCCCTAGCAGCACAGGGGGCACATGTGGGTCCAAGTACCACCATGGTTAGACTCATGCAAATAGAGGACAAGGTGATCTTTACTGCTGTAAGACTTTTCTGTGTCTATCTGTATTGGTTTGAAAGCAAAACCAGTGAGAGACTCCAAGTCAGTAATACAATTTAATAGGAAAAAAAAGAGAAAAGAAAATACATGCAATAATACAAAAGAAAAGCCACCGACAGAGTCAGAAATACAACCTGACACCCTGTCAGTCAGGGTGTTGGTAGCAGTCCATATAAATGGTGGCTGCAGTCCTCCTGGATGACAGATGTGGTTCCGTTGAAGCAGTGCTCCTGTAGAAGGTGCAGTTTTCCTCCGAAGATCCAGCGATGATGTGGAAAAGGTCCAACTTCCCTCTAGGATCCAGTAGAAAGGTCTGCCCTCGTGTCCCAAACCCCAGTTTTTTATCTGGGTAGGAAAGGCTTGGCTCCTGCCCCTGGCTGGGGCATCTCCCAATGGGATGATGTAATCTTATCAGTCACACAATAGGACTTAATGACCCATTAACGGAATATATCTCCTGGAGGAAGGATGGGTTGTGAAAAAATAACGATGATCATCCCCCTAATTTATCAGATGGCACATCAGCAGAGGATATCTCCCACAGAGATAAGGGTCACCACCCCTCCCACATTTCAACACATGGTGATAGAATACACATTTTTGCATTGTACCCCAGGACACTGTCAAAACTGAGATTACTGTCCCCTTTATAGAAACTTGCACCAATCCTTTGTACAGATTTACTGCAGTTGGAGGTTTTCTTCCCGTATTTGTAGATACAGTAAGATATCATAGCCTCCAAAAGTGGCTGAAGGCAGTCTGTTCTTCTGCTAAGTTGCAGCTCCTCTCTTTGCAGCTCCAGCTGTTATCTGGAAGCTTGCTGGGCAGCTCCTTTACTGGGAGCTGCAGCTTCCCCATGTGCTCATGGTCTTCATACACAATAAGACAGAAATTTTAATTCCCAAAGGCAGAAATGTTTAAATTTTTCCACTTGTCACCCTGCAGGTAAATCAGCATTGTATTAGTACAGTTTTCCATCTATTGCTCTCTGGATTGTTGCTGTGGTCTTAGGCAAGAAGCATTGCTTGGTTATTGAAAATTAAAACTGGGTGTCTGAAGGTGTGCAGGTAGGCTGCTTGAGCCTGGGGCATGTAGTTCTGAGACTCATGAAAAGATATGTTTCCATTTCAAGCTGGAATACTTGGATAGTCTTAGAAGGTCAAGTTATCCATATACAACAGCAAGTCCTGAAATACCACTCTTCTCACAATGATATTGATATGTTTCAGGTCCAGGGCAATTGTGCTTGTCTGAACTTTAGATTGCATTCAAACTCAGATTTTGTGGATGTTCATTCAACTAAGTCCTTAGCTTGATGCCCAGCAGATGCCTAGCTCTTCTGCAGGATTTGTTTGATGGTACTTGGCATTAACCCTATCCACATTCCTCTTTCCCTCACCTCTTGGCAGTTCATGTTTGCAACTTGCTGCTATGATTTGTAGCCAAACAAAGAAAGTCTCCCAGCTCTTCAGTGAGCTCTCTTGTGTTCATCGAAATCCAAGTCCTTTAGTGGGAATGGTATCTAGTAAGCTCTGCTCAAGAACCCAACACACAAAGTTGTATGGTGAGAGTTAGATGTGGGAGGAACATGCACATAGTTCATGTGACTCAGGCAGAGAGAAGGAAATCTGAAGAGGAGTGCCAACGAGATGATTCGAAATGCTGATGGCCTTTTTTTCTTGGTTCTATTTTGAAACAAACCATCCTTTCTGGCTGGAGGAAGAATACTAGCTCTGAGTTAAGCCTGGGAGCTTTTAGCTTTTGCTTAATTGTGCAGGAAAATACAAAACCAGATTGTGGCTTTAGGTCACAGGTACTACAATAAATTTTCTTAATAATCCTAAAATTCAGTTTAAAAAACTATTTTAATAATACCACAGGCCTTGAATTAACAACTGTGCAGAAAATGCCTGCCTGCAGAATTTTTAAATATGTTTCCATCTACTTTCAGAGAAAGTATGCTTTGCAGATGTCTAATCTGCAGTCATGACAATGTCATGTAATTACATAAGTAGTGTTAGGGGTTGGATTGTTCCCCTTTTCTTCTGTGGAATTCCTCCCCTTGTTATGCTAAGTAGTTGTGGCTACACCTTAAAACACAGATAATGCTCTCCCGTAGGGGGGTGGGTGGAAGGGGAGGGGGGGGGGAACCGGAAAAGGAAAGGTGGGAGAGGGGGCTGGAGTGGGGACGCTCTCTCGTTTTGCTCGTGGAGGGAGAGGACGCCCCGTGCTTCGCTCTGGCATCTCCCCCTGACATCTCAGCGCTGAGATCCACGCTCCCTGCCTTTGGACATCGCTCTGCTGCTCTCCCATCTCACCCTACTATCTCCAGACACCCTGCTGAGCACCACGACCGACACCGTGAGGGGGGGGGAGTCACCTTCCCATCCCCGCTCACCCCTGGGCCTCCGCCGCCATCACTCCAGCCCTCTGCAACTGCGCGGGACCCGCCCTGCCCCCACAGCACCGGTAACTGAGCACAGGGACACGGCCTGCGGCCAAAGGGGACTGGAGCGGAGCTAGACTGTTCTGTTCTGTTGCCAATTTTCTTATAGCTGTTGTTGTTTTCTGCCTTGTTAAATACCAGTAAAGAACTGTTATTCACATCCCCATATCTCCTGCCTGAAAGCGTCTGATTTGGACCTAAAATAATTAAAAGGGAGGGGGGGTGCACTCTGCATTGCAGAAACGGGGCTCCTGCCTTTCCTTAAACCATACCTGTCTTTTCAAACCAAGACAGATTTTGGCGCCCAACGTCAGGCATTGCCTGAGGGCATTGAGAGAGGGGTAGAAAAGGGGATAACAGTTCTTGAATTACCCAAGCTTGTGGTAGGTGACACCATGCTGTCCAGCTTACCCTGGATTGGCCTCCATGTGGTCGCTGCTATATCTCTCCCATTTGCAAGCCCTTTTTTAAACATGAGTTTCATGAACAAGGTTACTGTGGCTATTATCCGGTTTATTATGTGGGTTGATCAGTTGAGGAATTCATGAATTTTTAATTTTCTCTGGAAGATGGCCACATGGATTCAGAGCTATCGCACTCTAAGTGTGTGTTTCTGGGGCTACTTCAATAATGGTACTTACTGTGAGGAAGTGGCAGCAGGTGAAATTTTTTCTCAACCCATCACAGGGTTTTTGAAGTTCACCCCACCAGTCTTCAAGGGGTTCCAATCCGCTTTAAATGCTAATGACATTATATTGTGGCTAGTGTTGCTTATATCCCTGTTAAACCTGTTCTATCTAACATTCAGAGATAAGGGGAGATTGACTTGGATAACAACCCTGATACCTACCCCAGGGATTAGTGATGTTACCCCAGAGCCTGATCCTGTCCAAGAGACTAGGGAGGTTACCCCAGAGCCTGATCCTGTCCCAGAGACTAGGGAGGTTACCCCAGAGCCTGATTTTGTCCCAGAGACTAGGGATATTACCCCAGAGTTTGACCCTGCCCCACAGCCCACCTCGGAAAGGAACCACCCAGAATGGTTGGGGGTGCTAGCAAAGGAGATACGTGAGATGGGCCAGATGCTGAAGGAGTACCTCTCCCCAGCTGGTGAGAAACCCTCCCCCTGCCTTAAAGAGGGAGAATCTGATGGTGCAGCAGTGGGACCCACAGATGTTACATCCATCCAGGTTCCAGCTGAACTGCAAGGGCACTCACAGCCAGCAGCAGTTGCCCCTGTGGAAACTAGGAAGTCTAGGATGAAAACAAGGCACCTAGATAATAAGGGTCAGGAAGGGGGCCCCTCACAACCAGCAGGGGAGCCAGAAGTTGAGATCATCACCGAGTCCCTGTCATACGAGAGTCTCCGTAACCTGCGAAAAGACATTGTACGACGGGGCCGTGAGGCTTTTGCAACCTGGTCACTGCGGGTCTGGGACCTTATGGGTACAGGTGTGCAACTGGATGGTACTGAGGCAAGGAATTTGGGACCCTTGACCCAGGACTCAGGTGTGGACCGGGTATTTGTAAGGGAGACAGGTCTCCTTTCCCTCTGGGAGCGACTTTTAATGAGTGTGAGAGAGAGGTTTGTCCACAGGGAAAGAATGCAGGAGTACCACCAGAGAACACGTTGGAATACCCTTGAGGAAGGGATCCAAAAGCTGAGAGAAGTGGCAGTACTGGAGGTGCTCTTTGGGAGGGATGGACAGCATGACAATGACCCTGACAAGGTCAGGTGCACAGGACAGATGTTGTGGAATCTGGCAAACCTGGGCCCATCTCAATAGACCTCCTTTATTGCAATGATTGATGCTGATAGCAACCAAGTGACAGTGGGTTCTGTTGCCAACAGGCTCAGAAATTACCAGAGTATGATGGCTGGCCCAATACAGGCTCATGTCTCTGCTGTAGCTAAGGACCTCAGAGAGGAGTTTAAGGAGGAGATGAAGGAGATAAGGGAAGAGGTGAGGAAGATCAGTGCAGCACCAGTGCGAGTCATGGACCTCAAAAGTAGAGCCCAACGCCCCCCCAGCTAGGGAGAGAGGGTACACCCCACGTGCTGACCTGTGGTTTTTTCTACGTGACCACGGGGAAGACATGAGAAGGTGGGATGGGAAACCCCCTTCTGTCCTGGCAGCACGGGTGCACCAGCTCAGGGAGGGGAACACCAACAGAGGGAACTCCACTAAAGTGAAGGTAGCCTCAGCCTCCCATGGAGGTGCAGGGTATTACAGAAGGGAGGATGATCTGTCAGATCCCCTTGAAGGAACCTCCAGTATGTATGCCCAGGAGAGAAATAATAACCAGGGCTAGAGGGGCCCTGCCTCTAGCCAGGGAGAGGCACGGGAAAACCGGATCTTTTGGACGGTGTGGATCTGATGGCCTGGCACATCAGAGCCACAGGAACACAGAGCATTGGTTGACACTGGTTCACAATGTACATTAATACTATCGGGACATGTCGGGAAGGAACCTGTTTCAATTGCTGGGGTTATGGGGGGATCTCAGGAATTGACTTTGCTGGAGGCTGAGGTGAGCCTGACTGGGAAAGAGTGGCAGAAACATCCAATTGTGACTGGCCCAGAGGCACCATGTATCCTAGGCATAGACTTCTTCAAGAACAGCTATTACAAAGACCCAAAGGGACTCAGGTGGGCTTTTGGAATAGCTGCTGTGGCAGCAGAGGGCATTAAGCAGTTGAACACCCTGCCTGGGCTATCAGAAAACCCATCTGCAGTGGGACTCCTCAGGGTGAAAGAGCAACAGGTGCCAATTGCTACCTCAACAGTGCACCGCCAGCAGTACCGGATGAATCGAGATGCCGTGATCCCCATACACAAGATGATCCGTGAGCTGGAGAGCCAAGGGGTGGTCAGCAAAACCCACTCACCCTTCAACAGCCCCATCTGGCCTGTGCGTAAATCTGAAGGAGAATGGAGACTGACAGTGGACTATCGTGCATTGAATGAGGTGACTCCACCGCTGAGCGCTGCTGTGCCGGACATGCTGGAACTGCAGTACGAGCTGGAGTCCAAGGCAGCCAAGTGGTACGCCACCATTGACATCGCCAATGCATTCTTCTCCATTCCTCTGGCAGTAGAGTGCAGGCCTCAGTTCGCTTTCACCTGGAGGGGCGTGCAATACACGTGGAACCGACTGCCCCAGGGGTGGAAACACAGCCCCACCATCTGTCATGGATTGATCCAGGCTACACTGGAGAAGGGTGGAGCTCCAGAACATCTGCAGTACATTGATGACATCATTGTGTGGGGGGACACAGCAGTGGAGGTATTTCAGAAAGGAGAAAAGATCACTGAGATTCTGCTGGCAGCTGGCTTCGCCATTAAAAAGAGCAAAGTCAAAGGGCCTGCCCAAGAGATCCAGTTTCTGGGAGTAAAGTGGCAAGATGGACGGCGCCAGATCCCCAGTGAGGTCATCAATAAGATCACTGCAATGTCTCCACCAACCAGCAAGAAGGAAACACAAGCTTTCCTAGGTGCCATAGGCTTTTGGAGAATGCACATTCCTGAGTACAGCCAGATTGTGAGCCCTCTCTACCTGGTCACCCGCAAGAAGAACAATTTCCACTGGGGCCCTGAGCAGCAGCAAGCCTTTGCCCAGATCAAGCAGGAGATTGCTCATGCGGTAGCCCTTGGCCCAGTCAGGACAGGACCAGATGTGAAGAACGTGCTCTACTCTGCAGCCGGGAACCATGGTCTGTCCTGGAGCCTTTGGCAGAAGGTGCCTGGTGAGACGTGAGTCTGACCACTGGGATTCTGGAGTCGAAGCTACAGAGGGTCCGAGGCCAACTACACTCCAACGGAGAGGGAGATCTTGGCCACCTATGAAGGGGTTCAAGCTGCCTCAGAGGTGGTTGGCACGGAAACACAACTCCTCCTGGCACCCCGACTGCCAGTGCTGGGGTGGATGTTTAAAGGAAAAGTTCCCTCAACCCACCATGCCACTGACGCCACATGGAGTAAATGGATTGCCCTCATCACACAACGCACCCGTATTGGAAACCCGAATCGCCCTGGGATTTTGGAGATAATTACAAACTGGCCGGAAGGGGAAGACTTTGGTCTTGCCGACGAAGAGGAACAGGAACAAGTGACCCGGGCCAAAGAAGCCCCACCGTATAAGCAACTGCCAGCAGATGAAACATGCTATGCTCTTTTCACTGATGGTTCCTGCCGCATCGTGGGGATGAACCGGAAGTGGAAAGCAGCCGTATGGAGCCCCACACGACAGGTTGCACAAGCTACCGAAGGAGAAGGTGGATCGAGTCAACTTGCTGAACTCAAAGCTGTTCAGCTGGCCCTGGACATTGCTGAGAGAGAGAAGTGGCCAAAACTCTACCTTTACACTGATTCATGGATTGTAGCCAATGCATTGTGGGGATGGCTGGAAAGGTGGAAAAAGGCTGACTGGCAACGTAGGCGAAAACCAATCTGGGCTGCCAATGAATGGAAAGACATTGCCACCAGGATAGAGAAGCTGCCTGTGAAGGTCCGTCACGTAGATGCCCATGTCCCCAAGAGTCGGGCTAATGAGGAACACCGACACAATGAGCAGGTAGATCAGGCTGCACAGATAGAGGTGTCGAAGATAGATTTAGACTGGCAGCACAAGGGAGAGTTGTTCCTGGCTCGATGGGCCCATGATGCCTCAGGTCATCGGGGCAGAGATGCCACCTATAAGTGGGCACGAGACCGAGGGGTGGATCTAATCATGGACAGTATTTCTCAAGTTATCCATGACTGTGAGACGTGCGCTGCCATCAAGCAGGCCAAGCGGGTGAAGCCCCTCTGGTATGGGGGGCGATGGGCCAAATATAAGTATGGAGAGGCCTGGCAGATTGACTACATCACACTGTCTCAAACCCGCCAGGGCAAGCGCTATGTACTGACCATGGTGGAAGCCACCACTGGGTGGTTAGAGACCTACCCTGTGCCTCATGCCACTGCTCGGAACACCATCTTGGGCCTGGAAAAACAAGTTCTTTGGAGGCATGGTACCCCTGAGACAATTGAGTCAGACAATGGGACTCATTTCAAGAACAGCCTCATAAACACCTGGGCTAGAGAACATGGCATTGAGTGGGTGTACCATATCCCCTACCATGCACCAGCTGCAGGGAAAGTTGAACGGTGCAATGGTCTGCTTAAAACCACCTTGAAGGCACTGGGTGGGGGAACTTTCAAGAACTGGGAGATTAATCTACCAAAGGCCACCTGGTTAGTGAACACCCGAGGTTCCACTAACCGAGCAGGCCCTGCGCAATCTGAGCCCTTGGGAATATCAGATGGAGATAAGGTTCCAGTGGTACACATGAGAGGTATGCTAGGAAAAACTGTTTGGGTGAATCCTGCTTCCAGCAAAGACAATCCAATCCATGGAGTTGTATTCGCTCAAGGACCAGGTTGCACCTGGTGGGTGATGCAAAAGAATGGAGAGACCCGATGCATACCCCAAGGAGACCTTGTTTTAGGGTGAAATACCTATAGTACTGTGCCTATGTCTCTAACTGCATGTATGTATATATAATGTAACAGTTTAATTTGATATAGCATATTAGTATGGGAGAAATTCAGGGGTGGATAATGTTGGGGGTTGGATTGTTCCCCTTTTTCTTTCTGTGGAATTCCTCCCATTGTTATGCTAAATATTTGTGGCTACACCTTAAAACGACAGATAATGCTCTCCCGTAGGGGGGTGGGTGGAGGAGGAGGTGGGGGGGGGGGAACCGGAAAAGGAAAGGTGGGAGAGGGGGCTGGAGCTGGGCTCACTCTCTCGCTTGGCTCGTGGAGTGAAAAGACAGCCTGGGCTTCACTCTGGCATCTCCCCTGCCATCCCAGCACTGAGATCCACACTCCCTGTCTTTGGACATCGCTCTGCTGCTCTCCCATCTCACACTACTATCTCCGGACACCCTGCTGAGCACCACGACCGACACCGTGAGGGGGGGAGTCACCTTCCCATCCCCGCTCACCCCTGGGCCTCCGCCGCCATCACTCCAGCCCTCTGCAACTGCGCGGGACCCGCCCTGTCCCCACAGCACCGGTAACTGAGCACAGGGAGACGGCCTGAGGCCAAAGGGGACTGGAGCGGAGCTAGACTGTTCTGTTCTGTTGCCAATTTTCTTATAGCTGTTGTTGTTTTCTGCCTTGTTAAATACCAGTAAAGAACTGTTATTCACATCCCCATATCTCCTGCCTGAAAGCATCTGATTTGGACCTAAAATAATTAAAAGGGAGGGGGGTTGCACTCTGCATTGCAGAAACGGGGCTCCTGCCTTTCCTTAAACCATACCTGTCTTTTCAAACCAAGACAAGTAGGTAGACTACCATGCTGGAGGATAATTTGCTTTTTTTTTTTGACTTTTCTAATTTATCAAGTTTAGAGAGAGAGATTTGTGATGCCAGAAATTATTGCCAAATAGGAAGACAGCTGTACTGGGTCAACCCATAGGTTCCATTCACCTAATTGCTTCATAAGCAGTGGGGTGAGTGATTCCTGAAGCAGATCAGATGGGGTACTGCTACCATAAAGACAAAACCAGTGAAGATAGTTAAAGTAGAATTTAGTAAAGTAAATTGACACTGCTCTATTTTACTCCACCAGTAACATCTGAAGCTTTAAATTCTCTGCTTCTTTGGATACTACATGCTAGGAAAACAGGATGAAAAGCTTGAGTTTTGGTAAGTCTTGGTAAAAAAAGCTGCCAATAGAAGGAGCAAAATAAGCATCTTTTGAGGCCTGAAACATTGTCATTTTTTCAGATAATAAATTGTGTGGAAGCATTGCTAGGCCTGAAAGTTGGTCAAGTGTACAATAATGTCACAGGCCAAATGGAGACCAGAGGAGAAAAGGTATGTCAAGGTTCTCTGTCTGCAGTTTTTAGTTATCAGGCCCACACAGCTACATCTGCAGGAACAAAGCCTTCTGTGTAGATGCTTCTTTGCCATATCAGGCCCTTCATGGTGCAATTTAGAGGTGTGCTAAATCTATACAAGCCTTAGTACTTACTTTTGAGTCAGAGTTCATATAGATAGGAGGCTGAACTCTGTTGCTCTGTGTTCCCTCCTATAACTGTAAACTGCTTCTGCCTGACCTGAATCTTCAAAGGGGAGTCCATTCATTCTGTGAAAATTCCTGTATCAGGGGTGGGGTGGCGGAGAGGGCAGGAGAAAACTGTTGGCAATTTGTTGGCAATATTGCCAACAATTGCCCTTTGTTGACAATAAGGGACTTTTCTTTTTCTTATTTGTGTTTAAGCATGTGTGTTTATGCTTTTGTAAAAGCAACCATTTCCTACAATTTAAATTTCTAGTTGCCACATAATAGCAAGAGGATTTAGAGAAAAAAAGGTTAAAATGGTGTCATGGAATCTTCTATACCTCTCCTGGCAAATTCCAATTTTTGATGGTCAGTAACAAAAATGCATACAGAGGTCCACACACAGAAGAATTAACAGGAGTTTAACCTCCTACTTTGGAGCATAACTTCTGCTGGTTGTAGTTTTTAATTTGAAATATGTACAACACTATGCTGGTTTGTTGAAGTATGGTCTATTGATAGATTTTGCTAAGCTTTTGTTGTCATAAATGTTTCATAAGTGTCAGCACCAAGCACCAGCTATACTAAAAATGTGGGGGTCTTCTGTACCTTTATATTCCTTACAATCAGTAGTGTCAGGAAAATTAATCCACAAACACCAGAGGTTTATGTTCAAAAAGAGGACAGAGGAGTCCTTTTTGCTTTATTCGAATAAAGGGAGAGGCCATGGGACATTCCCCTTGGATCTCTCGAAATTTTGGAGAACGCAGCCTCCTTTTTATCGTATTTTCCCGGCCACATTTTCCTCTCTCTTTCCCCATTGGCTGAGGTACTTGAGAGGCACAGACTTCCCGGAACGCCTGATACCTGAAATTCCCCTCTAAGGTATAACCCTCTCTTTTAATTTTTAATTCTTATAAAATTCATAGTTTTTCCCCGTTGCTGCTTTCATCTTTCGATATCCAGTTTCATTTATCAGCAGCCCTACAGTTTGTTTGTAAAGGCAAATAACTTTTTCCATTAATCAATTAGTGGAATCCGTCCCATTGTTTATTTTATCTCTCAGTGCTAGTCTTATCTACAAGCAGATCCACAGCTCATTTGTAAAAACAAATTCGACATTCCTCTCAGTAGTGACTACTGTTTATGACAACTGAGAAAAGGCCAGGGTGGATAAAGTATATTGTCTATATCTCTCATTACTTCATTAGGCTTAGCATCAACTTGGCTTTTGCCTTTTTATTCTTTATATAAACGGATACATTGCTTGCATTTCTCACCAGATTAGTCTCACGTATATCTTGAAGTCCTATAACTGTTTTATAGTGTCTGGAGAGTCAGAGTTTATAAGAGATGACAAAGGTTCGTCACTTACAGCGACATTCTAATACTTTTCTCTAAATATTTTCTCTAAACATTTTTATTTTCCTTCAATACAGGTTTCCTCAAAAAGACCCCCAGTGTTTCACATCCGAAATCTAACCACAATGGAACCGGAATACTTCAGATGAAGCCATAACTGTAATGCTTCTAAGTATTATAATATTATGAATGTTATAGGAGAAATCTAAAGTGTGTTAGAAGTAAAGCTCATAAAAAATAACTGCTTCATTATTTTCCAGAGCTGATGTTTTTATGAACCTGAATTCTGCTTGAAAGAGAACTATTTGGGGAAGCTTGAGCAGAAACAACTTGATGCAATGGAATTTCTTTCTAGATTTCATATTTATAAACAGGTCCGTTTTTTTAATGTGTAAAGTATCCTAAGAGGAGGAACTGGAAACCTGAAATGGATATAATCCATTATACCCAATGGAAAGAAATTCCAGTTTGGTTTAACCAAATCATACAGAATTAAATTGCATACCTTGGCTGTGTATGTATCAATTGAGACATTACTAAGAATCCTGGGTCTCATTTGGTGTCCAGCAGATGGATTGGATGTCAAACTAATGAATGATGAAAAGCTACAGTAGGGGCACTAGCACAACAGTAAAAGTAGTCCACTTTATTTAATTTGCTATGACAAGAATGTGAGAATAGGTATCATTGTGTTGAAGCCTGACTTTCAGTTGTACCTCATTAGCATGAAGTGGCAGAGATAAGAGCTGGGGCACTGAACCTCTGCACTCCCCACTTTGCCATCCTATTGTTCTGCCAGTAAATCTGAGCACTTGCCTATCAGCATTGTTCTGTCAGCTTTGCCAGGTGGGAGCTATGTCAGAGTTACATCAGTGAATAATCTACCTAACAGCCTCGTTAAAGATCAATACCATGTGATTCATCTTGTGTCATGCTTCTGTTTAGCCCTTGTGCCTTACCTGCCCTCGCATGGGATATTGAACCTAGTTTGAGGGGCCTGAATTCCTTTTATCTGTGAGAATCTTTACTTGGTTTGATTTAGGAATTAATCAAGCTTTGCCACGATTAAGCTAGACACTCAGTCAAGCGTGTGTTTTAACTTGGAAGCATGTGAGTGATCCTGTTGAAGTGAGAGTTTAACATGCACTTAAATACCTGCCTAGACAGGGGTTGTAATTAAGGACCTAGAATGATATAATGCAATGACTTCTGACTTTGTGACTGATACTAGAATTGCATCAGATTGCAAGTTCAGCTAGACTTAGAATGCAATTTTGCACTTCCACATCCCTAGGAGGGCTCTTATTTTAAACCTGAATGTGATCCTTCCACTTCTTCCTTCCATTCTGCAGAAAAATACGAGCTGTTTAATGTAGTGCTCATTCAATCTTGCTGAAGTGTCGCAAGTAGACTGCCTGGGCGCCTTCTAGCGTGCTACAGACTTCTTGACAGAACTGTTCATCCTTGTAATGACTTCTCCACCTTTTACTTGTGCCAAAGAAGGAAAAATTATTAAAGGTTATTTGTTCAAACAGAAGGAATGCGTTAAAAGGAGTTTGAGCTATGCTGTGAGGATGTTGGATTTGCCACATTATCTAAATGAATGCCTAATGTAAATAAAACTTAAAATTTAGAGTTCACCTTATTTTGGAGTAGCAGAAGCACATCATTAAAAAAATTTCTGACATGTTAGTGAGCAATGAGTTATTGTGCAGTGCAGCACTGTATAGACATAACGAGGAGCTCCTGGCTGGTGTATAATGTGTGGCACATGGAAGATGTTACATAGAATGAGACAAGGAATAACTCCTTAGGGGATAGGATACTTCAAGCCTAATCCTGAGATGGTGTAACAGGCATATATCTCCACTGAAAGAACTGCAGCTCAACTGATTTACAGCAGTTTGGGTGCCAGCTCTTTCTCACTATTGAACAGAGATTATGTTCTCTCTATTGTACCTTTTTCTCTCCACCTTTACAAATTTACTTCATTGGCTGTGTTAAGATTCCTTCCCTGCTAGCCATCTACTCCTAAGGATCATCTTTCCAATTAGACTGGTGCTCTCCCATTCTGTTCCCCAGTCTTCTGTGCTGAAATTTGACAAGCCTTTAACTGGGAATGTATTTTAACGGTGTTGGTCCCCAACAACTTGTCAGGGGACTACAGAAGCTCACTACCTATTCATAAATTTTAAATTTACAATAGAGCTTTCAATGGAAAGCTCTGTACTTTCAATGGAAAAATAGAGACACGGCAAATTGATAAGAGTTTAATCCCTTATCATGCTAGAGTCCTAGCAATTGATGTTTGAAATGTGAATGAGATGACAGAAATGCGTGGCAGGAAGGTGGGAAACAAAACATAATCCAACAGAGTAGAGATTGGTATAATGAGAAACCATACCACCATGAGCAGAGCTAGCCAGTGGAGCTAGCTGCTCAGAGAAGCTGTCATCCCTATCCTTGAGAATTTCAGAACTGGACAACACGCTCTGCACCCTGGTCTGATCCCATGAAGACCCTGTATGAGAAGGAGGTTGGACCAGAAATCTCCTGTGATCCCTTCTAATCCAAATGGGATTACTTTCATGCTGTTTTCAACATTTTGATGGTATTTCTGTGTTCAAAAACACAGTTATGTAAATAGATATATATACTTATTTTATTAATTTCTGTTAACAGGAGCACACTAGTACAAGCCTCTCAGCTCCTTGGTGTGTTGACTGCTCTGACCTCAACTGTAGATCCTGCTGAACCATTTCTTATTTTAATTTTATTAATGTTATGTTGCCTAACTTCTAGAGGCATTGGAGCTAAATCTGAGTTACAGGTTTGGTATCTGTTGCCTCTTATTGTGCCCAGTTTACATATTTGACCAAAAAAAGAGATATAGATACTATTTAATGTAAATTTTATTTGAGTAATTAAAAAAAATTTAAAACTCAAATGGAAATAGTTGATTTGACGTGTCCTAACACCACTTGAAGTTACAGTAATTAGCTGCAAGCAAGCACTAGGTTAGTAGGTACAGTTTTCAGTAGATGTTCTTTCTTTAACAAAGACTCCTACATTGTCTGTGCATGTGTCTGCAGTTATTGCTTAGCTGATGTGTTTACAACCAATGCAATGTTTGCAAAATCACAATTAAATGCAGAACATATGCTATTGCTGTGTATGTGGCTTCTCTGAGAGGGTATTTACTGTGAGAGGGCATTTATCAATGAGTGTTTTTGTCCCAGTCATGAGGTTATTCTAGTGCAATGGAAGACACCCAGATAAACAACTGTTTGCAAAACTGTGGCTCTAGGCAGTACCAGCCCACAAGAGAATTTTTGAACCTGCCTGTATAGTCCATGACAAGTGAGCAGTGGCAGGCAGAAAGGTTACCAAAGTTCACCAAAGGCCTGCAGAAAGCACGGATTGCTCAATTCTCACTGAGCTTTGGCAGCCAAATGAACAGAAGCGCATTGTAGGATAAATAGCTGTTATCTGCATTTAGGGAATGCCTTCCAAGTGAGATGGAAGGTGCTCTGCCTTACAGGATTATCTGGCTGTTCATCCTGTCATGTGAAACAACCATCCTCCCGTTGTTATAAAACATGGGCTGTCAACATAGGGGCCCAGGATGGTTTTATAAAGTCACAGGCACCATTTCTATGGTTTTATAGAAGAAGGCAGAGGTGTTACTCAAAACATTTTTTCCTTTAGGTCACATAGCATTTGGGTTCACAGACCCAAATTGTTGGAAGAGTTGTTTGGAAGAAATTTAAGGTTTCTGATTCTAACCAAATCAATTTTTCAAGATTGTACACAAAATTTTTGTTGCTCTCTACTCTGAAGTTTTCTTGCTATTTATGGTTAGAATAATCACAGAAACTGATATTCTGCCATGGTTTCTCTCCTCTTCTTGACCCTATCCTAATACAAACAATACACGATGGGTGTTCCTGGGAATAAACAACACTGAATCGAACCTGATGGGAAGTAACAGTTTACCGAATTTGATGACAAATATTTGACTTTTGGCTCAGATATTCAGTTAGTGTGTACTTTAATAGCTTCTTTCGTCCTCTATGTTTTCATTACTAATTTTTGTGGGGGTGGAGCATGACCAATGGTAGCAGAGCAGATAATGATGAAAATACAGCATCCACAAAAGCATGACTCATACATGTGTCGTTATCTGTAGTTATTATACATGTTTATAGCTTTAAATGTATCTTCCTTAGGCCTTGCTTATATTTTCTATGCTGCCCTATCCTATTGCTATTTTTTTAAACCTTTCTTTGAGAAGAGGCCAGGAGAAAATTAGAATTTAGCTGTTGTATTGAGTTTAAATTTTCAGTTGGATGAAAAATATCTCACAGATGAGGTATTAGCTAACTCCTGACGGTTTGACCATCTTCAGTCAATGCTTCTTACTGACTTAGTCTGAGGCGGGAAAGGCACAAACCTTTGCCACTTTCTCTAATTTAGCACTTCAGTAACCAAAACTCAGCAGGTTTTACCACTTCCTCTTTTACCAGGCCAGCACGTGTCCTTCCATAGGTCACACCATGCAACCCAGCAAGCTCTGTTGCTTTCCTTCAAGCAAAGGAGACTACTTCCTTATTCTGCCATTTCCACTTCCTAATGCTTTCTATGCGTAACCCACTGTGAAAAGACTGGTACAACTCCTGCTGCATACTCTTGTTACAGATAAAGAAAACCCTCTGCCTAAGTACGATTACTCCAGCATCACTTTTGCACTGCTGTTGACTTAAAAGGCAGTTTAACTCTAGAGTGATTTGGGCCACTTTTCCTACTCACTTATTCTGGTGGTTTTTTGGTTGACCATACTCTGAAGAGGACGTTTGACTCAAGAGCTCCAGAGGTCCCTTCCAACCCAGAGTATTCTGTTATTCTGTGGTTAAGAGGTGTCACTGAAAGAGGCCATCACATTTCAACAGATAGTCATCCTTTTATGCTTCTACTGTGTAGTGGTATATAATCGCTAACATAAGTAAAAGAGTGTGATGTCAAGCATGGAAATCAGAATGCTTTGTCTTGAATAAAAGTGTCATGGGTTGGTTGGTTGCTATTTTTTTAATGTGAAGTATTCTGTGTTTTCAATGATATTACATCTACTGTGGAAAACTGTTGTTTTTATGTTCAGCCTTCTGATTGTTGACAGATAATTTTTGCAGTTTTTCACACTCTGTTCTTGTAAACAATGAATGTTTTGCATTCCTCTTTGGAGGAAGAGAGAACTGATGGACTGTTGATGGGACCTATGGGGTCAGGAGGTATTATCCTCATTGTCCAATCCATGGTCATTGTTGAAATTCTATAAATAGACATGAAATGTAAATAAAGTGTTATTTTTCCTGCTTGGTTCCTCGGAGTCATTGAGTGTAAGTGCCTTTCTTTCTGTGTCATTCAGTAACAGAAAACCATTTATTGTGGAAGTATTTAGGGGTTCCTGACAGTACCAATTCTGATACCACTCAAGCTTAGGAGATGACAGGCTCTTACTGCCTCTGATGCTTTGCATTTGCCAAGGGAGAATATATCTTTGTCGTTCGCCGTTTGCTGATGGTGTAACCACAAGGAGTTGAAGCACATTTTATCTCATGGCACAGCTAGTTGTTATTTTTAGGCACTAAATCATTTATTTGGAGTTATATTCCCCCTTAATTATAGGCAATAAGGACACAACTGACATTTTCAAAAGGGTAGGATCACAAGTCTAATCAAGAGTGTTGGTGAGGTTTTACATGAGATTACTAATCCTCTACAAGTGCCTTAACTCACACTGTTTCTGCTAAAAAGGGAAACCGAGATCATTCTAATGAAAATGACTAGCCAAAAAGTCAAGAAAACCCTTTTCCCAGAGCTATTCTCCTTTTGGTAAAACATATTTAAGGTTAGAGTAGTGCAAGTACCAAATCAAACTCATGTCAACAGGTTAACACCAGCATTGGCTGGGAACAAAAATTCTCTCAAGTATCAAGCTATTTCATGAACACAGCATATAAATCCAGGAAGGAACTCACAGGAGAATCTGCTGACTCCATAATACTGACTACAGTATTTTACTGAAGGCAATCAAATTAAAGAGTCAAATAAGTAAACCAATATGAATTATGCATTAGAACTGCTGCATTACAGTAAACATAAAGCCTCCTGGTAAGTTGTATGGTCCCCTACAAGTTTTCTCACTAGTTTTTTCTGTAGTTCAGGATGTCATCAGGATTGCTGATGACAAACGAAGTTTGGCAGTTTATAGCTCAATGGTTTTTACTTTTTCAGAGAATAGAGAGCATAGTTTATTGAGTACCTGTATGAAGCTGTTTAGGACTGCAGAGTTTCTCTTGTTTACGGATTTTTTTATACTACCTAGATGTGCATAGGACAAGTTATATTTTTATAACTCTTATATCTCCAATGGAAATTTAAAAACAAAAAGAGGTTACAAAGGGGGATCCTCCATGGCAGCAGTTTGGCTTCAGTTATCATGAGGTGTTTTCAGCTTGTCAGTGTTAGCACGTTTGCACAGAAGAAAGCCCTCAATCCCTGCTCAGTCTAAATACAAAAATACAGAAGTTAGATTTCTGACAAAGCTTCCCTTTCCTCCAGCTTCCTGTGATTGTATCCTGCTTGGCATATTGCTGTCTTGGGGAAAGCTCACCCACAAACTGGCAAAAGTAGGAGATAACAAAGATCCATCTGCTTGGCACTTAAGTTTCAAGATACAAAAGCAGTCTAAATATGGGCAGATAGCATAATTCTCTTACAGAAAAGGCACTGAATCTACACTCAGGGGAGCCAGGAATTTGCTCAATATTATTTCTGGTCTGCAATCTTCCTATTCATTTTCTTCAGGTTTAACAGGAGGCAGGCAGAATTGCTTGTTGATGTTCTAGTTTCCAGAGGTAGTCTGGAAATGCTGCTCAAGCCCTTATCCTTCAATACTTCGACCTTGTATACCTGTTCCAAAACCCTTGGTGCTCCAGACCCCCAGTGTAGCAGTCTGGCCCAACTCTAGGCATTTTCAACTTAGCAGAGTCAGCATCCACACAACAAAAAATCCACACCTTTCTCCCCTTCCTCACTGTGGATGCATAAATACTAAGTCTGTCTGCTTTTTGAGAAAGCAGTGTGTACATACAGACAGACGGTACTATTCTGCTTGCTTTCTAGACTACTCTGCAGCCTCTATGTGTAGTGACTTAGACCACAAATGAATCAGCTCATCTTTAGAGATCTATCCTAGTAGAAATAAGCAGATGGGTAGCCAGTGGTTTAGTATTAGCTGGATTTTGTTAGGAAATTTGACTTAAATTATGCAAAGTTTAATTAAGAGTTGCATCACCCTGTACTTTTTTTTTACCTCATATCATGCTGCAGAGCTGTAGGAGAGCACAAATATCAGAGAAATAGATGAAATAGACAGAAATAAAAAATAAAGTTTGTTAAATCACAAATCCCGACTAATTTTTCTCTTCAATAGTCCCAGATAATCAGAAAACTGCCTATTTCTATTTATCCACAGCACTCTGGGCTAGTTAGGGGGAAATATTTGACTCACAGGGAGCATATCCTTCAAAAGTATTGAGCTGCTGGGTACTTTCACCTTCTCTGCATTGTATCATATCTTTGGACCATTGTAGAGATGCAGGCAAGCAGTGTTCTGTTTCCTGGCTATCTCTGATGATCTGCATGGACATAGGGAATATGATATCTGTGGAAAGCCTGTGCAAAGGATGAACAACTCTGACATGGTAATCTATAGGAATTGGGTTTCTTTTGAGACACAGAGGATTTTTTTAAATGTTTTCTGGATTTTTTTCAACCTCCAATTATATATTTACAAGACTGCACTAGGAAGAGATTTATTTTAAATATTGAGCTGACTAAACATGTGAGATTTAAGAGATGCTCTTTCTTTCTCTTCATTTAGGATTCTAATAGGGAAAAGCAAATCAAAACCAGAACAGACATCTCCTGAGTACACTTACTAAAATGAAAATGAAATTCAGGTAATAATAATGTGAAAAGTGAAAAATATTGTTGGGCTTTGCATTTGTAAGGTAAGTACTAACAAATCAGAGAATCCATAGCAAGAGTGCATGTTGATTACCTCGATGGAAAAACCACATTCCAGATCATGATCTTTTTGAAAACTTGTTGAAATAATTGACATCCTGCACAGTTCTGTCAGGAGCCTAAAGATCAATGGTACCATGAGAAATCCTGTTAGATGGGGAAGGAAATGGAAATGGAACTAGCAAGGTTGAACATTATTGTCTCCTTAACTACTTTTTGAAAAATTCATCAGAGACTCAGGAGTCACCAGATAGCATTTTATCTTAGACCTTTCCTTTCCAAGACTCCATGCAAGGGGCACATGTTGGATACTTTGTTATGTTCATCTAAGTCTTGAACAGTGTAAAAAATGCTCGTAGGTGTACCTAGGAAACAAAAGATCCAAAACTGCTGAAATCCAGGGCATTCCAGTAACTAATTATTTTAAATCTTGTGACTAAAAGTTGACCAAGGATGGGTTATCTGCTTGTGCTTGTTTACGTTGAAGTGAGATGGTTTTCCAAGTAGATGCAAAATGTGATGCTGACCTCTTTAGATCCTATTTCTTAAATAAAAAGAATAAATAAATCCTAATTTCTTGAGATTTACGTCTTATAGTTGCTTGATTTTTTTTGTTACATCAAAGTTCTTTTGTCAACTCATTCCTTACTAGACACCAGTAAACAGACTTCAAAGTGAGTGTTTCTGGTTAGTGAAGTATGGCTCTGACTACAGCTCTCCAGTGGATAGGCAAGCAGCAGAATCTCTGTCCCATGTGCATCTTTTGCTGGTGTTTTGTGCAGCCTTTTCATTGGACAGAATGCTGATAACTGAGAGTCACTCTGCCAGCCATTTTCTTATTTTCCTAAAATGTGAAGCACATCTCTATCTTCATGATTTCATTCGCTGTCAAATTTGACTGTAACTGGACTATGGGTTCAGAAGTTTTTAAAGAAAACACACTTCTGAGCAGAAGACTGTTAAAACTTTGTATCCCATAGGACACCACCAGGACACATAGACATATACATGGGCAAAAGGTTTTTCTAGTCCAAAGCGAGATACTTTGCATTTGGGCACACTTCTAGCTTCAACCCAGGATTTCACTCTCTTTCCAGGCTCCATATCTTCACCCTGATCTGTCCTTGTAAACTCAGCAGTGTGCTCTGGATTTGAGTGCTGTTTAAAACCACCTCTCCCGTCCCTGCTTTGCACACCTGCATGCAGTCTCTTTGGTCAAAACTCTGCTCCTGCTTCCAAGAAGGAAAATTCTCATGAGCTGTTGTTATCTGTGGGTATATAAAATAACTTGAAGCAGAACAGGTGCACCAGACTCAGTCTGCAAGTAGCCACCTCGTGAAGTTGTCATTGTGCTTACACAGCAGGTGTGCTGTCAGAGATATTGAGCAAGAATACAAGGGCAGGGAAGGGCATCTTGACAGTATTTGGTTGTAATGAGATTCCAGATAAATTTTAAGTGAATGATATCTTTTTAGCCCACACATGAATGAATATTTACACCCTCAAAATTATTATATCCTACATTAGTTTCTTAGTTCAGGTGAAAAAGATGATGTAGCTGGGAGAAAACCTATGTTGAGAGAGGAGCTACTGGCCTCTTTTACAGGTAGTTGCCAGGAACTCCTCATCAATATTTGTACAACTCACCATTCCTGTCTCCTGCTCCTCATAAACATGGATAATAAGGGGTACAGCACATATCTTATTGGAATTCCTATGGAGAGCAATTAAAACTTTCAAGATGTAAATGTTTAACATTGTTTATAGCCCACTTGGAAACAGGAAATGCCAGAAATTACATAAGCTCTCTAGATATTAATAACTCCATGTAAGCATCTGCTTCTCTTCTTAATTGTTTGGCAGTACCTTGCACAGAGGTACTTATCAGAGCATAGGGCTCTGATTCTGAGTGGTAATCAATGGGGACTGCCTGATTATAAATGACACTAAATGATAATCTGAACCGTTGACATTTGTTGTGTATCCATAGCCAGGGCTGTAGTTCCCCATCTCTCTGGCATTTTTTTCATAGTATGGGAATAGGGAGGAGGACTCTTTCTCTGGACATTGTGTTTGTTATTTCCTTATTTTATCCTCTAAGGAAAAATAAATATAATCCAGAATAAGTACGCATTTTCTATCAAGGGAGAACATCAAAAGGTAGCAGCAAAATGAGTATTTTGCTGTAGTTCTCACAACAAAGGAAAGGATATGCTGATATTTGTCTGATGATGGGGCATTGTCACAGGGAGAAGCATTAAAACGATGTGATACGAAAACTGTAGAAATTGGTGAATGTTTGCCAGGACTGGATAAAATTTACCCAGGATTTCTTACAGAACTAAGGAATAAAATAGCTATACTGGTGAGCAAAATTATGCTTCAGAACTATGGTTCAGAAGATATTCTTTGCTGCAAAGTTGCTCATGTTATATTGTTTTTCTGAGTAAAACTGTCAGGGAGATACTCTGAAGAAAATCATTAGAAGTAGAATTATATAACATTGTGATGTGAACAGTATAATAGGGTTGAAATAGTCCTGCCATTTTAAATTCTACTTCTGAAATTAAATTCTTAGGTAAACTAGTGGAGCAGATTCTTGTTTGCTAGGTTCCCAACCAGTATAAAAGAGCAGAGTCCCCTGACTTCTGTGGTGTGAGGCCAAGCTACATAGGCTAGGGGATGAAACAAACCATTCATGATAAAGAAGTAAACTTTTCTAAATATTTCTGAATTTTTAAGGGCCTTGTTAAAACCTATTAACTAAGCCTGAAGTCAACAGGCAGAGGAAGTCTTGATAAAGATTCAAAATTGGTCCCTAGCTACAGAACAAAAGTCACTTTCTCATTCAAGCAGCAAAACCTGCTGAAAACACAGATTTAAGGTAACCTGTACTAGGGGAGACTAGGAAAATTCTAGGAGAGCTAGGATATGATATATGATATAATATATATGATATTGCTTCCCCTTCCTACTGTTGACTGCACACTCTTGTAATTTTCTCTTGTGCTGACACAAGCAGTGACACCACCTTTATGAACTGACTTGGCTCACTCGTTATGAAAAGAATATGACTCCAGCAGCAAATCCCAAATATAGATGGAGCAGACAGGCTCTAACTAAGGCTACAAGGAAAGTTACCACAAGCAGCAGTAAAGTTAACCTGTACATTACCACTGGTGTTAAGAAGAAATGGGATGATTCTCAGAAGAAATCTCCTGCAAAGACATCATTTGTTGGTGCAAGGTAAGAGAGGAGTGATGTGGGGAATTTTCTTCAAGAGTCACATCTGCAGATATGAATTACTTCACAACACACCTGGCTGAGATCTACCAGTTTGTAAGACACAAGTTAAGTTGTGCATGAGTACTAAAGGTGCCAATGGTCTCCAACCTTATCCTTTGCTTCAAAAGAGCCTGGATTTGCCTGTTGGTTTCTATGTCCAAACTGCTTCAAGACTGCAGTTTATTATGGTTTGTAGTACGAGCAATAATCAGAATACGGCCACAGCCAATCCCAAACAGATGGTAGCCTTATTTAACCTTTATAAGCAGGAACCATCACAGGTACACAGTTCTGACCACACAAATCCCAACTCTCATGCACAAATGGGGAAAGTCCCACTTGTATGTTAAACAAAGATTTCACAGCTGTTTACAGCAAAATAATTAACTAACAAAAGAGACATCTTCTTTCTGGTGTTGTCCTACCCATTCAAGATCACAAGCCCCTTCATTATAATAAATACATTGCTTAAAATCTCAGTTCTCTCACCTTAAGTTCTTCTTGAGAATAGTAGGCACCTAACTTTTTGTGTTTTCCTGGAAAATTAAGAGTTGACAACATTACTGAAGCTGAAGAAAAGGAAACGGACTCTATGACCAATTAGAAATTATTTTATTTTTTAAATTACTTTAAAAAAAGCCTTGCAGTGATAGCTTAACAATTTGATTTTTTTCCCGTTTCTTAGCTTTACCACTCTGTGTTCATGATACATACAGAACAATGAGTAAAACTCTTGTACCCAGGACCTGAAGCTAAAAAATAAACAAAAGAAATCTGATTTCCAGATGTGAGTATGCACATTTCCAAAGGAGGCTAGTGACAGCTACCTGTAATCATCAGCTCTGGAAACCTGTCCTACATACAGAGTCTTAAAAAAGGACTTTATATTTTCAGTGAGTTTATGTCTCGATACTTAAACACTCAGATATGCTTATTCAGTCTTCAGTGTCTTTAAATACAGTTTTTGGGACACTAGCTCCTCTCTGCCAATAAGGTACTGTTCAAATTTGCTACTTTAGAAACATGAGCAAATTTTAAAAATATACTTGCTGGTTAAAATGTCTTACACTTAAAAATTATAATAATAGTTTTAAAAAACCCCAAACCCAAGCATTCAAAGACATTTAAAAGACATTGAAAATTTGGTCTGTCATCTTACAACTGATGTACAAGAAAGAGCTCAAAAGCATGGCAGCTGGGCTTGCTCACCTTTTTCGTCTGCATTTTGTAAATTCAATGTGAGTGGTATCAGACAAATCCTGGATTAAACTAGGTGTACAGGAGATAAACTAATCTTTTCTTCAGGACTGGTGAATGTCCCTGCCCTTGTAGATAGTGTTTCCCCTGTCAAAAGACAGATTGTTGAAAGTTTGAAACCAAATTACTGATCTTAAAAGTATTTGTTTCTTTAGGTGTTTGGTCTTTTGTTAGAAGCTTCATTGTAAGGAAATTGATTCAACATTAGAGATTATTAAGGCAGCATTCATATCAAAGCATAGTGATAATTTCCTCCCAATTTAGCTCAGAAGATGACAGCTGTCTTATGTTGGAACTAGGCTGGGGGAGAGGAAGTGTTCACAGCAAAGAGCTGTAGACACTGAGCGGTAGCTTCCAACAGCCCAGGACAATACTCTTTCAGTCCTTTCATGTGTTACTCAAAACATAGGTCACAAGGTAGCATTGTACTGTGAATTGTTTTGAAAATGAGAACGACTAGACAAGGCCTAGCTTTAAAAGGTGTGTCTAGGTCCAGTTTTACATGGGATTATAGCAGTGTAAACCCTTCTCTATTTTGTTGAGCTAAGGTGCCATGAAAAGCTAAAAAATTCACTGCAATACAGTACAGGGTAAATTAAAAAGCTTATGAAAAATGAGGGAATAACCAAACCTTCAGGAATCAAGAGCCATGACCTGAGAATTAAGAACAAGAAGACCCTAGAAATGAAACTACAAAGCCAAAGAAGGGAACTTTGTGTTAGCCTTAGTCACTAAATAACACAGTACCCACTATATGATTGCCTCTTACTTACCTAAATCTCTCCCTTACAGAGCACATGCAGTAAAATAAGTGTGCAGTGTACCTTTCAGCAGAGATGAGACAATGAAAGGTGGGTGACTATGGTTTCGGGTTGCTCTGTATGTGGGAAATGTGAATGTTTCACTGTTCGAAGTGTATAACACAAAAGGTGTGCCAGCTTTGTTGATTTACCACCCAGCACTGATCTCTGCACAGAGATTAAATAAATACTTTGATGAAATAAATACTCTGTATGGCGATCAGCTTCTAGTGCACCATATGAAAGAATATGTATTTGGGAAAACAGAATGAAAATTTGGCAGTGCAGTGTGTACATATTCACATAATGGTCACACTGCATCACCCCTAAGCGCTGACGGCAATTTGTTTAAATTTTATTAGATGAATTAATGGAAATCCATCATGGACTATTAAACACAAAGGTGAGAATACAGATTGTTCTTAAACCTCAAACCACTGAAAGACAGTATTATAGCAGCAAAAGAATTTCTATGAATGCCCTGTTTTGTATTTTTTTCTAAACCCATGTCTTTGGCTAGTCTGAGACAAGATACTGAATTAATGCGTATTGTCTAATATATCTCATATTTGTAGCTGTACCTGGAAGTTAGTATATTATGCAGTTGTATTGTTGCTGGTATCTCACCTCTTTTGTAGTGGTAGTTTTCCTTATGGTGTCTGCAGACATAATTTTTGAATAGACTGCACTCTTCTGGCACATTCCTTGTTCTTCTGCTCTTGCCAGAAGACTTCCTCATATGGAAGATCTAGTCCACTTTCTCTTTGTATCAAAGTATTACAATATCTAGTAATTTCTACTGATTGTCCTTTGAAAGAGACAGAAATTCAAGTCTCCTTTAGCATTTGTCTCTGTAATGTTATACTTGTACTATGTTGGGAATATTTGTGGCCAGGTAACACTCTGAACTGGAGCTCTCACCTAGTGTTGGCAAAAATAATTATGGTTATCAAGTAGAAAATGGAAAAGAGTTCCAAATCTGGGTTGTGTCTGAGGAAATCCTTTGCCTAGAAAAACAACAGAAAATATTGCAACTTGTACTTTGCATTTCAAAGTACATGAATTTGCTAACTTATCAATGTGCCTTTTGGCTTGGATTGAACCAGCGTGATTATTTCCTCAGTTTTTGGTGTGATCACTAAATAAATAGTTTATTATTTATTTTCCCCATCCTAGAACAGAGATGTCTAGTTTCCATCTCTACCTTTCAGTATTTTCAGTATGATCTTTAACACTTCTTTCCATGTTCAAGCCTTTTTATGAAATGAAGGCAATGTTTAGTTTCTTTTATTAAAAACTTCAAGATATGCAGAAGAACACTAGGAGATTTATATTACATGCAGTCAACAAAGGGAGTAAAGGATTCTTGGGGGTGGCAGTCAGTTTTCACTCATACTTTTTTCTGAAGATATTTACAGCTCTTTTGATAGTGAGAGCTTTAGAGACCCATGAACCAAATAGAATAGACAATCACAGAAAACAAAAACACTGGTAAAGTGCATATCATTAGCTACACTCCTGCTGGGTATATCTTTGCTGGCATTGTTAATCAATACTTCATTAATCATCCTTTGGAAAAGTAAAAATAGATCACAGAGAGATGGCAAATTTTTTTTCTTTGATGCTTTGATGGAAATTGATCTGACGTAGACTGAATGATGTGTTCTCCATTTCTCAGGAAATAACCCTGCACCTTAGAGCAGGGTCTGTCTCTCTAGACTGGCTCTTTTCAGACCTACTTCACACACCTTACTGCAGGCCAACACATGAACTCAAGTCCTGGAAGGCAGCCAGAAATACACCTTCCTTGCACTCTGCAAGTAAGTTATCAGAGAGCTGATAAGGATTTTTTAATACAGGTCAGGTCGTTATTTCAAACCAGATCTGACATACTCTTTCATCGTCACGTAAATATGCTTTTTTAAACATTGTCTATAACTCCTTTCCAGGGCCAGCTTATTCTCCTTGAGGTTACAGGTGTAGTCCATAAATCCCCACAAAAAACCCACTTTCTCTTGTAGAAGCCATATGTTGGTAGGGATTATTACTGCAGTGTGTGCTGTCAGTAGTACAGGCCTAGGCAGACTTCAAATTCGGCCATCAAGCCAGTGAGGATCTTCTGGTTTTAGAGTATTACCTTAAAACCTTCTTTTCTCTTCATTTTTTTCCCCCTAATCTTGTGGAGACCCTGACATCTCTGAGTTTTAGGTCACTGGAATCTAAGAGCCTATCCCAGGGAAGTAGCACTGTATGCTTGCCCTCATTTTACATTTAACCTTGGGCCTGCTACTGCCCTCCAGACATGGAGTGAGATGGAGCTGTGATTTTACTGGTGCAACCACCTTTATGCTCTTCTGTTAACACACAGACTTGGAGGTCTTCAAAGTTCTGATCTGAAGTGACCGGCTCAGTGGCAAACTAAGAGTTACATTTTATTTACTTGTCACTGGAATAAACCATATTCTGGCCAGACCAATAAACTAGGTCATTCCACACTAAAGCTAAAGCTAGCAGAACCAGAAGACTACAGATATCAAAACCTTGATAGTGGCAGCTGCAGTTTTATCTCGGTATGTACCGCCCCAGTAAGTGCAGAAATACAATATTGAAAGAAAACTACTATTAAGAAATGTGCTGTGAGTCTTTCTGCTTCCACTCTGCTTCAGCAAAAAAGCCGCAGAGTAAAATAAGACCAAGTTCCCATTTTTTCCTGCTAGAACTGGGGTAAGACCTGATATTGTTTTATCCAGGATATAGTTTAAGCTCTGAGACTTCCATTTCCTCTTCAAGCAGTTTCTACAGCACAACGCATAGCTCAGTGTTCCACTGACTTTATTACAAAAGCATTTGAGGTTACTGGTGAAGTTCAGTACTAAGATAAGCTTGATGAAGTGTCGAGTCAGTTGATAATGGGAAGAATTATTGGTCGTATCTTCTTGCTCGTTGCAGCCAGCTCCCAGCCTTCAGTTCCAGTGATGTGGAGTTATGTTCACAGTTGCTGAGGATTCTAGACCAGGGGTTTATATCCACATGCAGTGCCCTGTGGACATAAGACAATGTTTTTCCAGCCTGGCAACATAGTATTTTCTTACATGCCATTGAAATGGTATGTTGCATGCCTTAGGCAGCATAAGTGCACGTACAGCTATTTTAAACATGCAAAACCCTTTTGGATATGACTAAAAGAGAACATATAGCAGATCTGATGCTGTCTTATCCAAAATGGCTTTTGAACAGAATGAGCTTCCTTCGAAATTACACTTTGTCTTATATTAGAGGGAATTAGTTTTCCATCTTGGGGAAAAAAAACCCCAGAAGTAAAAGCCCAACAACAAAACCAGCCAATCAAAGGAAAAGACCCTGCATAAGACCAAAACAAAACAAATCTAAACCCACAAGGATTACACAAATTAGCATTTATTTAATAGAGACATCAAGGAATCAGGAGAAGGAACTGGCTAGGCAACTGAACAATTCAGCCTCCATCAGTACCAGCAGAGAGTGTTCCCAGATATCTTTCTGGAAAGAGGAAATAAAGCAATTGTTTCTAGATGAATAGGCTTTTATAGGGGATGATGTGTAAACACAAAAATACTGTAGTTATTCACATTAATATAAGCTGTAAGCAGGGGGTACCCAGCCTATGAGACACATAGCAGCTTTCATGTTGTGGAGAAACAGAAGGAATACAGGATCAGCATGGAGGATCAAGAAGGCAGAGTCTTCCAGGGTTGTTCACAGGCAGATAATACTGATCACCAGGAGCTGATTAGGCCATTACAGTTGGAGTTAGGATGGATTAGCCTATGGACCTCAAGGCAATTCAAAACTCACTGAAACACTTCTTGGCTCATTTCATGCATTGTGTGTGGGCCTGGATACCCAGTAGTCTCTACCTGTGCAATATATTACTATCTATTGTGCAAGAACTGCATTTAAAATGCACAGTCTGTTCAAGGACTTAGCTAGGCCACCCCTTGCTTAAAGACTTTGTGGGTAGAGGGAACCCAGGTTCTTTCTTTTTAATCAAGTAGTCATAGTAAAATCAACTCATCTTTTAAAATGGCATATATCCAAAAGATTAAATGACAGGCTTTACCAAATGACACCCTCAAGACAGACTCATCCCTGTGAATAGTTTGAGACAGGGTAAAAACTTGAATTTAATTATAAAAGAGTAAGAAGACCCAATGATAGTATGTCTTCAGAGGGAAGATTATTATTTAATTTTTTTATTCTGTAACCACCATTATCTCATGGACAACTTGCAGAATGATTTCTTTTTGATGTGTAGACATAAAGTGAATATTCATCTGATCTTACAATTCTCAGTCAAATTAATAAATACAGTGATTAAAAAGAATTGCTTTTTTCTAGTATTATATAATTGTCTTTTAATAGAGCTGGTCAAATAATATAATGGCAAACTCTATGGTGAAAAAAACAGAATCAAAACAAAAATTTTCTCTCCCAATATATTAGCTTCTGTACTTTGTTATTAAAAATCTCCAGGGTTTTGTGGATAAATTCTTTATTCTCTCCACATAGTATTATTTTTATAAAACTGATAGTTTCTTATGTTTTACAATTTTATTCAATACTAATTTTCAGTTTAGAGTTATAAAAGCAGTTTGAATATGCAGTACTTCTAAAACTGAAGAAGTGGAATAGTTGATAGGCAGTATTAAATGCAAAAGATAAGGCAGTATTTGCATTGATCTACATCAAACAGAATACAGATGCTAAAATTTTGGCATATGTTCAGACTAAATGTTTGCTTTTTAGAGACAGACCAAAATATCCTTAGATCGTAAATTAAGGAATAAAAGCCCTATGAGAATAATAATGACTAACAGGTAAAAAAAAGGCTTAAAAGGAAAAAAATTCTTAACTAGGCTTTGTCTCTATTTGTAATGTTTTCCTCATATGATTCAATTTTATGAATCAAAAGAACCACCTCCAGTTTAGAACTTCTTTATTATGCTATGCATAATGATTAATGTAGGCATATTTAAAATAAATCACCTTTATGGAAGATGCTGAATTTTGTGATGATAGAGAAGCTGTAAAAATCTCATCAACCCATATTGTGGCTTCAGAAATTCTGCAGAACAGTATGACAAAGTTCTCACGTGCTGGGTGTTCATACAGTTAAAGTTAAGGGTTGACTGTGTCATGAAGCTGTGTCAGGAGAGCTTTAGGTTGTATATTAGGAAAAGGTTCCTCACCCAGCAGGTGGCTGGGCAATGGAACAGGCTCCCCAGTTCAGTGGTCACAGCACCAAGCCTGACAGAGTTCATAAAGCATTTGGACAGCACTGTTGTGAATCTTGGGGTGTCCTATGCAGGGCTGGGGGTTGGACTGCATGATCCTTGGATCATGGTCTCCTCCAAGACAGAAAATTCTATCATTCTGTATTGTCCATCCCTCTTCCACTTTGAGCGTAGAATCCTGCACCACAATTACTGTATAATTTCCAGGTGTTTATGGTCAGTATGGATTTCTAGTAGTTTTGTTGTCATAGTTCATCATTAATTATGCTGAAGTTTTCTGTTTTTCACTATCAGTGGCACTATGAAATAGTTGTTCTGGGCAAAGCAAGAACTTTACTCCCAGTGATATCATATAGAGCACTAACAGGCTGGCCTGGTATATGAGAAGAGGCCTTGATTAGGGGGTACACAGGAGGCAGTAGAGGGATATGGGCATGGAATAAGAGCTGAGGCATAGGCTGGTTCTGAAGGTCCCAGTCCAGCAATGATCAATTAAAGAAACAGAGACCTGGAGGTAGGGAAAGCTCTTTGCATGACTAGAAATGTGAAAAAATTACAAGCATTTAATGCATATAAAACAAGTAAAGCATAGCAAACTCCAATTTAAAGTGGAGTTGTTGACCAGTGAGCAAAGAATAAGGTGTGAAAGTATCATATAAAACATGTATGTGGGAAAAGAAAAATAACAAAAAAGAAAAGAGAAAAGAGATTAGGAAAGAGAAATCAAAATCAACATGGCAAAGGAATTTGAATGCTGATGATTTACTCCCTCTGTTCTCCTCCAACTAAGTGGAAACCACCTACATTAGGACCCAGAGGAGTAATAGAGAGCAAGTGTAATACCAGGGAAAAGAATATAAAGTAAGAAATGTATGTTCAACATTTTAAACTGTGTTATTATGGAGAATTTTCTCCTAATTGCATTCTTATTTCTCTTTTTCATGGCAATAATTAGACATGGATTGATAATAAATTTTTTAATGAGCCTATTAAGATTTCATTTATACTATTGATAAATTCTTATCTTTATGTATAAGGTTTATTTACTTTTATCATGTAACATTTTGAGCGTAGTATGGGTTAGGCATGGCTCTTTAACGGAATTTCACACGTTGTGCCTGGAGTTACCTGTTGGTAACCTCAGCTATGTGGCAGGGAAAAGCTATGTTGGGATATAGCACTCCTGTGCACTCCTGGAACTCTAGAATAAACTCCTTAGATACAGGAAGAAGATTAAAGATCTTTAATCTCTTGCTGGCTGACAAGCGCAACTTTGAATTGCTTGCTGTGACAACAAAGGAGGTAATTTTACATGTTCTCAATATCATCACAATAACCTCTCACATGACTCTTCCTGACTTCCACTATATCTTTTTTCCCCTATAAAGAATAATGAAGGAAGACTCCTTGGAACACATAAGGTACTAATCACAGAATCACAAGATTGGAAGAGACCTTCAAGATCATGGAATCCCACCCATGCCCTAACACCTCAACTAAACCATGGCACTGAGTGCCACATCCAGTCTCTTTTTAAACACATCCAGGGATGGTGACTCCACCCTGATGAATCCAGTTCTTTTTCACTCTTACAGTAAAAAACTTTTTCCTAACCTCCAACCTATATTTCCCTTGGCACAGCTTAAGACTGTGTCCTTTTGTTGTGTCAGTTGCTGCCTGGAGAAAGAGACAAACGCCCACCTGACTACAACCACCTTTCAGGGAGTTGTAGAGAGTGATAAGGTACATGTATACTTCTCTTTGGTACTGGCTCTATCTCTCAGAATTTCCTCAGTTCTCCATTTAGTTGCTAGTAAATTCTGTTTTCCAGGTACTCTGTGCATGCATTTTTGAAGCACTGTGCAGGGATTTAGTACTTTGATTCTCATTAATCAGTTTTGTGGCTAAAACACTGAATGAGAAATATCTGCAAAAATGAAAATATGTCTTCATCCTAAATATGCAGTTTATTAATTTTTTATAAAATGTTATAAACAACTAGAAAAAGACTGAGTACCACTGTTTCTTTTATTATTTAGGGTTACTAGGAATACAGAAAGACTTTTAATTTTTAATGGCATCTGTTTCTGTGGAACATCTAGATGAAGTTAGTCTCTCTAGTATTTTCTGTCTGACACTGATCAAAAACAATAATAAAACTATTCCTATAGAACTTGTAAATAAATGTCTGTATAATTTTATATATCCTCTGTATATAGGCTCATTAAAGATGGCATGTATAGAGAAGACCATTAAATAAAACCCTCACGGTGCTAGCTGCTGTATAGAACAATAAAACAGGGCCAGTCCTGTTAGAGGAGATGGGTTGGATAGCGAACACATGTAAGGAAAGATAAGGCACTGAAGTGATACCCACGGAGCTTTTGGGTTCTCTCGTGCAGTTCTGTGCTCTGTATTTTGACTTACTTTAGAGAACCCCCACGTTCCTAAATCTTTCCTCCTGAAACACCAGAGGTGAATTAAAAGCTAGGATAAAGGAGTTCAGAAATGTACCTTCATGGTCTAAGAAAAACTGATTTTTGAGACATTCACAGCCTTTTTTGCAACATTTCCCAGAAAGAGTCTCACAGCTTCTAGTTTTTACATTTTCATAGTTTAAGTACTAGCAAAATCTCTTATTTGTTTATTTCTCATAATGGAAAATTAAAAGCTGGATGATACAAGTAGTCTAAACTGTTCTCAGAGAATATTATTGGGCCTGCTTACTCCTGATAGACATGGATGAACTTATTTAATGTGTATAAAATAAGGAATCTGTTACAATATCTGTTATAATGGGCACAAATCTGTGCTCGTCAAAAATCAGGTTATCAAGTCATTTAAGATCTGAGACACATGTTCTTGTCGCTTAATTGCAGAAGCTCTCCAATAGAACATGTGGCTCCAACAAATATGCAAATATAAGTTATTTGTAAAACTAATCAGTGGCGTTCATGCCACCTGCTCCCTCACCCCCCTCACCACCACCTCCAAGTATTCTGGAAAGTCTGAATAAAACTTTGAAAGATGACAATTCTGAAAGTTAAGGACAGAAAACGTGCAGAAGCTGAACTCACAAGCCTATTATTTTTCACAGAAGCAACACTGTTGTACTGCCGAAAATGAGTTGTTCTCTAGTGCTCCTTCTGGCTGGTGCTGTGAACCGTGACTTGAGGGAAAGCACGTTTGTAACAGGAAGAGGAGGGAGGACTGAAACTTAGATGAAGTGAAGGGCAAAATGTGAAAGATAATGAAACTTCCTGAAAAGCCTAAGGTGTTATTTTCCTCTGGAAATAAATGATCCCAACGGGAGGTGACATTCAAACCCGCCGAAGTAGAACCTGCCCAGAACTAAACTTGACCGCACCCACATGTCTTTAATGTATGATTAACGAGCCATGATAGACATACATCAGGTCAATGAGGCTGACACTAATAGATGACACTTTTTTTTAACAAAACTCCCTGAATAATGATGTGCACACTGTAAGTGCTGCAGATATTTTATTTAGATAAATGCAACCAGACATGAAGAGTGATAGGAATTTGCTTCAGGGGACTGACTCATTTATTCAGGAGAAGGAAATTATTATAATATATTCTTTTTATTTTGTATTCATGGACATTCAAAGAATTGTATCTGTGTGTTGGGCAAAACTATTTATGTGCTTGGGACTTGTGAAATGAGCCAAGCACATGGTGGGGCAGAAGAGAGAAAAAGCACAAATCCATGGGAACTTGTTGCTCAAGGCAGCTCTGGAGTTTATGGTTAAGTGGCTCTTTTTCTGCCCACCTTGATATATAGCTAGAGGCTCTGGCCCTGTTGTGGCGTGTTTCTATGCTGGCAGTTATGAAGGGTCATGTTAGAGAAAGGAAGGTTTTAGTACATGTTGTAATTCCACAATGCATATACATGAAATAGAAAAGTATCAAGGGAGCCTGCAGCAAGGGCCAAGCCTTCCCTTATCTTTGCTAGCAGTTACTTGGATTTTGAATAAATTTGCTTTGTTTGGAATAAAGAGACTAACTACTCATCTCCACAGCGGGACAGCATAAGAGATGTTTGCAGTGTTCTCCCTGTTCCAACCTCCTGATTCTCTACCAGTGATGCAAATACTTATTTAATTATAAAACCCAGCAGCAAAGGCCAGAGGTACCCATGCAGCTCAGGCTGAAGGGTACAAGAGAGTTCTTCATAGCCAAGTTGGCAACAGCATGCCATCAACCCACCCTTGGTTGACAGGCAAATGTTTATGGCTCTTCCCTTTCCATTATTCATCAGTGTGTGAAAGGCCTCAGGGGAGCACTCAGATGTCTGGACTACTGGATATTGTCTTTGCACCATTTCAAGCAAGGGGGTTTGGAACTTGAAGGAGAGTGTTTGGCTGAGGTTAGGGCAAGAATATAGGTCAAGTGGCTGTGGGATGGCACATGTAAGTCTAGCAGGTAAAACCAGTCTTATCCTTTTCTGGAGACAGTTGTGCCATGGTTGTTTGAATTCGATTTCTCTTTGCACTGTGAGTTCAGAGTCTTTGAACTAAAGTTTAGCCTCTATCTCAAAATAATTAAGGCAATGTCTGTGACTCTTGCACTCTTGAACTTCTTGAAGAAAACAGCTTCTAGTTCCTAAACAAGGATCAGGCAGCTGGCTGCAGCATGCCTTCAGTCTGTGGAATCACTCTGCCCAGCAAAGCAACTGAGCTTTCTCTAAACAGTTGTCTCCACAAATCCTGTTTAGTTTTCAAAAGGCTGTCTTTCTAGTTTGTTTGCAAAATCACACAGTGAGGAAAAAAACACCAAAGGAAACAGCTGTTACTTTGATTTGGTAGGTCTCTGCCTTCATCAAGATTGCTATTAGAAAACACAGTCAGTAAATTTAGGGCTAAAATTCTGCCTGAGGTTACATCACGTGAATATTCATATTTAAAAGCCCTTCTGTTCCTACCTAGTTTGTTGCTATTGCAAAGGAGGCACTTCAAAAGCCTTGGGCTCCTAAACTAGTTTTGGATTTCATTGTAGAGGAGAGCCTTTAAGAAACTCACAGCCTTTACAGGCAAATGAAAATCTACAAGCTATTGTGTCAGTAAAGTCCTGTTGGTTCACTCACTGCACAACTCTTGTCAAAAATTGCTGAAAGCACTCTTAAGATGAGCATCATGACATGATACTGCTAGTACACTAGGGAGAACTACAGGAACACATTTGCCAGAGTATCTCCATATCCAGGCTGGAGAAACATATGTGCCTCTGAGAGGAAGCACAGAGTGCTTAGGAGTCTGAAGAGGCCGATAAGCTCTTTGGGAGATTTTCCATAACACTGAAATAGTTTTTAAGATTTGGCTCTTCCATCCCTGGAAAATTCCTTACATTTGCAACTAACAACTAGATCATTAGTTCCAAAATTATGCCAGTGTGTTTCAGAACCCAGCTGTCCCTGGCTCCCTCTAGCATATATTACCTTACAAATCAATGCCTTTTATTGGTGGTTTAATGCTGAAAACAGGACTTTGCTTTTTTTTTTTTTTTTTTTTTTTTTTTTTTTTTTTTTTTTTTGTGACTCAGGGTGGAAAGGTCTCTTTTTGTTGTGTATCCCTTCCAGCACTCACAATAATGAAAGAGTTCTCCATTGGGGTTACTTCAGAGATATTACACAAATGCAGCGTGCTGCTTTATCACCCAGCAGAATGCAGCCACTTCTAGGCTGAAATGGAGGAAGTTCTTTAACAGCAGAACACAGAGGATACATAAGAACAGAAGACAGCTGAGTTAAGAACAAAAAATACCCTAAGTGTGCACGAGAGCAGTGCATACCTTGTGCAACAACAGCCTCCCAACAGTGGCTATAGCGAGAATCAATAGAAACTCAATGTCAATCTGTTTAAAAGCAGCTAGTACCTGGGGGTTTTGCTAAGGAAGGGTGAGGAATGGCAAAGTTCATTCAGTAAAAGCAAGGGCTCTCAGTACAAATAAAATCTCCCAGTCTTTGGGGAAGAGCTTGGAAAGATCAGACATGTAAAATGCGAGGAGTGGTTTCAGCAGAGTGGATACTTGCATGCTAGATCAACGAGAAATACAGCTGCTTCTAATGCAGCAGGTATGTGAAGGTCAGGGAACTGCAGAAATCTCAGTGCACAGTGATCCTTTATAGAACACATTTTGTGACTGTCTGACAGGACCTTCTGGTATAAACTAAAGATAATCTAACAGAGCAGCTGCAATTATGGTACAAATACTTCAGGGGAAAGGTAGAGACACGCTTCTTTGACTTGTTTCCTAAGTAATACTAAAGTGAGCAGGCATCTGGAAGAAGCAAAATCAGGGCAATAGAGACACTTTACTTAACACTGTCATCTCCTTTAGTTTGGTCACTTGCATTCCAGTCTCTTCCCTATCTAAAGTGTCATGCTATATGCCCATGTAGCTGCAGTACTAGGAACACTCTACATTAAAAAAAACACAAAAAACAAAAATAAAAAACAAAAACAAAACAAAACCAAAAAACAAACAACAAATAAACAAACAAAAAAAAAAAAGAAAAAAAACCAAAAAAAAAACCAAAACAGAAAGCAAATGCCTCCAAGTGATATTTAGTCTGTGGGTATCATAATCCCCTTCTACAGCGAACTCACTTGAGATGATTGTCTCAGTAAGCACAGACTGGGGGTAGACTGAAGAATATGAAGTGTATGTGCTCACCAGACTCTACCTATTTCTGTCAGTCAGACTTCATCTGTTCATAATACACAACAAGATTACAGTTTTACATCTCTCCAGAACGGAACTACCTCCACCTATCTTTCTTCTTTCATCAGCAGTTCACTAGGAATATGGGTTAAATCTATCAACTAATGATGGTGAATCTGCTCCTCTGAGCTGACCAGGGTGTGGTTTTGGAATCTGGTTCTCATTTTTTGAAATGGTAAAAGATAAGGAATCCATGTAAATTCTGAGATATGACAGATGACCATTAAAGAAAAGTATTGGCCTGCTGAGCCACTGCAAACTTGTCATGATTTTGGAGATACAGCTCTCTAAACAAAAGGGAGCTGAAGTGAGAAAGTAGCAGTAGAGGGGAAAGTTATAGGTCCCTTAAGGTAAGAGGGATTTTCAATTTCATCTGCTAGTTCAATGGGGAGAAATGTTTGAAAGTAGATACTGCTACACTAGTGTTGTTATATACAAGCATGATGTGAAAGCTTAGCCCTTTCCTCATGTTTTTATATGTACAAGAGATACAGATCCGCAAGAATTTGACCAAAGCACATGTAGCAGATGCATGACTCACCCCTCTTTTGCTACAGAATTAGTTCAGTGCCTGTCATGTGTCAGCCTGTTCTATGAAACCACTTCCTTAATTTACTTTGTCTCGATGTCACGGCTTAATCACTTGGTGTTGAAACCAATCTGGGGTTACAATAAGTCATTCACCTTATGTTTGAAAGCAGGCAGTATAGTCAGAGCAAATGAGAGGCACATTTTCAGCTGAGCATCCATATGACTTCATCAAGAATAATGTGCTGTGTTGCAGAATAGATTTACATTATGTAGGGCAGATTTTTTAACAGCTCAGCACTAAAAAACTCCAGAGAAATGAAATCGCTGGATTTCCCATGCAGCTCAATCTCCACTGAGCACTAGGCAGCTGCATGGTTGGGGGGATATGAAAAGAGCTGCACCCTCTCTTCTCACAGTGCAAGGAAGAGAGCTCAGCAGAGCATGAGGATCTAGTCCTAAAATCTAGAACTTTTAAGTTGCCAGATGTGAACTGAGGTCTGCATTTCATTTCCATTCTGTGACTCTCTTGCATGCTTACCTTCCTTTTTCATGCTTTTCCAAATATTCTTCTGTGACTACTTGATTCAGTTGTCAACATAAAGGACAGGCATGTGAGTAGATAATCCTTACATTCCAGTGGCCTTCCAAAAGTCAAAACAGTGGGAAAAGCCACAGCAGAAAAAAGTAAGTTTGACAGAAGGCAAAATCAGCAGCACGACACTTAAGTGGCTGCAATGAGGCATGATCCATCTTGAGGTCATGAAAACAAAGCTGTGCTCTAACTAAACATTCTTAATGGAGGGCCTAATTTTAATGGGAGAGGTCAGGCCAAACTTTTGCTGTATAACAGGGATAACAGGTCCTAACAGTAAAGTTAGCTTGCAATTTTACTGGTATTCAACTGGTAAACTTCAATTCCTAACAATTGAGATTTTCAGGAGTAAATTGGGCAAGATCAACTCCTCTCTTACTGGCTTTGGTAAAAATTTAACCATGCATTCAGGGAGCAAAGCAAGGTGAACACTTTGAGAAGTTTTCTGTAAACCCAGTTCTGAACCAGCATTCTGAAATGAAATGCTAATCTGTTTGCCATTCACCACTTTGGACTGAATTTAACATCACCTGCTCGAGTTTGAGGAAAATAGATTGTAAACACTTCAAGCCAGGACTTACTTTCAAATTGTTCTGCAAGGTATCTAGCACTTCTGAGGGTGCTGTAAGACAGAAATGGTATGCTTTGAGGAATGTCCAAAGGCCTGGACAAACATGATGGGTTTTGAAATAATACATTCTTTCCTGAACAATTTGAAGGTTCATATCAGCTTTATTTTTCCTGCTCTACTTAAATATACTTGCAGCCCCCCTGTGCTGTCCTCTGGGGCAGCTGTGTTTTGTTTCAGCATGTTCAGGTTGCGGGAGAGCACTTTGTTCTATGAGGTTAAACACATTTATCTTCCTTAGGACTGGCATAGTACCTGGAATTATTGTTTCTGAGGCATCTGCAAAGAAGACTAGTAGACCCAGGAAAAAGAAAAGCCAAGTGTGTGGTGAATTTTCATTATAGAAGAAACACAGTCGTGTCAGCCTTTGAAAAAAGTAGACGATCTCTCTACACTGAAAGGATAACATGGAAGGGATTCACATAGATGTAATTGATACATGGGTTTAGAATCTACTGTATTGAGTAATGGCATGATGTTTTCTACATGTGGTTACTGTCACCACACCTACTTACTCTAAGACAGATAGTTAAATCAGGCAAAGGCCTAATATGAAGTCAATTGCATGTTTCAAGGTGAAATCTGCCTAAAAATCTCTTGTACGTTGTGTTTATAAAGGGCAGAAGTGGTGATGTAGGATGAACCCACCAAGATTTTCACTCATATAGTTTTATGTACAGTTGTAAAGCACCTGCAAAATTCTTGGCATTCTTGTAATTTTGTTTGGGTATAATAATGACTATCTCCTATGTCTTGACATACCCAAAGCTCAAAAAATATTAAACACCAGTGCTCGCTGAGCTCTGTAAACTGTAGTACCATTTGAAGCTTGAAATAGATGCAGTAAGTATTCACACTTAGTAGGAATTGAATTCCAGAGGAGGGAGAGGAGATGAAGACAGACTGTGCGATGCTGCAAGCCTGTCTCTATTACAGCACCTGTGCAGTACCACTATTGAAAGTAGCCACTCTCCTCCTAATGTTTTACAAAACAAATGCCCCCTACAGCGCTGCGTGAAGGAATAGAGGAAAAAAAAGCTGGAGATTTATTAGCGTCCGTGTGGGATTTTAAGTTCCTTGTGTCACTGTTTACAGAATAGGCAGCTGCCCAGCCGGAGCGCTCCGGTCCTGCCCCGGGCAGGATGCTGCGTCGCCCCAGTCACACCTCTGCTGCGTGGCCCTGCTGACAGCACAGCAGCTGGCCAGGGGCACCCCTCTCCCCAGAATGGTTTTCGGTCCCTAACCACGGTCCACCGGGAAAATGCTTAGGACTATGAAGTCTAGCACCTAGGATGCTGATTATACACATAATCATACATATGCACACTAATTTATGTGTATGAGAGTTGATGACTCTTTTTCACATGCTGGAAACTAGCATGGAGGTCAGAGTCCGTCTGGGTCAGCAGCAGCATGAATTACCCACAGCTCCTTAAGGGAGATCATAAACAATTAAAAAGTAAGTCTAAAGAGACGCCATCTGTCACCTCAGAGATGAAAATCTGTTCAAATACCAATAATCTACTAAAATTACTAAATACAGCCTTACTGCTACTAATAAAGGTCTGCCCAGAGTGGCTCATAAAGGAAAGGCGGCCACAGCTGGTGCCGGGCTCGGTGCAGTGCGCGGCCGCCCGGAGGCTGGGGCTGGTTTGGATTTGAGCGGCAGCAGCGCTTGTGACCGCAGCACGACTTGAGACTTGTGCAGCCCGGACCGGGGGCAGCTCTCCCGACAGGGGGGTGCTGGTGGGAAGCAGAGCAGTGCCTCCCTTTGCACCCCTCGCCCCCATTCCAGCAGCTGGGACGGCTGGGGGCAGGAAAGGGCAGGCACGGGGCTCATGCCCGTCCATCTCTTCCTCCCCAGCCAACGCACGTACCAACCATTATTTTCCTAGGGACGAGGCGTTTCGGGAGGGGAGAGGGTCCGGCAGAAGTTGGGGGCGCTGGCTCCTTTGTGCTGCGATACCAGCACCCCTTGTTCCGTAGTCGCCCATCCCCCCGTCTCTGGCTGTGTTCTGCCCCCCCGCATTTCCTGCCCCCACCGCGGGCAGCCCCCCCGTCCCCGCGGGCCAGGCGGGGCGGGGGAAGCGCTTCCCGCGGGCGATGACTCCGAGTTACTTTTCACCTACTTGGCGGCGGCGCTGGCGGCGGGGTTACTGCCGGTCAGTGCCGAGCGCAGGCACCGCCGCGCTGCCGCGGCCTGCTCCTGCGGCCACACAGCCCGAGCCCATCTGCTGCCCCAGCGCCCCCAGGCCCTCAGCCCTTCCCCCGGGAAGCCACGCAGCTGGCAGTGTCACTTTAGCAGGGGCGCGGACTCTCCCGTGCAGCAGGAGCCAGTGCGTGTTATGTTCGTCATTTCGGCTCCCGCTCTGTTCCCACGACCACCACCTATTTTGCAGGCGAGAGGCTGGCTGTGTGCTCGCAGGACTCGCGGTGTGGAGCTTGCTCATCCCCAGCGCTGGCAAGGGCAGCGAGTGTTTTCGCTGCTCGCCGAGGGTGGCTGGGAGCGGGGTTACTGCCGGTCATTGCCGCAGGGCGTGCGCCGCTCGCTCTCCGCTCCTGCAGAGCGCCTCCGACCCTGTAAACCATACTTCTGCATTTCCTTTAAAGCCTGCTAGCAAAATCGTAACGCAAGCCCGTCCTGTACCACAATTACCTCTCAAAGTAATTTTCAGTAGTCCCAGTGGTAACGCTGCCTGAATGAGTCTTCTGTTGGGCACAAAGCTTGCAGCAATACTGTATGGATTTTAGCATGAAAGGATTACTTCTACTGAGAATTTTGATCTTGGATCAACCAAAAGTGTTCAAGAGAGACTTATAAAACCTCCAGACCGACAGCAAACCATTCTTTTCTGAGCTTGCAGTATAAGATGAAGAAAAGAGTAGAAAGAATACTTTTCTGAGGTCTTTTCTAGGAGTGAACTGAAACGTGTGCTTGCTCTGTAAAAGCTGGATATCTCAACAGTGTTAAAACCACAGTGATGAGACATGCACAGCAATTTCTTAAAGAGCTAAATTAAGTACATTGTAATGTGTTTACTGAGACCAGACGTGAATCCTGCAGCTGGGTTGAATTTTATGCTTCAGGAGGTTTAAATACATACTTCCTCTAACTAAAACTTACCCAGTCTCAATTCGGCTTTTGTATTAATTTCTTAAATTTACCCTGTAGTCATTAACCAGGAAAATCAGGTGAGGAGTTTGTTCTTTTGTATTGTGCGTAGTTATAACACAGCTGTTCCTACCTATGTTTCAAGGACAATGCTATAAAGAATGGTAAAGGTGATCCTAAGTGGCCTGTGAACTGCAGATACAGATTATCCATGCGGACTTCTAACTTGGTTTCAGGAGTGTTTGTAGATATTTCTGACGCTGTAATTACTTTTTTCTTTTTAACTGTCTTAACAGGAGGATAAGCTCTCAAAGCACAGCACAACAATCCTCATTTGGTCTAGAAGAGACCAAGTTGAAGGAAATTTAATGCAAGCATTTGTAGCACAACACATGTGCATAGTTTTTGTATACCACTCCATAAAGGAAATGTAAGTACAGTTTGTCATTAAACACTCACAAAAGAACGAATATTTTTATTGTTTCATGAGGTACAGATTGGTCCTATTTAGCTATTTAAGCTGTGGCATACACTTGCAGAAACCATTATATTTGGACAGCAATGTAAAACGAAGCAGTAAAGAGGTAGAATGTCTTCTCACTCTTAGAAGCAGCTTTGTGATTTGCTGTAAATGCTTATGATGTTTTCCCTTGCTCTTGTGGAGTTTTTTGGTGTGTTTTCCACTGGAACCCCACCCATCCCACAGAGAAAGTGAACACTTTCTACACTTCTAAAGCACTAATTGTCTTCTGTCCCCCTTTCTCTCTCTCAATACTCTGTTCTTACCAGGTTGCTGGATGAAGATGTTTACTGGTTCTCCCTATGCTGCAAAAAGGTGCAAATACAATGAGGAGAAATATTTTGATTTGCTATAGGAAATGAAGGGAGGTGGTAGGAATGTAACCATTCTATCAACTTTACAGTCTTTGATGTTGTTTTCCCCTCCCCTTGCATTGCCCACAGCTGCTGATGTAGATTTTCCACCTGCATTTGTTTTCTTTCACTTCAGGTATATTTAAGGAAAACTGCACAATTGCTGTTTACTAAGTATTGAACTGTCTGGAGGCCCATTAAGCGTAAAAGTGAATCTTCTGACCTCCTCATGAATACAGAGTTTACCAAAGCTGTAATTTTTGTGTCCCTAGTGGGATAATGAGATTATCCGATTTACAATTATTCACACAATTTTATTGTCTCCTGAATTTTGTAGTAGCTGTGGACTTGGGTGCACACCAGTGAAGAAACAGTTTTCATACTTTAAAAGAAGTGTCAGCATGCTTGGGAGGACAGAATTACAAGCTAAAATTGGTGTAGATAAAACAATCTATTGAAGAGGAGCATACCAGAGCTAGTATTGCAGTCTGTTTCCAAAGATCCTGCCTGTCGTCTGGGTCTGTGCTTGTGAGTGTTTGTATTTTTTGTGCTTCCTTTTCTCATCTGCCCTTACTCTTTGTCTCTCCAGATCCCTCCAGATCTTTCTCTGTCTCCAGATCCTTCCTTGTGTCACTTCAGCAGTGACTCAGACTTGTAGCTAGAAATCCCAGACTGCAGCAGTGGAAAATGTTGTGCTTCAGGCAAGTGCATCTCCTAATCTGTCTCATAATGTTGAAAATTAGGTAGACACACAGCACTTTCAAACATCATTCCTCTCCTACTGTATTTTAAGATGGTTTTACATTTCTAATTTGGACAGCTTAAAATGTTAGAGAGCTGTTCTTGAGAAGGATATCTTATACCAGATGGTAGAAAGCTCATGCCCCTATGACGTTTCTGACACGACTGGACATGTCTCATCAGCTTGGAAACTAAGCCAGTTGAGCTGGAATTTTATTGTAAACTGCATTGTCTTTAAAAATAGCACAGATTTCCAATTCAGTTTCCTTGCAAGTGTAACTGGAGCCCTGTTTAATGGAATATTCATTATCTGGCCTACAAAGGCAAGAACTTCAATTATACCTCATGGAGAAGTCCTGTGCAGTAAACACAGCAGTTAGGATCTATAAGTCTTCATTTTCAGCTTCCCTTTGAGAATTAAAAATTTAGCATTAGGAACTAGAATGACACATTCTTATCTCAAATGTGGGATGTTTTTGGTCAGATTTTTTTCCCCATTAGCAGGAATATTCCCATTAGCCTCTCCAGGCTGAAATTAAGACTTCAGTCATGTAACCGGGATTTTATAAATAGATTTTTGAAATTATTTAATGAAATATATGAGGCTGGAAGTGGAGCTAAAGGGACTTATTTTTTTATAAAAGTTCACAGTCTGCAAATACAGTGCTTCAGGATGCAAAAAATTCTTATATGTTGCAATAACTGTCTTCATATTTGGTGCTTACATGACTACTAACTGGAAGTCTTATGTATTACTATAGTACAAACAATAAAATGTGTTGTGGCAATTATCACACGCAATAAATGAAAGGATAATGACTGCTTTTGCATCAGGATGGAGGTAGAACAATAAAGCAAAATATCATGAAGAATGTAAAGTCAAAAGGAAGATAAGTGGAAGTTAATTATTGTGACACAAGCTTTCTTCTCTCAGAAAAATGGAGTTCTCTGTTTCTGTGTTTTCAAATGGATGTCCAACATATGATTAAAATAAGTGTGGAACATTTCTCTATTCATGCAAGAAACCTGGGAACTTTTCTCAACTGAGCTCCCTTTAAATTTGCTTTAAATGCTCAGGCAACAGATTGTGAGTAAGCACACGTGCACTTGCATTTGATTAGAGCAGAGCATTCGAAGAATGTCTTTTGGTCATGCCCAGCTACTCTTTGGGGTTTGTCAGCACAATCATTGGCCCTGTACAGGTCTGAAATAACAGTGAACAGCAGAAGCTTGGCTATGGATGTGTCTTACATTTTAAATAATTCTTCTATTAGTACTGTGCAGCTTTTCTTTCTTCATGCCCAAATGGTAACATACACAGATGAGCACAAAGAACAAGCTAATTTCTCTGACACTAGCTGCTCCCTACAGCTTCCCTACAGCTTACACTGTCTAATCAGCCTTGTGCTCTGAACAAAAGCCCTCCTATTGGAGAAGTAACTCTTTTTGACTTCAAGAACTGTGCTGAACTCAATAATCTCTTCCCGTTCTGTGGCTGAGAGGTTTAATACTGAAAGAAAACATAACAAACAAACCTCTGCAGCATAGCAATTTAAAAAACACATGGCTACTTCAGTAGCAAAATGAACGTGGAGACCAGCCCTGTGCCTAGGAAAGCAAGCATATTCATTTTTATTACAGTAAGAGCAGGATTATTACTTTACATCATATGTTCGTTATTTCACTTTCCCTTCGGAGCCTGTAGCATGCTCTGGGCACTAAGTAAATAACAATTCTTTCTGTGTAAGAAATGCTGTTCTATTTTTTATATGGTTACCTGTTAACAGTAACTGAAAGCCACTGTCTGGGTCTGAGACCTAGCTTTACAACTCCAGCAGGCTGAGAATTCTAGGTAGTAAACAGACAATAAATGCATCTATCTAGGAGTTAGAAATGTGTGGGTAATTTTCTTTCTTCTGATTGCCATTAAAAAATATAAATTGTACATTTTAGTATTGACCTGAATAAAATTCTGAATCGTATGGCTGAACCTCTGCTCTTTTAATTTATCCCAGAGCCTGCAATGCAATACAGACCTTATCAAGCAGTTTCAAGCCTTCTCTTTGTTCCCCTGATTTCAGTCATTTTGACATAAATGTGAAATCATCACAGCTCTTCACACTTTACCAGGATTTGTATTAGTTTAGCTATTCCTAAAGGAAAAACTGATATATGAAATGAGTGGCCATGCTACAGAAACACCATGTAGGTATATACATTATTTCTGCCTTTACATTACTGCATTATATGACATATGAATCTTAAATGCGGTGCTTGATATAATTTAGATGCAGGACATGGGTGTTGGCTAGAATTATCCTATGTGCTGATGTCAGTGGCATTAAAATAAAGGTGAAGAATATAAATTTTTATAGGCCTGATGTTAATACCAAATATGTTAATGCAAATGGATGCAAGAACTCTGGGTTTGGCTGCTGAACTGCATACTGTGATCCGATTTAATAAACAATGTAGAGGTTCTCTGTTCATAAGTGATTTTTGGCATTCTTCATTGCTACCAAAGCAGTTCTCTGAATTGGCGTGTAACGTGCTAAGAAGAGTTATGGTAAAGTGCACAAGCAGCCTTTACACTGTGTCCCCCCTGGAGTCACCTGGAACTTTGCAGGATGTAGGGGAAAAGCCTCTTCCTGAAAAGAAGAGAGTGGAAGAGTTTTGTGGAGATGTTTTGGTACCAGTACAACTCGCCTCACCTGAGCATGCCTGAAGGAAGAAACTGGTAAAACTTCCTTGTGAGGGGAAGAGGAGGGGCAGACACAGATCTTGTCTCTTTGGCACTTAGTGACAGGACCTCAGGGAATGGCCTGAAGTTGTGTCAGGAGAGGTTTAGACTGGGTATTAGAAAAAGGTTCTCCACCCAAAGGGTGGCTGGGCACTGGAACAGGCTCTCCACAGAAGTGATCACAGCACCAGCCTGGCAGAGTTCAAGAAGTGTTAGGACAATGCTCTCAGGTACATGGTGTGACTTTGGGATGGTGCAACTCTTGGGGATGGCACTGTACGGGGCCAGGAGTTGCAATGATCCTTGAGGGTCTCTTCCAACTCTACTTATTCTATTATTCTGTGAAGCTTTTTTTTCTGATTCCCACATATAGAGAAGAATATTGACTTCTGGCTGGGGATATGAGTAATATTGATTGGAAAGGTTGTCTGTCAGGATGATTCTTCACTGACACAGGGCCATGTTTCTGTTTCAATAGTAGCCATACACTGTGTAAGAGAAGTTCTGTCCAGTTCTAGGTCATAGGGCCATCTTAAATTAAGTGAACGTCAAACCCTTGGTGACAGTAATGTTTTGCATTTAACAGGATAGCTTTTTTTTGTTCCATATATACCAAACAGAAAAAATCAATTTGCTTTGCTTTGCATGTCTTCATCCATTCTAGAAAGTATTCAACAGGCTTCTGCTCAGTCACTGTGAGAATAACAACAAAAAAGGCTATTAAAAATAATAAAAAAAAATCCCACCCAAGTACAGCAGCATTTTCAGCTTTGTCTGCTACAGTGGAGTCTTTGTTGCCTCTGAGTTCTGTAGTGTATCAGTACATGAAATCTCAGTGAGAAGGAAAGAAAGACCTACAGTTCCAAACTCCACCTGCACCGCCTCTGCTTTCAAAAACAGTGGCCTTACCCAAGGCTTAAAAGTGTGTGTGCAGAAGGGACAAACATCCTTTCATTTCTTCCTGTAAGTTATTTGGAACTTTCTCTTTACATTATTTTATTTTCCCTTTTTTTAGCCTGGGCAAAGTGTTGGTTGGGTTTTTTTTTGGTTTTATTTTTTGTCAGGAGTAAGGGTGTAGGGGACTGAGGGTCTTTGTAAAGAATAGACCTAAACCTATCTTCTTTTATACACCATTAGGGAATCTGCACTATGCCTAGGGCTCACCTGTGCAATGGCTTTCCCAGCAGAAGAAATCAGATGATGATCATTGTAATTTATATCAGATTTTTTTTTCTAGTCTTTTTGCATCTAAATGTACATGTAAATCCCAGAACCACAGGGGCTCTGTGTAAGACTCTAAGAATTTTTACTAGTCACAGTCTAGCATTGGCAAGAGAGCTCAAGCTTTATCTTTTTTTTTTACTTACAGATCACTCAAAAAGGCAGCCCCATGTGCAAAGTGTTTATATCTGAGTCTACATACTTTGAGGCTGTCAGACCATTGTCCTCATGATTCCAAACCGGTAACTGATACAACTGGAAGAGAGGTATTTTCAGACCATGATGCCATGTCTTGAAATTATCAACTTCCCACTGAGCACAGGTGTTATTCTGTAATGTTTCAGAAGGTTTAACTGCCTGCCTTAGTCAGTGTTAAGTCAGAAAGGATGGGACACCAAGTTGGATATAAAAGAGAAGAGCTGATGGGTAGAACAGTTAAGTTGAATACAGAAGAGTGAGACCTGTCAGAAGAGTTTAGTTGACAAAGAAATCCTGATTTTAGGAAAGGGGTAGTAGAAAGCCAATAGATTTTGCAGCACAGCATGGAAAAGGAAATGAAGCACGAGGAAGGCTTTATTTTCCTTTTGAAAATGTAATGGTTCTGTTAACAGCTGCCTGACTAACAGCAAAATGCACCTCGTGTGCGTGTGTGTCTGTGATATAGCAAGAGCCTTTGCCTAGGCTGCTTAGGAGTTATTCAAGCAGTTAATCTGCCAGCTGTTTGGCAAGCAAGGCATATCAAGAATGGATTACTGCGGGTGGTAAAAATAACATTGAAGGAATCCTACGGTTTTCTTCTAGCTTTTTTCATCACTTTTTAAAAACAAGGTGTTTCAGAGTGTTAATCTGATTAGTCTTCACTAGGTCTCACAAGTCTTATCTACATTGAACTGAATAGTCTTCAGGGGTTGAATCCTGAGCGAATATTCACTTAAAACTTGAATGGACAGTAGCTTATTCCATGCACACTGAATATGTACACAGAAGAATAGCACTCAGCTGTAAATTAACTTTCTTCCCTACTAAGTAGCTTCCTTGTGTCGACCAGCTCTTAGTCAGTTTGTGTTTAAACCAGCAGTATAATGGTCTATGGAAATGGAGGAATGTCTTGCAGTAATTAAGACATATTTGCAGCCTGTCCCAGCAATTCAGTGATTTGCTGACTTCAAAAAGCAAAATTCCCATGTAGATAGCCAGGCTTTCACACTGGTCTGGAATGATGGGATGTAGCTAAGAGCACCCTGGTTTATTCTTTCACAGACTCCACCTTTGTGTGCTGCTATTAACTGGTGAGGGATGTTTGTACAGGCTGGGCATAGGCAGAAATTAAGTTCATTTTGTTGATAGGAAAAGTGTAGGAGAAAGTGTAAGGGACAGTGAGGGCTGAACTAGCATAAACAAATCACATTAGTTATTCTCTCTCTGTTTACATGGAAGTTTGTTGATATTTCCTTTAGTGCTACATTTTTCCTCAAGATAAATATTGATTTGATGCTTTAGAAACCAGTCTTGTCAAAGAGAAAGGAGATAAAACAGGGTGCTCCAGGTAATTTGAATAGTTGCAATAACACCAAGAGATGAGGAGTCATCCATTTAAAGCTCATTAAACATGTGAGTAATTAATTAAGCTTGTGAAAATTTTAGTAGCACAAACTTTGCTCCGGGAGATTAATTTTTAATCATAATTAATATTGTCCTGTAGTCATAGGCATGCAGGATTTGGATGCCATTTTTATGTGGCAGAGGAAGCTTTTCACTTAGATTGGTTTGACAGAAAAGTTTGAAAAGGTTTTGTTTAATACATGTATGTGAGGCCCGGGTTCTCCAATATAGGCCTGTAGAGATCAATAGTAGTGTTGGAGCTGATGAAACTGTAGCTTCCAATTAGAAGAAAATACTATCATTTTGATGCATGAATACATGAAAGGCTGAAACGAAGTTTACCAGTGGTTTAGCAACTGAACTTGAACTTGGTTTTGTAGGAAAGATAAAGGCTGATTTTTTTGTCCTCTCCTTTATTTTGTGTTTATACAGAGCTGAACAAAACGTGACGTTTTCTGTAGCTAGTCTCTCACCGATACTACCAATATCACAGAATCACTTCTCTTATCCAGAGCAGGAGGGAGGAACTTGACTCAGAGGTGAGTGACAGTGATTTGTGAAGTGTCAGAAATGGGGTAATTTGTGTGTTGCTTTGCAGCCCCCCCTCTCCTATACTGGTTGCACTCAGTCTCTGCTTCATGGCCATCCACAGCTCCAAGTTGGTCAGTGCATCTTAAGAAAGGAGAAAAGCGTGCCATCTGCTCTGTACCGCTGCTGCCAAAACTCCACAGAATACAAACAGCAAGTCAGAGCTTAGCTGTAGGAGCTTCCAGCCACCTAGGACATGCCAGGGACTGTAAGGGAAAAGATGCAAATACAAAAATTGGATGTCTGGAAATCAGTCCCAGGAACAAAAAGCTGGAAGAACCAGGGTTTTGAGACTCCCAGTCAAGTACATGTAAAATAAGTGCATGCAGGATTTGCATGCAGTTGTGATAATTTAGAGTGTGCAAGGGAATATGTAGTTTAGTGCAATGTACATTACTATTGATATTTGAAGACACAGGTTAAAACTTGAGTTTGCTTCGCAGGAGATTCTGAGTTGGAAGGGAAGGGACTCACAAGGATCAAGTCCAGCTCTTCTAAGTAAATGGCCCATATGGGGATTGGAACCACAAATCTTTTTGTTATTACCACTGCACCGTGCTCTAATCAAGCAAACTAATCTTAGGGTCAATTGCTGTTTTTCATAAAAGCAGCCTTACTTTTTCTTCACCAGTTTTCCTCAGTGAACAATTTAGGCATCCAAGACTATATGTTCTCAAATCTTAGACACATGCCAGAAAATTGGTCATTGAGGATACTCTTTAGAATTGTAAGTGGCCAGGAAATGTAGAACTGAAGTGACAAAGAGGTATGTTTAACTTCTATTACTTGCTAATACCAAACAGATGAATTCCATACATCAAACTGGCTTTTTGTGCATGGCAGGTTAACTACCAAAACAAGGAGAGCATCTACGTACAGCACTGGATCATACAAGTCTTGAGAATCAGTTCTAGTTGGTGCGGGAGCCAGTAACTCCTGTACTGCTGGAAAATTTTAACCTTAAACACAGTGGCTTGCATAAAGCTTTGATACCAGTGACAGTAAGCAGTAGATGTACTCTGACATTCTCAAGGCTGTAGATACTGTGAAACAGGGGGAGGTGACACAAAACTCCTGACGGCTGATCCCTGTCCAAGCAGTTACAGCATAGTTGTATTCTTTTTACTGCTCATTTTCCTGTGAGAGCAGGACATCCAACCATGATGCCATATTTGGTTTGACACCTCCTCCAACTCCCTTGTGGCAGCATGTACACCTGAGTGGGATTGTGATATAGCAGTGTGCTTTATAGTTATGCTCTGCTCCTTTGCAGGGATAGCAACATGGAAAAACAGAGTGGGAAGATCCCTTAAGAAGTAGTTTTTTTCCACCAGTTTTTCCAAAGTAGGATCAACGAAACACAAACTTTTCCTAATAGGATAGTCAGCTAAATTTCCTCAGAGTACAGGGTGAAAAATTGCCAGTTGATGCACCGAGGGAATTAAAGATACACCAAAATAAAGGTAATGGTGTAAATCAAGATAGATTCCTGCTTCTTACTGTCATTCTGTGGTAGGCTGCAGGAGTGGCAGTCCGTAAGAAGGGCTATAATCCAGTTGTAGCCTTCAGGGACACACCTGCACTGGGGCTGCTCAGTTCTCCTTGAAAAATGACCCAAAGAAACCCTTGAAAAAAATAATGTGTATATTTATTTATTTATTTATTTATTTATTTTTCCCTCTGGAAGAAGTTCTTTCTTGTGTAGGCAGGGTCACACTGCATCCACCAATCACTGCTGTTTTTACGTGTCCACATGCAGCAAGCTAATGAAGAACAAGCTAATTAGACAGAACTGATAAAAAACATCAGTAATTATTCTCTGAAGGCTCTGATCTGTGGCTGATACAAAAATGAAGAGTTTGTGCTTGTTGATGCATTTCCCATTTTCTGTCTCATGTTCTTTCTAGCTCTTCCTAGATTTTCTTGTCTGTTTTAAATTCCATTGAAACCATGGCAGCAAGGGCAGTGGAAGGAAGGAACAAAGAAGGTGGAGAAGATGGAGTCCTTTTATACCTGAGTTTAGGGTAAGAATTTTTTTTTTATTCTGTAGACAGCAGATTTTCATTCTTAATTTTTTTCATTTTTATTTTGCTGGAAAACCCATTTTCCATTTTTAGAGGCTAGTTTGGGGGACAGCAAAACCTGTCCCCAGTTATTTCTTGAACGTTTGTTCTATCCATGCAGCCTGAGACTTCCCAGCTGTAGTGTCTTACAAATCACATCGTATATAAGATCATCATATATGATCTTATATACAGGAATCTATTCAGGACACAGTATTATTATGCAATATTACGTGCTTTTATGTCTAAACTATAATTGCACAGGGGAGAATATTGCATAAGCTCTCTGCTATCACAGAATTATTTATAATGCATACCGGAACATACATAAATGGATCATTAATATTACCTTTGAACAGTATCCTAATCATTGACTGTAATGTGTAGAAGCCAAAAGCAGGTGAGACATTGTGGCTTCAGAGCTGTAGCTCTAGTGTCTTGAAGAAATTCTAGTGATTGTTGGTATCTTCAAAGGTACTCATCCATGACAGGCTCATAAAAACTTTAACTGGAACTGAAAACAACATAGGGAAATGAAACCCAAATGTCCAAACTCAAACATTTCCAAAACGGTCTTGGAAATCAAGAGTGAAATTCTGAGCCTGTAATTCTGAACGGATTTTTTGAAGTGGCAAAAATTCAGACAAGCGCATAATTGAGGGCTAAAATCACTTGGCAGCATTTGAAATCCAGCCTTAGTTTACTTTTCAGAGTCGGTAAACTGTTTTACCTTTATGTGCTAAAGTGACTGCAGAACAGGTGGTTGAACTGCATAGTATCTTTCTATCCTGAAACACATTTAGCCAAATGAGTAGCAGGTTGAATCTGAAGAAGAGTCTGAACTTCTGTAGAAGTTGTTTGTGGATGATAAACATTTATTGCAAATGAGAACCCTTCTGTATTTTAACAGGAATCCACAGTTTCTTGTATTTTTATGATCAAAATATGGTAATGAAATGGGGAAAAGAACATAAAAGATATTCAATGAAAAAAAATCTGTATCTGAAGTTAAACTACTGAAGTAACACCTATTTAATCCAAACAGTGTATGTTTAGAGGGAATAGAATCATGCAGGAATGGAAGAGGCATAAAATCTAACTAATTAATTTCTAAAAGTGATTGCAACCACATCTTAAATACGTGGGTGAACACTGAAGTTATACTGAAAGCTATGCAAAGCTATATTTACTCCATATCTCTCTAAGATTTGCATAAAATATGAAATAAAGTTTTAAGGGCACTAATGGAAAAAGATGTTTTTACACAAATAGGATTGTATAGGTTTAATATATAGTTTTCTTGATCATGGCTTCTTATGATATAACACTGTTACTTGGATTCCAAAAATTTGTTCTGGTAATATTTCATTGATTTTAATAAAGAAAGTAAAATATGCCAAGACCTAGAATGCATGTTTATCTTATGGCTAATATTGAGAGACCTTTACATGACACCATACAAATAAAACCTGTATTGCATCTTTCTGTATGGACTGCATCCCCTCCTTTTAACGTTATATACCCAGTTTTCTCATGCCTTCCATTCCTTCATATATCTCTTTTGAAAACTAATAGTTTTGGGCTGAGTGCTAGGAATCATTTTCACTGCAGATTTCTTCTGGGCAGGCTACACTGGTTCAGTAGATTACCCACCACTACAGAGAAGTCCTGGCAATCTTAGTTCTAACAATCTTAGGTTGTCCTTGATACAAACACTTTTAGAAAGATATAAATGCCAATACTGATAAGCAGCTCAGGGAGCAGCCTGGGCAGAGATCACAGAATACAGCAATTGTAATAGCAATTCTTCCCTGAATGCGCAGTAAAAAAGTGAACAAGTTTTTACAGCTACCAAGAAAAATAGATAGGTATCTCATTGCTGTATAATTCTGATGGGGATAATGCTGAAGACATCGCTTTTCTCAAGAAAAAGAAAATATTTTAATGGCTTCTGAGAGAGCCCTGATCTAGTAGATCCTGACTTGGGGGGGAAAAGACCAGAGTGGTTTTTTTTCCTTTTAAGGTAGTAGAGTCAGTAAAGATATCTAAATCCTGTACAATTATGAGTGATTCTCTGATGCTTAAGAAACAGAGGAAACAGCTAATACAAGAAATAAGAAGCCCCAGAATTACTACTTTGTGTGGAAGGTCTGTCTAGCATATCTAGGAGCACGTGCAGCAGAGAGAATGACTGTGTAAAGATATGAGGACAGAGAAATGGAAGTTGATTGTTTTGTACTTCTCTAAACGGGGCCAGGTGGGAATATGCTGAAGCAGAAGCACCAAAGTGAGAAGGACGTCTTCTAAGGTGGGGAGAAACAGAAAGAACGTCTTCTGAAGGAGGGGCAGGATCTGGATGCTGAAGTCAGTGAGTTTGGATGCTGGACAATCACAAGGCAGTGTTTCACACTTGGGCATGTCATGGTATAAAGAAGGAAACTGACCAAGAATGAAAAGGGCATAGCTTAGGCACTGGAGCCTCTGTGGAAAGGCATGATAGATTGTGAGTCCATCGAATTCCCTGGAAGTTTGGTGATATCTTGACAAGTGGCTGTACAGACTCTGGCAACAACACTGGGGGAAGGTTAAAGGCAGTAAGAGCATTAGTCTCTCCAACTACCTCACCAAATGCCACAGTAATGGATGGGAGGGTTGAGGGTGCACCAGGGAAAATTAAATTCAACTTTGTCCTTTTGCTGCAGATGCTAGAGCAATAGTTAACAGACAGAGAGAGAAATATCTGTTCTTCATATAATGACAAAATAAGCAGAAGCAGGAACTGGAACATCCTGAAGCCAAGAACAGGACTGTGTCTCCAGAGCAAGCTGTCTACACCCAAGATCCAGCCCCAGATGCCTGCAAGCAGCTAAAAAATGTAGAGGTCAAACTGACTGCAGTGATAAAAGTGCTGGAAATATTCGGAAAGTGCAAATATTTCAATGGGCCTAAATGTAACAGCTGACAGAACTCAAAAGCTGCCTGATTTTTTTATGTACAACAACAGTGCCAAGCAAACCCCAATATGGGCAATCAAGTTAGAGGAAAACACATTAGGCTTTACAGAGCAGACTGAAGGTCCCTAAGTGCAGAATTCAACTGGCAGTTCTAAGCAGCTCTGGAAAAAAATTGAGTTTGAATAGAGATGCTTCATTCTGTATGATGGGCTTTTTTGATGTTTGAGGAAACTCAAGGTTTGAAGACCACCTCTAAAGCTCACTTTCTGACCATCTTTCTCCAGGTGTATAAAGAGAAAAGAAGCAAAACCTCAGTCTTTTCTCCATAAAAAGGAAGCATAAAGGTATTTCTTGCCTCCTGGAAAGCAAATCCTTGCTTGTAAGTATGGATGCAGAAAAGCTCAGTAATGTGGAGTACTAATGAGCTCAGTAGAGGCAAGGAGATGGGAGGAGGATATGGCTTTGACAACAGCAAGAAAGGATGACGCATTCTTTGAGGGAACTGCATTTTATGCTAGAGAAGAGGCCTTTATCCTCCCTTCTTTTAAACACGGGTACAGGTTGCACAGAGATGGTGCAGAGTCCTTTAGTGGAGATATTCAGAAGCCATCTGGAGACATTTCTGGATGACAGGCCCGAGGGGACCCTGCTGGGGCAAGGCACGTTGGACTAGATGACAACCAGCGGTGCCTTCCAGCCCGACTCATCCTGCAGCTGTGTGAGATGCTGTCACAAGGCACTCCTCCAGCCCCAGCAGGGATACAGTGCGAGCTGGGAAAGCTGCTGGAGAGCCTAAAAACACAGCTTTGCTTGTGTGGGGGCCACGAGGCTCATTGGCCTGTGTACTGCAGTGAGGCTAGGTAAAAACCTCCTAGGGCCTGAGGATGGCTTGCTCTGAGCTGAACTTTTAAGACCAGAGGTGAGGGACAGCACACTTTCCCTCACAGCCTCTGGCCGTGCTGCGTCTGAAGCAAGCAGGACACTTACAGACTAGTTCCGTCCTCTCTTTCCTTCTGGTTCACAGGCTGTTTTTGAACACATGATGGTGCATTTTCTTCCCTTCTGGAATGTCATTATCTATCAAAGGAAAAACATCACTTCCTAAAACTTATCACCTTGCCACTAAGATTTGCACTGAATGTTGTTGTCTGCTTTTGAGCTGTGGGTGAAAGAAGTTTTGTTAATCAGGGACTAACTTTATCTCCATTTAAACCTACAGCCAGCACATGCAGTCAAAATCCCAGGTGCATATTTCCACTGACTTAATTGGACTACTCAAGTCTATGCTGTTTATATAAAAGGAACTTTTGTAGTAAAAAACTTTTGTAGTAAAAAACTCGTTGTAGGAGTCCTTATTCAGGAAAAAGTTGCATTGAATTCTGTAAAAATTCATGATGGATCTTAAACAGGTTATTTTTAATTTTTTTTTTTAAGTTCAAGAAACTAAAGTAATGCAGCTGATGTGGCATAACATTTAGCTGACCTCAACGAAGTTTTGGTAACTGACCATTTTAACTTACATCTTAGGGGCTTAATTTGGTGAAGTTCTTATCCTGGATGATCCATGAAGATGCACCCATCAGAACCTAAACTGAGGTTGGATGAAAACATATTGCATCCTTTTATTTGGCTTTCTTTGCATTTGATCCGGTTCTATGTATACTAGGCTTCATTTTTGTTGTGTCATGGATTTTTTATTCCTTGTTCCATGCACTAGGGATGTTAGTAGCATATAAATTTATAATGGGAGATGAAGTGCAGAATTTTTGAAGCATTGAACTTTAACATTCTGCATAGCTATCCATTCCGTCCCATGGCTGGCACAGAAACCCTGGCTAACACAGGCTAGCCTATCCCAATATCCTTGTCTGGCAATGCATATGTAATGCACACTGAAATATTTCCACAGGAGTCCTAGTTTGTGCTAATTTTTAGAAGATAGACAATTGCGCAGAGGAAGGGTGAAACATTAAAATACTTTCATGCTACAGGCCATTAGGAAGTATACATCTGGAGAATCTGAGAAAAGCAAACACTTTATATCAAATTAAAACTGCTACCTTACATAAACTTCCAGTACTTTAATTGGCAACTCTACATATTTTCCTTGCTCTACAAACTATAGGTTAGGTCCATGTTTGGGAACATCAGTTTATTTCTGTCAAAGTCAAAGAATTTTTACCACCCAAGTATTTAGCTGCATGTATATTTTACATCTAAGTGGTAATTTTGTTAACAGTGAGCTTCACAGCACCCTACTTTATATAGCTAACTGCAGATGTAATTTTACTCATATTAATGTTAAGTGTTTGTGACAAATTACAAGGTAATCCTTGTGATGATGGTCTCTCTTCTCAAAACATCAGTCATCTGGCAACTAACCCACATGAGAAATGGCTTTTAAATCGCCCTTTTCAAACACAAGATAACATCAAGAAGTGTTTCTAGTAATTGCTTAAACTGAGGCTTGCTCATATCTGAGCTACAATATATTTATATTTTATGTAAAGGACTTAGAACCATCTTATTAATGACTGCTGCCAGTTTGAAGCCTATGTTTATCCTGAAAGATGGAGAGGATGAGCACAAGCTCTTTTGTCCCTGTCAGGCACTGGGACAGGCCTGCAATATTCTTTGATTGGGAGGCAGTAACTTCCCAGATTCACTTCTTCACATGGCACAGATAAACACTTCAAAGCTTCCCTACTGCAGGGCATAGCAGAGAATGTATTTAAACCTTCTGTTTCTTTGCAGGTGCAGTAACTAAACAGCAACTCTCTTACCTACTTTCTTCTGTAAATAGGATGGGAAGAAAAGTGCGCATGGAAGATTGCAGTAAACAGCATGTTGTAGCCACTAATACTCACTGGGCCACAAAACAAGCTGGAATGACTAACACTCCCATGATAGGTAATATAAATCGAAGCTAGGATGTTCAGGGAGAGCCTAGGTTGCTATGAAGTAATAACAATGCAATTACTTCTTTCTAGAAGTTAGGAAGCTCTTTCCAAGAAGACCTTACAAAAGCCGTCACCATTCTATGACTCAGGTATTTCAAATCAAGGGAAAGTAAACCAAGACAGAACAGATGCTTGAAATACAGAATAATCCTCAGTGTGTTTCCCAAGAGTGAGGAATCTTGAAGCTATATTTCTGTAATAAGAATGCCAGGTCAAAAAAAGAAGTGAGCAAAGTTATTTGAAAATTAATTTTTTTAAATGGAAGTATTACTGATCTGCTGTCTTTCCTGCTTCTTGAATTTAGTCCAAACTAGATTATCTAGGGCTAAAAAAACTTGGACTTCCAAATGAAATATCTTAAGAGCTGGCAACTAAAGGTGTATTAAACTGTGGCTTTCTTTATTGCTGAAATCTGTCATAGAAACCTTTGGTTTATACCAAGACATTTCTTGGTATGCTTGTCTAAGCCCACAGTCTTCTGCAGTATCCTGACATTAGGAAACATCAATCTTTCAGAGTTAACAATGGTGTGTTTTGCCTTGTAGAAGTTATAAGTACAAAGAAACAACTTCCTCCTTACTTCCTCCTGTGAGAACACAGCGTGTTTTCCTATTTTGAGTTCCACCCCTTCATTCCACTACATAATGTCTTTTCCATGAACAGCACTTTACACGTCCTGTGACCTCGCAGTGACTGGTGTACTAACAGTCCCTTCGCAGGTCTGCAGCCCTCCCTTCCACCCAGCCTTGGGCCCTACTGTGGGCTGCTTGTCCAAAGGCAATGTAACGAGGGAATGGGTTGAAGGAGAGGACTAGCTTTTGGAAGAAGACAAAGGATCAGGTCTTATCTGAAAGTGCATGTCATGTGAACTGCATATTGGGCATAACTGGCAGACCTTTAGTATTAGAAGCGGCAAAGGAAAAGGCCATGAACTTCTCCGTGCCAGTTACAGCTGCTGTCAGCCGGTCTGAAAGGGATGCAAACAGCCTGCTGCATGCAGAACCTCAGCTAGGTGAAAGCAGCACATGGCACTTCTGCTTGAACATAGTTTAAAAAAGAGCAGCCCCTAGGAGAGGAGACACTGGAGAAAATGTGAGGATATCTCTGGGATGGAGGAAGTGGAGGAGACACATTGAAGGAAGAGACATGGTCTTGGGAGGAGCCACTCTATGCCAAAGAAGGGACACCCTGTAGGGAATTGTGGCAAATGGAGGATTCACTGTGAAACAGTGGAATACTAAGGCAAGAAGCAGTGGAGGAAAATGAATAAGAAGCAAGCAACAGCAGAAGGAACCATTAAACTGTCCACATTGCCCAGTGCCTCACAGAAAGAATTGGGGCAAACGGACTGATCATAATACCTTTTGAAAGGAAGGGATGCTGAGACCAAAAAGGGGTAGGATCGGTGCTTGAGATTGGGAAGGAAGGGGAAAGTCTTTCCCTAAGAGTTTGTTTATGTCTGCCTTTTTCCTCTCTGTATCTGAATCAATAGTTGAAATTTTGTTAGTCATCAATAAATTAAATTAACCACGAAGTCCCATGTGAGACTGCTTTATCTGCAAAGACCTATCACACCCTCCACAGGAGACAGAAGCCGGAATATTTTCTGTGCATGAAACGTTGGGAGGTACAAATGTCTTCGAGAAATCTATAGGAGTCACATGTACTCGTCTGCCCTCAGATCTCAAACTACTCAAACGTAATAATAGTTATTTTTAGAAACTATTTGCAGGGTGGCTATTGACTTTGTACAGCTTTGTCATTGGATCTAGCTGTGCCCCCTTCCCTGTTATCCTTCTTGTACCATTTGCCAGTGCTTGTCCCTCAGTGACCTCACATCACTGCTGTGTCACAAGGAGAAGCAAAACTGAAGAAATGATATCCAGTGGTGCACAAGGATTTCCCACCATCCATTTTAACAGAACAAAATAAATCAAATGCTCCATTCACTTCTCATGAACAGCTGTATATTAGCTGTCTTATTGGAAAATACTGTTCAAATGTTTTAACAGTTGGCACCAATTCCCAGAATTTAAAATAACCAGCATTCTGATGGTGTTGCAAAAACTCACACTTTCCTTAGAGGAACCTAGGTTTAAATAGACATCAATAGCAGAGTATTGTCGGTTCTTCAGTATCGATATACATTTGTTTCCATTGAAGTTAAATCACTAATTCCTTAAAAAAAATCCATCCAATATAACCTCTCTTTCAAACTCCTTTTTATGTGGGATGAGGCATAATGCTTTGTTGATTGTAAACTAAATGTACTCTTTCTCCCTGTGTTCTGACTATCCATGCAGAAATTCTTTGTTTTAGAATTTAAAATTACAATCCAGCAATGTTTGGAAATAGTGAAATGCAAAGCTCTAGCATATGGTGAAAAACACACAGCTGCATTTATACAGTAAATACAGACCTGGTTTTTATTTCATATCACCACCAGATGAAGGTACAAAGAGAATGAATCTGTTGAAATCAGTGACATCATGTAGCAGTTACACTGTGGAATGGTCAGAATCAGGAACTTTTTTGTTCTGTCCAGCCCTTAGCCCATTTGTGAGATGTTGATGCACACATACAAAGGGAAGGAGCCAGGGTCACTGTGAAAATGAATGTGTTATAATTTATGCAGTGTAGAAGGGTCTGCATTATTAATTTGAATATTCACTGCTATCTATGATACTCCAGTGCATTATGTCAGATTACAATCTGCCTGAGCTCTCTGGAATTTGCTTTCAGGTGTTTGTATTTCTGTGCCACTTGAAAAAATACCACGGTGGTAGTCTTGAGTATGGAAATAAAAGCCAGGAAACTCGAAGATACGGTTCCCTCAGTAACCATGTGTCATCCAGATTGCTCACAATAAGGCAAAGCATTAACAGCATGAACGATAACATCAACCACTTCACTGCAGAAGAGAAATGGCAGTGCATTATGTCTGCAGAGGGAACTGTAATTTAGAGTTGCGTGCCTTTTGTGCCTTACTTGTTTTCATTCACAGAGCTTTTTATGCCTTGAAAATACACTGCTATACTTCCACAAATTGCACTGCATAATTTTACAGGGCTCCTGACATGTAACAGGCACAAAAATTTGGAAGGGTTTGCATGATGGGTGGTTTCTAAGGGAGGACCCCATGTTGGAAGACACCTTCAGTGATCACATAATATTGCTAAGACCATGCCATTTCTCTGGTGGATAAAACACAGTATCATTCATGGATTTTGTATTTGGAGCAAGTCAGCTTGCCCACTGTCAACTGTTAACGAGAAATTGAGATTTATTTTTATAAAGTTTGTGAATAGTTGTAAATTTCTCCATTAACTGACACAACTGAACTCATCTTTATTTGTGACTATCCAAGTGTTATCTTTTACAGTTCCTTGCCATTTTATTGCTATAAGTGACATGGAGAACAGGACGTCTGGTCCTGTTGAAGGCGCTTATTATTGATTGATTCCTTTCAGGCCAACACTCTTGGTACACGCAGTACCTCTGCAGCTGTACAGCTGAGGACAGATCCGTGCCCGGTTTGCACCGGCTCAGCTCAGGAGATGCAGGGAGCGGTGCAGGCCTGGAGAGGTGGGCGGCTGGAGCACACTCACCTCGCAGGTAACTCCGTGCCCAGGATTCCGCTCTTTCTTCCCGCAGTCCCCGGGAAAAGCCGCCCGCGGGTCGGCGCGGGAGGCACCGCGAGGCGCTGGGATGCTTCTCGACGCACCTGGGAGCGCGGAGTTTCACAAAAAGCAGCGAGTGCGGGGAGCCCACGGAGCGCCGTCCCGCCGTGCGGGGCCGGGGCGGACATACCCATCCCCGCACTTTTGTTTTTGGCTGCATTGTGCACGCCCACATGGAAATCGCCGCGCCCTCCCCCACCCCTCCAACAGCAGTCGCTGCCGAGGGAAAATTAAAAAAAACAAACAAAAAAAGGTGGTGGGGGGGGGGGGGTGATGTGCAGAGAACAGGAGAAGAGAAAAAGACGAAAGGCAAGAGCAAAGAGAACAGGCGACGGCGACAAGACCCCAGAGGGAGGGGAAAAGCGTGCTGGGCGGCCCCGGCCGTGGAGGGGGCGGGCTGGCCCGCCGGGGGCAGCTCCGCTCCGCTCCGCTCCGCGCCGCCCTATAAGAGGCTCGGCGGGGCGGCGGCGCCCGGCAGCGGCAGCGGGGCCGGCAGCGGAGCCGGAGGGGATCGCGGCGCAGAGCGGGCGGCGGCTCCCCTCGGGACCTCGGCGGCTGCCGGCCAGGGAGGGAGGTAGGCGAGGGGGGACGGGACGCATCGCAGGCAGCTGTCGGGGAGGCTTCCCGCTTATCCCCCCTCCGCCTGGAACGGGCGGCACAAAGCGAGAGGGAAAACACAAATGAGTGGTGGTGGGGTGTTCTGTTATTGTTTTGCGATTTTGTTTGTTTATTTCCTTATTGCTTTGGGGGTTGTGTTCCGACGCGGTGGCACTCCGTGCTGAGCCTGTCGGCAGCGCGCCTCCAAGCATGGTTTACGGCGTAGCAGGGCATTGGAAAGGGGCTAATAGTGTTTGTGTGTGTGAGGGGCGTAGTTGTGTGTGCTTATTTAAGAAGAAATAGTTACTTTATTTTAGCTTATCCTGAGCGAGGCGGCTCTGTCCTGGCAGTGGTCACGGAGGGTGGTCTACCTACTGCCAGTCGCCAGC